>JAENPR010000364.1:0-604680 GCA_018135685.1 Themeda triandra | reverse complement strand
AACTCTAGTATCTCTAGGAACAAGATAGATAGCCGGCTCAAAACCTTCCCATATCATACCCGTCAACCACCTAGACTTAGATCAAGTGTTCGCTACCCACAAGTTTCGGGTTCGAGCAAATCTCAAATCTAAACAGTTGTGTCCAAAACTCGGGAGAGTGCAGGAGTTGAAAACTAGGTACTTGAAAGGAATTACGATGAGAGCAACTATTCATCATCTCCATGTAGAGTTTATTCTAGGGATCACTTTTAAAGGCAGTTGCAAGAGCTCTCCAAAGTAGAAAAGATAAATAAGGAAATCTTTACGGGTTTCTATGGTTATGCATCTTTTTTAGTTGTTTTAACAAAGCATACTTTAATAAAGCATAATTAGATAAGTTGGAGACACTTAGCTTGGTACACGGGGATGCTTTCCCCAAGTGGATGTTGACATAGTCTGCGATGTTGGCGACGGGCGAAGACGTTCTAGTCCTCCGGGAGTGTTGTAGATAGTTGTTTGTTGGACGGCATTCAATTGTCATGGCGGCTGACACTCGACGAGGGTGGATGTCCTTCGCTGTTAGCTCTTCTTGATCCTTGATGTTCTATGAAGCTCAAATAGACAACAAAGCTTGTGGAACTAATTAAGTTAGTGATAAAACCTCTAGGCCTTGGTTGTCTAGAACTTTCTTAACTTAGACTTGTTCTAACGGATCACAAGAAATATTTTTATCTTTTTATTATTTAAGGAATGCGAGACGGGGAAATAAATATCTTTGAGAAATTATTTTTGTGCCACCACGGTGAATGACTATCCACATGGGGCTTGACGATTTCGGATGCAAATGCACAACATCTTTATTTTCTTTTCTAATGCGGAGATAAAAGAGTAAAGATGCAACTAAGATGCAAGTAGAAATAAATATGCTAAGGTAAAAAATAATCTAAAAGTAATCTTGATAAATACCAAGTTACCTCTTGGCGCGCGTTCGGTGGTTTTAAGTCCTCCGAACAGGACTTGTCATGTTCGCTCATTTTCAAGGGCGCATTGGGTAGCGCCTCGGATGATGTCGCCTCGTGTGTAGGAATTGATTCGATTTTACTTTTTTATTTTCCACACCTTCTTTGTTGGAGAGGATGACCTTGAGGAGGAGCTTCTTGGGGTACTTGGTTTCTTACGGTAGCACCTCTTCTTCTTTTACAATGTTCTTCTCTTAGGTATAGAATCTTCATATCTTGACACTTCTCCCTTATAGTCGACCCATCCATACGTAGTGATGTTCTTCTTGTTCGCGATGGGTCTGCTGCCTTCTCCTTGCTGTTCTTCTTGGGCTCCTCATTGATTATATAATTATTATTGAAGTAGCGTACCTTCTGAGTGGGAAAAGTGGAAATGGATCTCTCTGTCCCAATATAGATGATGGCTTTGGTGGTGTTCGGGAATGGTCTTCCTAGGATGATTGGAGGATCATAGTCATCTCCCATGTCAATGACTAGGAGATACGTAGGAACATAATGGTCATCTATGCGGATGAGGACATCCTTTACTTCTCCTTCGACGAAGCGGAATGTGCGTGCGCCATCATGAGCATTTGTGCATAGGTGGGCTCAAAGGCATAGTACCATATAGATACTCATAAGTTACCTTGGCCATAATGTTGACGCCGTCACCAGGTGTCCTGAGAGCTTTATTGAAAGAGCTTGTTGATGGAGCATTGAATGGTTGGGACACACAGGGTCATCCTTCTTGATCGGACGTGGGGACTGAGTAAGTGGTCATGCTCCTTATGGTGCTGGTGACCATCCTTACTATCTCATACTTCTTGGTCTTCTTATTCTTGTTCTTGCTCTTCTTGGACTCTTCTTCTTCTCATTGTTATGTGATGAGGGTGTGTTTGGGAGCTGCAGCACTGAAAGAAGAAGAAGGTTTCTCTCTGCCCTTGATGTTGAAGATGATCTTGGCGGTGTTGGCATACATGATGGCTCCGGCGGTGTTCAAGAATGGTCGTCCCGAGAATGATAGGGGGACCTTTCATCCTTTGTATCCACTACCACGAAGTCTGGAACATGCGAGTTGCCTACTCGTACATATATGTCTTCCAAGCACTCCCAAAGGAACACCGAGGTGTCGGTCAAAGTAGTAAGCACATGGTTGTGTATGCTAAAAGGGGCATGTTTGAATAGCTTCTCATATATCACTCTTGGCATGATGTTGATGCTTGCACCGAAGTCACGGAGTGCCTCATTAAAGTTAGTACTTCCAATGGAGATCGGAATGGCCCGGTCTCCCTGGATCGCCCTTCTTGATTGGCGAGTTGAGTCAATCCATGACCCCTTCGATGGATCACTCCGGCTATCTTCTACATTGAATATATCAACAAGATTTGCGGTTTCATTCTTCGGGTTGTCTGCCCGGTTTACCTTGGCCGAGTGGAGGGAGCAAGGTTAACAAGGCTATTGTACTGCGACTCAAGTATCTTGTTGAAGGATGGTGACTCTTGATGGCATTGGAAAAGCCATCCATTCTATTGGCTTGAGTGTCTCTAGGACCTTGTCATTTGATGTCGGCTTCTTGGGCCAGTTGTCCATCATCTTGCCTTGGTTGACAGCACTAACTCTCTCAAAGGCGAGTGGTTGTAATTATTGTAGGAGGAGTTGTTACCTTGATAGTTGCTGAATAATTGCGAGTAGTTAGGCCTCTGGCTATTGATTCAACCTTGATTCTGCGGGGACGGTAGTAATTATTGTTGTTGTTGTTGTTATTGAGGTAGTTCACGTCCTCCTTGACCTCGGGCGGTTAGCACACGTGTGCCCGAGTCTCTCCACACTCTTCACATGTCATGCGAGCATCATGTATATGCATGACTTCTTTCTTCTCGGGACTCTCTCCTCGAGCCTCTTCATTAGCAAATCCATTTTGGCCGAACAGCATGTCTACCTCTTTAATTTGGTGCATTCCTCCACCTCTCTTGCGGGTCGAGTTCTTTCTTCCTCCAACCTTGGTTGGATGCCATCTCTCCACAAGAGGCGTGGCTTGAGGAATAGTGAGTGATAAGAATGCACCTCCGGCGGGCATCCATCGTCTCACGTGTCTTGTTGCTAAGCCCATGGTAGAATGTGCATAGCGGCCAATTCTCCATGCCATGATGAGGACACTCGAGGATGTAATCTTGAAAGCGCTCCCAAGCTTACGGGACGGTCTCATCATGATGTTGTTTGAAAGCTTGATATCTTCCCACGAAGAGCATTTGTCTTGCCCATTGGGAAGAACTTCGCCAAGAAATTGGTGGAACATAATGCCCACGTAGTATTCTTCTCCTTATTGGCGTAGAACCCTTTGCTTCGCTCTCCCCAAGAGTGAGAATGGGAAGAGGCGAAGTAGTATAGCATCTCAGGGACATCCTTGATAGTGAATGTGCTACAAATCTCCGGAAAGTGTTGGAGATGAGCACTAGCATCTTCATGGGCCTTCCCACAGAACTGGCTTGCTTGCACCATGTTGATTAGCGCGAGGCTTGAGCTCAAAAGCTCCTTCGATGTCCATGGTTGGTCCGGTACGAATGTTATCAAGTAGTGGGAGCTGAGAACTCGCGGAGTGACTTGTTCGCCATGGCTTCAAACGCTGGTGTCAAGTCTCGCACGAAAGGTTGACTTTACGCTTCGACAAACTTCAAGTTGAGTTGATGATGATGATTGATTGGTCTTCTTCAGCTTTTTGCTTGGCCTTCTGAATAAAGCTTACGGATCGTCAATATAATTATCGGGAAGAATTGTCTTTTTCATACATTACCATATAAGATATAAAAATAGACGAAAGACAAGGGTAAGGGTAATTTGTATGAGTAGAGAATGGTGACGAGTGCTCAATCTCATTATGTAGTGCAATGCTGCTCATTATCCATTGGCTTTCAACCTTCCCCGGCATGCAGCGCCAAAAATGCTTGTTGATGTCTATTAAGTGCAAGCTGAAATAAGAAGGGTTCCATAAGCGCACGGAATATATCATCGTAGCATTTTAACCGGGAGTAATCCGGTATCGTTATTTATAATTTTACCCTTTGGGAAGGGAATGCCTTGGATAATGAGTGATGAGCAATGCACATGCAATAATGGAGAGCTTAACCTTGTCTGTATCGATCATCTCATACGGGGTAAGTGTCACATAAAATATAAGAATGAATGATAAATGACATAAGATAAATGAGAGCATTTAGCCACATAAAATAATAGTAATCGGCCATCTCAACTTAGCACTCTAAGCTTATAACACTAGCATGGACTAGGACGATCTAGGGTATAATCCTATGTTATTCTAACTACAAAGTCAAAGCATACAATGATTAGTGCAAGAACATCTAGCAATCATGGCGGGAAAAGGTTACATCTATGCATAGTGATATTACCGGAGAAGACAAGAGACATAGCAATGACTTCAATGTAATAGGTTTGTTACGCTAGACCTATACTCGGGAGAAGGGCTACAAAGGACTCAACGGGACTGTCACTCCCGCGATCTACCTCACGATCCGGAATATAGGGTGCAATCGCGGATAAATACGGTCTAGGCACCACGCCTACACAATATTTACCACTCACCCATCGATCTAATGAGCAAGCGCTATACGATCCTATGCATAAACATAATTCTAGTCCAACTATGCTAAACATATAATCAAAGTAAACTAAGAACAATATAATTGAGAACATAATCAAATAGAGCAAAGTCAAGTCGATATAATAGAATAGAATAAAGTACTACTCATAGTATCACGAACAATGATGAATATTACAAGAATGTAAGGGGAATTACCAAGAACTCACGACGAGATCCGGACTCCAAGCTAGGCTTGATTCCCTCTAGATCTATTCCTATGTAGCTATGCTACTAAACTATGGAGCTCTAATTGAGATGGTGGCTCGGCTTCTCTGAATCCTCTCGAGATGAATGAAGAGAATGAATTAGGGTTTCACCCGGGGGCCGGGGCTCGAATATATAGCCCCTAGGATGAACCCAGCCCTCGGATCAAACCGACCTAAATGGACGATAATTATTCATCCTCAAAGGCGGTGGAGGCGGGATCCACGAGACTCCACGATTGGTGGAGGTGGGGAGTCGGCCGACTCCCCTACTGGGTCGGCGGCCCAGCCACCATGCCCGGTGGGGCCCGGCCTTCGGGGTCGCCTTAAGGTCTTCTATATTATAGAATTTTACCCGTTCGGTCTTTATCTCTATGTAATCATGACATGTGGGCCTCCTTTGGTTCTCTTTACGATAACCCCTATGAGAAATAGACAATCACCAAAACTTCGTGGAATTACATCGGTGTAACCCCTATATCTAACGGGTGAACTCATATTAGTCCTTTCTCTTGCTGCGTTGACGGTATAAAATTGATACTTAACGACCGTCAACAAACTCCCCAAGCTTACCTTTTGCTCGTCACTGAGCAAAGATAGACTTCGTGATGGATCGGGGAGTTGCTACAATAATTTCACTCCTCATAAGTACACATGCGTTCAAACAAGAACTCTCCTCCGGATTAAGTGAACTATTCGACTCAAAACTTACTCATATTACCTTTCACCATGGGGCTTGTAACCGTCACTTGGGTCTTGAGTAGTTGAAAGATAGAACGGTCAAGTCAAGCGCCATGTTTCTCGCTCTTTGATTAACTATTATCCCGGAGTTTTTGCAAGGTTTTGAAATAAAACTCGAGTTCCTTGTATGAACCTTTCAAGTCTCTCATTTGTGGTATTTACGGATCCTTTCTAAGGCATGAGTAGTGTATGCCTTCTCTCTTTCTCGAGAATATGTGGTATTTGTGGAACTAAGGCATAGTGAAAAGTGCCTTCTCTCTCTCACCCTACTTTCTAATAGGCTTATGTGGAGCTCATAGGTGGGGAGACACTCAAACTCACTTGCATATATTGCATAGTTAAGACATGGATCCAATAGGAACTAAAATAATAATAAAGTCATATGTGCATGTGAATGAGGAAGTGAAATGGATGATAAGATGATAATAGGATGATGATAGTATGATGGTGATAAGAAAATGATTATGAGGGTACTCAAGCTGGTGAACATCTACTTCTACACTTGCTCCTTTGGGGATAACATGACTCCCTTTATTCGGAAACCTTGAAACTTCTTAAATGGAAGGACTTGGCTACTCTCTTTCTTTTTCTTTCTTTCTTCTTTTCTCTTTCTCTTTTTTTTTAGAGCAACCAATCCTCACGAAAACGAAACTTTAGCACGAGAGAGTGTATAACTTGAAATGATAATGACTGGAGCTTGTATGTAGGCAAATAGATCGGCGATGATTATTTCTAGATGTTCACTCCCAGGATAGGAGTAGAACCTTTCTGGATGAAGTGAAATGAATGGCGTATGTATATGTGGATGGATGAATGGATGGATGCGTACTCCCAGTGGGAGCAGCATAAGCGCGTATCTCCAGGGTAGAGATAGCACAATATGTGGGGAATGCGTACTCCCAGGATAGGAGTAGCATAAGTGCGTATCTCCAGGGTAGAGATAGCACAATATGTGGTGGATATGGATCTATATGTGGGTGGTACTTCGAGGAACAGAAGTAGCACAGAATGAATGTAGTATTTATAAAATGGGCGCGTGCTTCGGGGACGAAGTAGCATAGATCAATGGATGGAGAGCACATAGTATTGACTTTAACTGCATGACTAATTCCTTATGGGTCCACAGACATAACCACACTCAATGCCTATAAAGTCTACACTCAAACCTACAATATGATCTATATAAACGAGATGGGTTTTCCTAATCTAGTAAGCATGAATATATGGCTGTGGTAGGAATTTGAACTCTCATCATAAAGGAACTCATCATGCGGGAAATTAATATTTTCACGAGATAAATTCTCCGAACTCTAGTATCTCTAGGAACAAGATAGATAGCAGCTCAAAACCTTCCCATATCATACCCGTCAACCACCTAGACTTAGATCAAGTGTTCGCTACCCACAAGTTTCGGGTTCGAGCAAATCTCAAATCTAAACAGTTGTGTCCAAAACTCGGGAGAGTGCAAGGTTGAAAACTAGGTACTTGAAAGGAATTACAAGAGCAACTATTCATCATCTCCATGTAGAGTTTATTCTAGGGATCACTTTTAAAGACAGTTGCAAGAGCTCTCCAAAAGTAGAAAAGATAAATAAGGAAATCTTTACGGTTTCTATGGTTATGCATCTTTTTTTAGTTGTTTTAACAAAGCATACTTTAATAAAGCATAATTAGATAAGTTGGAGACACTTAGCTTGGTACACGGGGGATGCTCTCCCCCAAGCCGGGATGTTGACATAGTCTGCGATGTTGCGACGGGCCTTGAAGACGTTCTAGTCCTCCGGGGAGTGTTGTAGATAGTTCTTTGTTGGAGACGACATTCAATTGTCGTGGGCGGCACTCCGACGGGGACTGGATGTCCTTACGCTTGTTAGCTCTTCTTGATCCTTGATGTTCTATGAAGCTCAAAATAGACAACAAAGCTTGTGGAACTAATTAAGCGTTAGTGATAAAACCTCTAGGCCTTGGTTGTCTAGAACTTTCTTAACTTAGACTTGTTCTAACGGGATCACAAGAAATATTTTTATCTTTTTATTATTTAAGGAATGCGAGACGGGGGAAATAAATATCTTTGCCGAGAAATTATTTTTTTGTGCCACCACGGTGAATGACTATCCACATGGGGCTTGACGATTTTACGGATGCAAATGCACAACATCTTTATTTTCTTTTCAAATGCGGAGATAAAAGAGTAAAGATGCAACTAAGATGCAAGTAGGGAAATAAATATACTAAGGTAAAAAAAATAATGCTGAAAAGTAATGCTTGATAAATACCAAGTTACCTCTTGGCGCGGCGTTCGGTGGTTTTAAGTCCTCCGAACGGGACTTGTCATGTTCGCTCATTTTTCAAGGGTGCATTGGTGGCGCCTCGGATGATGTCGCCTCGTGTGTAGGAATTGATTCGATTTTACTTTTATTTTCCACACCTTCTTTGTTGGAGAGGATGACCTTGAGGAGGAAGCTTCTTGGGGTACTTGGTTTTCTTACGTAGCACCTCTTCTTCTTTTATAATGTTCTTCTCTTACGGGTATCGATCTTCATATCTTGACACTTCTCCCTTATAGTCGGCCCATCCATCGTAGTGATGTTCTTCTTGTTACGCGACGGGTACGCTGCCTTCTCCTTGCTCTGTTCTTCTTGGGCTCCTCGGTGATTATATAATTATTATTGAAGTAGCGGCGTACCTTCTCAGTGGGAAAGTGGAAATGGATCTCTCCTGTCCCAATATAGATGATGGCTTTGGTGGTGTTCGGGAATGGTCTTCCTAGGATGATTGGAGGATCGTAGTCATCTCCCATGTCAATGACTAGGAAGTCGTAGGGACATAATGGTCATCTATCGGATGAGGACATCCTTTACTTCTCCTTCGACGAAGCGGAATGTCGATGCGCCATCTGCAGTGTGCATAGGTGGGCTCCAAAGGCATAGTACCATATAGATACTCATAAGTTACCTTGGCCATAATGTTGACGCTTGATCCGGTGTCACGAGACAGCTTTATTGAAAGAGCTTGTTGATGGAGCATTGAATGGTTGGGACACACAGGGTCATCCTTCTTGATCGGACGTGGGGACTGAGTAAGTGGTCATGCTCCTTATGGACTGCGGTGACCATCCTTACTATCTCCGCCTTCTTGGTCTTCTTATTCTTGTTCTTGCTCTTCTTAGGCCGGACTCTTCTTCTTCTCAACTTTACTGTGATGAGGGTGTCTTTGGGAAGCTATGAAGCACTCGTTCTTGAAGAAGAAGGTTTCTCTCTTGCCCTTGATGTTGAAGATGATCTTGGCGGTGTTGGCATACATGATGGCTCCGGCGGTGTTCAAGAATGGTCATCCCGGAATGATAGGGGACCTTTCATCACCGCCTATCCACTACCACGAAGTCTGGGAACATACGAGTTGCCTACTCGTACACATATGTCTTCAAGCACTCCCAAAGGGACACGGAGTGAGAACGATCACGCAAGCTGTAAGCACATAGTTGTGTATGCTAAGGGGCATCGAATAGCTTCTCATATATCACTCTTGGCATAATGTTGATGCTTGCACCGAAGTCACAGTTGCCTCATTAAAGTTAGTACTTCCAATGGAGATCGGAATGGTTGGTCTCCCTGGATCGCCCTTCTTGATTGGCGAGTTGAGTCTATACATGACCCCTTCGATGGATCACTCCGGTTATCTTCTACATTGAATATATCAACAAGATTTGCGGTTTCGAGCTCTTCGGGTTGTCTGCCGGTTTACCTTGGCCGGTGGAGGGAGCAAGGTTAACAAGCTGTTGTACTGCGACTCAAGTATCTTGTTGAAGCGAAGGCGACTCTTGATGGCATTGGAAAAGCCATCCATTCTGTTCTTTGAGTGTCTCTAGGACCTTGTCATTTGATGTCGGCTTCTTGGACAGATTGTCCATCATCTTGCCTTGGTTCAGCACTAACTCTCTCAAAGGCGGTGGTTGTAATTATTGTAGGAAGAGTTGTTACCTTGATAGTTGCACGAATAATTGCACGAGTAGTTAGGCCTCTGCTGTTGATTCCAACCTTGATTCTGCGGGACGGTAGTAATTATTGTTGTTGTTGTTGTTATTGAGGTAGTTCACGTCCTCCTTCGGCTACGGGCGGTTAGCACCTGTGTGCCCAGTCTCTCCACACTCTTCACATGTCATGCGAGCATCATGTATATGCATGACTTCTTTCTTCTGCGGGACTCTCTCATCGAGCCTCTTCATTAGCAAATCCATTTTGGCGAGCGGCATGTCTACCTCTTTCAGTGGTGCATTCCTCCACCTCTCTTGCGGGTCTCGAGTTCTTTCTTCACTCCAACCTTGGTTGGATGCCATCTTCTCCACAAGAGGCTGTGGCTTGAGGAATAGTGAGTGATAAGAATGCACCTCCGGCGGCATCCATCGTCTCACGTGTCTTGTTGCTAAGCCCATGGTAGAATGTCTCGCATAAGCGGCCAATTCTCCATGCCATGATGAGGACACTCGAGGATGTAATCTTGAAAGCGCTCCCAAGCTTCGGGACAGTCTCATCATGATGTTGCTTTGAAAGCTTGATATCTTCCCACGAAGAGCATTTGTCTTGCCCATTGGGAAGAACTTCGCCAAGAAATTGGTGGAACATAATGCCCACGTAGTATTCTTCTCCTTATTGGCGTAGAACCACTTTGCTTCGCTCTCCCCAAGAGTGAGAATGGGAAGAGGCGAAGTAGTATAGCATCTCTGGGGACATCCTTGATAGTGAATGTGCTACAAATCTCCGAGAAAGTGTTGGAGATGAGCACTAGCATCTTCATGGGCCTTCCCACAGAACCGGCTTGCTTGCACCATGTTGATTAGCGCGGGCTTGAGCTCAAAAGCTCCTTCGATGTCCGCAACTGTCCAGTACGAATGTTATCCGTAGTGGGAGCGAGAACTCGCGGAGTGACTTGTTCGCCATGGCTTCAAACGCTGGTGTCAAGTCTCGCACGAAAGGTTGACTTTACGCTTCGACAAACTTCAAGTTGAGTTGATGATGATGATTGATTGGTCTTCTTCAACACTTCGGCCTTCCCGAATAAAGCTTCGGATCGTCAATATAATTATCGGGAAGAATTGTCTTTTTCATACATTACCACGCATAAGATATAAAAATAGACGAAAGACAAGGGTAAGGCTGTATGAGTAGAGAATGGTGACGAGTGCTCAATCTCATTATGTAGTGCAATGCTGCTCATTATCCATTGGCTTTCAACCTTCCCGACAACGGCGCCAAAAATGCTTGTTGATGTCTATTAAGTGCAACTGAAATAAGAAGGGTTCCGCAGCGCACTGAAATATATCATCGTAGCATTTTAACCGGGAGTAATCCAGGTATCGTTATTTATAATTTTACCCTTTGGGAAGGGAATGCCTTGGATAATGAGTGATGAGCAATGCACATGCAATAATGGAGAGCTTAACCTTGTCGTATCGATCATCTCATACGGGGTAAGTGTCACATAAAATATAAGAATGAATGATAAATGACATAAGATAAATGAGAGCATTTAGCCACATAAAATAATAGTAATCAGCCATCTCAACTTAGCACTCTAAGCTTATAACACTAGCATGGACTAGGACGATCTAGGGTATAATCCTATGTTATTCTAACTACAAAGTCAAAGCATACAATGATTAGTGCAAGAACATCTAGCAATCATGGCGGGAAAAGGTTACATCTATGCATAGTGATATTACCGAGAGAAGACAAGAGACATAGCAATGACTTCAATGTAATAGGTTTGTTCTGCTAGACCTATACTCGGGAGAAGGGCTACAAAGGACTCAACAGGACTGTCACTCCCGCGATCTACCTCACGATCCGGAATATAGGGTGCAATCGCGGATAAATACGGTCTAGGCACCACGCCTACACAATATTTACCACTCACCCATCGATCTAATGAGCAAGCGCTATACGATCCTATGCATAAACATAATTCTAGTCCAACTATGCTAAACATATAATCAAAGTAAACTAAGAACAATATAATTGAGAACATAATCAAATAGAGCAAAGTCAAGTCGATATAATAGAATAGAATAAAGTACTACTCATAGTATCACGAACAATGATGAATATTACAAGAATGTAAAGGGAATTACCAAGAACTCCGACAGAGATCCGGACTCCAAGCTAGGCTTGATTCCCTCTAGATCTATTCCTATGTAGCTATGCTACTAAACTATGGAGCTCTAATTGAGATGGTGGCTCGGCTTCTCGAATCCTCTCGGATGAATGAAGAGAGAATGAATTAGGGTTTCACCCGGGGGGCCGGGGCTGCGAATATATAGCCCCCTAGGATGAACCACGGCCCTCGGATCAAACCGACCTAAATGGACGATAATTATTCATCCTCAAAGGCGGTGGAGCGGGATCCACGAGACTCCACCGATTGGTGGAGGTGGGGAGTCGGCCGACTCCCCCCCACAGGTCGACGGCCACCCACCCTGCCGGTGGGGCCCAGCCTTCGGGGGTCGCCTTCGGAGTCTTCTAGATTATACAATTTTACCCGTTCGGTCTTTATCTCTATGTAATCATGACATGTGGGCCTCCTTTGGTTCTCTTTCTGATAACCCCCTGTAGAAATAGACAATCACCAAAACTCGTGGAATTCTGTCAGTGTAACCCCTATATCTAATAGGTGAACTCATATTAGTCCTTTCTCTTGCTGCGTTGACGGTATAAAATTCATACTTAACGACCGTCAACATCAGCCTTGCACTCTTGGGCCAAGGGTCTTTGTCCGAGCAGGCCTAAAGTCATGTCGTGCTGGTATAGGGGTTTATACCCCCACAGCTAGTCCCCGAGCATCATGTGTCTTGAGGTACTTGAAGATTTGCATGTATCCAACCAGTAACTAGTCAGGCTCTTTGAGCTTCTACATGCTGTTTTTAATTGAAAGATGCATGTTGCTCTTTTTGTGTTAAAAGAAAAATTTGTAGGATGTCCCATGACGTGGGCCCACAGTCGAAAGAAAAAAGTTTTCTTGACTGTATAGAAATAAACGTGTCGTCATGACACACTGCATAAAAGTTAGCCCAAGTTAGTCCCCGAGCCTGATATAAGGTGTGGAACAAGTTGTATCAGGATCAAGAGAGAGCCTGGTGCACCGAGTATGAAACGGCGGTCATTGCCAACCAGTCCCCGGTGACGGGGATGGGACTGTATTAGCACTGCTAACCAGTCCCCAGCAACAAAGTGGCGGCTAGGCCGACCAGTCCCCGGTGACGGGGATGGGACTGTGTTAGCTCTGCTAACCAGTCCCCAGTAACAAAATGGCGGCTGGGCCGACCAGTCCCCGGTGACGCGGATGGGACTGTGTTAGCTCTGCTAACCAGTCCCCAGTAACAAAATGGCGGCTGGGCCGACCAGTCTCTAGTGACAAAAAATAGGAAATCGACCACAGCTGTGTTGTGTCTAGACATACAGCTTTGCGGCTGCCTAATGAACATGGCCAAAATGTACGAGAGGGTGAAGTAGGGAAAGCCAACATTATCGGTTGAATGGATGGTAGCTTTGCGTACCGACCAAACCCCAAAAGCCATGTGTCGAGAAAGAAAAATGTACCCAGCGCTAGTTCCATGGCTTTGTCATGGGGAACACAGTTATTACCCCGTAATTCCAGTCCTCGGCTATGCCAAAGGCTAACTAGGTGGAAAATGATACATCTTTGATGCACCCTTGCGTAATACGCGATCGTAGCGGACCAGTGCTAAGCACAAGTGTCTCATAGTGGACCACGGCTGTGTCGTGTTCTGGTCGATGCTGTGCATCATTCCAGAAGGCATGGTAGTTGTGCCGAGAAAGTGAAGTAGGGGAAAATGACTTAATCATTACTCTGACCGAAGCTTTGCTGGTCGGCCGAGTCCCCTGTTACCATGCATCCCTGAAAGTGTGTTGAACCATCCTAACTTGGTTAGGAGAGATGAAAGAGCTTTGCTCTTTGTACTCAGTCCCCAGCGTACTGCTGGTGTGCTAGGTCAACAACGATCGGAGGAGAAAATGTAACATGCGGGAAAAATTGCGTAGGGGCAAAAAAGACAAAAAACGGGCTTTTGTGCGCACGTGCGTCCACGTGCGTCGCAAAGCCTTAGGTAGAACCGCCAAAAGTAGGGCGAGTCTGCCATTCCATTTTTGTCTAAAGGCGCAGCAGGCCAAATAGAGATGCCAGCGTGGGAATAAAATATAGAGGCCCACCTTTGTCGGCCCATTTAGAAAATGACCCAAGGGAGTCAACCCTAGGTCCCGTGCGGGGACCGTCGATTCGTATAAAAGGGGGAAGGCGGCCACCGCCGCTCAGCCACTTCTCTTCATTTCCAGGTGGTTCCACACTCGTCCTCTTCTCTCCCAAGCGCACCACTCGCTCTGCAAACCCTAACCTCCGCCACCACCGCCGCGCACCAAATCCCGCCGCCTTGCGACCCGCTGCCGCCCATCGAATCGAGCGGAGTCGTGCGACAGCGAACCGGTGAACGTGCCGAAGCCGGAGAGGAGGAAGAGGAGCGGAGATGGCGGGCAGGCAGTTGCAGCTCTCGGAGGCGGCGAGGCGGAAGCTTCTTGTGGAGCATTGGGCTCCGACGAAGGCGACGAGGGAGTCGCTGCAGGAGCTGGTGGAGCGGGGCCTGCTACCGCCGGCAGACAGCGGGATCTGGCGAGCGCCGCCGTCAGGTGAGCGGTTTCCGCTTCCCTGCGATGATGAAATAGTTGTCTTGGAAGATTATTTTGTGCGCGGGTTGGGATCGCCTGTTATCGCTTCGTGCGCGATTTGTGCCACCACTGGGAGATTTTGTTGTGCAACCTCCACCCCAACTCGATCCTCACGCTGTCGGAGTTTATCGCCATTTGTGAGGCGTTTCTCGGGATTCGGCCGAACTTCAATCTGTTCCGCCATTTTTACTATCTGAAGAAGAAAGGGGAGGGCACCGGTGGGTCGCAGATAGTGGGCGGATGTTACATTGTACTGTGAGACGGGATGAAATCACAATGGGTGACCATCCCCCACTCCACCTCGATGAAGAACTGGTTCGACAAGTGGTTCTACATGAGGCAAAATCCAGAGGGGAGGCCAGTCCCCAGTGATGTGGCTCTGATCCCGAAGCCGAACGCTAAGTGGTCGGCGAAACTCAATGTCACAGAGATGGAGCAGGTGAACGAGCTGTTGCCGCTCGTGAAGAGAGATCACGTGCACGGCGTGATGGTTGCCGTGATGTGGTGGCAGCGGCGATTGCAGCCATGCAAGGAGAGGCCCACCATGATGTTTGAGTACCTGTTGACGGTCGTTAAGTGTCAATTTTTACCGTCAACTAAACATGAGAAAGGACTAAAATATGTTCACCAACTAGATATAGGGGTTATACTGACAGAATTCCACGAGTTTTGGTGATTGTCTGTTTCTGCAGGGTGTCAGCTGAAAATACCCAAGGAAGGCCCACATATCGGGTTTACATAGAGATAATCGGGAACCGGTGAAAATTCATGTCTGGAAGGTTCGAGAAGGCTCTGGACCAAACGGGAGCCCGAACGGGCTCGGTGGAGAGTCGGCCGACTCCCCTTGGGCGGCCGGCCCGGGCACCTCGGCCAATCGGCGTCGGCCTCGTGGATCCTGTTCCACCGCCTTTGAGGATGAATAATAATCGTCCGTTTAGGTCGGTTTGATCCGAGGGCTGCGGTGCATCCTAGGGGGCTATATAGCGGGGCCCCCGGCCCCTGGAGGAGGCATCCCTTAAACCTAATTCATTATCTCCCGGTGGGATCGAGTTGTAGAGGCGTCCCTTGAATGGATGACTTCTCTTCTCTAGAGAATTAGAGCTAGACATTCCAATGTAGTAGATTAGATCTAGATGAGAGTTAGGGAGAGCGGAGCTGCGCTCCGGTTCTGGAGAAGTCTTCAGAGATTTGGTATGTCTTTGTATCTACTCTTTGTAAGACTTATGCTTAATATATTTATCTTCTCTATCTACTCTATGCCTTTCATATGTATGTTTAGTATAGTTGTTACATTCTAGCATGGGATCTTCGCTCGTATTGAGTGCTCTAGTTATCATATGTAATTAGAGTAGTAATCGATAGTGTAGGCATGGTGTCTAGACTATAGGTTACACCGAGGTTGCGCCAATCCACGGATAGTTGTGGTAGCCCCGGAGGTGACGGCTGTCGGGCCTTTGTATTCCACCACGTTCGGGTTGGTGTTTCGTAGAGCTCTTGGCGACCTTCTCCCAACTACTCTTTACCCGGTCTTCTTCGAGAGTTGGAAAGGACCTGCTTTGCTCCAAAGTGCTATTGTGTGATTGCTATATCTAACCATTCCCTATTATCATAGAACCAAAGTAATAGAGAAGTATATAGGAACCTTGATCTCTCCCGTTGTCCTCTCACTCTAGCTAGCTACTCATTTATCATAGAATTCTCATGTGTGCTTTATTACCTTACATATATATATATATATCATTTACCCCTGCTTTAGTCTAGTTGGTTTACTAAGTTAGTAGATACATGATGGTGATTTATTAGATTCTTTAACCCTTGCTTCCCGTGGTAAAATATAAATAACGATACCTGGTTTACTCCCAGGTAAAATGCTACAATGGTATGTTCTGTGCGCTTGCGGAATCCTTCTTATTTTAGTTGCACTTAATTTATACCAACAAGCATTTTTGGCGCCGTTGCCGGGGAAGCAATTGGTGTTAAGTTTTTGATAATGATCTTGATATCTGCTAATTTGGTGTACCACTAGCTTTAGTAGGATTACCCCTTGTTCTGTTGAGTGTGGAATAGACAGGACAAAAGATGTCGTTTCGACCTTCCAACAAGTTTCCACAAGACATTGAAGAGCCCAGGGTCCCTCAACATTCAACATTCAACTGGAACCCTGCCACCTCTCAGGTTTGCGTATACATATATTTTCTAACCATGTGTAGATTGGAGAAAAGGTCGCCATCACAGGAATTCAAATTACATCACAAGTGATGAACATAGATGATGCACCACTCACAAATTTCATTATGTGAGTCATGGTAAGTATGATCATAAATGGTGAGATAGTCTTGCTCATGTACTTTAAAATTGATGAGTAGTTATCTTTTAAATTCTCGCACCCCACTGCATGTTTACTTTTAACAATTCATGCATTCACTCTGTTTAGCTTATTTATGTTCGCTCATCCATTGCATGTTTGGTTTCTTGCATTCATCCATGTGTTCTGCATCTAAAAAGAAAAAAAATCCTCACCATGATCATGCTCTTTCATCTCTGTTTGAGTAACTCTCTATAAGGCTTTCATGCTACCTTTGTTTGCTATAGTATGTTTTGGTTTGGAAGTGCTGGAATTGAGTACTTCTATGGGCTTTTAAATTAAGCGTGGTGCTTAGGTTAAAATGTCTTCCTTAATTAAATTAGACATGGAGTCTAGTTTGGTTATTGAGCTAAAAATTGTGCTTTAGTTGATATTGGTTATTTTGCTAGACTAACCCTTGCAGAGAACTCTCAAATCCAATTTGGCTAAGTCAAGGGATGAACACTCATTGGAGATGAAGCAAGGCATATGATGAATTCCAACAACTTCGCACAAAAGACACAACTCATCCATCGTTCAAGGAAGAATTGAAAGAATTTATGATGTGCTGTTCATGGATTGGCATCACCAAGTGTAGTCGCCACTACAGTGATGGAACAAAGAAGAAGACAAGAGTTCCACAAGAAGGATCAACATCTTGAACTCACTCAAAGAAGTGGATCAAGGCGACAAGCTATGAGCAACCTTTTCGGCATCATAGCATTGAGCCCAAAACTCGAGCTAGGATGCCAATGAGGAGCATGGTGCAACTCATCTCATTTTAGCCAATTAAAGACCTGCTCTCATTGTTCCTGAAGACACGATCTTGCACATCGCCAGCAAGGACAAGGATGGTATGATAAGCATGCATCCTTGTGTCAACCAATCAACATCAAGGGTTGACTACTGCCCAAGCCCAAGAAGACCATGAACAACTACAAGATGATGTCCCTAAGCCATTGGAGATGAAGTCTCGCATACAAATAAAAATGAAGCCTCTTCTTTGATCATCAAGGAAGATGGCGTGTCATTAACTGCAACTCTTCACCATGCTGCTAGAAGACAAAGACCATCAAGGAAGAACTCGAGTCTACATCTCCAATGAACATCAATGCGTCAACCAAGACTCAATGAAAATCAAGAATGGTTGACGAAGGAATATCATGCATCTGTCTATACGCTCATCTTGGATTGGACAAGTACAAACAAAAGCGGAGAATGCAAAGGAGAGATCTTTGCTCAACGGACCTATAATCAAAAGTCCCTCTCGGACAAATGAAGGCTTAAGAACGAGAGGACAAACCGTGTCTAAAGACATAGGAGTACACACAATCTGAGGGATGACTCAACACTCATATTTGGTTTCACGTGGCGAGCGACAACAAGGTCAAGCTTGGGGGAGGAAGGCCGATGACTCTTCAAATCCAGCAATACTCTTCCTCTTCTCAAGCCCCCGTCGCTCTGGCACGTTGAGAAGAAACAATGAGTGGAGCACAAGGTCTTGGCATAAGAAAAAAAAGAGAAGAAGGAAAAAGAAGGAGTGCTAGTTTAGAAGACAAGATGCTCAAGGAGAGAGGTCAATCAAGCAAGGCAAACTCCAAGAAGAAATAAGGGACCACTAGAAGCATCTACTCTTCGTCACAAGGTACTCCGGTGATAAAGACTACTTGGACAAGAAAAGAACATGGGTGACTCCTTTCCTAGAGTTACCATCTCAAGAGGTGCGATTCTCAAGGTCTCTACCTTTGGGATCAAATGATGCACTCAAGGAGTGAACATGACAAGAAGTCCCGTTCGGAGGACTTAAATCACTAAAGCCTCGCCAAGGAGGTAACTTGGTATTTATCAGGCATTTCCTTTTTCAAAGCATTGCATTTTCCTTTAAGCATATTTATTTTCCCTACATGCATCTTAATTGCATCTTCGCTTTACTATCTCTCGCACTAGAAAAAGAAAATAAAGATTTCGCATTTTGCATCCAAAAAAAAAACTACTAAGCCCCATGTGAATAATCATTCATTGTGGTGGCATAAAAATAATTTTTCAGCATATCTATTTTCTCTGTTTGCATCCTTTATTATAAAAAGATAAAAATATTTCTTGTGATCCTGTTAGAAGACATTTGAGTTACGGTAGTTCTAGACAGCCAGGGCTTAGAGGTTTTTATCACTAATGCTTAATCAGTTCCACAAGCTTTGTTGTCTATTTGAGCTTCACGGGACTTAAAGAATCAAGAGGAGCTATTAGTTAAAGGACGTCTTGTCCCCGGTCGAGATCTTTGCCCTCAACAATCGAGTCTTGTCTTCAACGGCAACTATCCACGAAACTCCGGAAGACTAGAACTCCTTCACTGCTGTCGGCAATATCCGCGAGACTATGTCAACATCCAGCTTGGGGAGAGCATCCCCCGTGTACCAAGCTAAGTGATCCCAACTTGTCTATTTATCTATGTTATAGTTTGCTTTGTTAAAACAACTAAAAAGATCCATAACCTTAGAAACCCGAAAAGATTTCTTTATCTATCTTTTCTACTTTTGGAGAGTTCTTGTAGTCTGTCTTAAAAGTGATCCCTAGAATAAACTCTACATGGAGATGATGAATAGTTGCTCTCCCGTAATTCCTTTCAAGTACCTAGTTTTCAACCTTGCACTCTCCCGAGTTTTGGACACAACTGTTTAGATTTGAGATTTACTCTGAACCTGAAACTCGTGGGTAGCAAACACTTGATCTAAGTCTAGGTGGTTGATGGGTATGATATGGGAAGGTTTTGAGCTGCTGTCCATCTTGTTCCTAGAGGTACTAGAGTTACGGAGAATTTATCTTTGAAAATATTAAATTCCCGCATGATGAGTTCCTTTATGATGAGAGTTCAAATTCCTACCACAGCCATATATTCATGCTTACTAGATTAGGAAAACCCATCTGTTTTTATAGATCATATTGTAGGCATTGAGTGTAGTCTTTATAGGCATTGAGTGTGGTTATGCTGTGGACCCATAAGGAATCAGTCATGCAGTTAAAGTCAATACTATGTGCTCTCAATCCATTGATCTATGCTACTTCTGTCCTCAGAAGCATGCACCCATCTTATAACTACTACATTCATTCTGTGCTACTTCTGTCCCTAGAAGTACCACCCACATATAGATCCACATCCACCACATATTGTGCTATCTCTACCCTGGAGATACGCACCTATGCTGCTCCTACCCTGGGAGTACGCATTTCCCCATTTATTGTCTTGTCTCTACCACGGAGATACGCACATATGCTGCTCCTACCCTGGGAGTACGCATACATCCGCCATTCATTTCACTTCATCCAGGAAAAGGTTCTACTCCTATCCTGGGAGTGAACATCTAGAAATAATCATCACCGTTCCATTTGCCTACATAAAAGCTCCAGTCATTATCATTTCAGGTTATACACTCCCCGTTGCTAAAGTTTCGTTTTCAGAGGATTGGTTGCTCTAAAAAAAAAGAAGAAAAAAAAAGAGAAAAAGAAAGAAAGAAAAAAAAAAGCAACCAAGTCCTCCTCTTCAAAGGTCTTCAAGGTTTCCAAATAAAGGGAGGTATGTTATCCCCAAAGGAGCAAGTGTAGAAATAGATCTTCACCATTGATCACCCATCATAATCATTTCCTTACTATCGCCATCATCCTATCACTCATTTCATCCCCCTCATTCACATGCACATATGACTTGATTGTATGTTTAGTTCCTCTGGATCCATGGCTTAACTATGCAATATATGCAAGTGAGTTTGAGTGTCTCCCCACCTATGAGCTCCACATAAGTTTATTAGAAAGTAGGATGAGAGAGAGAAGGCACTTTCCACTATGCCTTAGTTCCACAATACCACATATTTTGAGAGAAGAGAGAAGGCATACACTACTCATGCCTTGGAGAGGATCCAGAAATACCACAAATGAGAGATCTGAAAGGTTCATATAAGGAACTCTGAGTTTTATTTGAAAATCTTGCAAAAACTCTAGAATAATAGTTGATCAAAGAGCGAGAAACATAGCGCTTGACTTGACCGTTCTGTCTTTCAACCGCTCAAGACCCAAGTGACGGTTACAAGCCCCATGGTGAAAGGTAATATGAGTAAGTTTTGAGTCGAAATAGTTCACTCTAATTCGAGAGAGAGTTCTTGTTTGAACGCATGTGTGCTTTTGAGGCGTGAAAGCATAGTAGCAGCTCCGATCCATATCGAGTTTATCTTTGCTCAGGGACGAGCAAAAGGTAAGCTTGGGGGAGTTGTTGACGGTCGTTAAGTGTCAATTTTTACCGTCAACTAAACATGAGAAAGGACTAAAATATGTTCACCAACTAGATATAGGGTTATACTGACAGAATTCCACGAGTTTTGGTGATTGTCTGTTTCTGCAGGGTGTCAGCTGAAAATACCCAAGGAAGGCCCACATATCAGGTTTACATAGAGATAATCGGGAACCGGTGAAAATTCTGTAATCTGGAAGGTTCGAGAAGGCTCTGGACCAAACGGGAGCCCGAACGGGCTCGGTGGAGAGTCGGCCGACTCCCCCCCTTGGGCGGCCGACTGGGCACCTCAGCCAATCAGCGTCAGCCTCGTGGATCCCTGTTCCACCGCCTTTGAGGATGAATAATAATCGTCCGTTTAGGTCGGTTTGATCCGAGGGCTGCGGTGCATCCTAGGGGGCTATATAAGCAGGGCCCCTGGCCCCTGGAGGAGGCATCCCTTAAACCATAATTCATTATCTCCCAGCGGGATCAGAGTTGTAGAGGCGTCCCTTGAATGGATGACTTCTCTTCTCTAGAGAATTAGAGCTAGACATTCCAATGTAGTAGATTAGATCTAGATGAGAGTTAGGGAGAGCGGAGCTGCGCTCCGATTCTGGAGAAGTCTTCAGAGATTTGGTATGTCTTTGTATCTACTCTTTGTAAGACTTATGCTTAATATATTTATCTTCTCTATCTACTCTATGCCTTTCATATGTATGTTTAGTATAGTTGTTACATTGTAGCATGGGATCTTCGCTCGTATTGAGTGCTCTAGTTATCATATGTAATTAGAGTAGTAATCGATAGTGTAGGCATGGTGTCTAGACTATAGGTTACCCGAGGTTGCGCCCAATCCCACGGATAGTTGTGGTAGCCCCGAGAGGTGACAGCTCGTCGGGCCTTTGTATTCCACCACGTTCGGGTTGGTGTTTCGTAGAGCTCTTGGCAGCCTTCTCCCAACTACTCTTTACCCAGTCTTCTTCGAGAGTTGGAAAGGACCTGCTGCTCCAAAGTGCTATTGTGTGATTGCTATATCTAACCATTCCCTATTATCATAGAACCAAAGTAATAGAGAAGTATATAGGAACCTTGATCTCTCCCGTTGTCCTCTCACTCTAGCTAGCTACTCATTTATCATAGAATTCTCATGTGTGCTTTATTACCTTACATATATATATATATATATCATTTACCCCTGCTTTAGTCTAGTTGGTTTACTAAGTTAGTAGATACATGATGGTGATTTATTAGATTCTTTAACCCTTGCTTCCCTATGGTAAAATATAAATAACGATACCTGGTTTACTCCCGGTAAAATGCTACAATGGTATGTTCTGTGCGCTTGCGGAATCCTTCTTATTTTAGTTGCACTTAATTTATACCAACAGTACCGGGGGCTGACGGACCCGTCCCGTGAGGGACCTGATGGAGTTGATGTGACGGAGATGACTGCCAGGGGCCGCGAGTGCTTTCATAATTTTGATCCGGCGAGAATGGCGCATGTTGGGTATTTTAAACACACACAGAAAAATCCGCAAGCGCACGAATACCGATGTAGCTTTCACCCGGGAGTATTCTAGAGTATCGATTTCCATGGGGAACGTGAAGTGTACTAGAGAATCAAGGCCGTCCAAGGATAAAGATAAGAAAAGAAAGATATATATATTTTTGGTGGGTAGAGAGGAACCTTCTAGAGTTTTCTAAGTTGATTGGATGATCAAAATCAGGCTTACTATACTATACTTACTTTGGAGCAGCAGGTCCTTTCCAACTCTCGAAAAGACTGGGAAGATAGTAGTTGGGAGAAGGCTGCCTAAAAGCTCTACGAAACACCAACCCGAACGTGGTGGAATACAAAGACCTGACAGAGCTGTCACCTCTGGGGCTACCACAACTATCCGTGGGATTAGGCGCAAACTCAGGTAAACTATAGCCTAGACACCACGTCTACACTATCGCTTACTACTCTAGCTTCACGTAAAAACTAAAGCACTCAATACGAGTGGAGATCTAGCAAGTATAATAAAGCAAGAATTAAATATAGAACTGAACTTAGAAATAATAATTAAAGAACCTGGAGAGTAGCTAGAAGACGAACTAGATGCTGCAAAAGTACAATGTTGAGGAAGATCCAACAGATCCGGCTCCTCCTCAGCTCTCTCCTCCTCTCTCTCCCTATTTTCTAGATACAACTAGACGAACTAGAACTAGAACTAGATGAACTAGAACTAGAACTAGATGAACTAGAGGGACCCTCTTCTAATTAGATGGAGAATTGAAACCCTAGCTTTGATCTTGTAGAAGAGGTATGATGGAAAAACTAGAGGGGGCGCCCTCCTTATATAGCCCTGGGTGGAGTAGCCCCTAAGGAATCGCCACGTCATCGATCCGCGTCACGTTTATTCTCCATCATTGGATCAAACCGACCTTAAACGGGCAGTTTTTATTAATCCTCAAGGTCGGTGGATCAGGGATCCGTGAGGCTGATGCAGATTGGTCCAGGTCACGGGGCTCTCGGTTTGGGGTCCGGGGCGGCCGCCCCGGCATCGAGCCGGTTTGGGCTCCCGTTTGGTCCACAGCCTTCTCGAACCTTCCTGATTACAGAATTTTACCTTATTGCCTTTTATCTCTATGTAAACCTGACATGTGGGCCTTCCTTGGTTATTTTCAGGTGTTGTCACCCCGAGTAAAGAGACACTCACCAAAACTTGTGGAATTCGTTAGTATAACCCCTATACCTATGTTGGTGATCACCTTTTCACAGTTATAAAAGTTATGTTGACGGTTAAAAATTGACGTTAACTACCGTCAACAAACTCCCCCAAGCTAAACCTTTGCTCGTCCCTGAGCAAAGCTAAACTCAGCCAAGGATCAGGAGTTGCTACAATGCTTTCACGCCTCAAAAGTACACATGCGTTCAAATAGGAACTCTCTTCCGGATTAGAGTGGACTATTCTGACTTCAAACTTACCCGTATTACCTTCCACCATGGGGCTTGTAGCCTTCACTTGGGTCTTGAGCAGTTGAAAGACAGAACGGTCAAGTCAAGCACTATGTCTCTAGCTCTTTGCTCAACCTTCATTCCGGAGTTTTTGGCAAGTTTTTCAAATAAAACTCACAGATTCCTGTGTATGACCCTCTCAAGTCTCTCCTTTGTGGTATTTCTGGATCCTCACCAAGGCATTGATGGTGTATGCCTTCTCTCTTCTCTCAAGATATGTGGTATTTTTGGCATAAGGCAAAGTAACATTGTGCCTTCACTCTCTCACCCTACCTCTAATAGGCTTATGTGGAGTTGTAGGTGGGAGCTTATACATATGTTGCATAGTCAAACCATGGATCCGAAGAAACTGGACATACAATCAAATCAAGATGTGCATGTGTGTGGTCCTATATTTGGGTTAAGTGGATATATGGTAGTAGTGGAAAATGGCGATGATTGATATAAGAATAAATGAAGGGGTAAAGGGATGATAATGGTGAACAGCTGATTCTACTTTTGCTCCTTGAAGAAATGTATACCTCCCTTGAAATTGAACCATGAAGAATTTGGATAGAACTTGGGCAGCTGAAAATCTCGCTATGATGGGACATTGTTGGGACATTCCTTCTTGCTCTTCTCTTCTTCTTCTTCTTCTTCTTCTTTTTTCTTCCTTTTTTTCTCTCTCTTTTTTTCTCTTTTTTTTGATGAAGCACCTTGGTCTCTTCTTTGAAAATATTGATGGAATATTGATGGAGATAGCAGCAAAAGTATACTTGGAGCTTTATTAGATAACAAAAGGGGCTAGCAATGGATGAAGGGATATTTTCGATGCTCACTCCCAGTGTAGGAGTAGGACAATTTTAGGATGTGTCTAAATGAATGAATATGGTGGCGCATACTTCCAGGGTAGAAGTAGCGAGGGGTGCATGGTGTATGTGTGTGATCTTGATTTTAACTGTATGACGAGTTTCTAAGGGTCAACACGATCGACCACACTCAACGTATAAGTAAGTATAAGTGGACTTCCTAGTCTATCAAGCATGATATATGGCAGTGGTAGGAATTTAAACTCTCGTCATACAGGAACTCATCATGCATCAGTTTAAATTTTCAAAAGATAAATTCTCCAAAACTCTAGTATCACTTAGAACAAGAAAAACAGCAGCTCAGACCTTCCCATATCATACCCGTCAACCACCTAGACTTAGATCAAGCATTCGCTACCCACAAGTTTCAGGTTCAGAGCAAATCTTAGATCAAAACAGTGTGTCCAAGACTTGGGAGAGTTCTAGGTTGAAAACAGGTACTTGAAAGGAAGTACGGCAGAGCAACTATTCATCACTTCCAAAGAGTTTATTCTAGGGATTTATTTGAGCATGCAAAAGCTCGTACACCCTCCTTTTATTTAACAAACTAAAAATTATACAGAACTAAATATATATAGCAAGCGAAGTAAAATAAATAAGAAGGTAACGAGAAACACTTATCTAGATACACGGGGGATGCTCTCCCCCAAGCTAAATGTTGACATAGTCTCTCACTCTTATGATTCGCCTGTCCAACTTCCAAATCCTGCACATCTCAAATAGACAACAAAACTTGTGGAACTGATTAAGCGTTAGGCCTTAGTTGTCTAGAGCATGTACGACGAGGTTTTTATATTGGATCTTTAAATTGCAAGAATTCAATCACATCGATTTCTTCTATGTTTTCAGGTTCAAGAAAAACTTTCAAACGTTGACCATTTACCTTGAATGTGTTACCTATATCATCCTGAAGTGTGATGGCACCATGAGATGCAACTTCAATCACCTTGAATGGTCCTTCCCATTTGCTTCTAAGTTTTCCATGACCAAAAAGCTTTATTCTTGAGTTGAATAATAGAACCTTGTCTCCAGGCTTGAACTCCTTGTGCTTGATTCTCTTGTCATGCCACCTTTTGGTTCTTTCTTTGTAAATCTTGGAGCTGTGATAAGCCTTTTCTCTCCACTCCTCCAGCTCAGATATTTGCATCTGACGATTCTTGTCGGCTAGATGGAGATCCATGTTCCATTTCTTGATTGCCCAGTGACCTCTGAATTCCAATTCAATAGGCAAATGGCAGGTCTTCCCATATACTAGCTGATAAGGTGACATGCCTATGGGTGTGTTGTATGCAGTCCGGTATGCCCATAGTGCATCATGAAGCTTGTACTTCCATTTCTTTCCCATTTCTTCCATGGTCTTCTGCAGGATGTTCTTGATTTGCTTATTTGATGTTTCCGCTTGACCGCTTGTTTGGGGATGGTATGGAGTTGCAACATTATGCTTCACTCCATATTCTGTCAGGAATTGTTTGAAGCTCTTGTCAATGAAATGTGATCCTCCATCACTTATGACCATTCTAGGTGTGCCAAATCTTGGGAATATCACTTCATGGAACATCTTCTTGGCGTGTTTAGAATCGGCAAACACATGGTAATGCTTCTACCCACTTGGACACATAGTCAACTGCCACTAAGATGTATTCAAGATCTCCGATCTTTGGAATGGTCCCATGTAGTCGATTCCCCAAACATCAAACAACTCTACTTGCAGGTTGTTCTGGAGTGGCATTGCATTCCGAGCATTGATGTTTCCATGTTTCTGACATCTGGCACATCTTCTAACAAACTCCTTTGTATCTTGATACATCGTGGGCCAGAAGAATCCGCTTTGCTAGATTTTTGCATGCGTACGGAATGCTCCATAATGTCCTCCATAGGGTGATGCATGACATCTCTCTATGATTTTCATTGCCTCAATCATCGGGACACATCTCCGCAATAATCCATCGGAACAGACTCGATAGAGATATGGGTCATCCCATAAGTGGCATCGAGCGTCATATTTGAGCTTTCTCTTATCTCCTCCTGGTGGGACATAACCTGCAACCATAAAATTCACAATATCTGCGTACCAGGGGTTAGAGTGCATTACTGCGAGGAGCGTGTCGTCCCGCAGATAATCGTTAATGGGCAGCTCATGTGTTTCCTTATACTGGAGCCTAGACAAGTGATCGGCTACTGAATTCTCTACTCCTTTCTTATCTCTTATTTCTATGTCAAATTCTTGGAGTAAGAGAATCCAAATGGATCAACCGAGGTTTAGCATCTTTCTTAGTGAGCGGTATTTAAGCGCAAAGATGATCTGAATAAATGATTACCTTTGCTCCAACTAAGTAAGATCTAAACTTGTCTATTGCAAAGACAACTGCCAACAACTCTTTTTCAATGGTGGCATAATTGAGTTGTGGCCCAGTCAAGGTTTTGCTAGCATAGGATATAGCATAGTGCTTTTTATCCTTTGTTTAGCTGAGAACGGCTCCAACAGCAAAGTCGCTAGCATCATACATGATCTCGAAAGGTAGCGTCCAATCAGGTGGCTGGATGATTGGAGCTGAAATGAGTGCTTGCTTGAGGGTTTGGAAAGATTGATGAAAGGTGTATCCTTAGCTACTAGTCTAGTGAGGGGTCTAGTGATTTGAGTAAAGTTTTTGATAAAACGCCTATAGAACCCCGCATGGCCTAGAAAGCTTCGGATTCCTTTTACATTTGTGGGAGGTGGAAGTTGTTCAATAACCTCGATCTTTGCTCTATCCACTTCTATCCCATGTCCGGACACCTTGTGTCCTAGAACTATTCCTTCCCAAACCATGAAATGGCATTTTTCCTAGTTCAGGACTAAGTACTTTTCTTCACATCGTTGTAAGACTTTGTCTAGATTCTCCAGACAATCATCAAAGGTTGTGCCATAAACAGTAAAGTCATCCATGAACACTTCCATGATTTTCTCTATCATGTCAGAGAAAATAGACATCATGCACCATTGGAAAGAAGCTGGAGCATTACATAGTCCAAATGACATTCGTCGGTATGCATAAGTTCCATACGGGCATGTGAAAGTAGTCTTACTTTGGTCATCAGGGTGGATCGGGATTTGGTGATATCCAGAATACCCATCAAGGAAATAAAAGAAAGAGTGCTTTGCAAGCCGTTCCAACATCTCATCGATGAAGGGTAACGGGAAGTGATCTTTCTTTGTAGCCTTGTTAAGTTTCCGATGTCTATGCACATCCGCCACCCAGTGACAGTGCGCTGAGGAATGAGTTCATTCTTCTCATTTCTAACAACCGTCATTCCTTCTTTGTTTGGCACAACTTGGACAGGGCTAACCCACTCACTATGAGGGGCGAGATAAATAATCCCGGTGTGCAAAAGCTTAAGGACCTCTTTCTGAACAACCTCGCGCATAGCATTGTTAAGCCTGCGTTGATGTTCTCTTGATGGTGAGATGTCGGGATCCGTAGGGATACGATGTGTGCATAGAGCAGGACTGATCCCCTTGAGGTCATGGAGTGAGTAGCCTATGGCTGATCTATGTCTTTCTAAGACAGTGACAAGCCTGTTGGTTTCTTCTTGGGAAAGCTTGTCACTTATGATAACAGGCGTTTCTGGATTGTTGTTGAGAAAGACATATTTCAAGCCAAGGGGAAGAGGTTTTAGCTCTATTGAGGGTCATGGTGGCACCTCGAAGGTGTCTAGCTCAATAGGTTTTGCTAGCTCTTCCTCTTCTTCAATGAAGTGTTTAGTATCGAACTAAGGTTGAGCTAAGTCTTCTAGAGATGCCATTAAGACTTCCTCAATAGGGTCTTCTTCGGGCTTGGGTTCTACTATCGCGTTATGTGAGCACGCAAGTGAGACATCTATAGTAGAGTTCCCCAACTTTAAATTCAAGAGACTTTGTTTTGGTCGCTCTTGAAAGAGTGTTCCCAAGGGTACACCAATCAAGAGGGATGTGTTTGAGATGTCATAGATATGAAAATCTAGAAAATACTCAAAGCCTCTTATGCGTAACATAATAGTCTTGATTGCCCCATAACTTTCAAGAGTAATTCCAGAAGGAATTCTTAAAAGTTTATGAGATGGGATCAATGACTCATTGGGGCAAAGTTGTTCGGCCACAGCCTTTGACATAATGTTCATCCCAACGGTAGGACTATAATAAGCCTCTATGGTGGTCCCCTTGAGGTTGCAACAAAAAGTTCCTGAGGGGGCAGTGATTCGAGCTACCTCTGTGGATAACTCAATTTCTGCCAACCACTCACAGCTCATGATGGCCGAGAGTCCTTTGATGTGTTCCATTAAGAAGGGATCATTAGGTGGACCATCGTTATCCTCAAATGGTGCAGAGTGCACTAGAGGCTTTACTTGTATTGCAAAGTTCGAGGCATTCCCAAAATCTTCAAAAAGATCTATCTCAATTTCTGAGAGGAACGTGGAAGGATGGGGCTCATCGACTTCCAATGTGGGTTGTGTTCCCATAGTGGGAGATTCTTTGGCAACCGAATCATTGGAAGAATCTAAAGGTATTTTAGATTTGGTTGCATGTATCTCCTCTTGTTGGTCAGAGATTGGCTCGACTTCTTTTTCCTCTTCAGGAAACTCATCATAAATGGCAGTGTAGGGAGTGTTTTCAAGGATTTTCTCTAGGATAGCTTCCCCCTCACTAAAGGACATGTGTATGAAGGAGCCTCCAGAAGATGTGTCTAGAAAGAGAGCAGCTTCTTCGCTAAGACCATGGTAGAAATGACTTAGAAGGACATGGTCAGGCAAAGAGAGGTCTGGGCCGGTGTTTTTAAGACTTGTGAACCTTGCCCAGGCTGCTCCTAAAGTCTCCTTCTCCTTTTGTTCAAAATTAATAATTTCTTTTCGAAGGGCATTAACATGTTTAGATGGGAAGAAAGCGAGACCAAATTTGTCTCGAAGTTCATCCCAATCTCCTTTTACTCCTCCCGCATAATGAGCGTACCATTTTTTCGCTCTCCCCTCAAGGGAGAATGGAAATAATTTCCATTTATGGGTCTCTTGTGCCATGCCGGCAATGGTTAGGCAGGAACACAAGTGCTCAAATTCCCTAAGGTGGATATAAGGATTTTCATCCTTTAGCCCAAGGAAGGGTTTCGCCTGCACCATGGCTATAAAGCCAGGTTTGAATTTAAAGCTAGAAGCTATGATTGGCTTTGATGATTGTGGTGGCTCTAGGAACTCAGCCTTTGGTGCAGAAAATTTATGAATAGGAGTGGAATCCATATGGTTAGTGGTGGTTGATGTTTGTGGTGAGGTGAGAATGGTGGAAAAAGAATGAAAAAAGATACACGAGCGAACTTGGTTCTAAACTAGCACAACTACCGTTCCCCGGCAACGGCGCCAGAAAGCTTGTTGGGTATTTTAAACGCACACAGAAAAATCCGCAAGCGCACGGATACCGATGTAGCTTTCACCCGGGAGTATTCCAGAGTATCGATTTCCACGGGGAACGTGAAGTGTACTAGAGAATCAAGGCCGTCCAAGGATAAAGATAAGAAAAGAAAGATATATATATTTTTGGTGGGTAGAGAGGAACCTTCTAGAGTTTTCTAAGTTGATTGGATGATCAAAATCAGGCTTACTATACTATACTTACTTTGGAGCAGCAGGTCCTTTCCAACTCTCGAAAAGACTGGGAAGATAGTAGTTGGGAGAAGGCTGCCTAAAAGCTCTACGAAACACCAACCCGAACGTGGTGGAATACAAAGACCTGACAGAGCTGTCACCTCTGGGGCTACCACAACTATCCATGGGATTGGGCGCAAACTCAGGTAAACTATAGCCTAGACACCACGTCTACACTATCGCTTACTACTCTAGCTTCACGTAAAAACTAAAGCACTCAATACGAGCGGAGATCTAGCAAGTATAATAAAGCAAGAATTAAATATAGAACTGAACTTAGAAATAATAATTAAAGAACCTGGAGAGTAGCTGGAAGACGAACTAGATGCTGCAAAAGTACAATGTTGAGGAAGATCCGACGATCCGGCTCCTCCTCGCTCTCTCCTCCTCTCTCTCCCTATTTTCTAGATACAACTAGATGAACTAGAACTAGAACTAGATGAACTAGAACTAGAACTAGATGAACTAGAGGGACCCTCTTATAATTAGATGGAGAATTGAAACCCTAGCTTTGATATTGTAGAAGAGATATGATGGAAAAACTAAAGGGGGCGCCCTCCTTGAATAGCCCTGGGTGGAGTAGCCCCTAAGGAATCGCCACGTCATCGATCCGCGTCACGTTTATTCTCCATCATTGGATCAAACCGACCTTAAATGGGCGGTTTTTATTAATCCTCAAGGTCGGTGGATCAGGGATCCGTGAGGCTGATGCTGATTGGTCCATGTCACGGGGATCCCGGTTTGGGGTCCGGGGCGGCCGCCCCGGCACCGAGCCGGTTTGGGCTCCCGTTTGGTCCACAGCCTTCTTGAACCTTCCTGATTACAGAATTTTACCTTATTGCCTTTTATCTCTATGTAAACCTGACATGTGGGCCTTCCTTGGTTATTTTCAGCTGTCACCCTGCAGAAACTGACACTCACCAAAACTTGTGGAATTCTGTTAGTATAACCCCTATACCTATGTTGGTGATCACCTTTTCACAGTTATAAAAGTTATGTTGACGGTTAAAAATTGACGTTACCTACCGTCAACAGCGTTGAAGAAACCGCAGACGCCGTACACCCTTGCGCACCCGCCACCAGCGGTATGTTGGCACCGTGTCGTATCTTTTGAAGTTTTATGTTTCTTGTCTGTGTTCGCTGATGGTGATGTATTTGTGCAGGGGCGTGCTATTTACATCTCGGACGTTCCATCCGAGGAATGGCCCCGCGGCGAGGTCCAGGGCTACGAGCGCACACTGGAGGAGCGTCTTGCTCGGATGGCGGCTCTGGACGACGAGTCGAGTGACGGGGAGGACGAGGAAGAGGCCGCGCTGGGCTCTACGCCACGGGCGCAACGAGCACTGCGTCGCGTGGCTGCCAAGCAGCCGGAGTCCCGAGCGTCACCGCCGAAGACCAAGACGCTGACCAAGAGGAGGAGGAGGGCGCAGATCTCGTCGTCATCGTCGGGAGGCTCAATGGATAATGTTCCATTGAGTCAGCTATACAAGAAAGCCCGGACTGAGGCGTCGCCGAATGCAACGCCGCCAATCGGGAGCCCGGAAGTGTCATTGGGAGCGGTCGCGCCAGACCTGCCAATGCCGGGCGGGTCACCGAGCCGTGAGCCCTCACCGGCGCCACTGCGGCCAGACGATGCGGGGGCGGCTGGTGGCGGAGAAGAGGGGCAAAGCCGAGAGGTGCCCTTGGAGGAGCAACCCATAATCATGGATGCCGTCCAGGACACTCCCCTGGAAATGCCACGCGCCGAGGTAAGTGAAGCCGTGCCGACCACAGTGGTCACCGAGGATCCTGCGGCGACAACGGCGGAGCAGGTGGGCGAGGCGGATGACGCCGTGCCGACCACGGAGGTCGTCGAGAACCCGGGCGCGGCGGCGGTGGAGCAGGAGGCCAAGGCGAGTGACGCCGTGCCAACCACGGAGGTCAACGAAGGCCCGATTGCAGCGGCGTCGGAGCAGGTGGCGGAGGCAAGTGTCATAACGCCGGCAGCGGCTGCCGACCAGGCGGGAGCTGTGACAGCGGAGCAAGCTACCGGGGCTGCCTCTCGTGACGGAGGAAGTAGCCGTCGTTGTCGTCGTGACCGCTTCCAGTCCACATTTCCTGTGGTCACAAGGTAACGATCGTGCATCAAAGCCATTTGTGAAATTTATGCCGAATTAATAACCTAAGGCCCGCTGGTGACGCGCAGGGAAACGCAGGAGGCGGTGTCTGAGCTGACCATCGCCGAGGCCATTGCTGGTGATGGAACAGGCGCCGGGACAAGTACGCTGGCTAACGTGCTGGGCACGATGGTGACATACACGCCGGCGCTTGGGCCGCCTCCGCGCCCTGAGACCGATGAAGCCGCGGCGACCATGCATGGAACTGGGCAGAACCCAGGAGGTGGAACCGTCGACGCGGCAGTGGAGGAAGAAATTCTAGAGGATGCCATGCGTCAGATGGAGGGAACCATAACCAGGCTGCTACGCCAAGTGCAGGTACGCCTGTGAACGAGGAGCCATATTTCTTTTTGGAGATGAACAATCCATGTGGCCTGTACTGATGGTGCTTTTGGGCAGAGTGTCGGCCGGGCCGCCGATCGGCGTAAGCGCGCCCTGGAGCAACTCGAAGTAGTAGCGACGGAGAACACCCGGCTACGCAGCGAGGTCGAGCAGCTAAGAGGCTCCGTGCAGGGGCTAAACGCGCAGCTGGCAGCTCGCGTGGCCGAGCAGGAGGAGGTGGCCGAGCACATGAGGCAACTAGCGCAACAAAAAAGAGGTATGCAGCATCCTAGGCGTGAAAAGGTGTGCTTCTCTATTGTTGCTTGTTGTAACGATGGGCTGCTTGGACGCAGATGTAGAGGAATGTGCCGAGCAGGCGGAGAAGAAGGTGGGGGAGATGTACCAACAAATGGAGGAGCAAGCCGCTCGTCATGCGACGATAGAGCGGGATCTTGAAGGTATGACCCATCCCCTTGGCTTGGACTATCGGATAGTCGGAGTTGTATCTCACGTTGCTCGTGATGTGCAGGTCACCTTCGTGAGTCGCAGGAGCAAGTCCAAGGCTTGCACGCGGATGCCCAGCGTGTTCAAGGGGAGGTGGCGGAGCTCGTCGGCGGTATCACCCCAGTGCTGAATGTGTTAGCCGAAGATGAGGCGGAGGCCATCACGCCGGTGACTCCGCTCGGCGCGGTTGTTATCGCGAGCCAAGCGTCTTGGTCCCGGCTGCAGGAGTTCGTCCGGGAGGGTGCCGAGCACGTGGGTGTTGACGGTCGTTAAGTATCAATTTTATATCGTCAACGCAGCAAGAGAAAGGACTAATATGAGTTCACCTGTTAGATATAGGGGTTACACTGACAGAATTCCACGAGTTTTGGTGATTGTCTATTTCTGCAGGGGGTTATCAGAAAGAGAACCAAAGGAGGCCCACATGTCATGATTACATAGAGATAAAGACCGAACGGGTAAAATTGTATAATCTAGAAGACTCCGAAGGCAAACCCCGGAAGCCGGGGCCCACCGGCGGGGTGGCCCGGCCGACCCAGGGGGAGTCGGCCGACTCCCCATCTCCACCAATCGTGTGGAGTCTCGTGGATCCCGCCTCCACCGCCTTTGAGGATGAATAATTATCGTCCATTTAGGTCGGTTTGATCCGAGGGCGTGGTTAATCCTAGGGGGCTATATATTCGAGCCCCCGGCCCCCGGGTAAAACCCTAATTCATTCAAGAGTTCATTCTCTCATCGTAAATTCGAGAAGCCGAGCCACCATCTCAATTAGAGCTCCATAGTTTAGTAGCATAGCTACATAGGAATAGATCTAGAGGGAATCAAGCCTAGCTTGGAGTCCGGATCTGTCGGAGTTCTTGGTAATTCCCCTCTACATTCTTGTAATATTCATCATTGTTCGTGATACTATGAGTAGTACTTTATTCTATTCTATTATATCGACTTGACTTTGCTCTATTTGATTATGTTCTCAATTATATTGTTCTTAGTTTACTTTGATTATATGTTTAGCATAGTTGGACTAGAATTATGTTTATGCATAGGATCGTATAGCGCTTGCTCATTAGGCCAATGGGTGAGTGATAGATATTGTGTAGGCATGGTGCCTATACCGTATTTATCTGCGATTGCACCCTATATTCCGGATCGTGAGGTAGATCGCGGGAGTGACAGTCCTGTTGAGTCCTTTGTAGCCCTTCTCCCGAGTATAGGTCTAGCGGAACAAACCTATTACATTGAAGTCATTGCTATGTCTCTTGTCTTCTCTCGGTAATATCACTATGCATAGATGTAACCTTTTCCCGCCATGATTGCTAGATGTTCTTGCACTAATCATTGTATGCTTTGACTTTATAGTTAGAATAACATAGGATTATACCCTAGATCGTCCTAGTCCATGCTAGTGTTATAAGCTTAGAGTGCTAAGTTGAGATGGCTTATTACTATTATTTTATGTGGCTAAATGCTCTCATTTATCTTATGTCATTTATCATTCATTCCTATATTTTATGTGACACTTACCCCGTATGAGATGATCGATACGGACAAGGTTAAGCTCTCCATTATAGCATGTGCATTGCTCATCACTCATTATCCAGAGCATTCCCTTCCCAGTGGTAAAATATAAATAACGATACCTGGATTACTCCTGGTTAAAATGCTATATCGGTATTATCTCGTAAACTTGCGGATCCTATATTTATTTCTAGTAGCGGTTGCATTATTTAGTACCGGCATTTTTGGCGCCATGTTGGGGATGACAACCTAACACCGAGTGGCGTTAGAAATGTCAACAAGCATTTTTGGCGCCGTTGCCGGGGAAGGTTGAAAGCCAATGGATAATGAGCAAAGCATTGCACTACATAATGAGATTGAGCACTGTCACCATTCTCTACTCATATAGCCTTACCCTTGCCTTTTCGTCTATTTTATATCTTATGCAGGGTAATGTATGAAAAAGACAATTCTTCCTGATAATTATATTGACAATCCAGAAGCTTTATTCAGGAAGGCCAGAAGCAAGTTGAAGAAGACCAATCAATCATCATCATCATCAACTCAACTTGGAAGTTTGTCGGCGTAAAAAGTCAACCTTTCGTGCGAGACTTGACAACGGCGTTTGAAGCCATGGCGAACAAGTCACTCCGCGAGTTCTCGGCACCAACTACGGACAACATTCGATGCTTGGACCAGGTGCGGACATCGAAGGAGCTTTTGAGCTCAAGCCTGCGCTAATCAACATGGTGCAAGCAAGCCGGTTACGTGGGAAGGCCCATGAAGATGCTAGTGCTCATCTCCAACACTTTCTCGGAGATTTGTAGCACATTCACTATCAAGGATGTCCCCAGAGATGCTATACTACTTCGCCTCTTCCCATTCTCACTCTTGGGGAGAGCGAAGTAGTGGTTCTACGCCAATAAGGAGAAGAATACTACGTGGGCACTATGTTCCACCAATTTCTTGGCGAAGTTCTTTCCCATGGGCAAGACAAATGCTCTTCGTGGGAAGATATCAAACTTTCAGCAACACCATGATGAGACTGTCCCAGAAGCTTGGGGGCGCTTTCAAGATTACATCCTCGAGTGTCCTCATCATGGCATGGAGAATTGGCTGCTTATGCGATACATTCTACCATGGGCTTAGCAACAAAGACACGTGAGACGATGGATGCCGCTCGCCGAGGTGCATTCTTATCACTCACTATTCCTCAAGCCACAGGCTCTTGTGGAGAAGATGGCATCCAACCAAGGTTGGAGTGAAGAAAGAACGCAGACCCGCAAGAGAGGTCGAGGAATGCACCAACTGAAAGAGGTAGACATGCTGTCCGCAAAATGGATCTGCTAATGAAGAGGCTCGATGAGAGAGCCCCGAGAAAGAAAGAAGTCATGCATATACATGATGCTCGCATGACATGTGAAGAGTGTGGAGAGACCGGGCACACAGTGTGCTAACCGCCCGTAGCCAAGGAGGACGTGAACTACCTCAACAATAACAATAATAATAATTACTACCATCCTCGCCAGGAATCAAGGTTGGAATCAGCAGCGAGAGCCTAATTACTCGGGCAATTATTCGGGCAACCGTCAAGGTAACAGCTCCTCCTACAATAATTACAACCACCGCCTTTGAGAGAGTTAGTGCTGAATCAAGGCAAGATGATGGACAATCTGTCCAAAAAGCTGACATCAAATGACAAGGTCCTAGAGACACTCAGCAACAGGATGGATGGCTTCTCTAATGCCATCAAGAGTCAGGCTCGGCTTCAACAAGATACTTGAGTCGCAGTACAACGGCTTGTTAACCTTGCTCCCTCCACTGGTCAAGGCAAACCGGCGGGACAACCCGAAGAGCTCAAAACCGCAAATCTTGTTGATATATTCAATGTAGAAGATAGCCGGAGTGATCCATCGAAGGGGTCATGGATAGACTCAACTCGCCAATCAAGAAGGGCGATCCGGGAGACCAGTCATTCCGATCTCCATTGGAAGTACTAACTTTAATGAGGCAATCTGTGACTTCGGTGCAAGCATCAACATCATGCCAAGAGTGATATATGAAAAGCTATTCGATGCCCCTTAGCATACACAACTATGTGCTTACAAACTTGCGATCGGTCACTCCGTGTCCCTTTGGGAGTACTTGAAGACATATGTGTACGAGTAGGCAACTCGTATGTTCCAGCAGACTTCGTGGTAGTGGATACGAGCAATGATGAAAGGTCCCCCGTCATTCTAGGACGACCATTCTTGAACACCGCTGGAGCCATCATGTATGCCAACACCGCCAAGATCATCTTCAACATCAAGGGCAAGAGAGAAACCTTCTTCTTCAAAAACAGTGCTGCAGTTCTCGGACATCCTCATCACAGAACAAGAAGAAGAAGAAGAATCCAGCTAAGAAGAGCAAAAACAAGAATAAGAAGACCAAGAAGATGGAGACAAGTGAGGGTGGTCACTGCAGTCCACGAGAGCATGACCACTTACTCGGTCCCCACGTCCGATCAAGAAGGATGACCCAGTGTCCCAACCATTCAATGCTCCATCAACGAAGCTCTTTCAATAAAGGCATGTCTCGTGACACCGGATCTCAAGCGTCAACATTATGGCCAAGGTAACTTATGAGTATCTATATGGCACTATGCCTTTGGAGCCTACCTATGCACAACTGCAGATGGCGGATCGGACATTCCGCTTCGTCGAAGGAGAAGTGAAGGATGTCCTCATCCGAGATAGATGACCATTATGTCCCTACGACTTCCTAGTCATTGACATGGGAGATGACTATGATCCTCCAATCATCCTAGGAAGACCATTCCCGAACACCACCAAAGCTATCATCTATATTGGGACAGGAGAGATTCACTTCCACTTTCCTACTGAGAAGGTACGTCGCTACTTCAACAATAATTATATAATCACTGAAGAGCCCAAGAAGAACAGAGCAAGGAGAAGGCAGCGTACCCATCGTCAGAACAAGAAGAACATCACTACAGATGGATGGGCTGACTATGAGGGAGAAGTGTCAAGATATGAAGACCGGTACCCTGAAGAAAAGAATATTGTAAAAGAAGAAGAGGTGCTACCAGAAGAAAACCAAGTGCCCCAAGAAGCTTCCTCCTCAAGGTCATCTTCTCCAACAAAGAAGGTGTGGAAGGTGAAAGAAAAATCAGAAACAATTCCTACACACGAGGCGACGTCATCAGAGGCGCCAGCCAATGCGCCCCTTGAAAAATGAGCGAACATGACAAGTCCTGTTCGGAGGACTTAAAACCACCGAACGCCGCGCCAAGAGGTAACTTGGTATTTATCAGCTATTCCCTTTCAACATTGCATTTTTACCTTAGCATATTTATTTTCCTACTTGCATCCTTGTTGCATCTTTACTCTTTTATCTCTGCACTAGAAAAAGAAAATAAAGATATTTACATTTGCATCCAGAAAAAACTTTAAGCCCCATGTGGATAATCATTCACTGTGGTGGCACAAAAATAATTTCTTAGCATATTTATCTTTCCCTGTCTGCATTCCTTAAATAATAAAAAGATAAAAATATTTCTTGTGATCCTGTTAGAATGAGTTTTAAAGTTAGGGAAGTTCTAGACAACCAAGGCCTAGAGGTTTTATCACTAACACTTAATCAGTTCCACAAGCTTTGTTGTCTATTTGAGATTCACAACATCAAGGATCATGAAGAGCTAACAAGCGAAGGACATCCAAATCCCCGTCGGAGTGCCGGCGCGACAATTGAATACTGTCTCCAACAAAGAACTATCTACAACACTCTGGAGGACAAGAACGTCTTCGGTGCACATCGGTAATATCGCGACTATGTCAACATCCAGCTTGGGGGAGAGCATCCCCCGTGTACCAAGCTAAGTGCCTCCAACTTATCTGATTATGCTTTATTAAAGTATGCTTTGTTAAAACCACTAAAAAAGATGCATAACCATAGAAACCCAGAAAGATTTCCTTATTTATCTTTTTCTACTTTTGGAGAGCTCTTGCAATCTGTCTTTATAGTGATCCCTAGAATAAACTCTACATGGAGATGATGAATAGTTGCTCTGCCGTAATTCCTTTCAAGTACCTAGTTTTCAACCTTGCACTCTTCCGAGTTTTGGACACAACCGTTTAGATTTGAGATTTGCTCGAATCGAAACTTGTGGGTAGCGAACACTTGATCTAAGTCTAGGTGGTTGACGGGTATGATATGGGAAGGTTTTGAGCTGCTGTCCATCTTGCTCCTAGAGATACTAGAGTTCTGGAGAATTTATCTTTGAAAATATTAAATTCCTGCATGATGAATTCCTTTATGATGAGAGTTCAAATTCCTACCACAGCCATATATTCATGCTTACTAGATTAGGAAAACCCATCTGTTTATATAGATCACACTGTAGCTTGAGTGTAGTCTTTATAGGCATTGAGTGTGGTTATGCTGTGGACCCATAAGGAATTAGTCACGCAGTTAAAGTCAATACTATGTGCTCTCCATCCATTGATCCATGCTACTTCTGTCCTCAGAAGCATGCACCCATTTTATAAATGTTACATTCATTCTGTGCTACTTCTGTCCCTAGAAGTACCACCCACATATAGATCCATATCCACCACATATTGTGCTATCTCTACCCTGGAGATACGCACTTATGCTGCTCCTACCCTGGGAGTACGCATTCCCCACATATTGTGCTGTCTCTACCCTGGAGATACGCACTTATGCTGCTCCTACCCTGGGAGTACGCATCCATCCATTCATCCATCCACATATACATACGCCATTCATTTCACATCATCCAGAGAAGGTTCTACTCCTATTCTGGGAGTGAACATCTAGACATAATCATCGCCGTTTCATTGCCTACATAAAAAGCTCCAGTCATTATCATTGCAAGTCATACACTCCCTGTGCTAAAGTTTCGTTTTCAGAGGATTGGTTATTCTATTAAAAAAAAAGAAGAAAGAAAGAAAAAGAAAGAGTAGCCAAGTCCTTCCATTCAAGAAGTTTCAAGATTTCCGAATAAAGGGAGTCATGTTATCCCCAAAGGAGCAAGTGTAGAAGTAGATGTTCACCAGTTGAGTACCCCTCATAATCATTTCCTTATCACCATCATACTACCATCATCCTATCATCTTCTCATCCATTCCATTTCCTCATTCACATGCACATATGACTTTATTATTATTTTAGTTCATAATGGATCCATGTCTTAACTGTGCAATATATGCAAGTGAGTTTGAGTGTCTCCCCACCTATGAGCTCCACATAAGCCTATTAGAAGTAGGGTGAGAGAGAGAAGGCACTTTCCACTATGCCTTAGTTCCACAAATACCACATATTCTTGAGAAGAGAGAAGGCATACACTACTCATGCCTTAGAAAGGATCCAAAAATACCACAAATGAGAGACTTGAAAGGTTCATACAAGGAACTCTGAGTTTTATTTCAAACCTTGCAAAAACTCCGGGATAATAGTTGATCAAAGAGCGAGAAACATGGCGCTTGACTTGACTGTTCTATCTTTCAACTACTCAAGACCCAAGTGACGGTTACAAGCCCCATGGTGAAAGGTAATATGAGTGAGTTTTGAGTCAGGATAGTTCACTCTAATCCGGAGGAGAGTTCTTGTTTGAACGCATGTGTACTTATGAGGAGTGAAAGTATTGCAAAGCAACTCCCGATCCATCATGAGTCTATCTTTGCTCGGGACGAGCAAAAGGTAAGCTTGGGGGAGTTTGTTGACGGTCGTTAAGTATCAATTTTATATCGTCAACGCAGCAAGAGAAAGGACTAATATGAGTTCACCTGTTAGATATAGTGGTTACACCGATGACAATTCCACGAGTTTTGGTGATTGTCTATTTCTGCGGGGGGTTATCGAAAGAGAACCAAAGGAGGCCCACATGTCATGATTACATAGAGATAAAGACCGAACGGGTAAAATTGTATAATCTAGAAGACTCTAGAAGGCAAACCCCGGAAGCCGGGGCCCACTGCGGGGTGGCCGGTCGGCCGACCCAGGGGGAGTCGGCCGACTCCCCATCTCCACCAATCGGTGGAGTCTCGTGGATCCCGCCTCCACCGCCTTTGAGGATGAATAATTATCGTCCATTTAGGTCGGTTTGATCCAAGGGCCGTGGTTAATCCTAGGGGGCTATATATTCGAGCCCCCGGCCCCGGGTAAAACCCTAATTCATTCAAGAGTTCATTCTCTCATCGAATTCGAGAAGCCGAGCCACCATCTCAATTAGAGCTCCATAGTTTAGTAGCATAGCTACATAGGAATAGATCTAGAGGGAATCAAGCCTAGCTTGGAGTCCGGATCTGTCGGAGTTCTTGGTAATTCCCCTCTACATTCTTGTAATATTCATCATTGTTCGTGATACTATGAGTAGTACTTTATTCTATTCTATTATATCGACTTGACTTTGCTCTATTTGATTATGTTCTCAATTATATTGTTCTTAGTTTACTTTGATTATATGTTTAGCATAGTTGGACTAGAATTATGTTTATGCATAGGATCGTATAGCGCTTGCTCATTAGGCCAATGGGTGAGTGATAGATATTGTGTAGGCATGGTGCCTATACCGTATTTATCTCGCGATTGCACCCTATATTCCGGATCGTGAGGTAGATCGCGGAGTGACAGTCCCGTTGAGTCCTTTGTAGCCCTTCTCCCGAGTATAGGTCTAGCGAACAAACCTATTACATTGAAGTCATTGCTATGTCTCTTGTCTTCTCGGTAATATCACTATGCATAGATGTAACCTTTTCCCGCCATGATTGCTAGATGTTCTTGCACTAATCATTGTATGCTTTGACTTTATAGTTAGAATAACATAGGATTATACCCTAGATCGTCCTAGTCCATGCTAGTGTTATAAGCTTAGAGTGCTAAGTTGAGATGGCTTATTACTATTATTTTATGTGGCTAAATGCTCTCATTTATCTTATGTCATTTATCATTCATTCCTATATTTTATGTGACACTTACCCCGTATGAGATGATCGATACGTACAAGGTTAAGCTCTCCATTATAGCATGTGCATTGCTCATCACTCATTATCCAGAGCATTCCCTTCCCAGTGGTAAAATATAAATAACGATACCTGGATTACTCCTGGTTAAAATGCTACATCGGTATTATCTGTGCGCTTGCGGATCCTATATTTATTTCTAGTAGCAGTTGCATTATTTAGTACCAGCATTTTTGGCGCCATGTTGGGGATGACAACCTAACACTGAGTGGCGTTAGAAATGTCAACAGTGGGTTCCCACGTGCTTGCCGTGGTGCGCTCCCACTGTCCCTCGACCAACCTGGAGCATCTGCGGAAGGGGCTGGCGCCGGGCACCGACGTGGACGCGGCGGAGGAACTCAGGCGCGACTCACTGGAGACGTCCATGGCGATGGTGAAGAACATCCGCATAGTACCATGAGGGGCTTAGGGGTACCTTCTTTTGCTTTTGGTGGGGAGGTTGAAAACTATCTGTGACGTGATGCAAGTTGGCCTGGTTACTTTGTTACATTGCGGCTATGGCCGCTTGGTTATAAGTAGTCGTGTTTTGGCTTTCTTCCTGATCATGCTTGTATCGGTAGGCATAAAAAATTGCGGGGGAAACCCAGAGGTGCACTTTAATCAAGATGAAACAGTAACAATCTTTATTCAATCGACATGAATCGAGAATATACAAGATGGATACATGCAACTCTTAGCGCTAAGTGTTACGGGTAGAACTTCCGTAGGTGGTCGATATGCCACGAATTTGGGACCTCTATCGGAGGGTCGTCCAAGGTGCACAGCCGATACGAAGTCGGCCTGGTGACCACCTTGATCATGAACGGCCCTTCCCAATGGGAGGCGAGTTTGTGGATGCCGGCGAGGTTTTGTTTTCGTTGTAGAACCAGGTCGCCAACCACGTAGAAACGCTCTTTGATATTGCAGTTGTAGTACCGGCGCATGGAGGCCAAGTACTTGGCTATTCGTGCGCAGGTCTCGAGTCGTTTTTCCTCACTGGAATCGACTTCTAGAGCCCGGGCGTCATTGGGTAGGCTCTCGTCGTATTGAGTGACGCGTGGAGAGCGGAAGGCGATTTCGTCAGGGAGAACTGCCTCGGATCCGAACACCATGAAGTATGGAGAGACGCCAGTGCTGCGACTTGGCTGTGTGCGGAGTCCCCAAATTACGGCTGGGAGCTCTTTGAGCCATCGACCAGGTCGCTGTTCGTCTGCGTCCTCTTGGTAGAGGCACTTGCGTAAAGCATCGTGTATCATGCTATTTGCTCTTTCGACCTGCCCATTGGCTCGTGGATGGGCGACGGACACATATTTTACCCTGATACATTTGCTATCGCAGAAATCGAAGAAATCGCTCCCAGTGAATGTAGAGCCGAGGTCCATGATGATCGAATTGGGGACGCCGAAACGGTGGATAACGTCGTTCAGCATGTCGGCTGCCTTTTTGGCGGTGGCCTTGACCAATGGCATGTATTCAATCCACTTGGAGAACTTGTCGATTAGCACATAGACATACCGAAATCCGCCAGGAGCTTTCTTGAAAGGGCCGATCATGTCGAGACCCCAACAGGAGAAGGGCCAGGAGGCCGTGATAGTCTGTAGCTGATGAGCCGGGACATGCGTTTGCTTGGTGAAAAACTGGCAGTTGACGCAGTGCCGAACCAGCTGCTCGGCGTCGGCGACGGCGGTTGGCCAATAGAAGCCAGCACGATAGGCCTTGCCGACCAGCGTTGTGGAGGCGGCGTGATTGCCGCATTCGCCGGAATGTATCTTGTCGAGGAGCTTTATGCCTGCGTCTTGTGTTATGCATTTTTGAAAGATCTCTTGTTTAGCGTTTTTTCGCATGAGCTCGCCGTCCATGAGGATGTAGTGCTTGCTGCGCCGCACGAGGCGTTCGTGCAGAATAGGGTCATCGGGTACGTCCTCATTGGTGATGTAGCGAATGAAGTCCAGGCGCCAGTCCGACTGGTCGGGTGTGGTCGGCGTGGCTTCAGGTGACTGTGCGCGCGAAACTAGCGCGTGGTCGGCCATGTCTTCCGCGTCACAGTCGATATCCATCAACGTGACCTGGTCGGCTGCGGTGTTGCTTGGTGATTGAGGGCGTGGAGGGTTGTGGTCAGGCTTTGCTGGAAAAGGGATTTGGGCCTCTGAGGCCACCGAAACGGATGGTTCGACCAGATCGTGAACGAACACGCCGTGCGAAATGGCAGCCCTGGTGGAGCCGAGTTTTGACAACTTGTCGGCGGCGTCGTTATTATCGCGCACGACATGGTGGAACTCGAGGCCATAGAACTTGTCTTCGAGCTGCTGTATTGTGGCGACGTAGGCTTCCATTCTCTCGCTGGTGGTGTCCCATACTTTGTTCACCTAGTTGACGACAAGGAGGGAATCACCGTATACCATGAGGCGTTTGATGCCGAGCTCGACGGCTAGGCGCAGCCCGTGAAGCGCGGCTTCGTATTCAGCGGCATTGTTTGATGCTGGAAAGTGGATTCGGAGGACGTAGCTGAGCTCGTCTCCAGAAGGGGCAGTGAAGTGTACTCCAGCGCCGGCGCCATCGATTTTAAGCGAGCCGTCGAAGTACATTTCCCAGTACTTGTGGTTGGACTCGTACCAAGGGGTGGTGAGGTCTGACCACTCTGCTAGGAAGTCGGCGAGGGCTTGTGACTTGATGGTGTTGCGGTTTCGGAATTTGATGGTGTATGCCATGAGTTCGAGCACCCATTTGACAATTCGGCCACTGGCGTCTTTGTTGTATAGGATGTCGCCAAGTGGGAAGCTTGTGACCACCGTGATCTGCCGAGATTGGAAGTAGTGTAGGAGCTTTCACTTGGTGATCAAAATTGCGTATAGCAATTTCTCAATGTGGTGGTAGCGATGCTTGGAATCGTTGAGCACTTCGCTAACATAATAAACCAGGCGCTGGACCAGGTAAACGTGACCGGATTCCGCTCGCTCGACCACCAGTACCGTGCTGACTACCTGGTCAGTGGCTGCGATGTAGAGGAGCATTTTTTCGTCGTCGGTGGGTGCCGTTAGTACCGGAGGATTGGTTAGGTAAGTTTTGAGTTCTGCGAAAGCGTTGTCTTCCTCTGTCGACCACTCGAACTTTTCTTTTGCTTTTAGCAACCGGAAAAATGGCAGTCCTTTTTGCCCTAGTCGCGAGATGAAACGGCTAAGGGCTACCATGCACCCCGTCAACTTTTGGATGTCTTTGACACACTGAGGGGGCTGCATTTTGAGCACTGCTTGTACTTTTTCTGGGTTTGGGCGTATGCCATCTTGGCTTACGACGTTGCCGAGCAGTATGTCGGAGGGTACGCCGAAATGCACTTGGTGGGGTTTAGTTTCCACTGGAACACATTTAGGGCATCGAACATTCGCTGGAGGTCGGCGACCAGGGAATCAGACTTGGCGGTTTTTACCACCACATCATCCACATACGCCTCGACCAGTCGGTCCCTGATCTCATCTTTTAGGCAATTCTGGATTGCTCGCTGGTATGTGGCCCCAGTATTTTTGAGGCCAAAGGACATTGTTTTATAGCAGTAGGCACCGAAAGGCGTGATGAAGGAGGTTTTCTCCTGGTCGGCGACGGCGAGGGATATCTGGTGGTAGCCGGAGTAGCAATCCAGGAAGGAGAGCAGCTCGCAGCCCGCGGTGGAGTCAACAACTTGGTTGATTCACGGTAAGGTGAAGGGGTCTTTAGGGCAACATCTGTTGAGACCGGTGTAATCAATGCACATTCTCCATTCTTTATTTTTCTTGCGTACAAGTACCGGATTGGCCAGCCAATCGGGATGATACACCTCTTTTATGAAGCCTGCGGCTAAGAGTTTTGCTACCTCTACCCTAATCACCTCCCTCTTGTCGTTCGCGAACCGTCGGAGCTTCTGCTTGACCGTCTTGGTGGTTTCGGAGACATTCAGGAAGTGCTCGGCCCGTTCCCTAGGAACACCCGGCATGTCTGCTGGCTTCCATGCAAACACGCTGATGTGATCCCGAAGGAACTGGACGAGCACGCTTTCCTATTTGCTGGAGAGGTTGGCCCCGATCAAGGCCGTTCGTGTCCTGTCACCTGGGACGAGCTCGATGTCTTTGTAGTCCCGGTTCTTCTTGGAGGAGCGCTTGGCCTCCTTGAGTGGTATCTAGAGATCAGCCGGGGGGATGGCCTTGGCCTCCAACACCATATCCGCCATGCGAGCTCGGAGGTCGGTGGCGGCGAACGAAGCTGACTCGCAGTGGCATGCCATAAGGACGTTGCTGCGGAGGGAGAGGATGCCCTTCTCCGTGGGCATCTTGAGCACCATGTAGCCGTAATGCGGGACCGCCATAAACTTGGCGATGCCAGGTCGGCCAAGGATTGCGTGGTAGACACCTTCGAAGTCGGCGATGATGAAGTTGAGGTACTCGAAGCGAAAGTGTTGCTTGGTACCAAATTGGACCCGTAGTGTGACTTGGCCGAGGGGCATGGAAGGCTTTCCTGGCATCACCCCCCAAAACGGCGAGTCATAGGGTTCCAGATCCTCCGTCTTGAGGCCGAGCTCTTTGTATGTCTGCAGAAATAGTATGTTCAAGGTGCTTCCTCCGTCGACCAGCACCTTCTCGAAGCGGAGGTGCTGGATGATGGGGTCGAGGACAAGGGGGAAGCGACCAGAGTCCTCCCCTCGTGCCCACATGTCTGCTCAGCTGAAGGAGATGGGCTGCTCCGACCAGGCGGGTGCCTTGACGTCTGCAACGCGCTCCTGGTCGGCGCTGCTGAAGGGGATTATCGTCCGCCGGAGTAGCTTCTTGTCCCGTTGGGACTCGGTGGTGACCTTGCCGCCGAAGATGACAGCGACGTTTCTTTCGGGTTCTTTGAACTCCCGGCGGCCGTCGTCGTTGGAGGCGTTGTTGTCTTTCTCCTTCTTGACGTCCTAGTCGGCGTTGCGGTTGTCCCTCCGATTTTTGTTGCCACCCCGCGGTCGCCGCGTGTTGGTCTTTTGGAAAATGTTGGCAAAGCCCCAACACTGACCCATCGCGTGGCCTTTGTTTGGGTGCCTTGGGCAGTCTTGGCTAAGGACTTTGTCGTAGCCATCATCATATGGCTTATCCTGGTTGTTGACGTTGTGGACGCGGTTTCCGCGGTAGCGCTGGCCATCATCTTGCCTATTTCTTTTGCGTCTTTGTCGATCGCCCTCGCGACTGTGGCTACGCTACTCGTGACGACGAGAATCTCATCGGTCATCATCGCGGCTGCGGCTGCGCCGCTCAGGGCGTCGAGAGTCGCGTCTATCATCGCAGTTTCCGCGATTCTGCGTGCGATGGTCACGATCGCGGTCGTCGTCATCGTCGTCGCGGGGGGAGGGTGTCGTGATGGGCCGTCTTCTTTGCCGGATCGCAAGGCATCATCGACACGCGTCCATTCGCCGGCGATCTTCAGGGCTTCGCCCATTGTTTTCGGCTGGGTCCGGAGGAGTTCGATCTTGCACTTCTAGTTGCGGGGTTGGGTGAGGCCTTTGATGAAGAGCTCAATGACTTCTTGCTACGTGATGTCCGTTACCGTCGTCCACATGTCGTTGAAGCGGTGTATGTATTCGCGTAGAGGTTCGTTGGGGTAGTCGTGGATCTGAGCCAAGGTGTACTTGGATCCCGGCTGATGACACGTGGCCTTGAAGTGCTCGGACAGCATCTGGCGGAGTTGACGCCAGCTGTGAATCGAGCCCTCGTGCTGGCACATGAGCCAGTTGGTCGGAGAAGGGCCCAGGACAACCGGCAGGTAATTTGCCATCACGCTTTCGTCGCCTCCTGCTGCTCGGATTGCTATTTCATATAGGAAGAGCCACTGGTCGGGATTTTTGCGACCATCGTATGGCTGCACTTCGCTGGCCTTGAAGTTCCGTGGCCAGTGCACCTCCCTGAGTCGCTCGGAGTATGGCTTAGGGCCGGGGATCTCGAAACGGCCCCCATCATAGTGTCGGTCATCATCATCGTAGCAATTCCTGTGCCGGTGCTGGTCGGCGTCATCATCACGGAAGGCTCGGCGGTCGCGCCGCTCCCGAGGGCGACGCGGTGGGTCGTCGCGGCGACGCCTGTCCGGCGACCGTTGGCGGCGGTCGCGGTTTATGGAGCGTACGTCGCGGCTGGAGGAATCGGAGCTGGAGTCCGTGGAGCGATCTGAAGAACGGGCTGGTCGGTTGCTTGGGTCGTGGTTCACAGATCCTTCCCGTAATTCCGGGCGGCGACTGCGTTGAGCGGACACTGCCGGTGCTTCTGGAGGTATCTCGGCCTGGCGCATGCGATTTACCTGCCCCTCGGCCGCCATCAGGTGGTCGATGATTTCTTGGACCGCGGGGGTGTGAGGCAATGCCTCCAACTTGCTCTTGGCCACCGCGATGTTAGCTGTCGGGGTTTTGTGAACCCGACGCTGTCCGACCAGATCGAACTCGTCGGCCAAGTTGCGGTTGACATGACGAGCTTGATCGGCCCGTCGCTGCTCTTCTTGTTGTTCTCGATCATGCCGAACTGCGCGGTGCGCGTTGCGTGCTGTGCGGTCGCGGCGGTGATCAGGAGTCTCATTCTCGACGGTGGGCTCGTCGTTGCTGACCATGAATACGGTGTTCCCGAAACCGGGGGGGCGCTCAGGGTAATCATCGTCTTCGTTTGGCTCAAGGGCCGACCGGCGGATTTCATCATCTGGAGTGTTGTGATTGGCGACCTGGTCGACATCCATCGCCATTGGCGATACTTGTGTTGTCGTGGAGCTCGGCGTCTCTGCGGGAGCGGGATGCGTGTAGCCGATGGCATCGAGGAGCTGCCCTGGAGATCCCGCTCCGAGTGCTGCCTGAACGGCGGAGGGGAGCGGTGGAATGCTGGACTCATCCGTGCCAGATGGCTGCACTGCGGCGGCCGGTGCATCCCCTAAAGTGATCATGTTGACGAAGTGGGGCGAGATCGGTGGTTGTCGTGTACGGCCGGTGCACTGAGAGACCAACGGAGGGAAAAGCTCCTCGTAGGATGCGGCGGCGTTCTTGAGCCCAAAGGCAAAGGGGCTGCCATGGCTGTCGTCTAGTAGAGGGTGTGGCAGGTGGGTAAGAGATAGCCTCGGGCGATCTGATCTGGCTAGATCTGAATCTGACCGAGGCCCTTGTGTGTTGCAGCGCCTCCGTTGCTGTACGGGGATAAATCCGTCATCGACCCAGAGGTCGGCGAGTTGCTTGAGCGCGGATTCCGCGAGGGCGAGCGTTTCCACCAATCCTTCTCCATGGCGATCGATCATCTCGATCAGATCTGAGTTGTCGACCCGGCGCCTTTGATAGTGCGGGGTCAGTGGTCGAACCAACGGCCTTAGCAGCTTCTTGGCGAGGTCGGGGCTTTGTTCTTCCGGTGGAGTTGTGGCCTGAGTGCCGAGTGCAGTTGCCTCGACAACCGGCACAGCCTCCACAGCGTCACAGGAGCCGAAAGAGCCGAAGGTGATCGGAGCGATGTCGTCGAGGTCCATCGAGGCAGGGAACGAAACCATCTTGCTCATCTTGAGATCTATACGCACAGCCCCTACCTGGCGCGCCACTGTCGATGAAATATCGGCGGCAGTCTACCTAGGGTATACCTAAGGTAGTAGATTGATCGGTAAGGCACGCTAGATGACGAACAAGATGTAATCAAGAACACGAGACGGTGTGTTTATACAGGTTTGGGCCACGAATTGTGTAATACCCTACATCCTGTGCTCTTGATCGAGTACGTATATTGATATGGAGATGAGTTTTGGGAGGGTGTCCTGCTCGCCTTATATAATGGGGGAGCAGGATTACAAGCCCGATATTTCGGGATACAAATGTACATACAAGGTAACAATATCAATCTAATCTAATCTTCTGTGATCGATATCTTAACAGTCGACCAGAGGCGCTGATTGGCTCGCCCTTCCTTCCTTGTCTTCCAAGGTAGCCGACCAGACTTGGGCCCTGGTCAGCCTTGCGCTCTTGGGCCAAGGGTCTTCGTCCGAGCAGGCCTAAAGTCATGTCATGCTGGTATAGGGGTTTATACCCCCACAGCGATAAAGCGATGGCTACACCGAAGTGACTCATCCTTGCTCTTGGCGGGAATCACAACTTTGACCGGGAGTAAACTCAGGCATTGACCTACCATCTCTTGACTCCACTGGTAGCTAGGCTCTTTACCCGTGGTATAACCCATAGAGTGCAAAACTCACCATAAAAGAGACGGCATTCCAATTTCTGTCAGAAACTTCTTGATTCCGTATGGCTCACAAGTGGCAAGCTGATGTTATAGAGCTTCTGCCTTGGTTGACTTGGTCTTGATGTGCTTCATTTGTGCCATAAGTACATCCGGATTACAACTCTCATGAAACGGAGGTTATATTGGTCAATTTTTATCGAAAGAGAAGCATTCATTTATAAGGAGAGAAGTAGTGTCGACCCCATGAAATGATCATATGACATGATGCATGCACGTTCCGTACGTCCTCACAAACCTAGAAAACAATAAATTCTAACGTTTTAAGCGGTGGCATATATACGACTGTCATATAACGAAAACTAGTCGGACTATACGAACTTGCGTGGTTAGTGTACCTGCAGAAGATTCCATTTCAGCCCAAAATCCCATATGAATGCAAGCGACGTAAAAACTCAGCACCTAAGGAATAAGGTCAAAGCTCCGAATATAAACAACTCCTATTCCACACCCTTCTCCACATAGGAATATCCCCGATATCCCGGCATGTAGGCGGACGCTAACCAAATCATCGTTAGAAGACGACATCCCACACATGGGACACTTTCATATAAACATGTGTGAAACATGTAAATAATCAGGTGCCATATAAGCACTCCCCTAGGTCGGCAGTGTATCCGATCATGCTCTCACAACTCACACTTACCTTGGCATTGAACCGACTTACCAGAGCGTAGAGGAGTATGAAACCAAAACATAACCATTCAAGCGAATGGCTCCCATACATATCCGTCGTGTATGAGCGCGACAAAAGAAAATATGATGCAATACCCAAAGTTAGCCTGTTAGATAGCCACCTAGTAGTACTTAGCTGGGCATATAGGACACGACCTTTGGCACACTTTAGTTTTGAACTCATAGTTTTTCAAACACTTATATAACCATAAGTTGGCAAATAGTTTTGTAAAGCAAATCCTTTTATTTTTTAAACACTCAAATGAACAGTAGTGCTGAACCATGGAGCTGATGCCATCTGTAACGGAACCGACCAACTAATATAATTACTGTTCACTAATCAAGCCACCGTGGCAACTTAAGTAGTAAACCGCAATTATACCAGCCCGGTAGTCCATGAAATCCCGAAAGATCTCGAACTTTCTCAGAGTCACACCCGGATCATAAAGCTCAGCAGTTCCCATTCACTTAAGTTACTTTTACAAACTTTATAAATACACCGATGGTTACAAGAATAATATTTTACAACTCAGGTTTTCAAATAAACAGCGGAAGAGAATAATCTTTACAAATAAACTCACACCTAATATTTAAATATAGTGCCAGCTCAGGGTTGACTCCTTCAAAAACATGAGGATAAGATATAAGAGTTGACTTGCCCGAAGTCTATTCCTCCCGTAGTGGGATATAAGTCCACCGTGTCACCACCATGGTAGTTCTTCAACCTACAACAAACAACATTGGGAATTGCACCCTAAGTACGTTGAACTCAGCAAGACTTACCCGACTAAAAGAAAATAAAGACTCTTTGGTGGATGCCAGGCTTTATAGTGGGGTAGCTGACTCCTTATTTGCCAAAAGATGAGCTTATTAATAATCATTTAGTGACAAAAGGACTCTCTAGCTTATCCAATAAAGTTGGATCCTGCCATTACTACATTAGCACCTGCATCTACTCATATTTTAGGTAGAAGCAATCAACATTAAGTAACCGCATTGATTGAGTAATCATTAAACCAACATGAGTGAACATAACCAACTTGCGCACAAGATATTATTGGCGACCGTGCCGCTGTCTCGATCAAGTATTCACTGTCCAGGAACGAAGGCGACTATAATCGATTGCAAACCAGCTGGCGGGGTATTCCTCACACAAACCACACAGCTCCCGTCGGAGTCGATTAGGTCACCATGATCTACTCGGGAAAAGACGCGGGATCAACTTACACTCCACCATGACCAAGGAAACTCCCGGCAGCCAACAGGTCAGCGTGCCCATCAAATGACAACGCCCCATCTTAAGGTCTCACAACCGGGCCCTTGTTTACCCCTCCCCCATCACCGGCATGGATACCAAGAAGTTGAAACCCGGCCCAAGTAGATTCTTGGCTTCGCGGTCGAGCGCTCAGGCTCTTCCAGCTATCTGTGAGGCGGCATTCAACATGATCGAGGACGTACAAAGCCATATTTCTTTAGAGGTGATTTAGAAGGCCACATGGTTATGTTCATATCCAACATCTCACTGTCCTCAATCCAAAAGGGTGTAGTAACCACCTATCATCGCGGAAGATGGTTGATCATCCGACTTCTACCGATTAATAGAGCAGGCCTAAGCATGTAGTCGATCCTAGAACTTAATGCAACTACGGTTCCAATCAACGCCTAGAACTTAATGCATCATAAAGAATAAAAGGACGCAAGGTAAACATTTGCAAACTGTAGGAGGGATGCTCCGGAGCTTGCCTTAGTTAGAAGATTAGGTTGAAGCTCCAGGTACTCGACTACTCCACGTCGGATTTCTGGTTCTTGATCACTTCGCGTGCGGATCTCCGTTCGCGACTTGTCCTTCTGGATCCTTGACTTCTCGATGAATGTTCTACTCGGAGTCCTGGAATAATGCGTATGCATATGCATGAGTGCGTGTTCATCGGTATATGCATGATCATGAATGATCAAGGATGATAGATGTTCATGGGCGAATAACCCATTTAGTCTGCTATGCTTATCACTAGCAAACAAGCCAATAAAGCCAAAGACTTAAACCAAGGCATAACCATCCTAACTCAATCATCAAGGCACACACTAAGTAACAACCAATCATACATAGCCTAATCACTATGAGTCACCATTGTTATGCTCTACACATAACATCACACAATCATGCATTACTACCAATTATCGACCTACAACTGGTAGTCCAGTAATAAAATCATAACTGGAGTTCTATAACTCCAGTGGAAATGATTGAAGATAACCTGGAAATCTTATAAAATTACCCATCAATCATCTCAAGACACCAAGACATGATTCCCAACTTAACTGGTCCTAAAACAGACAACCCCAGAGCTGATTCTGACCAAACAGCAATTAAACAGCCTTTCTAGCCAAGTTGCAAGAGCCATAGCTCCTAAACTATTGATCCAATGATCACCAAATTTCAACAATAGAACCATATACTAATTACAAACCAATCATATAAATACAAGTTTCCCAGAATACCAACCTATCCTTAGGTTAGGCATGGCATCTTGCAATCGACTCTAAATTAATCACATTTGAGTTGAACAGCAACCCATAGCTAGACACATCATAAAATCCTATAAACATTACAGTGGATGACACATGGCAATGCCAGTGCATCATCCAAGTTTCACCCCAATTGGATGATCCTACTGGCCTATACAAAAATGACATGGCAGCACCAAACCAAGGACCTATAAATAATTTGCACTACCAACTTGCTTCTATCATGAATCTAAGCACATACAGAGCTACATTATGACATGGAATAAGCCTACAAAAAGTATCAACTCTAAACTAGACTTCTATAACTCATTTATGAATTATTCTATGAAACAAGCCATGCAAGCACTTGAACTACAACTCCATATTTTAACACAGCAAGCATGCATGACATAATTATCATGGACAAGGAATGGCAAAACTAGCCTAACACAACAAGAACCACATTTTTCAGAGCAACCTATGAATTACTATGCATTTCCTAAGATTAAAAGCATTTCACCAATTAAATCTAAACTCAATATAAAAGCACAGCAAATATGGCATTTCATATTTTCTATGCATAGGGCATCTTATAAGATAAATCTAGGAACTTGAATCGTCGGATTTGGACAACCCTAGCTCCCTACACGAATTTTGCAAGGTATAAATGAAATCTAGAAAACATTTTCTAAATCCATAATAGGACAGACGCTTTGCAATTTAGCCCCTGTGTTTTCTAGGAATTAATCGAACCCCTATCGGTAACTAGCTGTGCCTGGCTGTTTTGCATACCGACCCCTGACCTTTATCTAATTTAAGCCCAAGGTCCTTCACGACGAGGACGAACAGAGGCGGCGGCGGGGCTTGCGGCCCTTGCCGCTGCGACCGCCCTCCGGCCAAAGAGACCGGCGGCGAGGCTCCGGAAGAGTCCCACGCACCCGCTGGTGGCCGTGGGGTGCCCCGCGGCGACCCGGGATGGGGGCTGCCACGCGAGCAGCGGCGCACCGGCGGCGGCGCTACGTGGAGACGGCGACGCCGGCCACGACGGAGCGTGCCGAGGCGAGCATCGGCTTCGGGATGATGGCGCGAATCTCATGGCGGCGCTAACAAAGAAAAGGGTGATGTGGAGGAGGTGGTGCACGCGGCATGGGCCCGGCGGACCTTGCCGTTGCGCCGGAGGAGGCTGGCTATCGCTGTGGTGACGTGCGTGCGCGCGAGCTTGCAAGCGCGGCGGTGGAGTGGCGCGGTGGCGGCTCGGCGCTGTGGTTGCTGGAGCGGGGAGCGGCGCGGCGGAGCTCGGGCGACGGCAATGTCGGTCGCGGCGTCGCCGCAGCGCGAGAGGGCGAGAGAGAGAAGCAGCGAGAGTGGAGAGTGAGAGGAAAGTGATGGGAAGAGAGAAGCCGGGTGAGCATCCCCTTCGGCAAGGTGGACAGACGACGCAGGTGCCAGGCGCCACGCAGACAGGGAGCACGGGCATGGGCGCCACGCGCCCGGACACGCGTCCCCCCCTCTGCGGCATTTCGCCGAACAGGTGGCGGGCAACGATGTTGTCCACTTCGATGGCGATTCTGGGCCGTTCTGGGAAGAATCTCGGCATGGGCTCAAAACAAAGTTTACTCACCAGGCTACGCTTTATATTTTCTATTAAGACACTTTGCTCAATCGAGCTATGGTTTAGCAGATATTCGAGTGCCAACATGGCAATGTCAACACCCTAACGATGATCGACCTAGGCTCGGGTTTTCATGCAAATGGATGGCCAAACTCGACCAAATTGATCCCAACTTTTGGCATGTTGTGCCTCAATGGGTTAGCTATCTTTTTCCTATTTGGGCCAACTAAAGTTGTCTCACGGAAATCGGAGAACGCGGCATGTCAATCGGCCGACATCGTTAAACCTAGCGACTTCGTCACTCGTTTTGAGCATCTTCTAGGCATTTTCATGAAAAAGTCAAAACATAAAGTTTTCTCAAAATACTCTCCTCTTCAAACTTTATTAAAGGTCCGACTCGAGATAAGCGACGTAGCTACTACTTCAAGTTCAAGCCAACAATCACACTTATTCACTAAGTCAAACAGAGTGTGCAGACAAGCATCAAGCAATTATGTCAAGATGTTGATTAAATGCTAATGATATAATTATGCTCATGATTTGCAGAGTTAATGAATGATTAACATCCAGAATGTTACAATATCCATCTTCAGGTTCCATACCACAGATAGAGCAAGTTGCATCTGAGATCAGGTGGTGGCTGAGTCTATTTGTTTGAACACCCAGACCATTACGTGCTATTTTCCAAATGAAGATTTTGACTTTTTGCGGCACAGGGGTTTTCCATGTTGCATCAAAAATTTTCTGGCCTGCAGAGCTACTAGTACCACAACTGTTTTTGAATTTGTCTTCCATTGCAAGCCTGTACTGTTTTTTGAAAAGCAAGCAGGTACGCCAGTGCTGGAGCGAGCTGCATTTGGAAGAGGTTCGGTGCTGTTGTATGCCCCAGCAAGGTCGAAGGATTTTGTCCGAGGAATTTTGGGGCTGAAGAATGACGCCTGCGCATATGTATCCTTCTGTATAAATGGCGGGATGCTAGGAACAAGACCAACGCTGGTGAACAAGTTCCCTCATGCTTGATGTGAGCGATATATCGATGATGAGGTGTGTGAGCCGGCTAGGCTGTCTGTCCCTCGGCAAGCTTGGAAACCTCCTAATCAGGAATACTAAAGATAAACTGATGACACTTAAAAATGTACAAGGGTGAAAATGGCGCTATGAATAAGTTGTGATAGCCCTGGGCATGGTCGAGGTCAGGCGACATCACCAACGGAGCAAAGGATCGCGCGGAGAAGACGGCAAGCTGCAAGCGAGCCAGCCAAGTCAGGTCCCCAAGCCGACTAAGCGGGTTTTCACTTAAGCCGCCGGGCGCCTTGGCTGGGCCCCGTGAAAATCGGCCAGGCCAGGCCGGCTCCTCTTGGAGTCCGAACTGATTTGCCCTAAAATCGCATTTTGACAATTTTGAGCGTGGGAAACTTGGAGATTATGATCTAGAGTTATTTCCTATTAGGATAAGACCACCCCCACCTTTATGTATATGAGAGGATAATGGTCGATTGATCCCATCTATCAATCGTCAAAACAAACCAACCACTTTTACCCTAATTCTCTCCTCAACCCCTCTACCTGTTGTCTGGTGCTTCTCTCCATGAGATTCATTGGCATCTTAGGCGGCCTTGCTGGTCCCAAGAGATCCTCCATGTGCTTCCTCCTGATAGATCCTTCCAGAGGTGGTTCAGGATCACTTTCAGCCATCAACGAGCTCCACATCGGCCCTATCGGTCTCTAGATCGGTTTGGCCGGTTACACAGTGTTGTTGCTGCGATGCAGGTTGATCAAGCAACCAATTTGGGTATCCAAAGCCCACTGGTGTGTTGGCACGGACCGAATTCATCGTCAACATACTTTTTGGCGACTCCGCTGGGGAAACCGAAGAGAAAGCTAGAGTTTCAATCTACAGGCGACATGGGATCAAATGACGATGCAGCGAAGGACTCGAGCAAAGTCCATAGTGGCAAAATCATCCACCTCACCAAAATTGTAAGGTCAGTTGCAAGCCAAAGTTGCCAAGGTCAAGAAGGCCTTCTTAGAAGGGTGTTCTAAAGATCGACATGTTAAGATCATGCAATTCAAGGAACCAAACATCGATGAATTCATGACCTCTACGTCTTCAGCGAATGAGGTAAATCCCAATGGCGCTCCTAGATTAAAATCAGCTCCTTCGGCTTCATTAGCTGATAAAGCTGATCATGCTGGTACAAGTGTAGCAGGTGGTGCTCAACAATCGGCTCAATTGTGGACTGATTATAGAGGATCAAGAGCTTCGGAGGGTAATGATGTTTTTCCAAACCCACCGAAGTCTCCTAGCCCGAACCTTATGCATGAGCCTGCAATAAATTCTACTTCTATCGATTTCAATGAACTTATAAATCGGTTTAGGGAAAATTTCACTAAATCTCTTGAGGATAGCTTAGGTGTTCCTCTTAAAACTTCTAAGAGCAGGTATATAAAGTCGTACCCTTCAACATTTGATTACTTGAAAGCTCTTGATGGCTGGAAGGTACCGATTTTTTAGAAATTCAATGGTAGTGGTAATTAATCAACCTTTGAGCATGTCAGTATGTATCTTGCTCAGTTAGGAGAGGCTAATGCTCATGATTACATGAAAATTTGTAATTTTTCTCTATCTTTGACGGGCACGGCTTTTTCTTGGTTTACTTCTTTACCACCTTTATCAATTGGTTCTTAGGCTGAGTTAGAAAAGAAATTTCATGATTACTTTTATATCGGAGCCCAAAAAACTAGATTGTCACATCTTACATCAGTTCTTCAAGGGCATGATGAGCTTGTTCTTAATTTCTTTAAAAGGTGTAGAGAGATTAAGAACCAATGTTTCAACTTGATGATCTCCAAAAGGGATCTTGCTGATATTTGTTTAAGTAGTTTATGTTCTAGTATTCGAGATAAACTTGAAAATGTTCAATTCAGTTATAACCATTTGGTTGAGAGGGCCATTTTTTGGGAATTGCGCCTTAAAGAATCTCATGATACTCACAGAATGCATCATTCGAATGATTCTTCGGATGATGAAAGTAGAGAACTGTTGGTTGCTAAATTTAGGTGGCCAGCAGAGAATAAATTTTCTACTTGTCCTTCTCTCAAACCGATTCAAAAGAATAGTAAGGAAGTAAAGTTTATATTTGATGTTTCTAAATGTGATTGTATTTTTGATGAATTGCTCAAAATCGAATACATTAGAATTCATTATATTATGACTTTTGTAGATGAGATTAAGAGGAGAGCTTACTACAAATACCATAACTCTTATTCTCATGCCACTAACGATTGTAATGTTTTTCGTCGGCAGGTCTAATCGGCCCTTAATGAGGGACGATTGAGTCTTACTGATATGCAAATCAATAGGAATCCTTTTCCAGCACACATGAATGTGGTCGAAGCTAGGACACCTGCTATTTTGATCCGTCCCGAGCAAGCCGATAAAGCTCAAGGCAAGAATATCATTATTGGCGAACTATGTGTGGCACCGAATGTTCAGAAGAATTCAGAGTGTGAGGTGGTGCTTGAGAAGGATCAACAAGCCAAGATTAAGCTTACAATCACTGCTGCATCAGCGGAGGCATTGCGAAGGCAAAGATGGCACGAGGTGCAAGCGGCGCGACACAGGCCGGCTAGGTCGACTGTCTCAATCTACCAAGCCAACCTCAACAGTGCCCAGCCAAAGTCGACCAAGCCGGCTCCCCCTGTACTCAGGCCAAGTCGGCTGAGCCAACTATCCAAGTCGGCCTAGCCAACTCCCACACCTCCAGCAGCTCTGTTTCTTCCGGTATTCACGTTTTGCGTACATTTATTCCACGCAAGCCGGAGGTTGGTGCTTGGAAGGTCAAGGAGCAAAAAAGGCAAGAAACCAGTGGTCAAGCCACTTTGTGATATTGATCGACTTTTGGCAAAGTATAAAAATCAAAAGGCCAATTCTCAGAATTGGCCAATAAAAAAAAGAGAGTTTATGCCTCCAAAGCGTGAGGATAAAAAAGCAAACATTTGGCTATAATTCCACAAGCAGATCCTCCTTTGCAGGTCGTCCATTCTCGTTTGTCTCGTTGGAGCCGCCAATTCCACCTATTTTAGCACCTCCTCAATGGGGTCCCCAAGGAGTGTGGGTGCCATATCCTCAGGCACCCGTGCATGTCCAGCAAAGGTTCAGAGGATTTGTTGGCCCTTATTCCAGAAAGGTGCCTGTGCAACAAGCTTACATATCCAAGAAGGTTGAGGTGCTCGAGAAGCCTGCTCCAATGATAGTCCCCTTGACTAGTGTTGTAATTGGCTCAATGTTAGCTTCTCTTATTGACGACAATAAGCCATTTGTGACTGGGGGTAAAGATCTAGCAAAGAAGCAAGATAAAGATCCTCAAGATGTTGCTGGAGTTGAAAAGAAAGAGAAGCCATTGAGAGATCCTATAAGTATACTCTTTTTTTAGAATCAATCCTATAAGTATACTCAACCTAAGTGGCGTCCATAAGGGTTGGATAAAACTCAACGACGAAAGTTGTAGCGTGCCCGGTGCAGAAAGTTGAAGAGAGAGGCTCTTGGGAAAATAGAGGATCGAGCTCCTACAAGGTATCCCCAAGAAACCTCGCCGAAGATCGACGAGGGTGTTGCTGCAGCACCTAAGTCGGCTGAGCTGGCTGCAGAGCCGGCTAAGCCGACCGTCCCTGTCGTTTCTACCCCCCCCCCAACAAGTTCGAATCGACGTGATGTCTTCTGAGGCGTCCGAGTCGATTAATGTAAGTTCTAATGCCTCTGAGGGTTATCCGAGAAACTTCTCCGTCATCATTGCTGCTTTGATGGGCATGGAGATTCCTGAGGTGCCTGATGAAGAGTTGGTTGATTATGAACCTTCTTCGAAGCATGGTGATGCACAATCTATTGACAAACGGCCCAACATCATCATATAAGCGATTTTAAGCAATGGCCGATATATGTATTGCCCGATGTATGCAACGCCCTTAGCCGCCGAACAACCGATGTGATAGGTATCGTTGCTGCTCGGTATGTTTTATATTCTTAGTCCAAGCATTTTTCACACGAAAGTTTGAGGATGATATTCTGGTCAAAGTTCAGAACAACAAACAACAAGCATCGATGAATCTTCTGCATAAAAAGGCAGCAAAAGGATAAATTTGGCTTTGAAGGATGCTTTTTAGTACGCAAGCTTTACTAAAAAGCTGGGGGGCATATGTTGACACTCAAAAATGTCCAAGGATGAAAATGGCACTATGAATAAGTTGTGATAGCCCTAGGCATGGCTGAGGTTAGGCGGCATCGCCAGCGTAGCAAAGGATCGCGCGGAGAAGACGGCGAGCCGCAAGCGAGCCAGCCCAGCCGGCTAGCTAGCCAGCCCGCCTGGCAGGCCGGCTCTGCGCCCCCAAGCCGGCTTAGCCAGGTCCCCAAGCCGGCTAAGCCGGTTTTCACTTAAGCCGCCAGGCGCCTTGGCTGGTCCCCGTGAAAACCAGCTAGGCCGGCTCGCAGAGCCGGCCAAGTCGGCTCCTCCTGGAGTCCGAACCAATTTGCCCTAAAATTGCGTTTTGGTAAGTTTTGAGCGTGGGAAACTTGGAGATTGTGATCTGGAGTTGTTTCCTACTGAGATAAGACCACACCCCTCTATTTATTTGAGAGGATAACGGCCGATTGATCCCATCTATCAATCGTCAAAATAAACCAACCAAAAACTCCTCTTTTACCCTATTTCTCTCCTCAACCCCTCTACCTGCTGTCTGGTACTTCTCTCCACGAGATTCATTGGTATCTTAGGCGGCCTTGATGGTTCTAAGAGATCCTCCACGTGCTTCCTCTTGACGGATCCTTCCAGAGGTGGTTCGGGAGCACTTTCAGCTATCAATGAGCTCCACATCGGCCCTATCGGTCTCTAGATCGGTTTGGCCGTTTATATGTTGTTGTTGCGTGCAGGTTGATCAAGCAACCTCTTTGGGCGTCCAAAACCCGCTGATGTGTTGGCACGAATTCATCGTCAACATAAACATAGATGGGGCTTCAGCCTGATGGAACGAGATCCTATGGGTTCATTCATTATTCGTAACCATCTTGGAGAATCAGTGCAGCACGTGCTGCAAAGATCAGTGCATGATGCACTTTGGGCTGAAACGGTGGCTTGCTTGTTTGTGCTGAAGTGGGCAGAGCCGGCCGGCACCTCCCGGATTGAACTGGAAACAGATTGCAACCAATTGCGGGAAGCGATCACGTCACAGGCTAGAGACTTGGCATCTTGTGGAGTGTTGTTTTGTACTATTTGTGAGCTCCTTTATAATCATTTTCTTTGCAATAAAATTATAAATTATAAATATCCTCATTCTTGTAACTTGTCTAAATGTCTACGTACGAGATTGCTAAATACTCCCTCCGTTCCGTTTTACCCGGCGTGCAAGCCCGTATTACAGATACCAAGAATTGCATGGGCCATACGACGTCTATTAACCACGCAATCCTCCTGAAGCACCAGCGCATGGTTTCGGTTAGGAATCGATAAGTCAGTTTGTACTAGTACTCCTAGCTGCATGCAGAAACGTCGTTTTGTTGCCAGGAATAGTAAATGGCGCTACCTCGGCATACTAGCAGCCTCGTGAATAAATGGTTGATGCATCGATATGCATGTCCGCGCCGGGTATTGTGGTCTTTTTGAAAAACCGTTGTGCGCCGGATAAAAAGGAATGGAGGGAGTATATAAGAGTTGAGTTGGGACCCAGGTCAATCCTATGTGGATTGACTTCCTCGCAGAGTTTATAAACAATCTAGTAACTCTCATCGAGTACACATTTGTGAGGGCCAAGTTGAGATAAAAACGGAAGTTTAAATCTCTCCTAATGGTATGGGGTTCTCCTAGTGTTTTAACATTTAAACAAATGCCTTCTAATTAATTTTTTAATAAATATACACTAGTGGTAGTGTTTTATTACTCCTTAATAAATAAAAATAATACAAGAATTTCAGTATTTTGGTAGTGCTAGGGAGGGAGACGGCCTAGCGCCTGCACTGTGCTGCGATGTGCACCTGAATTATGAGCCGATGCTCAGCCGATGGATCACAGATATCCGGATTAGTTAGCGTCGCGTCGCCGGCCCCACCCCCACCGTCTACTGCCTGAAGTCACACTCACTAGACACGTCACGCATGAGCGAGGATTCGGTGTGTGTGACCAGACCAGCGCTGGCACGTGTGTACATACACTACTCATCATCTCCTCCGTTGATTCGTTCGCATTGTGACAGTTGTTGAGGAAAGGGTCGTGTCCTCGTCGAACGTGGATATGCAGAGGGCGATCGTTTCGGGGTCATCCAGAGCACGCAGCATTTGTCCAAGGCTCCAATGGCGGCGCCCGTGTGAATCCGCGGCCCCTCGACGATGGCAAGTCGGACGGACGCACGGACGGATGTCCATCCAATCGCCTCGCTTGTTTTTGCTTGTTTTCTCACCAACTCTATCAACTCGTGTTTGGTACACCGTCACATGAAACGTGGTACGGTGCAACGTTTCTCGTCCTGACAACGTGTGTTCTCATTTCGAGAACAGAGATAAGTTTTGTCCCAACAATGAAAAATCCTCTCTTAAACGAGCGTTTTCGTTCCACGATCTGACCGATTCGAGAATTTCTGTGACTGTTGGAAAACCAAGGTTGAATTAGAAAACGTCGACAGCAACCCATATTTAAATGTGAAGGATGTGCATGGGCCGGTTCACCCGAGCCGTGCCCGTTCAAGAACAAACAGCTTATAACAACCCTTGGATTGTATTGTAGACAATCATGCTTGCTGGTAAAGCTGCTTTCAACCAAATTGAGGCACTGTATGTATAAGCAGAGTGCACTGCACAAGTGGTTTATTTTTGTCCACTTTAGAAGCTTGCTCTGACCGTCGATGGTGTCAGTTTTTCCTGATAATGTCCCAATCTTGATCCCTAGACATTCCGATAACGTCACGATCATGTTGAGCCCGGCCGGGTTTTCCTTGTCGTAGCAGGATTAATTCGCCCAGCAAACTGAAATTTTGAGAAAAGAAGGTAACATCAGGAAAGCGTGCGGTCCAAACCAAATTAAAAGAGAGTGATGACACCTATCAACTCCATCCTCTTCTATACATAGCCACTTTAGCTAGCTACCAAGTATTTCCAGCTAAGCATCGCCAAAACCGAAATACATTTATATATATTTTGTGTATGTATTGATGTGCTTCATTCAATTCATGAGCAAAGTGGGCGAAGGGACATTGTAATCCAGCAATCCAACAAGAACCGGCCGGCCTGTGCCATGACCATGACCGGTCGTTTCCCTGTAGCCTTAGTGGCCGTGGCTGTGCTGTTGGCGTGGGCAGCACAGCTCTGGCCGACGACGGTGGCGGCCACGACGGCGGACCAACAAGCTGACCGCATCGTCCGGCTGCCCGGGCAGCCTGGCGACGGCGTGGACTTCCCCATATACTCTGGGTACGTCACCGTCGACCACCATGCAGGCCGAGCACTATTCTATTGGCTCCAGGAGGTGCCTCCGGAGGCCCAGCCGGCACCACTCGTGCTGTGGCTCAACGGCGGGCCTGGGTGCTCGTCGGTGGCATACGGCGCTTCCGAGGAGCTCGGCGCGTTCCGCATCCGGCCCGACGGCGCGACGCTCTTCCTCAACAAGTACCGGTGGAACACAGGTACGGTGGGTGGGCGGTGGCTTTAGCTTTCGTTTTCGATCGTTGTGAAATGAAAGTAGCTAGTGATCGATGTTGGCGTGTGAACAAACCATGTGATCGATCTGGCTGAATGCAGCGGCGAACATCCTGTTCTTGGACTCGCCGGCCGGCGTCGGATTCTCTTACACCAACACCACCTCCGACCTCTACGACTCCGGCGACAGGAGAACAGGTTCACTTTTGCAACCGTATTTGATTAATTCAGGTTTTTTTCCATGGTTTCAGACTTTTTTCAGCCCGCGATTTCCACACTGTTGCAGCTCATGATTCCTACAAGTTTCTGGTGAAATGGTTTGAGAGGTTCCCGCAGTACAAGTACCGCGATTTCTACATCGCTGGGGAGAGCTACGCAGGTAGCTAATTTTTCCATCTAGTCTTATCCTCCAATATAGCGCAATGTATGAATAATTAACATCGATGGATCATCGGGAATTCTTCAAATCCGTAGGGCACTACGTTCCACAGCTCTCCCAGATTGTGTACCGGAAGAACAAAGGCGTGGAGCAACCGATTATCAACTTCAAAGGCTTCATGGTACACGCTCCCTCAATGCTAGCTACTTAGGTAGTCCTATTAGCTAGTAGCTTGCACGCATCATGGGTCAACGTCGTCCTTGCATTGACATACCTGCACTCCAAATCGTATCGACGTGAAGGCACATTATATTAATTATGTTATTACCGGCCAGGTCGGAAACGCGGTAACGGACGACTATCACGACCAAGTGGGTTCGAGTCATGGTGGAACCACGGGCTCATCTCCGACGCCACGTACCGGTTGCTGGGCGCCACCTGCGTGCACGACGAAATCGAGCACGCATCGCCGCCGTGCAACGCCGCCTACGACAGAGCGACGGCGGAGCAGGGCGACATCGACCCCTACAGCATCTACACGCCCAAGTGCAACCAGACGTCGCCGTCGACGACGAGGAGGATCCGGAGGCTCAGCGGCCGCTATGTGAGTAAATCGAAACGCCGTGTGGTTGGACCTGGGACAAGTTAAGTTGTGGGCTGGCAAAGTTTGCAACGTTCGCTTTGTGGCTCCTTTGGTTTTGTTTGATCTGATCGGCTTTTTTGTTTCCACAACGTTACGTTGATGAACCTGAACGCATTCAGCCGTGGATGAGGGGATCTTATGACCCGTGCACCGAAAGCCACTCCACGGTGTATTACAACCGCCCGGAGGTGCAACGGGCTCTCCACGCCAACCTCACCGGCATAAACTACACATGGGCCACCTGCAGGTGCGTGCATCATCGATCACGTGAATGAATGACAACAAGCTTCTTCACATTTTTATAAAGTGGTCTAAACCGGCATAATGAGTGCAGTGACACCATCAGCGACAACTGGGGAGATTCACCAAAGTCCGTGCTTCATATCTACAAGGAACTTATTGCAGCTGGCCTGAGAATATGGGTCTTCAGGTATGTTCCTTGCACTCCCTGATTTCCTCATTATATTTAGATATATACCATATGTTTGTGTTTTTTTGTTATTTTCTTTTTGCGAATCGATTCCACCGATACAGCTGATAACATGTGTACAATGCCATTGGCATAGTCCATGACGTGATCAGAGTAATTAAATAGTCTTCGATAAGATTAGGCAGCTTATGTTCCTTACCGAAGCTTCTGCAAGAGAGCATGAGACGCAAAGCAGCCATTCATTGGTATCACTGTCACCTCACGACTCACGTGCTGCGCGCTTAATTTGACTGAATGAAAATGCAAAATGTGTCAGCCTGTCATCAGGTCCAAAATGGTATATTTTCTCGAGCAGAAATGTGGAATAGCAACAGGCCACAACTCGACTTCTCATCGTCTTAAGCTGTGACTTGTGCCAACTTATAGTCATGTAAAATTCGGTCAGTTTTTCTTTGATTGCAATTGCATTGAGCACGATCGACCCGTCATCTATCATAGGTCAGAAAGCGACGCAAAACTGCATTTGAATTCATTTACAATCCACAAATCGAAATTCTATTCCGCTTCATTCGTGTAGACCATTCTGATGACGAGACGAGATGTTGATGGCATATTACATCGGCACGAAATTAAAATCCTAAGTTTGCAGCATGTGATCCGGCTGATCGTCTTATCTAGAAAACTGTAGTATGTAGTACAACGAATGAGCGACTGATTTTTGGTTTTGTTTAATTTCCAGTGGAGACACGGACGCAGTAGTCCCATTGACAGCAACAAGATACTCCATTGATGCTTTGGACCTTCCAACTGTCGTTAGTTGGTATCCTTGGTATGACGACATCAAGGAGGTGAGCTTCATCCCCCTCCAGCCTGAAACCAATAATGAACACATTTATAAATTCAGTATGCCTTTCATCCATATCCTTCACTTATTGATAAACATCACCCAACGGGTTAACAACAAGTGTGCTTGTGTTGTTCTTTGTGTGATTATTGCTTTGAACAGGTTGGTGGATGGAGCCAAGTGTACAAGGGGCTGACCTTGGTGACTGTGCGAGGGGCAGGCCACGAGGTTCCGCTCCACCGCCCGAGACAGGCGCTCATACTGTTCCAACACTTCTTGCATGGGAAACCTATGCCTAAAAATGGAACTGCTGTATAAGTCCCATTTGTTTTCTCAGCATAAATAATGCCAAGAAATGTCACCTTTTGAGTGTAAATGGGTAAACAATGGAATGAAATCATGAACAAAGATGAGGTGTCAAATTATCACAGTCCGCTACTTGTCGCTTGCTACATGCAAATTATAGTGAACGCACTGGGACGCCTGATAGGAATGAATTAGGTCACTTAAAAATTAGGGACAATTTGCTGCAGACACCAAAAGTGGCGCGCATTGGCTGGAGGACACTTTTGCATGTAACACTCACCACCAAAATAGTTGTCATTTATAAACTGTAAGGCCAATGGCTATGAAATTTTAACAGCAACAAGATAAGATAGTTAGCTACAAATCATCTAATACTCACTTCCATAGAAAATGTCGTTAAGGCTGGTGGACATGATTTCATGGCCTTAATGAAATTTTCTATGGAAGTCAGTATTAGATGATTTGGCTGTTAAAATTTCATAGTCATTGGCCTCATGGTTTACAAATGGCAACTGTTTTGGTGGTGAGTGTTACATGAAAAAGTGTCCTCCAGCCAATTTATGTCTTTCGTGGTGTCCCATGGCCAATTTTCCCTAAAAATTATGTACTCTAAAACCACTTTTATAAACCTATACAATGCAAGTTTTGTCTAAATATACACTAAATTTTTCTAAATGTTTCTACCTCTAGCATAGAATTTTGCAGCCATAGGTTCAAATCCTATCAGTTATAACCTCTCAAGCTAGACTAGGAATGTAAAGTACGCTCACACACATACACTAAATTTGCAATAAGGTGTAAATATGGATTAGAGAATGCAAAATTGATGTTTTTAGCGAGGTATCACGAATTAGTCCTTGTTGGAGCCCCTTGCAAAGGCTTGCAATGGGCAAACTTCTAGTCGATTAATTTTTTGGATGACACAACATACAAGTGGGTCCCGTGTGGCATCTCCTGGACTGCTCGGCACTATCTCCACTAGGTGAGCTACGGCCAAAACACTAAGAGTTGTACTCCCTCAAGGCTTATATGGTGTACACAAGCACCGAGCAAGCAGACATGAACACCTTACTAAAAAGGGTTTTTTGGATTTGTGCCATCGGAATTTTATGACTTTAGAGATCTGCCATTACTATTCGACTAATTCGAGATATGCCATTACAATTTTGGTGATATCCGATGGCAGCCATTTTCTACGTATGGCGCTGTGTTGGGCCCACTGTCAGGTCAAGTGAGGCATACGTAATTTTCGTATGGACATCGATGCCCTTTTCCCTTCGTTTACCTCCCGTCCGTGACTCCGTCCGTCTGTTCTTCGTCTCCGTCCCGTCGCTACTTCCTTCCCTCCCTTCCATCCCCAGAACCCTAACCCTAGAATCCTTCCCCGGCCGGCCGCCGTCCCTCGAGCTGCATCCCCCACCGGCCGCCGTCAGTGCAACTTGGAGGTCGTGCGCGCCGTCGGCTGGAGGAGATGAAGGACCCGTGAAGACGACGTGCGAGGCCTTGGAGCATCTTTGCCGTAGAGCTGCGGCGGAGATGGAAGACTGCGATAGCAGGTATTGGCTGTGCATCGCCGTGCATCCCTGATCTGTGTTCGCATGTTATATTTGAAGTGTGCCTATGGATTTACACTTCGATTTGGGGTCCAATTTCACTGTTGTTAGGGATGGGTTCATGATAGATGTTAAAGTTCAAGGTTTTGCTTTTAAAGACGCGGATTGTAGTGGGGGAGTTTGATAAGTCTTTTTCTGTTGATGCTGAAAGTGATGACCTACTGCCTTTATGTGTGCTTCCAAATGACCCAAGTAGTGTTGCTCCTTTAAATCCAGAGGCAGCTATTGTAGTAGAGGCTGAAGGAGAACCCAGTGCAATTAAAAATGTAGAGCCTGACAGGGTGCCTAATATGTTTGATAACCCTGAAGAGTATGTTGATATTAATGATGAGCGTATGTACCTAGAAGTTCCAGATCCTATTGCACAGCCAACCAACATAGCACAGGCAACCAACGATGCTAATGTTGTTGACCCTCCTGTTGATGCTAATGATAACCCTTTTCATGTTGAGGCAGAAGAAAATGAGGCACAAATAGATGATGCAGACCCTCTTGAAGTTCGTGTACTTCATGACCCTGAGAATCCAAAAATAGAGAAGGGTGCATTGTTTCCTGATATCATTGCCTTCAGGAAATCAATTAGGCATCATGTTGTGAAAGTTGGTTTTGACTTTGCTGGGCTGCAAACAGACAAGTCAAGGTTTAGAGCTCATTGTGCTTATCCTGGTTGTCCTTGGCGCATACATGCCTCCACTCTATTTGATAAGAAGACTATACAGGTAATATATTTTGACTTCTGTGACATATGTTCTTTTTTCTGAAGAAATGAAGGAATGTGAATTGACTTTATTTTTTGTGATGTGCAGATAAAAGTGTTGGAGGAAGAGCACAAGTGTCCAACCAACAAACTTGTAGAAGGAAAGACAGCAACTCAGGGCTGGTGTGCAGACAGGTTAACAGATTGGCTGAAGAAGAATCCAACTAAGCGCCCAAAAGAGGTCAGGGAGAAACTGCAGGACGACTTTGGCATCAAGTTGAAGTACTCCAAAGCTTGGTCAGGTATGCAAGAGGCTCTAAAGAAGGTTCATGGCACATATGAGGATAGTTTTCAGATGTTATTCAATTGGGGTAGACAGATAATAATTAGTTCTCCCGGCAGCATTGTGGAAATAGAATTGGAGAAAGTAGATAAAGTGAACAGATTTAAAAGGATGTTTGTTGCTTTGAAGCCATGCATTGATGGGTTCTTAGCTGGTTGCAGACCATTCATTGGAGTAGATGCTTCAGCTTTGCATGGCAAATATCTTGGCCAGATGGTTTCAGCTACTGGGGTTGATGGTCACAACTGGTTGTATCATATTGCTTACGGTATTTTTGATACAGAGACTGAAGATAACTGGAAGTGGTTCATGCAGCATTTGCACACCCTCCTGGTTTGGTAATAAGTTCTGATGCATGTAAAGGCCTAGAAAAAGCTGTAGGAGAGGTCTTCCCACAGGCTGAGAACAGGGAGTGCATGAGGCACTTGTACCAAAACTTCATGAAATACTACTCAGGTGATGTGTTCACTGAACATTTGTATCCTGCTGCAAAGACTTACACTCCTGAGATGTTCCAGTGGCATCTGGGCAAAATACATGAGATTGCTCCTGATGCAATTAAGTACCTTAATGATTACCATCCAAGGCTTTGGTACAGGGCTGGCTTCTCAGAGCTTAGCAAGTGTGACTATGTTACAAACAATGTTTCTGAGAGTTTCAATGCACAGATTAGGGATCTTAAGGGGCTGCTCCTGCATGAGTTGGTTGACAGGCTGAGGGAACTCATAATGGAGAAGAGGTACATTAGGAAGAAGATAGCAAGGCAGTGGGAGGATGGCATCATCCCAGGAGTAATGCAGGAACTAAATATCATAAGCAGGGAACTGAAAGTTGTCAAGATTGTTCCCTATGATGATGGCATGGTAGAGGTAACATTACTAGATGCTTGGAATAAACCGAGAAGGCACACGGTGGATCTTATAAACCACACTTGTGGATGCAGAAAGTGGCAAGTAACTGATAAGCCATGCCAGCATGCACTCGCATGGATTTTATCCAATAGAGGACTCCAAATATCTGACTATGTGCATGAGTACTACTCTGTTGCAAAATTTAGAGCTGCTTATGACATGAGAATAGAGCCTATACCAGACAAGTCAAAGTGGCCTCATGTTGATGTTGGGTATAAGGTGTATCCACCGTTGCTGGGAAGAAGGCCATGCAGGCCTAAAGTGGTGAGGATTAGAGGTTTCCTGGAGAAAGATGTAGGAAAGAAAAAAGTTAGATGCTCCAGGTGTGGAGGTTTTGGACATTTTGCCAAAACATGCAAAGAACCTGAGCTGGGACATGCTGGTGGTGCTAATAAAAGGTGAAAAATTTACTAACAAATTTGCAAAGAACCTGAGCTCCACATTTTACCAATACTAACAAATTTCTTTGTGTTTGAATTGGTGTTGCAGGAAGATGACAGCTGAGGAACAAGAAGCAGGACCATCTCAAGTGAAGAAGAAGCCAAAGAAGAAAAAGCCTGCAAAGAAGAAGAAGTCACCGAAGAAAAAGAAGACACCAAAGAAGAAGAAAGCACTAAAAAATGCAGCAGCTCCACCGGCTCACGTTGTTATAAGCCTTCTGGACATGTTCACCAGTGGGCAGTGAACTAGTTGCTTATGGTGAACTAGTTGCTTTTGGTGAGATGGATGCAATGCAAGGAGGTCTATGTACTTCATGGCCTATGAACTATTTGCTTTGTATCAATAATTTGTGAACCATTATTGTAATTGCCGATGGCCTTATGAACCTGATATGTACTGGCCTATATGGCCTTAGAATCTGAACCTGATATGTATCAGCCTAAATGGCATTTGAACCTGTAGTTTTAGAACTTGGTTGTGTGAATGAAGTTGCACATTTGGTCTCAATTTTGCCTCAATTTCAGTTTCATTGCAATTTTCTGAAAACATACATTCATTCATTGCATTGCAGTTCACTGCAAACATACAGCCACACACTATTATCACTTCCACGTTCCAGCTACACACTATTGTCATTGTTGACGGTTGTTAACCCCTATTTTTAATCGTCAACAAATAGCTAAAAAGGGCATAATTGTAATATCACCATAGACTTAGGGGTTTAACTGACAAATTTCCATGAGTTTTGGTGAATGTCTATTTCTGCGGGGGTTATCGAAAAGAGCCAAAAAGGGCCCACATGTCATGTTTACATAGAGACAAAGGAGGAGGGCCCACATGTCATGTTTACATAGAGACAAAGGAGGATGGCCCACCCGTCATGTTTACATAGAGACAAAGCAAGAGGGCCCACCGTCATAGAGGCTAAGGTGGCGCCCCCTCCTCTAGCCAATAGGAGACAGTCTCCTGGATTGATGACATGGCACCTCACGCGGATCGATGACATGGCGCTTCACGCGGATCGATGACGTGGCGACTCCACCCAGGGCTATATAAGGAGGGCGCCCTCCCTAGGGTGGCCATCATTATTCTTCTACAGATCAAAAGCTAGGGTTTCATCCTCCATCCTAGTAGAAGAGGGTCCCTCTAGTTCATCTAGTTCTAGCTCTAGTTCATCTAGTTCTAGTTCTAGTTCGTCTAGTTGTATCTAGAAAATAGGGAGAGAGAGAGAGGAGGAGAGAGCTGAGGAGGAGCCGGATCTGTCGGATCTTCCTCAACATTATAAAGTTGCAGATCTAGTTCATCTTCCAGCTACTCTCCGTGTTCTTTAATCATTATTTCTAAGTTCGTTCTTTATTTAATTATTACTTTATTTTATTTACTTGATCTCTGCTCGTATTGAGTGCTCTAGTTATTCTAGATAATTAGAGTAGTAAACGCTAGTGTAGACGTGGTGTCTAAGCTATAGTTTACCTGAGTTTGCGCCCAATCCCACGGATAGTTGTGGTAGCCCCGTAGGTGACAGCTCTTTCGGGCCTTTGTATTCCACCACGTTCGGGTTGGTGTTTCGTAGAGCTCTAGGCAGCCTTCTCCCAACTACTATCTTCCCGCCTTTTCGAGAGTTGGAAAGGACCCGCTGCTCCATAGTAAGTATAGTATAGTAAGCCTGATTTTGATCATCCAATCAACTTAGAAAACTCTAGAAGGTTCCTCTCTACCCACCAAAAATATATATATCTTTCTTTTCTTATCTTTATCCTTGGACGGCCTTGTTTCTCTAGTACACTTCACGTTCCCCGTGGAAATCGATACTCTGGAATACTCCCGGGTGAAAGCTACATCGGTATCCGTACGCTTGCGGATTTTTCTGTGTGCGTTTAAAATACCCAACAGTCATCAACTAGAAACATACAACTAGAAGCATTACATGGTGAAATGCCTGTGCATTACAATTCACTGGAATCATACAACTAGACACACACACTATTGTCATGCATTACAATTCACTGGAAACATCAAGTTGGACCATCTTCAATTCTCCACACGCTTGCTGCAACCCTTGAACAACAGGACCAGCAGGCTGTTGGATGACTTCTGGGCACAAGGCAGCAGTTCTTGGATGTGGCGGCATTTCACCGAACACCTTGCAGGCAGAGGAGCTGCGCCCCAAGGATGAACCCCCTCCTGATGAGATGACACCTAGCAGCGAGCTGAACTCAGAGAAACATAGGAGGACGCCACGGACGGAATCACGACCAGGAAACGCGCCGTTGGAGTCGAAGAAACTCGGCGCCGGCGTGGAGTCCACGGGCGGCACGGCCGTCGCGAACAGAGGCACGGCGTGCGAGCACGGGCGCGGCCTGGGCGGTTCTCACCGTGACCGCTGCCTGCTGGAGGTTGACCGCCTGCAGCTGCTGGGCGGCGTGGGACAGGTCGCCGGGAGCCGGCCAGGCGAGCTCGGGCGACGCCCTCAGGCGCGGGCACGGAGCGGAGAAGACAGACGAACGGAGTCACGTACGGGAGTAATGAAGGGAAAAGAGCTTCCTTCTTTTTTTTAGAAGAAGGGCATCGATGTCCATACGAATTTTTCGTATGCCTCCCCTGACCTGACAGTAGGCCCAATCAGCTGGGATATGTAGAAAATGGCTGCCACCGGATATCAGTAGAATTGTAATGGCATATCTCAAATTATCCGAATAGTAATGGCAGATCTCCAAAGTCTTAAAATTCCGATGGCACAGATAAAAAAACCCTACTAAAAACTAGTCCTGGCCTAGTGGAGCCCTACCACTTGTACGATATCTTGAGTTTCTTGATTGTCTTCTAGGATATTCTAAGCTCCTCTATCTTTTATGTTTCTTTGAGCTCTTGATTTCCACCTTAGCCTAGCTCAAGTCCATCTTTGCATTTTTAGGACTAATGTCTAATGTATACTATCAAATGTTGTTAATCCTAATGGTTATGTTTTCAATCAAACAACAAATTCATTGTGCCCTTGCTACTGTCTATATATGTTTTTTTTTACAATCATGATTGATGACAACACAACCAAAGTAAGTAATAAAATATACAAAAAATACTACTTACTTGCTTTGATATAACGCAAGAGCAAGATAATGTGATCATAATTGAAATATGGATGCTACCATATGAATACTTACCTTGCTCTCACCGTTTTAATGTTCTCCCCTTTATATGGTTGTTCCTTACTCCATAATCCATTTATCCCTTTCTTCATATAGCACATGCAAGGCATATCAACAAAATAATATTTTTTTCTTGAATATGGTATTTGATGTTTGCTTGGTTCATGCTTCCTCTACCTTCAAACACTTAAAAGGAGCTGCCAGAGCCAGGCTCACGGGATGCAGGGTATTAGTAGGTTAATGATGGTACTAGAAGATGATTAGCATAACTTAATGCATACAATATATTTTAATAGATAATTAAGTTTTATTATGATAAAAAGTATTATCTTGCTGTTTTTTTTTATCTGAACTCAATATGACATCTCTTAGTGTAGGCAACCAAACAAAAGCTCTGCTCGGACTAGTCATCTAGATTCAATAAAACCAAACAAGGATAGCTTACAACTCTATAGTCAGTAGGGCCTAGTTCCTAGATACAAGCTTGGCTACTCTCAGTCTCTCACCTGGCAACCAGACTAGACAAAACAGAAGAATGTACACAAGATGCATTTCTATCTCTACTATAATCTATACTATAATTGAATACTTGACAAGGCATTCCCCTCCTTCAAGATCAACGACTCACAATACAGGTACTACGGATGCAACGGCTGAGATTAGAAGTTTGATGCAGGGCCTTGCTCTCCCTCATGCGGCACATGCCAATCCTTCACGCTCGCGACACGGCAGGACGCGGGATCGAGTACGTACGTACGCACGACACACTCATTTTTTATATTTTCTATTTTTAGTTTCTGTGATCACCGTGATTCAAATCCTTCATGCTCGCGACACGGCAGGACGCGGGATCGAGTACGTACGTACGCACGACACACTCATTTTTTTTCTATTTCCTATTTTTAGTTTCCGTGATCACCGTGATTCAAAATATTTCAATCCACCCCGCCTGATCACCATGATTCAAAATATTTCAATCCACCCCGCCTACCGCCATGAAATCCGCTTCCTTCCTGTACGACGGCGACTGTGAACCTGCCGCCGCCGTGCTCCGTCCATCTCGGACGAGCAACCTCCGTGTGAATCATGATCCCCCTCCTCGAGTGCACGGCGCGCGTCCCTCCCTGTACGGTCGCGATCGTGGTCCTGCCGCCGCCGTGCTCCGTCCGTCTTGGACGAGTAACCCCCGTCCCCCGTGTGGATCCTGAACCCCCTCCTCGAGTGCACGGCACACTGCAGCTTCGTACAGGGTCGCTGAGCAAGCACGATATCTCTGCGTCCCTCGACGACGTGTTTCGGCGATCTCAGTCCTCGACGGCGTTCCTCGGCGATACGTACACGATGGCGATCTGCCGCGGCGACTAGCCCTACTCCAGGTGCGCCTCCTCCGCCATAATATATCTGCAAATGAGATGTGTATACGTGAGATGCATAAACCATATCAAATTAGTGATATGTACATTCTTATTTCAATGTGTATATATGTTATCTTGCTTTCATGAAACCTGACTGAAACCACATACTCCTGTCATGCATGGCACTGCGCTTCATCTACATGGCCGGCCGCTGCTGCCACTTCTAATCGCTGCCATCAGCCTTATTTTATCTAGGGACGTTGATACAGTCCAAGCAATGTCTACACCTAGATATACAAGCGGCGCACTAAGCGATATCACCAACATCGAAGGCATGACTCTATGGTGTCTTATTCATCTTCTATATACCACTCTTCGTGTGTTTTGTGCATCTTCTAACTTTCATGTCATGTAGATGTCTTTCCATCTTCTAACTTTCTCTTCGTGTGTCTTGTACCCGCTATAATGTTGTATAAGAGTATTGGCTTTTTACTTTGTTTCTGAAAATATGCAACTTTACCATACACAACTCTTGAGGATTTATGATTGGTGTCAATATTACATGCAAAGTTGCTGGTCCCTCGGCTGGAATTCCTCAAAGAGGAAGGAGCACACCATGAGCTCTAGGCGGCGATTTTCCTAGACACAGTTCACAGGAGTTTTTCGGATACATGGTCGTTTCACCATTAGACATGGCTTTTACTCTTTCTAGCTTAGGATTGCACCAATCTGACTCTTACCAAGCCCCGATCGATATTTGAGACCACAAATTTGTGGCTCTTGACCTCCTGTGATTTTTGTATTTGTTAGTTTCTAATTTGAGTACTGCCATTTTCCAAGACGGTAGAGCAGCAACCCTTCTCAAGTATCAATGGAAAGATGCACAATTCAAGTGTGTCCGGTGGTACTGTCCACCGAGAAGTGATTGCACAATAAATCATCTGGAAAATGCAAAGGTAAGTTTTTTTTTATACACTCATTGGATTCATACCCCCCCCCCCCAAGCATACCCCCCCCCCCCCAAGCATAGTAATGAATGTTCTGTCCATCGAGTTAGATGATCGGCGTCTTGGTTTGGAGATGCTCACGAATGACACAAGCACCACTTGAGCTGCCACATCGACCTCCTTGCCACCACCGATGCTACATGTGCCTGCTCGGGGATGGGAACATGCTGCGGATCCCACCGAAGCCCATGGCAGGGGGCGATAGCGGCTGTGGCACGATGGGGGCAGTCAATGCCTTGGCTCTTCCCTTCCCTTCATCTTTGAGGTAACAACGCATCACTATCAGGCTTCCTTTTTTCTCTCTCTTGACACAGGAAAGGGGATTTTGATTTCCGTCATGGTTCATGTTTCAGTTCGTTCTCTGCCTCGAGCATTGTAGATCCAAAAGTCCTAGATGTTGACTGATATACAAAACTTGACGATCCAGCATTCATGTGTGTTAATACATTGCAAAAATGTGTAGCTCTAACCATGTATATGCTTGTGTTTTTTAAATAAATTCAGTCTACATAGTTTCAAAGTTCAGTCTACACAAATAGGATGTCTGAATAAGTATCATGTCTATACCAGAATGTCAAAGCGTACATAGTTTCAAAGTTTAGTCTACACATCACAAATAGCATGTCTGAATAAGTAGTTTCAAAGTACAGTCTACACATCATAAAGTGCATGTCCGAATAAGTATCATGTGATTTTTTGTTTGCAAAACCAGGTTATTCATGTAAGCAGATCTGGACGCATTGCTTTTTTTTTTTTTGCCTGTGAAGATATACTTATTCAGTCATGCTATTTGTTTTTAGAATTTTAAATGGTTCAACTTTAAAGAGGGCAAACAATTGGTTTGAGTCCACGATAGACGCAAAGCATAGGGCCACACTACTGATTTGATCAATGTTAGTACAGAACTTCACTTGCATTGTGTATATCCTGCTTGTATTCAAGAATAGATAAAATCTCGATGATGCCTTTATCAACAATATCCAGCACAAAATGGATAAAATATAGTTTCAGCTATAACTATTATGTAAATGTGGATTGTACGGAGATTAGGCAGTGTTGCCTAGGCTAGCATTTTTTTCCTTTCCCAATAAAAAATTGATTTATTCAACTCTAAGAATCAGATTTATTATATAGCCATCGCCTCCCGTTGATCTGGCTGGACGATGCCGATGCAGGGCTCCGTCACGGCATAACATGGGCAGTGGCGCACGGTTCCACGCGAGGCTCGCCTGTGGAGCCGAGCAGGGCCCACAAAGGTGGCTAGCCGCAGCAACGTCATTCGCCACTCACGGGCGCCAGGATGCGGTGGTCGTCGAGGTAGCGTCCGTTAGTCGACGGGTAGACTTTATCTTGATTTCCCCTCTCTTCAATCTCAATCTCATGTGTTTTAGTTGACCATCGATCTGGGTTTAGGGTTGAAGCCCCCCTCGCCGCTCAGGAACCGCGATGGTCCCCGTTCTTTGTAAGCTTAGTCCCCCTAGAGATGTATTTTTCGGCTCAGAAGCTCATGAACATAGTGATCGGGTAGAAATCTTGTGTAGGCTTTCAAGAGTTCGCAAAATACTGAAAACCACCATAATTATTCTAAGACGGTTGTCTTTTCAATTTTATTTGTGCTTGTATGTGCCTAGAATTCTGGCTAAAAGCTGACATTTGGGTATATTATTCAGTTCTTATATTGGTATTTTCGGTAATCTAGCGTTTTTATTAAGTGACATCCTTCAAAATGCTACTGTAGCATTCTTATTATATTAGGTGTAAATTATTGAATTCTTATATTATTATATTTGGTATATGTGCAGGTGCGACAAAATGGATTCACCAATCAGCTGGTACTGCTCTTTGATGTCCTGATGTTAAAAACACACAGAGATATGCTGCCGAGGATTATTACCGTTATTGCTGCATCGGGGTCATAAACGGAAGCAGCTTGTGCAAAAAACCTGACCATTGCTATTTTTTTCCAGTACTGATGTTAAAAACACACAGAGATTATGTGTGATGTGTATAGTTTTTTTTTTATATATAAGTGATGCTCTAAAAATGGTGGGCTTGGTTGGATTGTAGCTTTGGTCTAAGTAGCACTTGCTTTCAGTTAATCAGGCACTGGTGCATATCTTCTAAATTTACCATCTGCAGTTCGGATTAATTATTTACCCAGTGTTTATTCGCACCATGACTTCTAATGTTTGGTTCTTTACATTCTGTCTAGACAAACCACAAGATAACTTATCATATGTATCCCTGAAATAATCCGTGGCGTTAGCACGGGCATTATACTAGTTTGGTACCAATTACAATCGCTCAAGCTTTCTTCAATGTCAAGAACAAGGTACAATTACACTGGTCACTTTGATCAAAAAGATGAAGAAGATAACAGTAAGTCAAAAAAAAACTCAAAAACATGTGGCTACATCGTAAACATCAATCCAATTCTTCATACTAGAAAACCAATATTTCAGAGGTCAAACAAAAACACAAAAGCCAATCCTAGTTTGGAGCAATACCCAACAGTTGGAAGCCTAAGCTTCCAAATGAAGGAAAATAAAGAAAAAAAACAAATGGTCAAAGCCATTGCACACAATAGTAAAAGAGCGAAGGCAGGTAAATAAAACCTCAAGCCCTGAGGAATATTGTCTGTAGAATGTGATGAGCATTAGTTTTCTGAAAAAAAAAAATTAGCAGGCCTAATACTTCCGTGTGGACCCTGACGACATCTGTAAATCTGCATAAAAGTTGCTGGCAGATTAGAATGAGTCCTGAAATAAAATGTGCTGTGGATGTACTGTAAGTTTCATTAACAAACTCCAGTAACAAAAATAGTTCAACGTAATTTTTTAGGAACCCAATGTACCACAAAGGCCAAAAAATCTAGTTAAAGAAAAGGAAAAGGACAATTGTGGGTTGACATCGGCAGGCAACATTTAGGGGGATAACTGTGGTTTTAGGCATGGTTGCAGCATGAGGATATAAGGAAGATGATTCACTTGCCGAGCAGAGCATTACTGGAGGGAAAAAACAGTAATAGAATTTTTTATGTTTTTTTTAGTTTTTTAGTTCCACCCTTTCCATATTTTTTATCAACTATTGAGCTAAAAACTGGTAAGATTTGACTGTGTGCGACAACAACGGCCAGGACTATTCTATTTTCTCTATTTATCCTATATTTCTTCTATTATCTTCTAGACAGTAATATGAGATACTAATTAACATCACGAGTCGCTTTGGAGTACTATAGCAAAGCCTAGAATAAATAGGTGTCAAAAGCTATAAAGAAGAAATATAGAAAATATGAGCGGGTTGGCTAACACAGGAAAAATGACCACAGAAGGGACCAACTTCTCACCTCAATTTAGTCTTCACCTCCTGCAAACACATCAAGAACTCCACATAAATTCCACCACGGTGCTGGGGACCTCCGAACGGGTGGCAATCTGCGTGATGTCCCCTTTCAAATTCAGTTGAGAGATGAGCCCGGGAAAAATTCAGCTACACCTTAATTAAATAATTAGCACAAAATGACTATGCTTTTGTACTAACCATGGAGGCATAAGTTTCTATGTCGTCATCCTCATCTTGTACCGTTTCAAGGACTGAAGGCCCCTCTTCGGGAATGTTTTCTTCATTTGCAAATCCATCAAGTTCTTCTATTATTCGCCAATGGCTGTCAGCAAAATCACAAATAGCAGATGCAGAAGTTGATGCCTCCACTCTCTTGTTCTGAATGAAGTCTTCATGAAGTTCAATATGTTTGTCACTGTTTGTTTGATGGAACGGAGTGTTTGAAGCTGTTGCATTTTCAGATATATCTCCACTTACAGAAACCAGCGGCGACCCCGCCATTTCATATACAGAATCATGAGATTCATATGGAATACCAGCAATCTGGTTTCTGTATTCTTCATTGGGGGCTGCTTCAGGCTGCTTGTTGTTATGCTCAATAACTAAAGTTTGTGTTTCTTGACATTCATCAGTGACGTCTTCAGGTAGCTTTTCAGCAACAGTGTCAACTGATAATTCTGCTAGGCTCTGTTCTTGTTTGATCTCCTTCGTGTATTTGTCTCCAAGGACATGGGTGGTTGAATCAACTGAACACGTTACCTCTGGAATCACAAAATCAGTCCCAGCACTTTTAAATAGTATTTGTGCAGTATCATGCTTGTCAATAAATTTCAAAATCTCTGTTGATCTCAAAACTGATATTTCCTTGGTATCTGCATCAAATACTTCGCCTGTTGACAACACATCAAGTAATTTGGTTGTACTATTAAGTGAGATGCTGGACTCTTTGGTGTTAAGCTCTTCCAGAAAAGAATCAATGGGAATGTCCATTACCAGCTGATGCTTCTCTGTAGAACCATCCAACTCAGCAAATGCTTTATATGGCTCAAACATCATCACTTCTTTGACAATTTTCTCATCATTGGCTCGCTTGTTATCACTGATACAGATTCCTGTTGAAGCCATCCTTGATTTGTATCGAGATGCCTCAGAGAATCCATCTTCAACCTCTCTTATCTCCTCCCCTTCAACACAAACTTCTGAGAGACCAGAATGACCAGCATGCTCTGTCACAAGCTTCCCAGGTCTGTCCTGCTCCCTTTCGTCTTCTCCATCAAATTCATTGGCATCGCCGGCGGAATGATCCACGCTGCGGCTCCACAGCGACGACGCGAGATAGACCAGGGTGAGCCAGCCGAAACACACGAGAAAGGCCAAGAAAAGCACCGGAAGGATCAGCAGACAAGGCAACAGCAGGAAGCGAGGCGGCAACCGGAGAGGCGAGAATGCCCAGACCTGGCGAGGGACGTGGTAGTGGACGTGGACGTGGAAATGGCGGCAGCCTGCCCCTCCGTTCCCCCTGCGCGCTGCTCGGCACGACCATCTCCTCCTACCACCACCGCCCAAGCTCAAAGCCATGGCCATCGATCAGCTTCAAGAACAAGCAACTCGTGTATGGGTGGCCTGCCTTCTTCCGGTCAACTATAATTGCTTGCTTTTGTGCAACGCCAAAGCCGAAGAATTGAACTCGATAAAGGCAGAGACGGCTTCCTTTCGTGTTTGATTAAGCGATGGTCTGAAATTTTTGGGGTGTCAGGGTCGTGCAAGAAGTGTTCAGGCTGTTCACCGGTGGCGCCTTGAGATAAGTGAGGTGTCGCAAACTGACAGGCCAGTTCTGTCCGTCTTTGGATTAAGACTGGTTCATCAAAAGGTGGGTCTTGGAAGCTTATCGGCAGAAAGAGTGCTAGGAAAGACATCAACAAGGTGAGGGAATCCATCACTTGGATCACATCACATCCTAGTGGCGACACTAACGCCAATAATTCAAAGCCGTTTAGCAAAAGTTTGTGATTTATCACCTTCTGTTCACATTTAGAATCGGAAAGTAGGAACATTGTCATGATGGCACACTGGAGCCAATTTAGTGAATGGACAGGCCCCAGAGAACAAGAAATTTGCAAGAATGGACATTAAAAATTCTCTCACATTGAACGCGGTTTCAGGAAGCTGTCTAGGCAGAAAATATATTGTTGGCTATAAGTGCGATTCTGGCTCACGATCTTTGTTTTAGAAAATTAAATGGCCAAATTCAACAGATATCCCTCCGAAAAGGAAAAGAAACTAAATGAAACTGTATCTTATGCAAACCATAACTGTCAAATTCAAGAAATGTCCTCCGAAAAGAAAAAGAAATAGGAGCGTATCTTTATGAAAACCAAGTTAAAGGGAAACTATGGAAACTTCTAAGCACGTTGATCGTTGGATCTAAATCCGATGGATATGGCTATCTCTCTTTTTTGCAAAATAAACCCCAGCATTTAGATCCAACGATCCACTCATCCGTCACCGGGTTTATTTTGCAAAAAAGAGAGATTACCATATCCATCGGATTTAGATCCAACGATCCACGAAAACCTGGTTTCCATAGCATACACTCCCAAAGAAATAAGGGTACATGCATCTTTGGCTAACATTGTTGTCTAACTAAAAATTTTTGGAAACTTATTTATTATATGGGATGGAGTTCTTTTGATTGAATTCTAATATTAAGGCTCAATTATAGTTACGAAATCAGTTGATTTCGGTTTCAGAGGCCTGCTTGGTCAGAAAAATAACTGTCCCTGCCACTACCTCAAGCCATTGTGTAATGTGTGGTCGTCCGACGACTGTAAACTACAAGATTATAAAATTCACCACCATCTGACCGAGCAACCTTTGCCGCCAAGCGCTCCAGCTCTAAGAAATAACATTTCAATGGTCGAAGTCGCGAAAAAAAACTTGCCAGATCAAAGTGAGGCACTAAAAAGAAACAAGAAACATTTTCTCAGTCGTGTAAATAGCTGTCACTAACAAAAACCAGGACCGTCTGTTCAAAAAAAAAAAAAAAAACCAGGACCAGAAACTAAAATATGTATATATTTTACCAATACTGCTGGACAATACTACACATAAATTGATCTAAATCATAAGAAAGGAGAATACAAATCTGAGCATAAGACAAACAAGAAAGAAGTAAACTCAAATGCCATTTACTGATTTACATATTGCAACATCTAAGAGGTAACAGCAAAGGGTAATTATTTGTGCAACATCTAAGAGGTAACAGCAATGGGTAATTATTTGTGCAACATCATGAAATCTATAACAGTACCAAGGAACGTCCAATAAACATAAATGTTTACTGCAGTATCCTTATAGCTGCATGTTTTATAAGTCTCATACTTTGGTGCGTGATGCACAACATTCTCTGTAAGTAGCATCTCATATTGTGCAAAGTCCAATTGCCAAGGAAGTACAGATCTTGCATCCATGCATCTCTCTGGAAAGCACACAATAATCACATGTGCTGAATCTAGCAAGAATAATTCTGTTTCCTCCAGAATATGCATAAATTTCCATCCGAGCTACCTTTACATGCAATACAGGTTACAATTTGGATCTGTGTAACTCCAAAATGGAATCCAATCCAAATCAATCTGTGAACAGTGATATCCTAGTTGTGGTCAAGTTTTTCATATGAGCCCATGTAGTTATGTTTGATGCTGGCAATCACCAGTTCTCATGCAGGCTGTATGATGCTACCAACGAGCTGATGATGTTCAACACACCACCATGTCAACCATGCAATCTTGCTGCATGTTACGCGACTCGCAAAAGCTCATGAAGTCATGATAAAGACTGTCTGATAAATAATAGAGCATAGAACTCCTCAAGATTCTATAACTGCATGCTGCGGGCTCTCGCAGTTTATACTTGATTCTCCCACGAGCTTGTCCATTCAATTTTTCATTTCAAATGTGCTACTGACAACTATTCCTGTGACAACCACTCTTCCAATGACATTTTGATCTTCAACTCAAGCATACCATGCAAGTTTCCATTATTCATATCATTCAACCAGAACTGACTGTGTAGTAATCTGGCAGAGTACACTCTCATGAAGTCTGTGCACACATATACATCAATGTATGGTTCAGTCAACATTTCCATCTTTAGGACATTTCTATCGTGCTGTAGGTTTCTGTGATTTTCTCCTTTTGTCTTGGATCTGACGAACACATTCAGCAACCAAAACACTAAACTTCGGGGTGACCTTGCCTGTAAGGGGTGGGTTAAAGCCAACCTTCCTATAAGCTTGTGCAATGCTTTTCTGACATCTTTGCGAGTGAATATTACAGAGGGAGGGAGCTGCAGACTTTATGATCGGCCTACCACAGGTGACAAGCCCTCCCTGTAGCCCACTGGAAAAACAGGGCAAGAGTTAGAACATTCATGTGAAAATCAATCAAGGGGAAGAAAACTGTATGAAATATAATTTATATAAAAAATACTATGCTGTTGGTGGTTAAGTAAAAAAACTCAACTACAAAACAAGCAGAGTCATAATAAGACCTCAAAGGAAAGCTCGGTCGCTAGGTGACGCCTTTGAAACAAAGCTTTCAAATTCTAGTTAGATTAAGTGATGCAAATCAAAATATGCAAACAGCAAAATCTGAATGAAGTAGACAACCACAGAAATTAAAGCACGTCCAATTTGAGGTGCTTATTCGAAATCACAACCTATTTAGATGGAACTCGATAATGATGATAGGAGATCATATTTCATTAGCAAACATGTATCAGCTCACTTAGACAGAGAAAAACAACCATATACATTATTTGCTTATGTCATTACATTATTTGCTGAAACTGATCGATCCAACTCTGCTAAATCATAAAATAGCTTGCCATCGAAAGCAAGTTCGCTGGGACAATTCTATAAAATGCGACAACATCATCTATCCATAAGCGGGAAGCTAGAATTGAAAAGACAAGCACACAAATTTATGCTGCACAGCTCGAACAAATTTAGGCAACACCTAGACTGAAAACACTTGTCTACGCAGCAATGAACATATAAGGGGGAAAGACAGAGTATCCACATGGAGCAACCGATCTGGAGCCTACATATATCCTGATGAAATTCAAAAACTACTTCCCCTCAAAAATAAAATCAGACACATACAACACCACAAATACAGTATCGTCTTTAACGGCCCCATCTGTTTCTGTTTCAATCAGTCATTGACATATATACAAAAATGTACAGATTGGGGTCGTCTCAAAGATAGATATCCTGCAGAGAAGCAGGGCAATCCAACCCACAACTGAGATATAGAGGTTGCATCCCCTTTCAGAAACAGTACTAAGCCTGAATGACTAGCTGGCCAGATCCAGACTAGTAAGGCGACGGAATGAGTAAACCCTAACCAGACCAAGATCCACGGCTTGTTTCTTCCAAATCGCGTGTAGTGTACGGGAGAGAGAAGAGACGAACGAACCTCTTGGTGATGTAGGCGCAGGGTTTGTACAGCAGCTGTTTGGGATCGGAGAGGATGTGGGAGTGGCAGAAGCGGGTGGTGGCCATGGCCCGCACCTTGCATCCCGTGAAGCCGCACTTCTTCCTCCTCGGCACGGGCGCCGGCCTCGGCGGCTCCCCGGGCGCCGGGACGGGAGCCCCCGGAGGGGCGGGCGGCTGCTCCGCCTCCAGTGGGCTCCGGGCGAGGTCCCAGACGTACTGCCGGTGCCGCGAGCGCACCTCCTCGGCCATGGCCCAGTAGAGCCGGCGGTACACGCCGGCCAGCCGGGCCGCGCGGCGCCGGCGCCGCCGGAGGACCTCCTCCCGCGTGAGCGCCTCCGCCGTGGTCTCCATCTCCGGCGACGGCGGGTCGCCGGGGGCAATGCTAGGGTTTTGGGCCTGCGCCTCCGGCGGCACCGCCGCGGGCGCCGGAGTCGGCGCCGGCGCCGCCAGTGCGTCGCTGTTCCGGGAGGAGGCCATGGCGCGCGGAGATTCGTACAGGCCGGTGCGCAATTTGGGGTGGTTTCTTGGGAGGTTGGAGACGACGGAGGGGATTGGCTTCTGCTTCTTTGTGGTGGCTTGCTGGAGGGGTCAATGACTCCGTGGGTCTCACGGTATGAGATCCACGTGAGGTGGAGGTGGGGGCTGTCCAAGTACACGTTGGACCAGACACCTCTCGGCGGGCCCTACAAGTCAACGAGTGCTTCTTCCTTTGGCATGTCGAATTTTCAACCACGAAAAAAAAAAAAAGTTGGTCTATCTCCCATTTGAGTGTTTGGTCTTCTTCCTCCTCCCGCTATCGCCCCCCACTCATCATCTGTCTCAGCCAAAACAATCGACGGGGTCTTCAACATTAGCAACTGGGGTCACTAGCGTTAGAAAAACACAAAGTATAGTAATTTTCTATTGATTTTGGCAAACTTTATTGGGGTCAGTAGACCCCAACAAAGTGGCCTGGCTCCGCCACTGTCGTCGATGCTTCGTAGTTGAGCACTTGGTTTTTATTTTATTAGTCTTCTTTCTTCCGCGTCTTGTTACCCATAGCCCTCTCTGGTGGCACAGTAGGGTCTTCCAACCGTACTTGCCATGATCACCCCTTTTTCTTCCCCATCCTCCTCACGCCACCACTTTCTTCCCTTACTCCGGCGAGCTTTATTGCTGCCATCTTTTTCAACTCCGGCGAGACTCTCACGCCCCGACTTGATCCAGCCGCCGCAACCACCGTCAGGGCCCTAAGACCACTCAGCCACTATCCCCATTGCTATCCCCATCGCCTAGCTTGCTTGACTCCCCGAGTCGACCCCTTCTATAGCTGCAGAAGTTGGAGAATAAATAGGGGAAGAAGCTTGCCAGAACCCTAGCCACTACCGTCGTCGCTTGGTTTTCGGTGGGCATAAATCAAAGAGGAGGAGCCTGCCTACCTCCGTCGACGCCAGCGCAACTGAAACCTGCCACTATCGCTGGAGGGTACAGAGGAGGAGCCATATAGAGGTGCGGGCGTGCTATTGAGAATAAAGTGTTGGATTGTCCAAAACACTCTGTTGCTACTATCTCATGCTAGCCATGCAGGCCCATGGTGGCTAGGTTTTATGAAATGCAGTGGCCTTCTACTCCCTTTTTTTTAAATTATAGTTTGTTTGACTTTTCTTACCCCGAGTTTGAACATTCGTCTTATTCAGAAAATTTGTGCAAAAAATCACTTCTTTTTGTTGTGGCATGATTTATTAGTTAAATGTCTGGTTAAACCTGGGATCAAAAAGTCAAATGAACTATAATTTGGAACAAATTGAGTATTTGTTTGCAGTATTTATGGGGCCATGCTCGGGAGAGAAATAGTTTGGTTGTTCCTTACTCCAAATCACTCTTCTTTAGTTGGTGCAGGTAGCACGCTCTTGGTTTTCTCTTTGTTCTGAGCCACTCTTCTCTAGAGCCAGCCTCTGCCTTCCTTTTTGCATGACATGGGTTTAGCTAGGGGCTTAAGAGGCGTTTGGTTGCCTGCATCGATTGTGAACCCGGCTCTCTGCATACGAGAACAACAGTCTGTTTGGTTGGCGTAGCTGTTGGACCAGGCTCTCTTCATGCAAGATTCCCCTCCCAGCCAGGCTCTGGAGATACGTAGGAATTGAGCGTTTCTGTTGAGCCAGGCCGGCAGGATGCAGGCTGGGTGCGCAAGCTGCATGAGATGAGAGAGCAGCGATGCAGGCCAGCTCCTTTGTCATGGCTACCAATCAGCTTCTCTGCTGAGCCATGCTTCTTGCACTCAGGCAACCAAACAGTGAGCAGTTGCATGATAGCAGCCTGGCCATGAAGAGCCTGTCTCGACCGATGCAATGCAGGTTGTAGGCATCCAGCAATGCAGAGCCGCAGAGGCGTTGTATCGCGAGAGAATCGGTTGGGTTGCATGCATGCAGCCTTCTAAACACGCCCATACCCACGGGCCACGGCATGTAGTTGGCCACCAGCTCGCCCACATGTTGAGAGCAAACGAACATGGACATGCCAGCTTACCCCTGACCACTTTGCGCTACCTCCTTAGAGCCTTGCCGAGTACCTACTCCCTGCGATTTTCCTTGCACCAATCTGCTGCTCGCGCCATGTCGTTGTTTGCCACCAAAGCCTTGTAAATATCGAGTGTAGCCACTTCGTCGAACCGTGGATCTACGTTGTCATGTCCTTAGTTAACACTATGCAGGCTCCCTTCACCTGTGAACCTCGTGCTCACGGCTGGCGTACGCACCGCGAGCGCACATGTTCGTTGCATCACTGCCAGTCACCTCTTCCCACCCTTCTACACTCGCTATCCAAAGTGCCACCGTGCAAGGTGCCTCCATAGGCCTTGTGCTCACGGCCGTCACATGCTCGTCGTGGCCCCGGCCTACATGCGTGCACACCGTGCATTTGCACTATACCGTCACCTGCCTTCCCATCGCACACAAGATCTATTCTGGCACGCGCTCACCACCGCACATGAACCACGTACCTCTTTCTAGGCTCATGTCGTGCCACCGACCACAATCCATATCTCCTCCCCTCACGTTCAAAAGTTGCACTTAGCGGAACTAAAATTACAAACCAAACGAAGGAAACACATAATCTTCAATAGCATAGAGGGGAAGAGTATAGATTTCAGTTCCACTTTCTCTACTTTATTTTGAGGTCTAGGATTTAAGTTTGAGTTGGACACTAATTAAATTCACCCTCATCTTGGTTTGCTCCGGGGATCTTTTAGGGTTGAGACGCTAGTCAGCATGTGAAGCGACCTACACTTGAACTAGCTACTATTCTACCATTCCACTCCATGGGTGGAGAATTTTCTCTCATCCCGCATTTCAACATCAACCGCAACGCTATACACAAAAATACTTGGGTTGCCAAATAAGATTTTGGCTTGCGTGGGGGAGCTCACCCAATGTGGGTTGTGATCCATATGAGATGGGGTTTGGGGGCGATACACTCTAATACACTAGTTGCTAGATAATGGGTTTGAATTGATATGGTTTGGAACAATGAGGTTGTAGGGTTAGGCGGGTTAGGCCTTGTTTGGATGCTATCCAAACAAGACCTTAGGAAAGATAGTTAATTAATTTGATATAGGTTGGGTTAGTTAAAGGTTGAGATTTTTCGCCCATTAGTAATCCTATGTGGCGAGGCCAGGAGGCTAGGCGCATTTGACGAGAGAAATAAAGGGAAGAAAACATATATGGGTGCCATGTACAAGCCTTAAATGATCCTGGTATTATCGATTCGAACGCGTGATCCAAGAGGGAAGGAGGAGTCTCTATGGTTATATGTATGGGCTGATAACCTATTTCATCACTAATAGAATTCCATGCATTGAAAGTGTGCTTCAAATCTGCTTAATGAAAAATGCACCCACTGCGTGATCTAAAAAGGGAAGTGTGCTTCAAATGGCAGAGATGTTGTGTCAAATTATGTTTTGGATGCTCAGATACACAGTCCCTCTATCAGATCAGTAGAAAGCAATGGGGCCAAAGGCATGTGTTAGATGGAATTTTCGAAACCCACATAAGGGACGAGACATGTGGAGTTCTTAGAGTGGTTTTAAACTTTCCAATTTGTTCATTTCGTTAGTATAATAAATAGATGGATATATGTAAAATTAGTATAAGATATCTTTTATAACTTTGTATATTTGTGAAGACAACATATGGATATCATTTACTACTGAATATTTGGCAATCTCACTCTGCCAAATGGGGCGTACCCATTTTTTGACCCAAATTAATGTCAACCTTTATTTATCAATTAATAACATATACATATTACCACAAACCATTTCCTGATCTGAAAGCAAATCGAATCGTGCTGATTTTGTATAATCCCCCCACATAGAAACATAATCCACCAAGATATAAGATATCAGAGTCGATCTGATCGAATCTGGCGTATTTTTGCCCGTCCTCATTCATTCTATTTCTTCCACGGACTCGCACTCTTTCATCTCCTCCTTTGACTTCCTGAGAGAAAGAGAGAGAATGCAGAGGTCTCTCTGGAGACACACCTTCTCGTCCCCTGCCTGCGTCCACGCTATCGAAAGCTCCGACGATGGCTCTCGCCGCTCCACCATGCCATCATCAAACAATGAAGATCCACGCAAGAAGATGAACAAGAAGGTAATGAAGTTACTTCGCCTGCCCTTGAAGCACAGGCAGCGCATCCCCCAAGTGTTCAGGTCGTTCTCTTGGGGTGCCAAGAAGGAGGATCCCAGCAGCCACAACAAAAAGGATGGGCTCGTCGTCCGTGAGCGCGAGGAGAGCGATGCCGATACGTTCGTGTCCGCCAACAGCTCCGAGCTGCCCTCCTTCTCCACGGGCGTCGACGTCGACGACTCCGAGCCGCCGTCGTTTCGGCTCAGCCCGTCGTTTCGGCTCAGCCCGCCGCCCAGCATCTTCCCGACCGGCAGTATTGAACGCACTCCCCCGGCCTCTCCCATGAAGATCGTCCGAAAGCTTCCATTCGGGTACGTTATTGGCCGTCAGCTGGATACCCCCGCGGCGACATCGCCGCCGCTGCCGCCGTCTGTGACAACTCTGTCAAGAAAAATCAAGACGGCCATGCCATTGATGGCTTGGCTGCACCTCCGGTCGAGGTCGCGGATGGTCAGGAAGAAGGTTGGCCGTGCTTTCAGACAAGTGTGTCAGCGAGGCAGGCGTGAAGGTGTAGAAGAAAACGATAGCTGCGGCGCCAATGACGACGATGAAGATGTGTTCTGGAAGAAGGACGTCAAGGGACTTCGATGCAGGCGGGTGCAGGACGACGATGCTCCATAGATCGAGCGCTTCTGTCAACGATGTTCACCGTTCACATATAACCCACATGATTTCTAGGGGTGTGTGGATGAACAATAGAAATTAGGATACATGGATGTATGGAAAAAAAAAATAGACTACATCCTTCTCTCTGCTATCTGTTTTTAGTTCGTGGTGTTCCAAAACAAGTATATAGAATTTCTCATTCAGTTGTATGTTTCGCAGTTGGCACTACTCAAACAGCGTGATCGTCTATGCCAATAAACTTTTTTTTTAGGGAAACAGCATGGAAGGCCCCTATCTGTTTTTTCTTTTATTGATTATGTAAAAGAATGTTACAAAGAATGAAACCAAATACAGGCCTCCAAGGCCAAAAAGAAAAAAACATGTAGAGCTCTAAAGCCTATTCTCACGCCAAGCTTTAAGGGGCTCAACAATCCTCTCCTGCCTTGATGTAAACCAGGTTCATCTTTAAGAGAAGATTTTCTGAGGTTGCTTTGTTATAAAAAATGTTATATAAAATAATCCCATTTTTGGCCTTCCAGATGCATTAGCACGCTCATAGGAATATTTCTTTGAATATATGACTCCTAAAGACAGTTCTGGCTTGGATTATCATGTTAAGTGGCTGAAGTCCAGTGTTCCAGTGGATATTGATCAAGTTCCAACGGTCCATGCTGAGTGGGCATTCGAAGAAGAGGTGGAAACAGGCTGGACCATTTGGATAGAGCACGCAAGAATAGTCACTTAGGTGTATGTTCTTCGTCCTGCTTATTATGTTTCTTGTGCTTAATCTATCTCTTAGGAGGAGCCATGCAAAGAACTTGTGTTTTCCCGTATTGCCACCTTTCTAATCCATTGGAAAAGGAGGAGATGCTTCCACTTGTCCCTGCAAATGTACATAGGCCTTTCTAGTCCCTCCGTCTCACATATAATTGCACATTTTGACTTTTGTACTTCGTATTTGACCGCTTCGTCTTATTTAAATTTTTTATGCAAATAATAAAATAAATAAATAATTATGTAAGTATCTCTAATGATAAAATAAGTCATAAAAAATAAATAATATTTATTAAAACTTTTTAAATAAGACGAATGGTCAAACACGAAGGGTAAGAGTCAAACTGTACAATTATTTGTGAAACGGAGGGAGTAGTAGAGAAACTAGGCCAACTGTCTTGAACATCAGGGTCCAAATTGATTGCAAGGACGGGTTTGAAACGTCTCTAAGCAAGCATTCGTAGAAATAATGTAACTAGGAGTATACCCCGCGCGATGCTGCGGGATTTTCTGAAAAATAAATTGTTATATACATAGTATTACTATAGGTATGTAGATGACTTGTAGATTAATAGATTAAAGATTTAAAATATTTTATTGATAGAATGACATGGATATTTTGTGTAATTAATAAGGGATGACATGGACTTAGTGGGAAATGATGTGGACACTTTGCATGAAGAGATAGAGCAATTAGTAGTGTTATTTAGTGGGGAATGATGTGGACACCTTGCATGAAGAGAGAAATCCTCTAGTGGGTTTTATCTTTATAAGAGTTATAGATTCTAGGCACTGACATGCAACTAATAAACAATGGAAATAAATTTCTACAAGGGCTAAGGCGGATCATGTCTTCATTAAACTGGTTTTCATATCTTTAAACTTTCAAACAACATTCTTATATCACTAACTAGCTAGTAGAAGTATACTATACAAGATGGTTTTCTATTTGTTTTGGTGGTTCATATTTATTTCTATACAAAGGACCAATGCTTTTTGTTTGGTAGCTTCTTTTCCTTGTGAAATCAACAAATTTAGTTTTCAACATTTTTTTAAAAAAAACAAGTACATACACCCTCCGTCCTGTATTTTAATTTGTTATAAGTCAAATTAGTTTAAGTTTGATCAAATCTATAGCAAATAATATTATCATCTAACACTTCAAACAAGTAAATTATAAAAATATATTCGTAATAAATCTAATTATTCTCATTTGACATCATAAGTATTATGGCTTTTTTCTTTAAATTTGGTCAAACTTAGAACAATTTAACTTAGGATAAAGCAAAATACATTATATTTCAGGATAAAGTGAGTAAAAATAATGATCGTCCTTCACTTTGAGTTTGGAGCTACAAAACCTTCCAAACGTTTCGAGTATGAAACTACGGAACCCTTCTAGCTACCTATTCGAACACGTGTGTAGGCATGTGGCTCATCCTAAACCTTTCTTAAACTCAGATTGATCTGATCCAACATTTATTTTGGGTCATCCATTTATTTGTTACTGATCCAACGTTTCTTAAAAACAACTCATTCAAATTAAATATCCCATCGCAAAGTAGCCCTTGCACCCCAAAATTGTACTTTATTATTACATCCAAAAAAAAAGAGAGAGGAATTTTACCTTTGGTTCCAATGTCAGTTTTCTATGTCTCTTGACATCAAATCCACAAAATATTCCACGCTTAATATATATATATATATATATATATATATATATATATATATATATATATATATATTAACATAAAACAGGACAAAACGATAAACTATCCAGGCGGTTTTGATAGTCAAATCCGTCTCTTGACTCTATTCTAAAACTAAGTTGTCTAGAATCATGCATTGTAAAAAGACATGGTTTGAGACTCCTCAAGTATAAACGGTTTCAACCAGCTGATATAATCCACAGTTTGACAAAGCTACTATAATAGGTATACCTCAACAAATTGTTACTAGAAAAAGGTATACAAAAGATCTATCCATGTACATGAACATATCTCACAATTTCAACAATAGTTCGACCATCTTCTGCGCAGCCGAATTCTCTGCATCCTTCACTTTTGACATAGGATCACCCATGGTTACATAAGTGACAGCTTTGGTATCTACCTTTACCGAACATACAAAGTTCCTTTGATGTCCAGGGCCGCCTTCTTTTTCTAACCTGAAAAACATGATAGTTACAAGGTCACTAACATGTAGATGATGATAACATAAGAAAACATGGGGCGCGGCGTTGCCACGCCATCCTGAGATGACCAGTGTTTATGAAACTGTGTTAATTTAAGAATTCTATACATGTTCAATCACTTATAATAGTGTTTAGACTCCAGAAATGGGCAACTCTCTGTATATCCTTTAGAAATATCAGCTTATGTGCACTACACATTTGCTTAGAAATCAATATCTTGGAAACCAGCTATGTTGTTTTTCATCTGAAATTACTTCATTTATATAGTCAGACTATACAAGAAAATTTGAACAATTGAATGGTGAAATACATATACAATAGAATAAATCAATCTCTTGTATATCTTCAGACGTCCTCAATATCTTCAGCAAACAGTGGGCACCGTACTGGCCGGACGCTGCCCGCAATGGCCATGTGCTGTCACCACGGGGCTGGACACCGCTGGGTAAAACCGTGGAGGACCGAACATGCCTTGTACCGCTCAAGGGAGCCATGAGACTGGAACTTGTGCTTGAAAATCCACTTGTCTGTGATGACATTGGCCCAAGGGGGTCGGGCACGAGATCCCAAGTGTGATTCTGCAACAAGCACTATGTTCCTCTTCCATAGCAGCTCACCAATTGGGGTTGGCAAGAGCACTGCGGAAGGTCTTCGGTACTGGTGAAAGTAATGCAGCGAGGTAGGCGGCAGGCATATGGTAGCCACTCTTCAACCGTGTGCCCATGGAGTGCTGCCGTGCTGGTTGGTCACAGAAGGGACAGCAACAGCACCCTTGGGCGGCGGGGGCGGCACAATTGGTGGAGGTGCAGCCACACCCAATCAACGATGATCCTTGCCTAATCATTCATGATCTACCTTAATCCCTAAGGCAGCTCAGTCATATGGGCTTGGGTGCCTGGCCCATGGCCAGCCCAGAGGGAGCCTATTCTAACAGCTAACAAAAAATTCTACCCTTTCATATTTTGAATATCCAGCCTTAAAATCCTGGGCCCGCTTCTGGTGTTTCCATCTGAGATGCATGTGCAAGTTATGACCATGCTTGTTTTAGAAAGCTACTATGGCAAAATTTGAATACACGGTTCAGAATAAAGTAATCAAACAATTAACAAGACTGATAAGACTATAATCTCTGCAATCTAATATCATTTAATTTTGGAAAATGCAAACGCATATGATGCAGTCACCAAACATAATAAACTCATGAAGCTCACAAGAGGGTCAAAAACTAAAAAAATCTGTGCATTATTGATTCATACCAAAAAATTGCCATGAGTTAAGAACCTTACTTAAAGATAGGTTTTGGCCAATGCTTTCCAATGCAATGCTCAGTAAGTTTCTGTTTACACTCCCTGAGCTCTCCAGTCTCATCAACCAATCCTTTGGCAAGACCATTGATCAACACTTGCTGCTTTGCACCACCGATAAGCTTGCCCAATGCATCTCGTGCAGCATTGAGCTTAGCAATTACCTTCTGCTCCGAGAAGCCAAGTCCAACCATCTCCCCACCAACAAATACATTTACTGAGATCATCCCACCCTTCTGCCATGTCTTGAATTGTGCAACTTTGCCATGTTTCTGACATAACTCATGCAATGTAGTCACAGGTTGCTCATCTATTGTTTCTGCTGTGATAATTGGCTCAAAGAGCCACCTTGTAACCTGAACCATATAATAGAAACATAACCATACAGTATATATACATATATTATAAGATTGCACAGATAAAATTCTGGCCATGACTTTAGGTAAAAGATTTCATACAAGACATGTGGAAGTAATATAAGAATAATTTCTCATTAGAAATTATAAATACTTAGGAATATATTTTTGTGTAGATTACATATAGTTTGAACCCTCAGCAGCACCACAGACATATCCTTTCATTCTTGGTGGGAGAATGCTAGCAGCAGCACCGCTGATGGACTAATGAGACAAGGAGTCAATTCACTCATTATTCTTGGGGCTTGGATTATTTGGAATCACCGCAATAGGTGTGTCTTTGATGGAGCAGCCCCAAACATGGCTGGTGTTCTGATCCTTGCAGGCGAGGAACGCCGCTTGTGGTCCATGGCAGGGGCACGAGGGCTATCTTTCTTGGCTGCCCTCCATCCTGGTAGTTAGAGTACCTGGTTCTCTCTTGTGGTCGCCTTTGGGATAATGTCTCCGGCGCGATTGTATTCCTAGAAACTGCTAGTGGGTGTGGGTGTGTGTGTGTGTGTGTGTGTGTGTGTGTGTGTGTGTGTGTGTGTGTGTGTGTGTGACTGTGTGTGTGTGTGTGTGTGTAAGTGTGTTTATGGGTGTTGTTTTGGGCTCTCGCCCTTTTCTCTCTTCTTAATATAATGAAGCGCAGTTCTCCTGCGTTTTCGAGAAAAAAAAACATATAGTTTGAACAAATGACACTTTTGAACCAATTTTCAGGGCATACATGTTGCAAAATTACACTTCTAACAATTTCGTGTTCCAGCGAAGGGGCTCTAACCAACAAGACACAGGCTTGTAAGGGACATATGGTCATTTTAAATGGCTGTGATGCCATATGGGCAAAGTGATTACTTGTCATCCTTAAATTGACACCGAGGACTAACATTTGAGGCCTCTTCTACTCCATCTTCTCCAATCTCCATGTTAGACAGAAGGTCATAGACCAATGTGTCTAGCAAATGTTGGTTAAAACAGCATGGTCCTTTGCTAGTGAGCATGGTTGTTTAGAGTCTATTGATTAGACCAAGAACTAATCACAAGCATGGCTTTACAATAGGCTTGTCAGAATATATAGTTTTACCGTCTTCATTTCAAATATAGCTTTATGATAGCTTTACTTAAACAATGAAAAGGCACTCTAGTCTATGCTGTAATTTTTTACTAATCTATTACTCCCTCCATTCCAAATTATAAGACGTTTTGGTACTTCTACTAGATGCATTGATTTTTCTATGCATCTAGATATGATATACATTTATGTCTAGATAACATAGTAAAATCGCATCTAGAAAAGCCAAAACATCTTATAATTTGGAATGGAGAGAGTATTAGTCAAAGTTGTTTCTCAGAGTCTACGATAAAGTCCAAAATGGCATATATTTATTAATGGAATGAGTAATAAGCATAACTAATGAATAAAAAACCTTCCAAAGCTTCTCAAGGTCAAATTTGCAATCAACGTAGACAGCAGCAGTGATGGCCTCAACAATATCCGCAAGCACCTTGGGAGCTTTAACCACACTACCACCATAGGGTGCAGTGTCAAGATCATGCATTACTTCTTGTTTCACTGACTCAATAAACTGGCCTACCTGCATATGGTATGGCCAGGAAAAACACAATTTCAAAACATTTGGTACAAAGAAAATATCAAGTCAAAATGAGGTACTCACATGACATTTAAAAAAACAGTGTGTTCATTATGAACTGGAGTGAGTCAGAACAGAATAATGTACCAAGCTTATAGATAATTTGCTTTTGCTAAGAAAACAAAGACAAGATCACAAAACTTCATAAAGATGGGAAGTTAAAAGAAATAATTCAGTATATTTTTAGTTTTTAAGAGAGTAAACGTATGTTTGATTTAATCTATTTTGTTGTATCTGGACTCATTCTTGTTTCTGCAGAGTGCCACACAGTTCTAATGCATGTTGGAAACAGTTGTGTGTGTTTAAGAGGTCAGAAACAAAGGTGTCCAACTGTCCATAATTCCAGGAAGTTATGGCAAATAAAAAAAGATAAATGTGGACATATGTACTAAAATTCATTAGAAACTTGCTAGCTACTTCTGCACTTTTAAAATAGTGGCATTTGCTTGGTGCACAGCAGATGATAGGTAATAAGGAAAGAATATGGCTTGAGCCCACTACGACTTTTCTATACATGTCCTGAGCCTGACAGTACTTCAACTTCCCTATATATGACGAAACTTGAAAGCAACATTTGTGCCATTCAACAACATATAGTATTTTTTTTTTTTTTTTTTTTTTTTGCAATCAGTAACAGCCAAAAACTAACAGCTCTTCGAAGGTCAAAACTGGTGAAGCTACTGTATCGGGGACCATCATTTTTTATATTAATTTTTAAAACATATGTTTTTGATATATATTTATCAGTTGAAACCATCAGTTTGAAGTTCTATAGAAACACCCTCTGCCAGGGGCATACTCAATCTTGGCCAGTAGGGCCATGGCCCTAGTTGTGAGTGTTGGAGTATGTGTATGTATTAGGCCCATGAGGCTAGGCCCATGAGGCCCATGTATGCTACACTATATAGGCCCATGTATGCTACACTATATAGCTACCCTTCTAGGGTTAGCCTAATTAATAGAGAGTGAATCAGTTCAACATGGTATCAGCAGGGTAGGGTTAGGTCTTCCTCTCTCCTTCCCGACCCAAACCCGATCCAGGGCAGCCGCCAGCCGCCGCCGCCGACGCGCCGCCGCCATGGCCGGCCGGCCGCCCCCTCCTCCATCCCCGAGCTACTTCTTCTCCTTCCCCGAGCTCTCATCTCCCTCCTGGGCGCGAGTTGTGGCCGGATCGACGCCGCCGGGGGGCGCTCCCGCCGCCGCCGCGGCCGCCCTCGGTCCGCACGGATCCGCGGTGGGCGCGCGGACTCCGCCGCCGCCGGGCTTCTCCCCGGACTCCGCCTCGCGGCCCGCGGTCGCAGCTTCGTCCTCGCGGCCCGCCATGGTCCTCGCGGCCGACGCGAGCGGAGCGGAGGGGGGCGGCGCGCATCTGCACGTGAGCGGAGCGGAGGGGGGTGGCGCGCATCCCGCCCTGCACGCGAGCGGAGCGGAGGACCCCGATGCAGAGGACCCGGTGCTCCCCCACGACCCGGTCATCCCACACATCCCTCCTCCCACTCGTGGCCTGGATGCTGCGGCTGCAGCAGCTGCCTACGGGGCCGCCGCTGCAGAGGCCACCGCGGCCGGCCTCGGGCCTGCAGCCGTGGCACGCTACGCGGCTACTGCTGCTGCCGCCCTAGAGGGCCTTGGGATGCCTCCCAGCGGCGTTGTCTACTACCAGGCGCCGAGCTCCAGCAGCGATGTCCTCACCTCTGAAGCCCGGCCCACTATGACTGCGGCAGGGGGCAACACTACTGGTGGCAGGGGCTCCTTCACCTTCCCGGCGCCACCGCCGGTCAACCACTACACTCCCCGCCCCGACTCCGCCCTCGCTGCAGCCCTTGTCTCCGCGCGTGCAGCGGCTGCCGCGGGGCAGGAGCGTCTCCAGGCTGCTGCCCGGGCTTGGCAGCGAGAGCAGGACGCCGCCGCCACCTTGGCTCGCCAGATTGCCGAGGCGGAGGCGCTCCTCGCTCAGGCCTCCGGCACTCGCCCGGGCCCCTCCTCCGGCTTCGACGGGCCGGGCGCGCTCCACCTCCACCGTGGTGACCCGCACGACCCGGCCGACCCTTCGTCGCGCAACTCCACTACCAGCCGGCGGTGTCCGAACATCGGCCGGCCGATCCGGGTCCGACCCCCGCGTCGCCATCCTACGCCCGCCGGAGGGACCGGTTCATCCTCACCCCGCGCCGCTACGCCTTGGACGACCACATCCTCGCCGAGCCGCCGGCCGGGACCCGACTTCGTCGTGGCTCCGCCTCGACAAAGATCGTGCTCGTGGATCCTCGGCACGGTCAACTCCGAGCCGCGGGACCTCCTCCGCAACACCTCCTCTCGGCGACACGCCCGGGCTTGCCCTCGAGGGCCGGTTCGGGCAACGCTGAGACCCGGGCCCTGCAGCTCGACCTCCGCTTCCGCACCTTTGAGCAGGGGGATCTCGCGGTTGGCGAGTACTGCAGGCAGATGAAGGCCATGGCGGACTCCCTCGGCGACCTGGGCTACACCGTGGAGGACCGCACACTCGTCCTCAACCTCCTCCGCGGGGTCAGCGAGCGCTACGCCTCCCTCCGCGCGCTGATCATCCGCCAGAGGCCCTTTCCCACCTACCTCCAGGTCCGTGACGACCTCATCATGGAGGAGCTCACTCAGGGGGACCCACGCGGATCCACCTCCGCCGGGTCTCTCTCTACTGCTGCAGGCTCTTCGGCTTCCTCGACAGCCCTCGCTGCCACTCCACCACCCCGTCCACCTGCTCCGTACACCCCACCGTTGGCCCTCTTCCCACCGGGCCGAGCGGGGGGGGAGGCGGCCACGGGCAGGGCGGCAACGGTGGCGGTGGCAAGGGCAAGGGCAAGGGGGGTGGTGGCGGTGGGGGGGCCGGCCGTGGCGCTCCTCAGTCGCCACGTCCACCAGCTGCCTGGCCCTCCTACAACAACCCCTGGTCCGGGCGCATCGCCATGTGGCCCTTCCAGGCCCCGGGTGGCGAGCCTCGTCCACCGGCCGCCATGTTCGCGGGACCTCCTCCGACGTTCTACCCACCGGCGACCCCGTGGGGCACACCTTCCGGGGCCTCGCCGGGGCCGGCTGGCTGGAGCCAGGAGGCTCTGGCGCGCTCCTTCTCCACTCTGGGCTTGACACCTCCTGTCGGCCCGGAGTGGATCGCCGACTCGGGAGCCACCTACCTCACCACCCCGGACTCCGGTATACTCTCGTCTGCCTTTCCTCCTTCTTCTTCACACCCTTCGTCTATCATGGTCGCAAATGGCTCGTGTCTTCCTGTCACGTCTGTGGGTACCGCCGGTGCCCATGGCTCTTTTCGCCTTCCTGATGTTCTTGTTGCACCCACGATGGTCCACAATCTTCTTTCTATTCGTCGTTTTACAGCTGACAACTCTTGTTCTATGGAGTTTGACTCTTCTGGTCTTACTGTGAAGGATTTGGCTACCCGGCGTCCTCTGCTCCGATGTGACAGTTCGGGGCCCCTTTACACTCTCCGCTTTCCGGCTTCTTTGCCTTCTTCGTCAGCTGCCCTCGTCACCACTACTTCTTCTACTTGGCACCGGCGTCTCGGCCACCCTGGACGTGATGCCCTGATTCAGCTTAGTCATAGCTCAGACATTCGTTGTACTCGAGTTCATGATGAGCAGTTGTGTCATGCGTGCCAGTTGGGCCGTCATGTTCGTCTTCCTTTTTCTAGTTCCTCTTCTCATGCGGCTCACCATTTTGATCTTGTACACCGCAACTTGTGGACATCGCCCGTACTCGCATTTCGGCTATAAATACTATCTTGTGGTGGTTGATGATTTTTCTCATTACTTGTGGACTTTTCCCTTGCGTGCGAAGTCGATGCTTTCCCCGCGATTCACCACTTCTTCGCGGGTGTCCACACGCCCGGCCTCACCATCAAGGCCGTCCAGTGTGACAATGGTCGTGAGTTTGATAACTCCACATCGCGTGCGTTCTTCCTCTCTCACGGTGTCCAGTTGCGCATGTCTTGCCCGTACACCTCCTCTCAGAACGGCAAGGCTGAGCGCATGATTCGCACCATCAACGACACCATGCGCACGCTTCTTCTCCAGGCCTCTCTTCCTGCTCGTTTCTGGGCTGAGTGCCTGCACACCACCACATACCTCCTCAACCGCCTACCTTCCGCTGCCTGTCCAGCTCCTACACCACACCACTTCCCCTTCTCTACCCCTCCTCCTACCACTTCCACTCTACAGGAGCTTGATATTTTCTCTGTATTTCCCACTGACGTGGTGGTCGAGCCACCTTTCCAGTTGTCTCCTGCAGTTCTCCAGCACCGTACTCCTCACCGGAGTCGTGCCCCAGCTCACCGACGGCCAGTGTCTCTCCCGACCCTGCTCCCTACTCGACCATGGAGGGGCCGAGTGGGGGTGGGGCTGGAGCCACCGCCTCGAGGCCGCCTCAGCGCCACGAGCGCCCGGCTCGAGCCACCGGCTCGCTTCGCCCGGCCGGTGCACGTCTACCACCGTCGTGCCGGCCGAGCCACCACCACCGCCGCCTCCCGCCTCCGCCGGTGACCCTTCTTCGCCGGGTCACTGCGCACCGCCGGTGGTGTCCTCTTCTCCGCCGGGGACACCATCACCGCCGCCTCGACCGCCGGGTGCCCGTGTCACCACACCGGTCTACCACCCGCCGCCGCTTCACCGGGACCCTCGTCACACTCACCCTATGGTGACGAGGCGCGGCCCCGCCCGCAGCCCCTCTCCGCCACCGCCGCGAGACGGGGATCTCTCCGGCACCCTCTTCCGTCCGCGAGGCCTTGGCGGACCCTCACCGGCGCCGTGCGATGGAAGAGGAGTACGCGGCCCTCCTCGCCAACCGCACAGGATCTCGGTGCCCCGCCCGCGAGGTGCCAACGTCGTCACCGGCAAGTGGATCCGGACCCACAAGCGCCGGCCGATGGTACACTTGAGCGGTACAAGGCTCGGTGGGTACTCCGGGGTTTCACTCGCGCCACGGGTTGACTATGATGAGACCTTCGATCCGGTGGTGAAGCTCACTTTGCCGTCCGCACCGTGCTCTCACTGGCTCTCACCCGCTCCTGGCCAGTGCACCAGCTAGATGTGAAGAATGCCTTTCTGCATGGTCTTCTCTCGGAGACAGCTCTCATCGTCGCCACCACTGGTTTGTGGACTCCTCCCGGTTCCGAGATGGTCTCGCCGGCTCAACAAGTCTCTATATGGCCTCAAGCGGTTCCCCGGCATGGAACCACGGGTTTGCCGCTTTCCTCCCCGACCCTGGGTTTTGTGGAGGCCGGTCGACACGTCCCGTACATCTATCACCATGGGCCGAGGACTCGCATATCTCGCTACTCTATGTGGATGACATAGTCCCCGACGGCTTCCGTGAGTCACTTCTTCGCCGGATCATCACCTCTCTTCGGGAGTTTGCGATGAAGGATTTGGGTGTACTTCACCACTTTCTTGGGGTCACTGTTGAGCCTCATCCAGTGGGCTTCTTCTTCACCGCGGCGTCGATACTCGGACATACTTGAGCGGGCCGGGATGACGGTTACAACCCCCGCACCACTCCGGTTGACACTCGAGCAAGCCGTCGAGGCGTAGGGCCCCCAGTGATCGATCCTACGGCGTACCGCGGTCTTGCCGGTGCTCTTCAAGATCCTCACCTTCACTCGGCGACATCACCTATGGAGTTCGGCGGTTGTGCCTTCATATGCATGATCCTCGGAGCCTCATCTCACCGCTCTCAAGCGGCTCCTCGATACCTCCGTGGCACCGCTGATTATGGCTTGCTCCCGCACCGACGGTCCTCCCTACGAGTTGGTTGTCTACACCGACGCCGACACTCGCGGGTCCACCTCGCTACGCCGTCTTCCTCGGAGGCAACCCGGTGTCCCGGTCCTCCAAGCGCCGCAGTGGCCTCCCGCCTCCGGTCTTGAGTCGGAGTACCGCGCCGTCGCCAACGGTGTGGCCGAGGCTTCCCGGCTCCGGCGGCTCCCGCCGAGCTCCACGGCCCCCTTCGCCGGGCCACGCTCGTCTACGCGACAACGTCGGCCACGGTCTACCTCTCCACCAACCCCGTTCGGCATCGGGGCGCACGAAGCATGTGGAGATCGACCTTCACTTCGTCCGTGATCGGGTGGCCATCGGCGAGGCGCGGGTCCTCCATGTACCGACCACCTCCCGGTTCGCCGACATCTTCACAAAGGGCCTCCCGTCGTCGACCTTCACCGACTTCCGCTCCAGGCCTCAACATCACCGGTGGCTAGTTGTGGGCATGTGGGGGTATGTGTGTGTGCTCTTTCTTTTAGATGTTCGCCTTGAAACTCCGTGTGCCGGTAGTTCGGGATCATGGGGAGTGTTGGAGTATGTGTATGTATTAGGCCCATGAGGCTAGGCCCATGAGGCCCATGTATGCTACACTATATAGCTACCCTTCTAGGGTTAGCCTAATTAATAGAGAGTGAATCAGTTCAACAGTGAGGCTAATTAAACCATGTACTTCCTATTAATTTTGGCCTTCATATGACGGCACGCAACACCACAACATACACGGCTAGATATGCGTCTTGTGAGTGGCAAACTCGCATTTACTTTCTATCATTCTCTGCTACCACCCTCAGGGTATCCCATTTTTTTCACTCCAGAGTATGTAGATAGAGCATCTAAGCAAAACAACTAAAAGTGCAGTAGAGTAGACTTCTACAACAGGGACTACAGTTATTAGGACATCTCTAATGGTCAGCTCTAATCCAATATTAAGTACCACATAGAGGAAAAAGAGGCCAAAAAAAATAAAAATAAAGCTAGCATGAGGAGAAAAGGCCATAGATATAACTCCTCCATCACTCCATGAGAGAGAATATACTAATAAAAATATCTTACATGTGAGAGGTACGAGATAATATCTAAGAGCCAGAACCAAACTCTTAAAGCACCTCTAACAGGAGCCCTCAAATTACGGCCCCTATTTTTTATTTGAGGGCTCTCCCTACTCTTAAGGGTCTTTTTTACATCTATTCCAACAGGACAATCAATTCAACGCCCTCCAATCCATTCCAATATACAATAGCCGCCATTCGGTCACATCCACCGCCACTGCTCGACCGAGCTATGGAGGCATGGGAGAGGAGAGGAGGACCACCAGAGACAGCACGGGAAGATCCGATCGATGGCACAGGCACAGGAGCTGTGGCGGTCAAGTGTCTCATTGGGAGGAGAGTATTTGCAGTGAATGGGCCTCACCGGGATTGGCATTGTCGAGCCGGGGAGGCGCGCCTCCAGGGCGGCACGCAGGAGCGAGTCTGTCATGACAAAAAATAGCGCCCCACCTAGTGAGCTGCTGCAGCAAAATATTTCCCGGCCAAAATTAGCGAGCTCCCTACCCACCTGGCTGGGAGATGAGGCTGAGGGGGGGAATTTGGGGGCATTTTCTTCTCTGTCACGAAAAAGGTAGAATAGGGAGTCCAGTTAGGTTGGGGTTGGAGATCCTCTTGCTTGCACTCATTGAGGCGGAATATGACACACTTCTTCCGTCCCAAATTAACGGTCACCTTTTGTTTCTGTGCCGCAAGTTTGACTCAATTTGTAAAAAGTACGTGCAATATTTGTATGTCCAAATAAATTTGTTAGAAAACTGATTCAAAGATCTTTTTGATGATACTAGTTATGTAACACAAAAATTACTATTTTTAATATATATTATTTTGGGACCGAGGGAATATAGTGTTATCACCTATGTACTACCCCTGACGAGTTCCAATTGACCGACAGTTATTTTGGGACCAAGGGAAAATACAGTATTACCACCTATGTACTACCCCTGACGAGTTCTAGTTGACTAAATTTTAGTCCATGTCACAATGGATCTTTGGACACTAATTAGAAGTATTAAATATAAACTAATTACAAAACTAATTGCATAAGCCGTGACTAATTCACGAGAGAAATCTATTAAACCTATAGCCCATAATTAGCGAATGTGTTGCTACAGTAAACACGTGCCAATCATGGATTGATTAGGCTTAACAAATTTGTCTCGCGTATTAGACGCGGCGTATGCAATTAGTTTTATAATTAAAACATATTTAGTCCTCTTAACTGACATCCAACATTAGATATTAGATAACGATGATAGGGACATCCAAACACTATGGCTTTGTTTGGATGCAGTCGCATTCGTATCAATCCACATATGTTGGTGTGGAACTCTACTACACTAAGTTCCACATGCATACATGTGGATTGGGATGAATCCGATAGCATCCAAATGAGGCCTTAGCGAAGACTGATCCCCAAAGCCAACCGCACAAACACCAACCAAATCGACATTAGGGGATTCCAAAAGGCCCAGAGATTCACACAGTTGTGGGGGAAGTAAAGTCAATGACAGATATGCTTACTAGTAGGTCGAGGCGGGCGCACTTGCGGCGGAGGAGCGGGTAGAGGTCGTGGCGGACGGCGACGCGCGCGAGCTTCTCGGTGGAGACGTTGGCGGCGCGGAGCGTGGAGAGCGCGCCGGGCCCCAGGGTGGGGTTGGTGAGGTAGAGGAAGTTGGAGAAGGCCAGGCCGAGAGCGGCGTCCCCGACGAACTCGAGCCGCTGGTAGGAGCGCGCGCCGTCCGAGAAGGACTGGTGGGTCAGCGCCTCCTCGAGGAGCGCGCGGTCGCGGAACTGGTACCGCAGGAGGCCCTCCACGCGCGCCGCGGCCTCCGCGCGGTCGGCGACGAAGCCCGGCAGCGAGAGCGCCACGGGCGGGGCCGGTGAGGCCGGGGGTACAGCTAGAGGTGGAGCCTGGTGGCGGCGCTTGCGGGGGTTTTGCGACGGCGCCATGGGGATTGCTGGGATATTTCGCTTTCGCCGGATCTTTCGGTCTTTTGTAATCAGGAGGTGACACGGGAAAAAGACGGATTTTTCTATCTAAACAGGGAAAAGATTCTCCGGTTTTTCTATTGTGTAGTCGCCTGGATTTCTATCTATAAACAGGGAAAAAAAAAGACGGATTTCTATCTATAAACAGGGCCAGACCTCCGCTCTGCGCCGTCGCTACGTGCGCCGCCGACCCAGGAGACTACCCTCCATGTCAAGATTTTCTACTCCATATACGTTTTTCGCACTCATTAAACTCTATATTTCATACTCCATTTCAACTACCAAAACTAATCCACTAATTACTTTATCTAAATATATTTAAATGAGATCTTGTTTTGAAGAATTTGTTAAAACAAATTTAATGGTGCAATCAAAATTTTATTTTATTTTTTAGTTTGTGAATTATAACTTTTTAGTTAGATGAAAAAAGTAGCAGCAGAGGGGTCCACGTCGCATGCACTCTGCCACCTTCTCATCTCACTCTCACATCTCGCACGAGGAGGTGGGCCAGCGACTCTGTACCGTTCGAACTGGACAACGCTCAATTTCCAGGACGCGGGACGGTGGTGTACTGTGTAGCAGCTCCCGCTGCAGCCGGTTTCTACACTATTTTGTCCGAGCTGGCGCTTTACCGATTGTTTTACCGCTCCCGCTGCGGACGGTCTCAGGAGCGGCAGGGGCAACGGCCACAGGAGCTCCTCTCTCTCTTAAATCCTGTTTGAATGTGTTTCTGAAATCTTGTCTGAATGTAGGTGCTAACTCTAGCATATTCTTCAGTTTTTGTGATTCTGTTCTAATATAGTCTTTTGTATTATGTGGTATGGTTATCGTTTCGATGGCTTTTCATTTATCAAATTTGGCTTATTTACTGTGCTTGATAAGTTCAGGCGTGAATTTCGTGCTGTATCTTTGAATGAATTTTTGTTCAGATTTCTTAGAAAACAACATTTACATTTCTTGACGCACTGTATACGAATTGTGAAATGACCCGATTTTGACTTGCAGACCTCCGCTGATGGACTGTAAACCCACCGTGAATTGGATAAAAAGCACATAGCATTTGTATATACAGCATGAGAGTGTCGTTAGCAAGGGATCTCTAATCTGTCAGTTTATTGTGCACTGATGCTTCTGTAACGGTGGTCTGTCCTATCTTAATGAAAATGAAATGTGCTTCTGAAATCATTTCTTAGGTGGTAAACTTACCAGCACAAAGAAGAGGTGACTCTATCCAAACCAAACCAATCAACCAAACATACCAATTGCAAGACAGGCTTAGATAGTGCATGCAACCAAACAAGTCCAGCTTGGCTTGCTAGGGATTAGTTTTGCTAGCCAGGGTTGTCTAGGAAACGAACCAAACACACTCTTGGAGGCTTGTTCACGACTACCCTGAGCCCCATCGGCGGGCTCTAGCACCGCCGTTGCCGGGTGCAGGGTCTGGTCCCCGCATCCTCTATCCCTCCCTAGGTCTGCCCTCTTAGTTGTCGTCTCCATTGTGTTCGTACGCCTCCTTTTCCCCAGCTTTTGCTTGCTAGTAGCTTGCAGGTGTGGTTTGTTCAGCTGCTCTGTAGTACTTGTGAGGGGGGATCGGGCTTGTGGGTTTGGCTTGCTTCTTCTCTGTGGCTCTGTGTTTTAGAGCCCAGATGTACTGCTCAAAATGGATAGAGGTATTGCTTCACTTATTAACTGGCAACATTTCTACTGTCTAATTTTGCTATGTAGGTGTTTGATTGTAGAGTTGAAAGATTTGACTGAGGGTTGGATCTGATTTTTACTTGTAGTTGTAGAATAGCAACTTAGCAACAGCTTATGATTGAAGATGAATTTCCAGTCCAAAGAGATTTAAGTTGGTTAGGACTGGCGAAGCGAGGGGAGGAAGATGGCATCAGTCTCACTTGAGTCTCAGTTGTTCTTGAATTAGTTTGGCACACATTTTCTGAACTGGGGAGGCGTGCTTTTCAATTTTCATAAGTTGTTTCTCATCGAGTCTGCTATAGCTCACGTGAACTGACTAGGAAAAGAATCACGTATATGCAGGACATGCTTGTGTAAACTCCAACATTTGTTGGCTTGCTACAATGAGTGGAGCAAACAAGCGTTGCTAGCTTATGATTTTACGCATCTTCCTGGCATTGTACCTCCTAGGGAATGCCACAGCCAACTGATGCCAGTCATCTTTGTTTGATTCTAGAGGCCAGGAGGAGGAAATGGCTTGAAGATTATCCAGAGGACACTAACACAGATGAGGTTGTTGTCTTGGACACTTCAATAATTCCATGGTAGGCATGGATGAAGCGATTTCACCTTCTTGAAGCCAAGAAGCTAAATGGTTATCACCAAGTGTTAGAATTATTGGGCCAAGCCCATCTAATAATTCAATAAACCTCAAAGGCCCACAATTAGTGTTAGGTACTAAAAGTGATTAGTACCAAATGGGTTAATCACTAAGAGGGTAATCAACTTAAATAGTGAGTATTGGGATGCTCTCATAGACAAGTTGAGAAGGAGAACCTGGGAGCCACACGCGCGCGCCGCCGCCGGCCGAGCCGCCCGGGCCGGGCCGGGCCGGGCGTGGGCCGGCCGGCTTGGCTAAGTTTTTGTCACTGGGCCTCCGGAACTTCTCCCGTCAAGCGTACACTGTCGGGTAGGCGGGAAATCAAGTTTTTGGGGAGCGCCGTCGGGCGCGACTCTGCCGTTGTTCCACGCTTGCGGGCTATGCCCGTGAGCACTAGGCGGACTCTGGCTGCTGCCGACGACGACGTCATCGACAACAACACCGTCGTAGGCGCGGCAAAGACATGGACGCGAGTGGTTCACTATCCGCGGGTACCGGAAGTGCCACGCTAGGGTATAAACCGAAACCACTCACTCTTGTTATGCTTTATGTTGTTGCTGCTGTAATAATAGGCATGTTTAGCTATGCTAGTAATATCAGTAGCACATATGAAGCGGTCGCTTGCATTATATTTGAGTTAGTATTTTGCTTATCGTATTTGAGGATTAATGCATGGTGTAAAATGACTAAACATCCAACAATCCAAAAACTTGATAGGTCATTTTCATCTGCTAGCTTTGCTGCATCCATGAGGCCACCACCTTTGAAGGATGGTGGATCCAACTATAAGATTTGGCGATCCCGTTGCATGTTGTGGCTTACCGCTATGCGCTGCAACCACGCTATCAGGGGAAGGCGCACGGAACCGCCTCTTTCTCCTGAGGAAGAGAGCAAGTTCTGTGAGGCGGATAACCTGCTCAAGCTGTCGCTCATTAGCGTCATAGATGAGAGTATGATACCACTGTATATGGACATGCCTACGGGCAAGGACATGTGGGATACACTGCAGGCCAAGTTCGGGGTTCCTGACGCTGGCAGTGAGCTGTACATCATGGAGCAGTTCTATGACTACAAGATGGTCGATGACCGTTCTGTGGTAGAACAAGCTCATGAGATACAGATGCTAGCCAAGGAGCTTGAGAACAACAAGTGTGAGTTGCCTGACAAGTTTGTGGCCGGCGGTATTATTGCTAAGCTGCCACCTACTTGGAGGGACTTTGCCACTTCTCTAAAGCACATGAGGCAAGAGTTCAGTGTGACTGATCTTGTTGCTTCTCTAAGTGTTGAGGAGAATGCGAGGGCAAAAGACACACGTGGCAAGAAAGTGCACGTCGAGGGAGGCTCTAGCGCCAATTTGGTGTAAAAGAGGGACCCTCGAGACCTCCGCAAGAGGAAACGAAAAAAACAAGAATGCTTTCAAGCCTCAAGCTCGGGATTTCAAGAAGAAGGCCAACAAGGAAAAGAGCGAAAAGAGTGGCGTTTGCTATGTGTGCGGGAGCAATGCTCATTGGGCAAAGGAGTGCCCGGATCGCAAGGACAAGCAGCCACGGCCGAAGAAGACGATCAACATGGTTGTTAGTGAAGCCGGAGGATCGAGTATGGTAATTATTTACCAACGGTTCTTTCGGTTGTCTTTCTCCCGATTGGTGGATTGACACAGGGGGCTAATATTCATGTATGTGCCGACCGCTCTTTGTTTTCTTTGTACCGGGAAGGACGAGGTTCCTCCTGGCGATGGGAAACGGCTCGCATGCGGCTGTTCATGGTGTTGGCACGGTCAATCGAAGTTTACTTCGGGAAAGACGGTGTAGGCGAAGAACGTGCGGATGTCCCCTCCATAAAGAAGAATCTCGTCGGCGGGTCCCTATTGTGTAGGGACGGTTTTAAGCTTGCTTTTGAGTCCAATAAGTGTGTCGTATCGAGATATGGAACATTTGTTGGTAAGGGCTATGAGAGCGGAGGCTTGTTCCGCTTTTCTTTGATGGATTCTTGTAATAATAATGTCGTGAACCACATGAGACATGATGATGATTGTAATATTTGGCATTCTCGACTTTGCCATATTAATGTTGGATGTATGACGCGCTTAGCTAAAATGAGTTTAATCCCCAAATTCGATTTGGTCCAAGGTTCTAAGTGCCATGCTTGTGTGCAAGCAAAACAACCTCGCAAGCCTCACAAGGCTGTAAAAGAGGCGAGGAACACGACACCACTAGACCTCATTCACTCTGATTTGTGCGAGATGAATGGCGTGTTGACCAAAGGCGGCAAGAGATATTTCATGACACTCATCGATGATAGTACTAGATTTTGCTACGTGTACTTGCTACAAACTAAAGATGAAGCATTACACTACTTTAAAATCTATAAAGCCGAAGTTGAAAATCAACTCAAGAAGAAAATCAAACGGTTGCGGTCCGATCGCGGGGGTGAATACTTTTCAAAAGAATTCGATCTATTCTCGAGGAACATGGAATTATTCATGAGAGGACGCCTCCTTCCCCCCAATCCAATGGGATTGCCGAAAGAAAGAACCGCACTCTAACGATTTGGTTAATGCCATGTTAGACACTGCGGGACTTTCCAAGGAATGGTGGGGTGAGGCTATATTGATCATGCGAGTCATGTCCCGAATAGAGTTCCCACAAAGAATAAAGAGAAAACACCATTCGAGGAATGGGAAAAGAAAAGATTAACTCTCTCATACTTGCGCACTTGGGGTTGCTTGGCCAAAGTGAACGTGCCAATCAACAAGAAGCGCAAGCTTGGGCCAAAGACTGTAGATTGTGTCTTTCTCGGATACGCAATAAACAGCGTAGGCTATAGATTTCTAGTTGTGGAATGCTGAGTCCCCGACATGAGGGTCGGCGGAATATTTGAGTCCGAGAGATGCAACGTTCTTCGAGAATGAATTCCCTATGAGAGGGAATGTACCGAGCACATCTAGTGAGGGATCTCCTGATGCTCTCGATACTTTTGTGCCAGTGGAGTGCACTGAACAACCCACCACTGAAAGTCCTGAGGAGAAAAATGATGGAGTCACTCGAAAGAGTAAGAGACCTAGGATTGCAAAATCCTTTGGTGATGACTTTACCATATACCTCGTGGATGACACCCCAACGACTATTAAAGAGGCATTTTCCTCTCCTGACGCTGACTATTGGAAGGAAGCAATACGGAGTGAGATGGATTCAATTATGTCTAACGAAACTTGGGAAGTGGTTGATCGTCCGTACGGGTGCAAACCTGTAGGATGTAAATGGGTGTTCGGGAAAAAGCTTAGGCCTGATGGTACGATTGAAAAGTACAAGGCTAGGCTTGTGGCCAAGGGTTATACCCAAAAGGAAGGCGAGGACTTCTTTGATACATACTCACCAAAGGCTCGATTGACTACAATCGTAGTACTACTTGCCCCTTGCGTCCCATGGTCTTCTCGTTCATCAAATGGACATGAAGACGGCTTTCCTAAATGGAGAGTTAGATGAGGAGATCTACATGGATCAGCCTGATGGTTTCGTAGTAGAAGGTCAAAAAGGAAAGGTGTGTAAATTATTGAAGTCTTTGTATGGCCTAAAACAAGCTCCTAAACAATGGCACGAAAAGTTCGATAAGACCATGACATCAGCAGGCTTTGTTGCCAATGAGGCTGATAAATGTGTCTACTACCGCTTTGGTGGGGGAGAAGGAGTAATCCTGTGCCTATATGTGGATGACATCCTAATATTTGGTGTTGACGGTCGTTAAGTGTCAATTTTTACCGTCAACTAAACATGAAAAAGGACCTAAATATAATTACCATCTAGATATAGGGATTACACTAACGGAATTCCACGAGTTTTGGTGAATGTCCATTTCGCAGGTGTCACCGAAAATACCCAAGGAAGGCCCACATGTCGGGTTTACATAGAGATAATCGGGAACCGGTGAAAATTCATGTAACTGGAAGGTTCGAGAAGGCTCGGACCAAACGGGAGCCCGAACGGGCTCGGTGGGGGAGTCGGCCGCTCCCCCTTGGGCGGCCGGCGCGGTTCAACCAATCGGAATCGGCGTCGCGGATCCCCTGTTCCACCGCCTTTGAGGATGAATAATAATCGTCCGTTTAGGTCGGTTTGATCCGAGGCGCGGTGCATCTTATGGGGCTATATAAGCGGGGTCCCCGGCCCCGGAGGAGGCATCCCTTGAAACCTAATTCATTATTTCCGAGAGGATCGGGAGAGAGGTCCCTTGAATGGATCTCCTCCCTAGAGCCTAGCATTCAAGATAGATAGAGAGAGTATAGGGTGGAGGTAGAGTTGGAGGAAGCCGGCATGTCGGTGTCTCCTCTCCGGTTGTACCAACGGGATCAAGTCTCCTAACCCGAGGCTTGGTTCTAGGATCATTCTCCGCAATTCAACTTCGATACTAATAAGTTCTTGTTATTATTGCTCTTTGGTCTATGAGTTTACTTTATTCGCTTCCGGTTGGGAATAGAGTAATCGTTCGTAGCGTAGCGTGGTGCTTGGGCTAGGTTCACTCGTAGATGCTCCTATCCGGCCGTAACCGTGGTAGTATCGGGGAGATGACGTCCCTTTGTTACCTTTGTAATCCACTTCCCGTCGAGTAGGTAAGGTAGGTCCAAAAGTGCTAGGTTAAGCATCCTCTGTGGTGTCTTTTCTTAGGTGCTCCCATAGAGTAGTAGTTGCAAAGCTTGCCATAGGTTGGAAGGAGACTGTGGTAGTAATCCTCTCTATATCGCTCATTACCTTGTACGTAGCTCGGGGGTTAAGTATAGACTTGGGTTAGTCGGATGCACGTTTTCTCCTAGCGGATAAATAAATAACGATACTCTGGAATATCTCCGGGTGAAGTGCTCACCGATATCCGTGCGCTTGCGGATTATTTCTCTTTGATTCTTTCGTGTGCGTATCTAGTATCAACAAGCATTTAAGCGCCGTTGCTTGGGGAGAAAGACGGTCTGTGAGATAATCTTAAGTCATGCTTAACCTTGTATTATACTTTTATCTTTTTGTATTTTTATTTTGCCTTTTCTTTTATATCCTTATGGATAACCCAAATTCCACGCCTATCCACCAATATCTTGCACCCATGAGCACATGCTTAGAGCCTCTAGAACCCATGATTTTCACATCTAGCTATGAGCTACACTAATGTGGTTGCAATAGGTCAAAGCCAACCCTTTTCTACAGACTAGAGTCCTATCTTCTAATCAAGAGGGTATTGTACCCAAGGTCCTATCTTCTAACCATGGAGAAGGTAATGAACCCAAAGTCCTATCTTCTGATCAAGTAGGTAATGAACTTTTTGCTACACTTAGGGAATCTTCTAATTTTCCTATAAACTTAGGTTTAGACCTAGCCTTACAAGACCATGTTCTTCTTCAACATTTTTATATGGGTCTTGATAATATCGCCTTTGGAGGAGTTTTCCTTTCTTTACCCTTTAGTGAAGTGAGGTTTGTCCTTATTATTAATGGACATACTCCTTGCACTAGCCTTCATGATCACATCCTAGAGGTAGAGAAGGAATCATCCCCCAAACTAGAAGAGGAAGTTATCATAGCCACATTGCAAACATTTCAATCCCATGATTTGGCTATCCATCCCAAACCAGGTAGTACTCCAAAATTCTCTAAGGAAAGAAGTAATTCTATCCTTAGAAATTCTTTTTGATGGCGATTTTGGGAGGAGCATAAACTTCCCGCTTCATAAGAGATCTTTTAGTGCATGCATTATAAATCTTCTCAGGAAGAGATCTCTTAGAAAGTGTCTCACACCCAATCCCTTTGAAGGACGTTTAGAAAGACTCAAGGATGGCATGCCAAGTGACGCCATAGAAGGAGAGCGAAGCCATCTAGGATCCACCCTTATCTTCTCCCCTTCTATGCCCACATCAAATATAGAATACGAACCTATCTTTAAACCCATCCTTGACCCCTATAACTCATTCTATGCCCTTTCTCCTAAACCTCCTGATGATCCTAGAAGTCCATCTAGATGTCCTACGCATAGGAATCATCAAGACCATATAGAGGATTGCAAAGAGCAACATCCATGGCTAGAGAGCATTAAAGACCTATGTGCTATTGCCATTAAATGGATGGATAAGGCCTTAGATGAGATCATTTCGAGAGACGATCCAAGGGGAATTTTGGACATTTATGTCGAGTCACCCTTGGAAGTAGAAAATGATGGAGACTTCAATGAGCAAAGTAGTTACTTCTTTAACACCCCATCAAGACCTTGCTCATATGAAAAAACTCCTGATTCATTTAGTCTCCCCAACATTACCACACATGAGATCTTCAACCCTCTCATGCTCCCTATTCCTAAAGATTTTGAAAGGGTGGTTGTAGACACATATGTTTATCATAAATGTTGCGATCTCGAGATTAGTGCACATAGATTGGTGTTGGAGGGGGAACCACTTCACCAATTCACATCTTGAAGGTTTCCCAAGGACAAGCTTAGTGTCCTAAAACAAGCACTTTGTTCGGACCATGACATGAGTGTACACCTTTCCCGCGCTGCCCTGTTAAATGAGCATAGAATTATAATTATTCCTTCGGGTATTCGTGTCACTAACCTTTCCAGGTTCGAAGCAAAAAGATCAAAGGAACAACAAATGCAAGGTATGTCCAACCAATCACTATGCAACATTGATTTCTTGCCATGTTGCTACATTATTTTGGTTGTCCCTACCTTTAAGGCATGCTCAATTTGCTAAACAACAATCATGCTCTGCCATCATCGTTTGAGTAAATCTCTAGTGCTTTCATGTTACCTTTATCTACCATAGTAAGTGTTGGTTTAGAAGTACTGGACATGCTTCTATTGGCTTTTAAATTAAGCGTGGTGCTTAGGTTAAATAGCCTTCCTTAATCTGATTAGACATGGAGTCTAGTTTGGTTATTGAACTAAAAAACTGCTGTAGTAGACATTGGTATATTCTGTTGGACTAACCCCTACAGGAAAACTTCCAAATCCAAATTGGGAAAGTCCTGAGATGAACTCACATTAGAGATGAAGCAAGGCATATGATGAACTCGAACAACTTCGCACAGAAGACATAGTTCATTCATCATCCAAGAAAGGATTGAAAGAATATATGGCATGCCTGTTCATGGTGAACCTGCCAAATCACCACTTCAGTGATGGAACAAAGAAGGAGATAAGAGTGCCATAAGAAGGATCTACATGAATAGCACTCACCCAAAGGAAGTGGATGAACAAGGCGACAAGCTATGAGCAACATTGAGGACATCATAGCATTGAGCCCAAAACTCGAGCTAGGACACCAATGAGAAGGCAGGGAGCAACTCGCCTCATTTTGGCCATTCAAAGACCTACTCTTGTGTTCTTGAAGACACCATCTTGCACGTCGGTAGCAAAGACAAGCATGTCATGATAAGCATGCATCCTTGTGTCAACCAATCACCATCAAGGGTTGACTACCGACCAAGCCCAAGAAGACCATGAACAACTACATTTGCAAGATGATGTCCCTATGCCATTGGAGATGAAGCCTTCATACAATTAATGATGTCCCTTCCTTGATCATCAAGACAGATGGCGTATCATTAACTGCAACTCTTCGCCATGCTGACCATCAAGGAAGAACTCGAGTCTACATCTCCAATGAACATCAATTAGTCAACAAGACTCAACAAAAATCAAGAATGGTTGACAAAAGAAGATCATGCAACTGTCCATCCTAGATTGGATAGTCCAAAGAAAAGAAGAATGCCAAGGAGAGATCTTTGCTCTAAATCGAGATCCCTCTCCGATAGACTTCAGAACAGAGGATGGACAGTGTCTAAAGAACATGGAGTTACAACACACTTTGAGGGATGATTCAACACAACACACTTGGCTTCCAGTGATGAGCAACAACAAGTTTGGGGGAGGAAGGCCGCCGACTCCTCTAATAATGATCCAGCAACACTCTTCCTCTTCTCAAGCCCTCGTCGCTCTAGCATGCTGGTTTGCAATCCCTCCATTCGCAATTACTTCCTCTCTATAAGTTTGAGTGTTTTCTATAGATTTCATACACCAATCAAACTTAAGACAAAGTAAAATCAATCCTTAAGAGAAGAAGTAATGTTGAGTAAATGTTCTATGCTAATTAAAATTTTTAACCCAACTTTTCTGTAGCATAGAATATGACCTCTAGCTCTATGACAACTCTACCCTTGTTATTATATTCCTTCGGGTATGTTTTGTCCACTAATCCTCTACGGAGAAGAAACAATAAATGGAACACTAGGTCAAGGGAGGCCCACTAGAAGCATCTACTCTTCATCCCGGGGTGCTCCGGTGATAGTTACGAACTAAATTGCAACATGCACACTAAACAAGATGCTGCCAACATCACAATTAAAGTTCTCAAGGTCTCTACCTTTGAGATCAAATGAAGCACCGAAGGATTGAACATAAGTCCTATTCGAGGACTTAAAACACCGAATCCTCGCCAAGGAGGTAACTTGGTAGTTATCCATATTTCCCACTTGACATTGCATAAGTTTTTCCTTTAGCATATTTACTTTGCGAATAATTAATTCTTGTTGCATATTTGCTTTGCTACATCTACATTAGAAAAGAAAATAATTTTATCTTGCATTGCATCTAGAAAATGCTAAGCCCCATGTGAATAATTTTGTGGTGCGACGGCCCACAAAGATATCCCCCGTGGTGGCATAAAAATAAGTTTTCATCTTAGTTGCATTTTTCCGCTTTGCATATCATAAAATATAAAAAAAAATTTTGCAAAAATATTGAGATCTGCTAAAAAGATTTATGAGTTAAGGAAGTTCTAGACATCCAAGGCTTAAAGGTTTATCACTAACACTTAAATTAGTTCCACAAGCTTTGTTGTCTATTTGAGCCTCACGAGAACTTAAAGGATCAAGAAGAGCTAACAGCGAAGGTCGTCTGTCCCTTGTCGGAGTGCTATCTTCAACGGTCGCGATCTTGTCTCTACAGCCATTATCCCTGACACTCCAGGAGGGGCAGTACGCCTTCACTGCCAGTCAGCAACACCAACATACTACGTCAACATCCAGCTTGGGGGAGAGCACCCCCTTGTATCCAGCTAAGTATCACTAGCTTATCTATCTATCTATCTATCTATCTATCTATCTATCTATCTATCTATCTATCTATCTATCTATCTATCTATCTATCTATCTATCTATCTATCTATTTGTTAAGTTTGCAAAATAAAATAGAGGAGAGTATGTGAAAAGTCTGCCTGCTAAAATGAACCCTACAGAATAAGCTCTTATATGGAAATGATGAATAGTTGCTCTGCCGTAATTCCTTTCAAGTACCTAGTTTTCAACCTTGCACTCTCCTGAGTTTTGGACACAAGCTTGTTTAGATTTGAGATTTACTCGAACACCGAAACTTGTGGGTAGCGAATGCTTGATCTATGTCTAGGTAGTTGACGGATATGATATGGGAAAGTTTTGAGCTGCTGTCCATCTTGTTCCTAGAGATACTAGAGTTACTGGAGAATTTATTTGAAAATCTTAAAATTTACGCATGATGAGTTCTGTATGACGAGTTCAAAATTCCTACCACGGCCATACATTCATGCTTGCTAGATTAGGAAAACCCATCTATTTATATAGATCATATTGTAGGCTTGAGTGTAGTCTTTATAGGCATTGAGTGTGGTTATCTTTGTGGACCCATAAGGAACCAAATCATGCGGTTAAAGTCAATACTATGTGCTCTCCATCCATTGATCTATGCTACTTACATGTCCTCGAAGCATGCACCCATTTTATAAGTACTACATTCATTCTGTGCTACTTCTGTCCCTAGAAGTACCACCCACATATAGATCCATATCCACTACAAATCGTGCTATCTCTACCCTGGAGATACGCACTTATCTTGCTCCTACCTTGAGAGTACGCATTCCCCCACATATTGTCTTGTCTCTACCCAGGAGATACGCGCTTATCTTTCCTCCTACCTGGGAGTACGCATGCATCCATCCATCCATCCATCCACAAAATACATACGCCACTCATTTCACTTCATCCAGAAAAGGTTCTACTCCTATCCTGGGAGTGAACATCTAGAAATAATCATCGTCGTTCCATTTGCCTACATAAAAGCTCCAGTCATTATCATTTCAAGTTATACACTTCCCGTTGCTAAAGTTTCGTTTTCAGAGGATTGGTTGCTCTAAAAAAAAAGAGAAAGAAAGAAAGAGTAGCCAAGTCCTTCCTTTCAAGAAGTTTCAAGGTTTCCGAATAAAGGGAGTCATGTTATCCCCAAAGGAGCAAGTGTAGAAGTAGATGTTCACCAAGTGATCACCCCTCGTAATCATTTCCTTATCATCATCATCTTATCATTCATTCCATTTCCTCCTTCACATGCACATATGACTTTATTATTATTTTAGTTCTGTTGGATCCATGGTTTAAGCTGTGCAATATATGCAAGTGAGTTCGAGTTGTCTTCCCACCTATGAGCTCCACATAAGCCTATTAGAAGTAGGGTGAGAGAGAGAAGGCAACCTCACTATGCCTTAATTTCAAAAATACCACATATTCTGAGAAAAGAGAGAAGGCATACACTACTCATGCCTTGGAGAGGATCCAAAAATACCACAAATGAGAGACTTGAAAGGTTCATACAAGGAACTCTGAGTTTTATTTGAAAATCTTGCAAAAACTCCGAAATAATAGTTGATCAAAGAGCGAGAAACATAGCGCTTGACTTGACCGTTCTGTCTTTCAACTGCTCAAGACCCGAGTGGCGGCTACAAGCCCCATGGTGAAAGGTAATATGAGTCAGTTTTGAGTCAGAATAGTTCACTCTAATCCGGAGGAGAGTTCTTGTTTGAACGCATGTGTACTTTTGAAGCGTGAAAGCATTGTAGCAACTCGATCCATCACAGTTTATCTTTGCTCGGGGACGAGCAAAAGGTAAGCTTGGGGGAGTTGTTGACGGTCGTTAAGTGTCAATTTTTACCGTCAACTAAACATGAAAAAGGACCTAAATATAATTACCATCTAGATATAGGGCTTACACTAACGGAATTCCACGAGTTTTGGTGAATGTCATTTTTACGGGGTGTCGGTGAAAATACCCAAGGAAGGCCCACATGTCGGGTTTACATAGAGATAATCGGGAACCGGTGAAAATTCTGTAATCTGGAAGGTTCGAGAAGGCTCTGGACCAAACGGGAGCCCGAACGGGCTCGGTGGGGAGTCGGCCGACTCCCCCCCTTGGGCGGCCGACTGGCCAGTTCAACCAATCAGAATCAGCCTCGCGGATCCTTGTTCCACCGCCTTTGAGGATGAATAATAATCGTCCGTTTAGGTCGGTTTGATCCGAGGGCTGCGGTGCATCTTAGGGGGCTATATAAGCAGGGTCCCTGGCCCCTGGAGGAGGCATCCCTTGAAACCCTAATTCATTATTTCCAGAGAGGATCAGGTGAGAGAGGTCCCTTGAATGGATCTCCTCCCTAGAGCCTAGCATTCAAGATAGATAGAGAGAGTATAGGGTGGAGGTAGAGTTGGAGGAAGCCCGACATGTCGGTGTCTCCTCTCCGATTGTACCTGCGGGATCAAGTCTCCTAACCCGAGGCTTGGTTCTAGGATCATTCTGCAATTCAACTTCTGATACTAGTAAGTTCTTGTTATTATTGCTCTTTGGTCTATGAGTTTAATTTATTCGCTTCCGGTTGGGAATAGAGTAATCGTTCGTAGCGTAAGCGTGGTGCTTGGGCTAGGTTCACTCGTAGATGCTCCCTATCTGGCCGGAACCGTGGTAGTATCGGGGGAGATGACAGTCCCTTTGTTACCTTTGTAATCCACTTCCCGTCAGTAGGTAAGGTAGGTCCAAAAGTGCTAGGTTAAGCATCCTCTGTGGTGTCTTTTCTTAGGTGCTCCCATAGAGTAGTAGTTGCAAAGCTTGCCATAGGTTGGAAGGAGACTGTGGTAGTAATCCTCTCTATATCGCTCATTACCTTGTACGTAGCTCGGGGGTTAAGTATAGACTTGGGTTAGTCGGATGCACGTTTTCTCCTAGCGGATAAATAAATAACGATACTCGGAATATCTCCCGGGTGAAGTGCTCACCGATATCCGTGCGCTTGCGGATTATTTCTCTTTGATTCTTTCGTGTGCGTATCTAGTATCAACATTTGGCACGAACCTCAATGTGATTGAGGAAGTCAAGGACTTTCTGTCCAAGAACTTTGATATGAAAGATTTGGGAGTGGGCGATGTGATCTTAAACATCAAGCTGCGAAGGGAGAAAATGGTGGGGTTACTCTTTTGCGATCCCACTATGTGGAAAAGATTCTAAGTCGCTTTGGCTACGGTGACTACAAACACGTGTCCACTCCCTATGATCCAAGCCTAATTAGAAAGAACAAAAGGATCATGAGAGACCAATTGAGGTACTCCCAAATCATTGGTTCACTAATGTACTTAGCCGGTGCAACAAGACACGACATCTCATATCTTTTGTGAGCAAGTTGAGCCGGTTTGTATCAAACCCGGGAGATGATCATTGGCGTGCTCTTGAGAGAGTAATGCGGTATCTAAAGGCAACCACAAGTTATGGCATTCACTACACTTGGGTACCCAAAGGTGCTGGAGGGTTTCGATGATGCAAATTGGATATCGGATCTTTGATGAGTTAAAAGCCACCGGTGGGTATGCGTTTACTCTTGGGGGTGGTGCTTTGTTTCTGGAAGTCTTGCAAGCGAGACCATCATCACGAGGTCAGCGTGGCAGAACTTGCAGCACTAGACACCGCCCTTTGTTGAAGCCGAATGGCTTCGGGAACTCGATGGATTTGCTTGGTGGTTGAAAAACCTGTGCCCACCATCTCCATGAACTGTGATAATCAAACTGTGATAATCAAAGTTAACAGTTCTAAGGATAACCTGAAGACCACAAGGCATGTAAAGCGGCGCTTAAAGTCTGTCAGAAAATTGAGAAACTCCGGAGTGATATCGTTGGACTATGTCCACACGTCTAAGAATCTGGCAGATCAGTTCACCAAGGGGCTATCATGAAACGTGATAGACGGTGCATCGGTCGAGATGGGACCCAGACCCACTTAAAGTTTCTTTGTAGTGGTAACTGCTCTATGTGATCGGAGATCCCGTGAATTAGAGTGGTGAAACAAGCTATGAGTAGGCGAGGGAAAAGACCCTTGACAAAGGTCCCTATCTTTTAGAAATGCACTTCTTTTCCAAGTTTGTATGGCGGGATGGCATATGCCTTAATCGATCCGAGTGGCTTATAAAAGCAAGGATGTCGGCCTACGGGGCATCCTAGAAGGAACACACCTATGTGAGTTAGGCTTGGCCGGTCCCGATCTATGAGGTTTGGGTGATCTCTAGATGCTCACGAGAAGGCACGGAGTTTGACTTATATGCTCCACCCGAGGGGATGCTCTAGCGGCTGGTATCGGTTAAGAATTTGGGTGAACCTCACTTCGCACAAAACTATCAATTCAAGGCATAGTCCATTGATCGAGTTGTGAATGAGTGTAAGCCCCTATTCTAGATGGAAGTTCAACTTAACGGTCTCCATCGAAACACTCTTGGTATATCAAACGAGCTCGAGACCCGAAGGCATTAACGTGTACCTCGATGTTTGGTGGGGATTGTTAGAATTATTGGGCCAAGCCCATCTAATAATTCAATAAACCTCAAAGGCCCACAATTAGTGTTAGGTGCTAAAAGTGATTAGTACCAAATGGATTAATCACTAAGAGGGTAATCAACTTAAATAGTGAGTATTGTGATGCTCTCATAGACAAGTTGAGAAGGAGAACACAGGAGCCACACGCGCGCCGCCGCCGCCGAGCCGGCCGCGCGCCGCCCGCCCGCCATGCCGGGCCGGGCCGGCCGTGGCCGTGGCGTGGGCGTGGCCGGCTGGCTTGGCTAAGTTTTTGTCATTGGGCCTCGGCCCAAGGCAAACCCTAGCCGCCGCCAGGGAGCCGCCCAACGGCTAAACCCTAGCCACCGCCAGCCCGCCAGCCAACTCCCAACCACTTTGTCCAGGTTCATCCTCCCGGACAGGGCATAACGGGAAGCTGCCGGCGGGCGCGCCTATATAAAGGCCCCTGTCCGCACGCTAGGGTTTCATCCCATTTCCCGTGCTTCTCCCTCTCCAGCCGCCACCTTTCTTCCTGAGCTCGAGTTGCTCTGCTGCATCTCCGACCAGAGCCTCTGCGCGCACAGAGGTCTCTGGTAGCAGGCCTCCGGAACTTCTCCCGTCAAGCGTACCTGCTCGGGTAGGCGGGAAATCAAGTTTTTGGGGAGCGCCGTACAGGCGCGATTGCTGCTGCTGTTCCACGCTTGCGGGCTATGCCTGTGAGCACTAGGCGGACTCCTGCTGCTGCTGCTGCCGACGACGACGTCATCGACAACAACACCGTCGTAGGCAGCGGCGAAGACATGGACGCGAGTGGTTCACTATCCGCGGGTACCGGAAGTGCCACACTAGGGTATAAACCGAAACCACTCACTGCTACTGTTATGCTTTATGTTGTTGCTGCTGTAATAATAGGCATGTTTAGCTATGCTAGTAATATAAGTAGCACATATGAAGCGGTCGCTTGCATTATACTTGTGTTAGTATTTTGCTTATCGTATTTGAGGATTAATGCATGGTGTAAAATGACTAAATATCCAACACCAAGCCCCCTTTTCTATCATTTGAACTACTGAATATGAAAATTGTTTTGAAAAAAACAGTTGAATATTATATGTTGTGTTTCAATTCAAACCACGGGTGCAAATGACACTCTATGTCCAGGGACACCATTCACATCACCTCTTTTGTTTTATAAGGAACTGTTATGACAGGAGTAGAAGTTCATTCTAACAAGCTAGTTCGTGTAATGCTAGCAATAAATGTTGGAGTCAATAAGCAAAAAGAGTAGTAGTATGCACATAGTTATACAAGGCTAATTGTCATATATTAGTACTATAAACAACCATTAACTTTATAATGTAGCATAAACGTATTGTTGCATAATATTTCACCATACATCTAAAAATATAATTTATTTATTCAGCGCCAAGGAAAGAAGGTCAACTCAGGTGTTCTTTTTCTGTTTCAGCATAGACGTGCACAATAGTTCATCTCAATGCTTGTATATATATTTTAATTAATCTGTCCCAAAATATATAGATTTCTGTGCTTGTCCTAGACTATCCTAAGTTTGACTATTCTTATCTGTCTTTGTTGTTCCAGGGCTTGATTGATTCTTTTCCAAAGACATCGGTCTTCAGTCTAGCCCTGTTGTAAGAAGAAATGCTACTGCAAAACTAATTGGCATGCTACATAAGTTTGAGGGCCCAGGTCATCTTTTCCTATTAGTTTAATATGTAATGATATGATAGTCACCACTCGTCAAATCATGTTCTTAAATTAAACCATCCTGCACATATTAAAAGCTTTGGTATTATGCATTATTATTTCATTTTACCATACCCTGATATGTAAATCAATGTCTTAAAAAATACAGGAACCTTCCCTTAAAACAATTTCAAAGGCTAGATTCCCTATGAGCTTGGTCACATAGTAAGCTTGGGCACACTGTAAGGGGACCCATTTTATCTGTTACCTAGTGTTATGAACTCTTAGTCACGTGTAAGGATGCAGCCTCGCAGCCACTTCATTATGGTAACTAGCTTCTTCCTTCATTGTGGCACATAGATCTTTCCTATAATGGATTTTGCTAAGGCGATATATAAAGAGGAAGACAAAGTAGTGGAATGACAGATTCATGCAAGATAAAGTAAGCCAAACTTGTCTCTTTGTGACTTGTGCTAACACACCTTTTCCTCTGTTCATTATGATTTGTGATTGCCCAAACCAAGTTTTTCTCCTTGTCTTTTGTGCTAACTCACCTTGATCTTTGCATAATGTGATTTGTGATTCTGTTATATTGTAATTTGTGCAAATACATACCCCCAGAAGCTAACCTCCTCTCTGTCGGCATATTTTTGTCCTTGTCCTTTGATAGAAAAAACTGTATCTTGTGATTTGTGTTAACACAATTTTTTCTTTGTTTATTGTGATTTGTGTCAGCCTACACCTAATTTTTGTCCTTGTCCTTCCATAGAAAAAAATTGTCTCTCGTGGTTTGTGCTAACACACATTTACCTCTCTTTATTGTGATTTGTGCTTGCCCACACCAAATTTTTGTCCTTGTCTTTTCATAGAAAAAATTGTCTCTTTGTGATTGTGCTAACCCACCTTTTCCTCTATTTATTGTGACTAGGTTCGTGCCCGTGCGTTGCTACGGGTTTCAAAATCGAAACAACCTTTTGTATTTTTCAGCTAACATATATGAAAGAAAATCGTGTGTACCATAGTTTTCATTGAATACAAACATGGGTAACCTACACACTTTACCATGGTGCTTAGTGTAGCAATTTACATTTGGAACGGAGGAAGTACTAAAAATGATTACCTTATTCAATCTAAAATGGTCTGAACTTCAATAGGACACATGTAAGTGCAAAACCTTTTCTTGATTGTAGCAATTTACATTTGGAACATGCTCGTTCAACCTATATACTTATTTCCATCAGATATTGCATACATGCAAAAAAAAAAAAAAGGATTTCATCACTCATTAATTAGATGCAGCCAAATCGTTGGTCACTAAACCCTCAACAAAACGAGGTACATCCCATAAGTGATTTGATCGCCACTGGGACATTTACAACCAAAGACTGCTAGATTGAGCATCAACAACTTTATTACATGATCCAGGTCACACTTCTATTTTAGCTTGTACAAACTCGACATTAACAGGAGCTTGAGCTTGGTGATAATTCCTAATGCAGAAAGTCTGTAACCCTCCACTGAAGTCTTAATTAGTATAGCATCAATCTCCAAGATGGACACACAGGCCGCCACACCTTCCACGACAGTAGAAGGACGTGAGTTGCCGCATCAGAATTTGACGAAGGCAAATGCAAACATGGTATGGCAATGTCAAAACCTGATAGATGAGCTGAGGGAGCCCTTAATGTGAATCAGTACATGTGAAGTCGGGCATGTGTCGACCATGCCCATGTCTTCGCGTCCTGTTAGATAGGTATCATCAATCAACAGCCTGTTGCCCTAGGGAAAATTCAGGCGTAAAACAAATGCACTCATGTATGGAATATGGATAGGTGAAATTTAAATTATATTGAAATAAGGACCACATTTTAATGAAAATTATAAGAAATTGCTATCAACTGTATGTGCACACACACCCTCAACTCTAGTAATCACCTTCCATGTAGTACCAAATAAATTAAATAAATTGAAATAAAGGACACATTCTATTGAAAACTGTAAATTGTGGTAAAAAGAAGCATGAAGTATTGTAGATAGAGACTGTGATAATTCACTCAGCCTCTGACCACCACAGATTATGAAGCACAAGAATTAAGACAATGAACAAACACATAACTATATCTCAGCTATGAAGTACATAAGAATAGGACCAAATAGCAAACTCTATGAAACTGAATAATCTCATTCAAATAGTTGTATTGTACGAAGATACTGAATAATCTCATTCAAATAGTCGTATTTTACAAAGATGATGAAATCAATAGGGCCCTTTTGCAGATGTATCAACAAATATTAGTCCCCTGACTTGTATCATTCTTTTGGCTATAATAATATTTAGTGACTCCTAATAGAATGGAAGCTGATATTACAAGACCATTTATATAGGGATGTGGCAATACAGTCCACAGGTTATTTCTACATGAAATTTATTTTTGTGGACATGCAAAAGTTGTAGTAACCTATGTTCTTAGGTCTGGCATTCAGTGTTCCTATTTCTAATTGTGTTTCGATTGTATCTCGGAGCTTTGCTGTAGTGCACTAAAAATTCTAATAAGAAAAACATACTGATGTTCGTTTAGATAGATTTCCACTGAAAATTTTAAATCATATTGAATTTTGATTTAGATTAAGAAAAATGCAAAAGAGGGTTACTGAAATTTGCACCTGAAAGAATGATCGGATGCCCTCTCAACAGCGCCCAGATTAGTTTGTTATCCACATCCTGCATCCTGCTGAGTGATGGCCTAGAGTGGGCGTACGTGATGCATAGAGTTACCGATGTCATATCCCTACGCATGGAAATTCATCAAATAGTAGAGGGCTAGATTGTAATTTGGAGTTCAGTTGAGAAGGCAATGACGCACGGGTGCTGGATCAACCTGCAGCTTGCCGTGGTTAGCACTTCAAGGCCGCCGGTTTCTCTCGTCACCAGGGCGTGGTTGAACACACAGGCAAGGCCTGCGCGCAAGGATGAGACAGTGGGGGCATGGGCAAACTGATACTACGAGCAGGACAATGATGGAGGGCGACAACGAGCGTGACGACCGTCAGCCCGATTGCCGGCCCGTTGCCCCTGCGCCACCTCCTGCTAGTGCACCAGGGCAGATCCGGCACCGCTGCGTATTCGATCCCCTTCGTCATCTTCTCAACCCAATCTGCCTCCTTGGCCTGCCGCCTCTTTGTCAGTCGGTGCGAGGGCAAGATCGGACGACGACGCCTCGTTTGCCCACTGGTGGCGGCTGGCCATGGTCCAGCGTGGTGTCGGGCGGTTTTCGTTGGATCGAGCCTACTACGGTTCCTGTGAACGGGAGGACAAGGAGCTCGGCGTCGTGGAGTCTGGGGGGCATCGGTTCCACGTCCTGTGCCTGGGGCGAGAGAGGGAGCGTGCCCAGGGATTAGCGCGGGGGCGGGGATTAGCGAGAGCGGTCCCATTTGTTTAGCGCTGACGATGTCATTTGGTTCTTTTAGGAGTAAGATTTGAGCCTGCCCAAACCAAGTTTCTCTCCTTGTCATTTGTGTTAACTCACCTTGATCTTTGCATATTATGACTCGGATTCTGTTGTATTGTAATTTGTGTAAATTGAGACCCAGAAGCTAACCTCCTCTCTATCGGCGTATGTCATTTCTGTGCTTTCTAATATGGTCTCTAATAACTTTGATTGGACTACTTGCAGGAGGAGTTTATGAAGTTCGAGTTATTCTTGCCTGAAGTATTATCAATTAGCTCCATCAAAGGTGTTCTTACTCTACTCTTCATTATGATTTTTAGTGATATACATCAATGGTTCTTCAAATTGTTAATAAGTGCTAAATAGGTCTTCTACTGGGACAAATGCAGAAGTCCGGTATATTCTAGATAACAAAGATAAGGAGCGACCCAACTACGTTCAAGCTCTTCACTGGTAAATACAACATCAACTTGCTTTCCAGAGAACTCTGAAATGAGCTCTTTGTGCCCTTCTAGTTATTGGTGTTTCTTTGCGGACCTCTAGTTATTGGATGAGGTTGTTAGGCTATTGGTTTTAAATTTCAGTCCTCTAGTTACCTATGCCATGCTGTTGTCATTTTTCATTGGAATCTTGCTACTCTTTTTGTCAGTCTCTGTAGCCTGCAGCTTCATCTCTGGCTTGGTCACTTGGTCGCTGTTACTTTGTACTCTACTTAGCAATCCGCAATATAGCTAAAACTGTAATTTATTTGGCCAGTATTACTGAATTGTTAGTAATGATGGCTTGCATCTGTGGGTGCGGTGAGTCTGCAGAAAGAGTTGAAGGATGTTGAATACCATTTAGCTTATCACCTCCTTGGTATATAATGGGTTTATTAGGTTTGTGTTTGATTTGTTTGGTTGTTTGGAAATTGAGCTGTAAGTTGTTTCTATGTTTTCCTTGTTTTGGTAACTAGGAGTGTACCCCACGTGTTGCCGTGGGATTCTCTTAAACATAAATCTGTTAATATGTGATGAAACAAATAACATACGTAGATGACTTGTATGTTAATAGATTAAGATTTATAATATATCACATAATAGAGATGACATGGATACTTTTTATAATTAATATGGGTTGATATGGACTTATTGGAGAATGACGTGGATATATTGCATGAAGAGATAAAACATTTAGTGGGTCACTTAGTGGGGAATGATGTGGACACCTTGCATGAAGAGAGAAATCATCTAGTGGGGTTGTTGGCGGTCCTTAACTCAAATTTTTACCAGCCAACTATAGGTCATTATGGGGGAAATAAATATTTTATTTCACATATATCTTTACTATTGACCTAGTTCCACCTGTGCTTGGAGAAAATATTATTTTGCAGAATATACACCAAGTGCAGGAATTTTCAGAATAAAAAGGCGCTTTTCGGAAGGCGTAAAAAGGCAAAGGAAACAAGGCAGCCCACCTCGGGGTCGAATTGGGCCAAAACACCAGCAGAGTCGCGGCCCAGAGGACGGCCCAGGCCCACACGCCAAAGGCGGTCAGGGGGCGGCGCCACCCAGGCGCGGGCGCGCCTGGGGGGCGCGCGCGCCAGCCCTGCCGCCAGGTGGGCCCGGCCAAGGCGGTTTGCCTTCTTCCATCTGGGGCATGACGGTTTCACTGGTGATTTTACCTCAATGCCCCTGAACCGCCTCCAGCGCCCTATAAATGAAGAGAAGAGGCCCCCCACCTTCACACACACTATTTGGAGCCATCTCACTTCCTCACACTTGTTCTTTAGTCTTAGCATTAGTCCATTGGAGCTAGGCAAAGCTACTTGGAGAGCTTGTCTCCAGGAAGAAAAGCTACACTCTTGGTATAAATCTATGGAGCATTCTTCCTTAGTCAAGTTCTCATTACATTTATATCGTCGAGCTTATGAACTAGAGTATAGTCTAGTGCACGATATATTCGATGATCAAGAACTAGGCCATAGTTCTTGTGAGAGTTGTTCATCGTGTTCTACATTGTTCTTCATCGTTCGTATGTTTTACTTATTTAGATTAGATTGTAGAAGAGGAATAGCGGTTCGATGTACCTTCGGGTTTGCCTATGTCTTAGCTCGTCCATCCGTAGGGTGGGAGTCCTGGGGGGACGTAGGTAGCTCCTTAGTATGCGGGCATGGTGCCCGGGTGCGAGGGAACCTTCGGATATGTCGGCATGCCACGGTTGAGGTGGTAGGCGGCAGGTGGTGACAGCCCTGTCCGTCCTTTGTAATCCCCCACGTTCGTATGTCGAGTAGGAGTTCGTAAATGCCGCCATCGACTGGCAGACCAGTTGTCGCGGTCTCCCCATATTCCTAGTCTATAGTCGAGTCTTGACTTGTATAACATGTGGAATTAGCTGTTCTAGCATTGACTATATAGGACCTGCCTGCTCCGCGTAGATTATTCTTTATTCTTTATTTTACCTTTGTTCCTTTGAGGTTGCTCTAAGTGTGTGTCCACTATCCAAACTACCGTATGCGCTTACCCCTGTATAGCACATTGGTCGGTTTCTCCTCATGCTAGATATTGTATTCATACCCATGCTGGATTACTTAACTACCCCATGCCTTCCTTTGGGAAATTATAAATAACGATACCCTGAATACTTCCGGGTGAAATGCTGCAACGATAGATCCGTGCGTTTGCAGATATTTATTCTAATAGGATGTGATCTATCTCTTGGCAACACTGTTGGTATTTGTTAAGTGCAACTAAAATAAGAAGGATTCCGCAAGCGCACAGAACATACCATTGTAGCATTTTACCGGGAGTAAACCAGGTATCGTTATTTATATTTTACCACAGGGAAGCAAGGGTTAAAGAATCGGATAACTCACCATCATGTATCTACTAACTTAGTAAACCAACTAGACTAGAGCAGGGGTAAATGATATATATATATATGTAAGGTAATATAATAAAGCACACATGAGAATTCTATGATAAATGAGTAGCTAGCTAGAGTGAGAGGACAACGGGAGAGATCAAGGTTCCTATATACTTCTCTAATACTGGGTTCTATGATAACAGGGAATGGTTAGATATAGCGATCACACAATAGCACTTTGGAGCAACGGTACCTTTCCGACTCTCGAAGAAGACTCAAAAGAGTAGTCGGGGGAAGGCTGCCAAAAAGCTCTACGAAACACCAACCCGAACGTGGTGGAATACAAAGGCCCGACGTAGCCGTCACCTCCGGGGCTACCACAACTATCCGTGGGATTGGGCGCAACCTCGGGTAACCTATAGTCTAGACACCATGCCTACACTATCGATTACTACTCTAATTACATATGATAACTAGAGCACTCAATACGAGCGAAGATCCCATGCTAGAATGTAACAACTATACTAAGCATACATATGAAAGGCATAAAGTAGATAGAGAAGATAAATATATTAAAGCATAAGTCTTACAAAGAGTAGATACAAAGACATACCAAATCTCTGAAGACATCTCCAGAACCGGAGCGTAGCTCCGCTCTCCCTAACTCTCATCTAGATCTAATCTACTACATTGGAGTGTCTAGCTCTAATTCTCTAGAGAAGAGAAGTCATCCATTCAAGGGACGCCTCTACAACTCTGATCCCGCTGGGATATAATGAATTAGGGTTTAAGGGATGCCTCCTCCCGGGGCCGGGGCCCGCTTATATAGCCCTCTAAGATGCACCACGCCCTCGGATCAAACCGACCTAAACGGACGATTATTATTCATCCTCAAAGGCGGTGGAACAGGATCCGCGAGGCCGATGCTAATTGGTCCAAGTCATGAGTCGGCCGACCAAGGGTGGGAGTCGGCCGACTCTCCACCGAGCCCGTTCGGGCTCCCGTTTGGTCCGAGCCTTCTCGAACCTTCCAGATTACAGAATTTTCACCGGTTCCCGATTATCTCTATGTAAACCCGACATGTGGGCCTTCCTTGGGTATTTTCAGTGACACCTGCGTGAATGGACATTCACCAAAACTCGTGGAATTCTGTCGATAACCCCTATATCTAGTTGGTGAACATATTTTAGTCCTTTCTCATGTTTAGTTGACGGTAAAAATTGGCACTTAACGACCGTCAACAACTCCCCCAAGCTTACCTTTTGCTCGTCTCGAGCAAAGATAAACTCGGATAGATCGGGAGTTGCTACAATGCTTTCACGCCTCAAAAGTACACATGCGTTCAAACAAGAACTCTCCTCCGGATTAGAGTGAACTATTCGACTCAAAACTTACTCATATTACCTTTCACCATGGGGCTTGTAACCGTCACTTGGGTCTTGAGCGGTTGAAAGACGAACGGTCAAGTCAAGCGCTATGTTTCTCGCTCTTGATCAACTATTATTCGGAGTTTTTGCAAGATTTTCAAATAAAAACTCGAGTTCCTTGTATGAACCTTTCGGATCTCTCATTTGTGGTATTTCGGATCCTCTCCAAGGCATGAGTAGTGTATGCCTTCTCTCTTCTCTCAAAATATGTGGTATTTGTGGAACTAAGGCATAGTGGAAAGTGCCTTCTCTCTCTCACCCTACTTTCTAATAGGCTTATGTGGAGCTCATAGGTGGGGAGACACTCAAACTCACTTGCATATATTGCACGGTTAAACCATGGATCCAATAGGAACTAAAATAATAATAAAGTCATATGTGCATGTGAATGAGGAAATGGGATGGATGATAAGATGATGATGATAAGGAAATGATTATGAGGGGTGATCACTTGGTGAACATCTACTTCTACACTTGCTCCCTTGGGGATAACATGACTCCCTTTATTCGGAAACCTTGAAACTTCTTGAAACTTCTTGAAAGGAAGGACTTGGCTACTCTTTTCTTTTCTCTCTTCTTTTTTTTTCTTTTTTTTCTTTCTTTTTTTTCTTCTTTTTTTTCTTCTTTTCTCTTTTTTTTTTAGAGCAACCAATCCTCTGAAAATGAAACTTTAGCAACGGGAGTGTATAACTTGAAATGATAATGACTGGAGCTTTTATGTAGACAAATAGAATGGCGATGATTATTTCTAGATGTTCACTCCCGGATAGGAGTAAAACCTTTTTCTCGGATGGAATGAAATGAGTGGCATATGTATATGTGGATGGATGGATGGATGCGTACTCCCGGGGTAGGAGCAAGATAAGTGTGTATCTCCGTGGTAGAGACAAGACAAATATGTGGGGGAATGCGTACTCTCGGGATAGGAGCAGACATAGGTGCTTATCTCCGGGGTAGAGATAGCACAATATGTGATGGATGTGGATCTATATATGGGTGGTACTTCTAGGGACGTAAGTAGCACTGAGAATGAATGTAGTACTTATAAAATAGGTGCATGCTTCTGAGGACAGAAGTAGCATAGATCAATGGATGGAGAGCACATAGTATTGACTTTAACTGCATGACTGATTCCTTATGGGTCCACAGCATAACCACACTCAATGCCTATAAAGACTATACTCAATGCCTATAAAATGTTCTATATAAACAGATGGGTTTTCCTAGTCTAGTAAGCATGAATATATGGCTGTGGTAGGAATTTGAACTCTCATCATAAAGGAACTCATCATGCAGGAATTTAATATTTTCACAGATAAATTCTCCAGAACTCTAGTATCTCTAGGAACAAGATGGACAGTAGCTCAAAACTTTTCCCATATCGTACCCGTCAACCACCTAGACTTAGATCAAGTGTTTGCTACCCACAAGTTTCAGTGTTCGAGCAAATCTCAAATCTAAACAAAGTTGTGTCCAAAACTCGGGAGAGTGCAAGGTTGAAAACTAGGTACTTGAAAGGAATTACGGCGGAGAGCAACTATTCATCATCTCCATGTAGAGTTTATTCTAGGGATCACCTTTAAGACAGTTAATAGGAGCTCTCCAAAAGTAGAAAAGATAAATAAGGAAATCTTTTTGGGTTTCTAAGGTTATGCAACTTTTTTTTTTTAGTTGTTTAGCAAGCTCTATAAATAAGTAGACAAGTTGGAACACTTAGCTTGATACACGGGGGATGCTCTCCCCCAAGCTGGATGTTGACATAGTCTGCTGATGTTGCCGACAGGCAATGAAGACGTTCTAGTCCTCCCCGGAGTGTCGTAGATAGTTGCTTGTTGGAGACAAGACACTTGAATGTTGCGGGCAAAGACTCCGACGAGGAACTGGATGTCCCTCGCTGTTAGCTCTTCTTGATCCTCGATGTTCTCGTGAAGCTCAAATAGACAACAAAGCTTGTGGAACTAATTAAGCGTTAGTGATAAAAACCTCTAGGCCTTGGTTGTCTAGAACTTTCTTAACTTAAACTTATTCTAACAGATCTCAAGAAATATTTTTATCTTTTTATAATTAAGGGGTGCAAACAGAGAAAATAGATATGCTTTGAAAAAATTATTTTTATGCCACCACAATGAATGATTATTCACATGGGGCTTAGTAGTTTTTTTTTTGGATGCAAAATGCAGAAATCTTTATTTTCTTTTTCTAGTGCGTAGATAGTAAAGCGAAGATGCAATTAAGATGCATGTAGGGAAAATAAATATGCTTAAAGGAAAATGCAATGTTTGTGAAAGGAAATGCCGATAAATACCAAGTTACCTCCTTGGCGAGGGTTCGATGATTTAAGTCCTCCGAACAGACTTCTTGTCATGTTCACTCCTTCGATGCATCATTTGATCCCAAAGGTAGAGACCTTGAGAACCGCACCTCTTGAGATGGTAACTCTAGGAAAGGAGTCACCCATGTTCTTTCTTGTCCAGCAGTCTTTATCACTGGAATACCTTGTGATGAAGAGTAGATGCTTCTAGTGGTCCTTTACTTCTTCTTGGAGTTTGCCTTGCTTGATTGACCTCTCTCCTTGAGCATCTTGTCTTCTAAAATTTCACTCCTTCTTTTTCCTTCTTCCTTTTTTTTCTTATGCCTAGACCTTGTGCTCTACTCATTGTTTCTTCTCAGCGTGCCAGAGCGATGGGGACTTGAAAAGAGGAAGAACATTGCTGGATCATTGTTTGAAGAGTCATCGGCCTTCCTCCCCCAAGCTTGACCTTGTTGTCGCTCGCCACGTGAAACCAAATATGAGTGTTGAGTCATCCCTCAGAGTGTGTTGTACTCCTATGTCCTTAGACACCGTCTCATCCTCCTTCTCTTAAGCCTTCATTTGTCTCGAGAGGGATTTTTGATTATAGGTCCATTGAGCAAAGATCTCCCCTTGCATCCTCGCCTTTGTTTGTACTTGTCCAATCCAGGATGAGCGTACGTACAGTTGCATGATCTTCTTTCGTCAACCATTCTTGATTTTCATTGAGTCTTGGTTGACGCATTGATGTTCGTTGGAGATGTAGACTCGAGTTCTTCCTTGATGGTCTTTGTCTTCTAGCGGCATGGCGAAGGGTTGTACGCCATCCGTCTTGATGATCAAGGAAGGAGCTTCTTTAGTATTTGTATATGCGAGGCTTCATCTCTAATGGCTTAGGGACATCATCTTGCAACCATAGTCATGGTCCCTCAAGGCTTGGTCGGTGGTCAACCCTTGGTGATGATTGGTTGACACAAGGATGCATGCCATTCCATCCTTGTCCTTGCTGCCGACATGCAAGATGGTGTCTTCGGAGTTGCTCATAGCTTGTCGCCTTAATCCACTTCTTTGAGTGAGTTCAAGATGTTGATGCTTCTTGTGGCACTCTTGTCTTTCTCTTTGTTCCATTACTTGAAGTGGCAAATTCGCGGCAGTGATGCCAATCCACGAATAGGCGAGATCATAAGTTCTTTCCTGCAAAATGTTAGGGGACACATACCCGAAGGATTGCAACAATTTCAAACTATGGGCTATTATCCACTATCTATTTTAGAATTTCATCTATGCTAATAAAGAGATGGTTTTTGAGTTACTTTAGCATAGACTTTATTTATCATGTTTTCTAACAAACTCTTTTTTTTTTTTTATGGCACGCTAACATGGTTCAAGGCAAAGTTAACTTGCAACAAAAGACAATGTGAATGATATTTGATACTTACAATTCTTCCTTGAACAATGGATGAGTTGTGTCTTTTGTGTGAAGTTGTTGGAATTCATCATATGCCTTGCTTCATCTCTCGAAGTGTGTTCATCTCTTGACTTACCCAAATTGGATTTGAGAGTTTTCTCGGGGGTTAGTCCAACAAAATAACCAATATCTACTAAAGCACATTTTAGTTCAATAACCAAACTAGACTCCATGTCTAATTTAATTAAGGAAGGTATTTAACCTAAGCACCACGCTTAATTTAAAAACCTTTGGAGGTATGCGCAACACTTCCAAACCAAAGCATACTATAGCAAACAAAGGTGACATGAAAGCACTATAGAGATTTACTCAAATGGAGATGAAAAAGCATGATCATTGGTGAGGGGGTTTTTTTTTTAGATGCAAAACACATGGATGAATCTAAGATACCAAACATGCAATGGATAAGCGAACATAAACAAGCTAAACGGTAGTGGATGCATGAATTGTTAAAAGTAAACATGCAGTGGGGTGCAAGAATTTAAATGATAACTACTCATAATTTTAAAGTCCATGAGCAAGACGATCTCACCATTCTTGATCATACTTACCATGACTCACATAATGAAATTTGTGAGTGGTGCAACATCTATGTTCGTCACTTGTGAAGTGATTTGAAATTCTTGTGACGACGCCCTTTTGTACATTCAGTGAGGTGGCGGGGTTCCAATGTTGATGAATGTTGAATGTTGGGGGACCCCGGGCTCTTCAATGTCTCTTCTTTTCTTGTGGAAACTTGCCGGAAGGTCAAAACGGCTTCTTTTGTCCCGTCTATTCCACACTTAACGAGAACAAGGGGTAATCCTACTAAAGCTAGTGGTACACTAAACTAGCAGACATCAAGATCATTATCAAAAACTTAACACCGATTGCTTCCCCGGCAACGGCGCCAAAAATGCTTGTTGGTATTTGTTAAGTGCAACTAAAATAAGAAGGATTCCGCAAGCGCCTGAGAACATACCATTGTAGCATTTTACCTAGGAGTAAACCGGGTATCGTTATTTATATTTTACCACGGGAAGCAAGGGTTAAAGAATCGGATAACTCACCATCATGTATCTACTAACTTAGTAAACCAACTAGACTAGAGCAGGGGGTAAATGATATATATATATATATGTAAGGTAATATAATAAAGCACACATGAGAATTCTATGATAAATGAGTAGCTAGCTAGAGTGAGAGGACAACGGGAGAGATCAAGGTTCCTATATACTTCTCTAATACTCGGGTTCTATGATAACAGGGAATGGTTAGATATAGCGATCACACAATAGCACTTTGGAGCAACAAGTACCTTTCCGACTCTCGAAGAAGACTGGGTAAAGAGTAGTCGGGGAAGGCTGCCAAAAGCTCTACGAAACACCAACCCGAACGTGGTGGAATACAAAGGCCCGACAGTAGCCGTCACCTCTGGGGCTACCACAACTATCCGTGGGATTGGGCGCAACCTCGGTAACCTATAGTCTAGACACCATGCCTACACTATCGATTACTACTCTAATTACATATGATAACTAGAGCACTCAATACGAGCGAAGATCCCATGCTAGAATGTAACAACTATACTAAGCATACATATGAAAGGCATAAAGTAGATAGAGAAGATAAATATATTAAAGCATAAGTCTTACAAAGAGTAGATACAAAGACATACCAAATCTCCGAAGACATCTCCGTAACCGGAGCGTAGCTCCGCTCTCCCTAACTCTCATCTAGATCTAATCTACTACATTGGAGTGTCTAGCTCTAATTCTCTAGAGAAGAGAAGTCATCCATTCAAGGGACGCCTCTACAACTCGATCCCGCCGGGAGATAATGAATTAGGGTTTAAGGGATGCCTCCTCCAGGGGCCAGGGGGCCCCGCTTATATAGCCCTCTAAGATGCACCACAGCCCTCGGATCAAACCGACCTAAACGGACGATTATTATTCATCCTCAAAGGCGGTGGAACGAGGATCCGCGAGGCCGATGCTAATTGGTCCAGTCATGAGTCGGCCGACCAAGGGTGGGAGTCGGCCGACTCTCCACCGAGCCCGTTCGGGCTCCCGTTTGGTCCAGAGCCTTCTCGAACCTTCCAGACATGAATTTTCACCGGTTCCCGATTATCTCTATGTAAACCCGACATGTGGGCCTTCCTTGGGTATTTTCACACACACCTACCGTGAAATGTACATTCACCAAAACTCATGGAATTCTCGTCGCATAACCCCTATATCTAGTTGGTGAACATATTTTAGTCCTTTCTCATGTTTAGTTGACGGTAAAAATTGGCACTTAACGACCGTCAACAAACACTCGCGTAGTTGCTAGAACCAGTTTCTAGTGAATATGTCGAGTAAAGCCATTTAGCGTTTCTAGCGCTGTTATCAGAATTAGGCTCTAAGTCTATTTTGGTAATCGCGCTAAGAAATGCCAACAAGCATTTCTGGCGCCGTTGCCGGGGAAGGCATGGAAGTTAAGGATCTAGCAGCACGGATATGCATATGGTATATAAAATGAGAAACGACAATGTCTATACGGGCTAACTTTTATGTTTTCTCCCGTTGTGGATGAAAACAGATAGTGCATGACCGGTTTCTCTCTGCGGAAAATTTCAACTCAAATCCGGAGGCACTCCTAAGGAGGAAGAGGACTCGTGCCCTTTCCTCTTCTCGCTACTCCGCCGACGGATAAACCGGTCCACTACCGCACCTACCACGCCGCACTCCATGGCCAAGTCCCCGCGCGAGTTCTGTCCCCAATGTTGCCAACGTGCCCACCGGGCCCGCCGTCAACTTGGGAGACAAGAACTTCGAGCTCGGGATCGGGCTCATTACCATGGTGCGAGCAAGTTCATTCTGTGGACTGCCAAGTGAGGACGCCAACGCCCATCTTCAGCGTTTCTTGGAGATATGCGACACCATCATCATCAAGGATGTCGCACCCGATGCAATCGAGCTCGAGTGCTCTTCCCTTTCTCCCTTGTGGGAAAGGCGAAGACCTGGTTCTACAAGGACAAGGCCGCTTGTTGACACATGGAGCAAGTGCTCCACCGCGTTCCTCGCTAAGTTCTTCCCCATGGGCAAAACCAATGCCCTGCGGGGAAGAATCGCCAACTTCCGCCAGAACTCCGCCGGAACCCATCCCCGAGGCATGGGAGAGGCTCCGAGGAGTACATCCAGGAATGCCCTCACCATGGGATGGAAAGTTGGTGGTGCTCCGTAACTTCTACAACGGGTTAACACCCATGTCGAAGGGGCACCTAGACGCCCGCGGTGGTGGCGCCTTTCTATCATTGATCGCTGACGGTGCCATGGCACCGATCAATAAAATGGTAGAAAACCAAGCTTGGGGGGACCGCGCTCCCACCAAGGGACAAAAAGGCATGCATACCGTGAAGGAGGCGGATATGCTTGCCGCAAAAATAGACCTACTCCCGAAGAAGATTGACGGTGGTGCCATCAATGATGCATCCAAAGCACCGTCAACGCCCGGACGCTCGCATGACGTGCGAGGTCTGTGGTGAAGCCGACACTCGAGGAATGACCGCCCCGAGACCCGTGAAGAGGCCGCCTACCTCAACAATGGGTTTCGCCAAAGCAACAAGGAGGAGGAAATGGCTGGAATAACCGGTCCCCGTCCTCCATTCCAAGGTAATTCGAATTACGCCTCCGGGTTTAATTCGAATCAACCTTCATTGAAGGACTCAGTTTACGGCCAAGCCAAAATAAACGAAAATCTCGCCAAAAAGATGGTGCAACATGACAAGATCCTGGGAGACATGGATAAAAAGCTGGAAGGTCTCTTATCCGCTATCAAGAGTCAGCAAAGCTTTAACAACATGATAGAGACCCAGCTTACCCAGTTAGCTGCCGCTCTGCCCAACACTGGGGATAAGGATGCCAAAGCTGAGCTAAAATCAGTAACAACAAGGGGAGGGAGGTCCACTAGTGATCCACCATACCCCGACCAAGCGGCATCGGAAGGCGAAAAGTGCGAAACAGGGGAACCTCCCGTAGAGGAAGAGCCACAGAAGCAACACCAACAGAGCAACGATAGACTATCCTGACACAAGTAGCCTACCGTTCCCCACCAGAACCAAGAAGCTGACCGCGGATGAACAATTCACACGCTTTGTTGAGATGATAGGGAAGGTACATGTGAGCGTCCCACTCATGGACGTCTTGCATGTCCCTTCCTATGCAAGATATGTGAAAAATATCATCAACAACAAGCGTCCTCTACCATCCACGGAGACGGTCAAACTGACGGAGGAATGCAGCGCATCGATACTTAACCAGCTGCCTGAAAAGAGAAAGGACCCTGGATGCCCAACCATCACTTGTTCAATCGGGGCCAACGGTTTGACCATGCTCTTTGTGACTGGGGCCAGCGTGAGCATCATGCCAAAGACAAGTCTTTGACAAGTTGGATTGCACACGCTTGCACCAACAACCATGATGCTCCAGTGGCCGACTCCTCCATTCGCTACCATGCGGGATTGGCCGAGGACATACCGGTAAAAATCCGAGGGTACTTCGTGCCGCCGACTTCGTGGTGCTTGGACATGGAACTTACCAAAGAGAACCCTCTCAACCCGGGAGGCCATTCTTGAGCACCGGGGGCCCAAATAGATGTTGGAGCTAGAGAAATCCGCTTCAACATAAATGGCCAGAGGAGAAGTTTGAATTTCGACCCCGCATGGCAGGAACAATGCAACATGATCCGTATCAAATATGGACCAAACACTCAAGGCATACGGGAGGTCGAAATCCAGCCCCAGGCCTTCATAAGTAAGCCAAGGAAAGAAAATAAGGAGAAGCTCAAGGCAACTCCTAAGAAGGAGCAAAAGGCTGTGACACAGCCTAAGAAAAAGAAAACTGCTCCTAAACAAAAGGGCAAGAAAGAAGAGGTTTCCACACCACCAAAGAAGGTGGTGCAGTAGGGGCAGGAAGAACCACCCGCCGCTGCACCACCCAAGGTTATCAAGATGGAATGGAGACCCAAGAAACCAATGGACATACCATCCACAAGCACAAAGATGGAAGAAGTCCTGCCCAAACAAAAGACCAACCCTGGGCCATGAGCTACAGGATAGCTTGGGGGAGGACCCCCACTTGAGGTACTGCGTTGCATATTTAATTTCTCATAATTTTATTTTCCATTTTAGCATGTTTAAATTCAAGTTTCTTGCATTGAAAAATTGAAAAAAAAAAAAATTCCATTCCATATATGTGCTATGAAATGTTTAGTTCCACCCATGTTGAAATGATTGGTTGCTCTGTTTTATGTCTCGTTTGTACTTGTCTAAAATAGAGTTTTCTCTAATATTTAGGTTTATCGGCTTTACATTATCATGCTCTAGAAACTTGATTTAGTGGGTTGCATACAATTACTCTCATCTAGGTTATTGCGCGATATAATATAGTGACTTAGACCACAGCAATGACTTTGTCCCTTTGAGAAAATCTGATGTCCGGAGTCTTTGTTCCAAAATTTTTCAAAAAAACAATAGTTCCTCAATGATCGCGAAATACCCACTAGAGCCATATGATTTATTTGTAGAATAAGAACCTTCATACGCTGCTTGTTCGTACATTAAGTTCGGTCGGATTGTTACCGACGTGAGATTATGACTCTACACCCATGATTGAGATCCACTTGCACCCACCAAATAAACGCCAACTCTTACACTGAGAGTTGCGCACAACATGCACCCTTCACCATCTGCCGACTCTTACACTGAGAGTTGCGCACCATTTTTTTTCCACCAAATTAAAATGCCGACCCTTACCCTGAGGATCGCGCACCCCTCTCTTGTAGTTTGCAAAATTCTCCATGCATTGTTCATCATGACATCTCTCTCCACCTCATCCTTTCCATCAATAAAGTTTTGGGCTATGTTCTTAGTCAGAAAAAAAAAGTTTTGAGAAAAGAAAGAGAGGAAAGAAAGAAAAAAAAGATATATATAGTTAGAAGATTTATCACTCTTGTAGGCAAGCGGGAAAAATCTTAGATCCCCATTCAAAAAAAATGAGAGAATAGTTTTAGTTGTTCTATGATAGCCCATCATTTCTTCATCACATTCACCAATAAAAGAGAGTATGACATGATGCATGGAGACCCAAAAATACCACAAAAATTAGGAATCATCTTTCATTCCATCCACACACACTTGCACATCTCAATCAAGGTGTATAGCTTAATCTTCGTAAGGTTCAGTCCTTGACCTTACAACATATGTGATACAAGTATGCCCATACCTACCCAAAACTCCACTCTCAGCTTTTAGTGGTAGGAAGAAGGCAAAAATCTGAAAATGCCTTTGGTGAGGTTACTATACACTTTTGAGCGATCGAGTGGGTCATTTGAGGAACTTGGTTTATTTATAAAAACTTACAAAACCTCCGGACTGAAAGTTGATCTTGGGATGAATGAAGAGCACCGGTCTTTGAAACTGTTCTATTTTGCAATCGCCCAAGACTTGAGAAAATTAGAAGCCCCACTCCATCAGGAATCATAGAGAGATACAATTGCCTATTTATTCAAATAGCAGTAGAACGCTCTCTTTTAACTTGTACACTTGAGATATAATCGGCATCGTAGCAACCCCTGAACAACAACCCAAAGCAAAGACTTGCTCGGGATGAGCAAGGGGTAAGCTTGGGGGATCTTGTTGGCGGTCCTTAACTCAGATTTTTACCCGCCAACTATAGGTCATTATGGGGGAAATAAATATTTTATTTCACATATATCTTTACTATTGACCTAGTTCCACCCGTGCTTGGAGAAAATATTGTTTTGCGTAATATACACCAAGTGCGAATTTTCAGAATAAAAAGGCGCTTTTTGGAAGGCATAAAAAGGCAAAGGAAACAAGGCAGCCAACCTCGGGGTCGAATTGGGCCAAAACACCAGCAGAGTCGCGGCCCAGAGGACGGCCCAGGCCCACACGCCAAAGGCGGTCAGGGGGCGGCGCCACCCAAGCGCGGCGCGCACAGGGCGGCGCGCGCCGGCCGCCCGCAGTGGGCCCGGCCAAGGCGGTTTGCCTCCTTCCATCTGGAGCATGACGGTTTCACTGGTAATTTTACCTCAATGCCCCTGAACCGCCTCCAGCGCCCTATAAATGAAGAGAAGAGGCCCCCCACCTTCACACACACCATTTGGAGCCATCTCACTTCCTCACACTTGTTCTTTAGTCTTAGCATTAGTCCATTGGAGCTAGGCAAAGCTACTTGGAGAGCTTGTCTCCAGGAAGAAAAGCTACACTCTTGGTATAAATCTATGGAGCATTCTTCCTTAGTCAAGTTCTCATTATATTTATATCGTCGAGCTTATGAGCTAGAGTATAGTCTAGTGCACGATATATTCGATGATCAAGAACTAGGCCATAGTTCTTGTGAGAGTTGTTCATCGTGTTCTACATTGTTCTTCATCGTTCGTATGTTTTACTTGTTTAGATTAGATTGTAGAAGAGGAATAGCGGTTCGATGTACCTTCGGGTTTGCCTATGTCTTAGCTCGTCCATCCGTAGGGTGGGAGTCCTGGGGGACGTAGGTAGCTCCTTAGTATGCGGGCATGGTGCCCGGTGCGAGGGAACCTTCGGATATGTCGGCATGCCACGGTTGAGGTGGTAGGTGGCGGTGGTGACAGCCCCGTCCGTCCTTGTAATCCCCCACGTTCGTATGTCGAGTAGGAGTTCGTAAATGCCGCCATCGACCGATCGGACCGGCTTGCCGCGGTCTCCCCATATTCCTAGTCTATAGTCGAGTCTTGACTTGTATAATATGTGGAATTAGCACATGTTCTAGCATTGACTATATACGACATGCACCGCTCCGCGTAGATTATTCTTTATTCTTTATTTTACCTTTATTCCTTTGAGGTTGCTCTAAGTGTGTGTCCACTATCCAAACTACCGTATGCTTACCCCTGTATAGCACATTGGTCGGTTTCTCCTCATGCTAGATATTGTATTCATACCCATGCTGGATTACTTAACTACACCATGCCTTCCTTTGGGAAATTATAAATAACGCTATCCTGAATACTTCCGGGTGAAATGCTGCAACGATAGATCCGTGCGCTTGTGGATATTTATTCTAATAGGATGTGATCTATCTCTTGGCAACACTCGCGTAGTTGCTAGAACCAGTTTCTAGTGAATATGTCGAGTAAAGCCATTTAGCGTTTCTAGCGCTGTTATCAGAATTAGGCTCTAAGTCTATTTTGGTAATCGTGCTAAGAAATGCCAACAGGGGTTTATCTTTATAGTTATAGATTAGCAAACGATGGCTTGCATCCGTGGGTTCGGTGAGTCTGCAGAAAGAGTTGAAGGATGTTGAATACCATTTAGCTTATCGCTTCCTTGGGATATAATGGGTTTATTAGGTTTGTGTTTTGTTTGTTTGGTGGTTTGGAAATTGAGAGCTGCAAGTTGTTCTATGTTTTCCCTGTTTTGGTAATTAGCGGCTTTTGTTGTTCAGCTTGGCGGTAGTAGTGCACATTGCCCATTTGTTAGTAGCAAATTGCACATTTGAATTACTGCAATTATGGTATTTGACATGTGTAATATCAATTATTCTCAACTAGCAATTGTTCAATTAATTTAGCATCACTTTGATAATCATAGCAGTCTATGCCACCTCGCTAAATTATTGCTTTGCGATACACTTGTGCACAATCTTCTGCGGATGTGTATCTTGATGCAACGGTCATGTTGATATTTGGGATGGGTCTGTGCTTACCTTTATGGAACCTTGTGATTGTCAAGTTTCTCTTTTTACATGACTGAGATTTTACTCTTTTGTTGGAAATAGAATCTGTGGAGTATTAGAAATGTTTGAGGGTTTATCATATCGATGCAATCTTCTGCATGATGGTTGGTGTGGATAAGCGGGTGGAATTCTCTCTAGCATGCAACCAATGTTGCATTACTAGCTGTTGTGTACAATGACTAACTACATGTTATCGACACGTTATCGACACGGACAGTGCCAGTGCAATGACCATGCTCAACTGCTCAGCTACTGTGTACAGTCACTAACCTAGTGATATATGCAATTTTGCTGCATCACAGGTGCACTATGCGGAACCTTAATAGATATGTTAGGTTGAATTTTGAGGGCGATTCATCAAACGTGGGGATTACTGATCATACTCAGGTTGATACATATATTCATATTTTTTTATCACTGTGGATGAGGCAATTCTAGCTGATTTGCCTTTCATATGTGTTGTAGTTCTTGTCTATACTGATATACATGATGCATGCAATCTGTTGCCAAAACATCAAGTTGTAATATATTTGTCATGTTCAGTATACTGCATCGGGGTTTGTATTTTTTTAATTAAGGGTTATATGCATATACAAAATAATTGCATTAATAACAAATAAAAGTTGTACTATTTCAAATGTGCAGTTTTGATATTACTGTTTTGTAATAGTAATAGATTAATAGTAATAGTTGCAGGTGTGTCCCTTGTTTCTCAGATTTCCTTTGTTTATTTTTATTTGTGCGAGCACGTTTTTCCTTTCATAGAAAAAAGATTATTTCTTGTGATTTGTCCTAACACATTTTCATCTGTTTATTGTGATTTGTGCATGTCACACTAAGTTTTTGTCCTTGTCCTTTCATAGAAAAAATTTCTCTCTTGTGATTTATGCTCATCTTTTCTTTTGTTTATTGTGATTTTTGCTTGTCAAAGCCAAGCTTTTGCCCTTGTCTTTTCATAGAAAAAAATTATCTCTCTTGTGATTTGTGCTAACATTTCATGAACTTCGTTAATTTTGATTTGTGCCAAGACACATCTCCTTTTTATCTTTGTCCTTGCACATCAATATAATAAAGACCCTAGAAGCTGATCTCGTCCTTGTTATTTTCTGTAGAAGTTTTCTATTTCAGTGCATGATATTTTCTCTATAATAGTGTGCTATTGTGATCTCCAATAGCTGGATGTGCTTGTGGAAGCTCACTCACATGCAAGAATGGATGCAGCTGCTTGTATAGATGAGATTTGTATTCTTTTTAACTTAGCACTTTCCCTACTAATTTTCATTAGTACTTAGGGAATCCTCACTACTTATTGACTTGTACTGGTCTTTTCATTGGTGATGTGATCATTCTTAGGGCTCCATTGATAATCAGGTTGATTAGTGGTGTAGATGTTGTCCAAGCTATTTAGTTACCTATTGATTTATTGCAAGTTCACACTTAGACCTTAGCTCCTTTATTTTAACAACTCCTTGCTTGTATAACTGTTAGAGCGATGCAATCCAGTTTTACACATGCAAATCCATGTTACTTTTGTTTCCCCTTTACACTGGTGAGAATTTTTTTGGTGGCGATTGCACGGGCATGTGTTGGGTATCTGCTTCCTCAATGTGGTAACTTGTTTGTCATTGTGTGTAAGGTATCATAAGGAACCTTGGCATAGGAAATGGTGATCGAGCAGCATGCCAGGGCCTAGAGGTGTGCAAGCGCAAGTACTTGGGTGAGGAACTAGGGTATCATCCAAATATGGCTGCAGTTGGAGGCTCAGGTTAAGGTTCTTTCTACCTCTCTTGTGCTTCTGGAAATTGTATTCTCTCATTGTGTGAACTTTTGGCATCTAGCAGTATGAGATATGTAAATTGTTCTCTCGTAGGTGTGCTTGTCTCCTAGTTTGTCATTCTTTTTATGTGCACCATTCTTTGTCGTTTTTAATTGTGCTATGTGTTGTAGTATATTCATCAATATTTTGTGTGATCAATATTTCTGTACATGTTGTCCATGGCTTCATTTCTATGCAATTCATGATATGTCTTCTATCTAAATTTGAGTGTGTCCTCAATAAATCATCAAATTCTAATCCCACTATTGTGAATTTGCAGTACCAAGCAATATTATCCTCAACAAATCATCAAGGTGATGAAAATTAAGAAAATGGTGGTTCAGTGACTACAGATTCCGCTTTCCATCGTTACAGAACAAATGATATGGAGATGAATTGAAGAGAAGGCCAAATTCTACATGTAAAGAATTAGGAACCTTCCGTTTCTTCTAGCAAGGGTTTGCTCGGGGTATATTACATAGATATATGCAATTCTCTGTGCTGTTGGGTCAATATCTAAAGCCCCATTCAATGTGAATAACAGAATAGTTAACGTGTTGAACTCCAAAATACTTAATGGGTTTTTGTTGCAAGGCTATCAACGAATAGATTTGTGCAAAGTTTTGCTAGGCGTTAGGCGGAATCAAGGCGATGAGATATAGAGGATGATGGGTGTGGAAGAAATGTGTATAATAAAGAATCTTGATGACTAGGACGGATAGAGGGTGATTTAGATGATGACGTGTGCGGGTACTCTAAAGATGGTAGCCTTGAAAAGCTTGCTAGTCTCCTACAGCACTCAGAGAATGCGATGGGAGAAAGAGAAGTGTTGTCTGTAGTTTGATTTCCCTTTCCTCTGGAAAAGCCTCTGAAAAAGTTCTGTAGAGAGAATGTATGTCAGTATGGCTGCACACTGCCACCACGTGAAGAGGTAGCTTCAATCTGTCTGATCCTACATGTAAGCAAGTTTTTTCCTTGGGGCAACACCACATTGTTGCCTCCACTATGCTTTCCCTCATGTCAATGGTAATGATAATGGCAGAAACTTCAGTGTACTTGCTACTCTGAACACTAAAGGGGTGGTGAAAAGAGCGCTCAGTTTAGTGGAACTGGACCGCTTTATGGCAAGAGACGGAACGACTGGGCTGGTTGCGTGCTTGGGATGCATCCGTCAATGCTCGCGTCGTCATGCCCAGCCTGGTCGCCATACTCTCCGCTCTTTTCTTCCTAACCCAGGCAGCCGGGCCTGACCACGCCGCGCCGTCGCCAAATCTACTAAGGGCTACTTTGGCAGCACATACAGGGGGTGAGACCAACATATATCAGCGCTAATTTGGTCCATAACTTAAAAAAGCACTTGCTAGAAGTGTATTTACTTTGATATAAACAGTACTCTCCAAAATAGACTGGTGACGTGTGCTCGTTAGTCACTTTCATATTTATAATTTATCTACTTCCTCTCAAATCAAGTTTCTTGATCCTATGGCAATCAGTTTATCCATGTCACTACTTTAACACTACTAGCTAGTTATAAGCTAGCAAGTGAAGAACAACAAAAAAACTTAATAATAACTACACAACTAGCAAGATCTAACCACTACACAATTATACTCAGTGGCGGAGCTCGAACAGAAATTTAGGTGGGGCAAACCGCGAACACAACATTTTAATGAGGTCGCAAGGATGTTCATCAATAGCTAATCTAGGGCAAATTTAAACAATAAGTGATTATTGCACACCTTTCATTTTAAGATACACCGGCAAAATATCATCAGTTCTCACATCTCCAATAAATTGCTAAAAGCCTAAATCTTATTACAATATTTTTTTCATGCTAATTGCAAAGCAGGCATGGCTGTTGGGGACGCTTGCACCTCCGCCTTGAGCTCGGTCAACACTGACTGTTCCTCCCTGTCTCTCTCCTTCAGCTTCCTGCTGGCTCCCGGCGCCACGAACATTACCCCGACGAGTTGCTGCTGCGCCTCTGGTCTGCTCGCCGCGAACATCCCCCGATCCCCAAATCATCTCTCCATCGCTGCAGCCTAGCGTGCAACGTGTGGCGCGTCGTGGCGGCGAGCTTGCAGCGAGCGCACAACGTTAACAGTAGCAGCCGCAATGTGCAGCAAGCCGTCAGGCACCATAGCGCCAGAGCTGCCACTAGAGCCTAGGGCCTCACCACTTCTCCGCCTCGGGGCTTGGGCACCGTGGCGCCGCCGCCCTCGCATGGGAGACACGAGTGTAGAGCCGCGAGTGCTAGGGTCGGCTCCGGCTCCGGTGTGGATTGGGGATTGGGGCACCATCCATTTGGGTCGACTGGGCTATTGGGCCTAATTTTCTCCCTCAATCGTTTTCTTTCCTTGCCTTCCGCAGTCCCGTCTTCCAGCTGCGTCCACGGACGAACGGCCGAACGCTGCCGCTCCTTCGCATCGGCGGAACTGAGAAATAACATAGGGGTACTAGTGGCTGCACCCCGGCGGTAGGTGGGGCAGCTGCCCCACCATGCCGCATGGGGAGCTCCGCCTCTGATTATACTATAAAAGTAAATGCAAGGTGAAGTGTATGACTGTGCAAACCGAACCGGGCAAGCGTCAATCAAATGGATACAAATTGACACAAAGATTTATCATGTGATTAGGTTGCTTGCCGACAACTTAGTCAATGTTGTAACAATACACTCACTTGGAGGTTGTAACAATACACTCGCTTGGAGGTTCATAAGCTAATAGGCATCACAATATCACATGCCAAACCCAACACTAAGGTGTTGTGCACCAACACAAATGAGGATCCACAAGTTACGAGCAATCCACTGGAGTTGTCTTTGACGAGTCTCCCACAGAAAAGACACAAGGATAACTCACAATCGCCATGGTCGAAGACGGAGACAATCACTTCTCCACTCAACGATCCCGCTATTCTAAATTGTCTCGGTGTGGCAACAAGCACCAAGAGTAACAATCAATCCGTAGCTCACATAAACTCTAGTACCACTACATGCTCAAACTCTAAGAAAATGCAACTAGGATCACTCTCAATCTCACTTAAATGATGAATCAACGAAGGAGATGAGTGGGAGGTGTTTGGCTTAACTTCCAAAGATGTATCAATGACCAAAAAGTCTAAAAGAGTGAGCTAGAGCTAGCTAAAACATATTTATAGAGGCCCTAAGAGCATCTCCAACAACTCTCAATAATTCACTTGGTATATCTTGTGTTATAGCAACTTGGTATTTTATTTCCCAAGTGAAAAAAAGCTCTCTCTCCAACAATTTGCTATTCCAACTTGGTAAATCCCGTGATGACCACTTTGTAGATTAGAATCTAAACTTTCCCGAAATCAACCAAGGGCGTATCTATAACTCTCTGTGTCTAGTACTTTTTTTAGAAAAGTCCGAAACATCTATCATGTGTTTAGTCCTTGTGCCTAGATACGACGGCGCCGCATCACTGCAACGGCGCGCGGCCGGCTGGGCGCTAGCGATGGCGCCTCTCGCGGCGAGCTGCAGCAGGCGGGCGCATCCATCCATGTCAGATTGCAAGAGGAAGACGTTCAGTCACTCATGACCGTGAGGTGAGAGAAAAAAGAGCACGGAGGCGGCAGGCACCTTTGCGAGTTGGAGGTGGTCAAGGAACGTGACCAAGTCGCCGACGATGTAGAGGATGGAGTAGGCGGCGGGGTCGGTGGGCACGGACGAGTCGCCGTAGCCACGGAGGTCCGGGGCCAGCGCGCGGAACCCGCGAGCGGCGAGCGCGAACATCTGGTGGCGCCAAGGGAGCCAGAGCTCCGGGAAGCCATGGAGCGACGCAGCGTGAGCGGGGCGAGCGGGCGGCAGCGGGCCACGCCGATACGCAGCGACTCCGTGCGCGGATATATCCGCGTGCGAGGGGGGGGGGGATTTTACGCAGTTGGGAAAATACAAAGTTGATTTAGTGAGTTGTTGGAGAGGGATTTTTTTGTGTTTTTGTCAAGTTTATAAGAATATCAAATTGATTTAGAAAGTTGTTGGAGACGCTCGGAGCCTCACATTCTCGGCCCATTGGCTCCCTTGCTACACTTTTCACGGGAGCCACGCGGGACACGTTAAGTCCGACATCGGATGCTGCCAGAGCGTTCAGTGGTCCATGTGTCACCGCCACACAATTATCGTTTCAATATAGTCGTTGCCTCTTAACAGTTGCCTATGTATGCTTGCCTCATCAAGGTTCGATGCCTTTGGCAAATCTCCACTTTGGATCGCTCTCTATTTGAAGCTTTATATGACTATACCCCCAAATCATAATTCATAAATCACTTTAATTGGCGGGCTATACAAAATAGCAGCAGCTATACGCCATAGTGTCTGATAGCTTAGCACGCTATAGTGGCGCTATTTGAATACAATCAGACAACAGCCACAACAGCAAACAACTAAACACTAAACATATTCCCATGATAATCATAATTCATAGTTTTATAAATAATAAGTCATAATAGTCATAACAATAATAATAACTCACAAAGTGATAAAGTCATAAATGATAAAGTCATAAGTGATAAGTCATAACTCATAAATTCGAGCGGGCTGAGCGAATCAGGGATAGCGCCTAAATAGCGCACTACGGCGCTATAGTGACAATAGCGGCGATAGCGCTAGAAAGAGGAATATCGTCGCGTGTTGTTCTCTACGCCGCTATAGCAGCAAAATAGCGCTCTATTTTTTTCGTGGGCTATACCGGTTAGTTCGGGATTTCCGTGGCGCCTAACCAACCGATGTTTTTTTACAACAAACCAACCGATGGTTGATTTGTCTTCCTGGCCAATCGTGCTCTAGTGACTAAGGCGATTCAACAACATCTAAATGCAGCAAAGCAACGCATGAAGCATCAGGCTAATGAACAGCGTTCTGAACGTTAGTTTTAGGTTAGTGACAATTGTCAAAATTATTCATATGTGTGGTTATCTCTAACACAATACAGTCGTCACAAAATTGCCCTTTAATTTTTTGGGCCATATCGTATCCTGACTCACGTGATTCACGTGGTATATTTGGCTTGACTTCACGACTTCTTCATTTGAGCATCCCGTTTTCCATGTTTATCGAAAGTGGTGCGTGCTCGCCATTCTGTGATAACAACATCACCATCCGACGAAGTCCTTTGAAGTGTTCCTTAGCACATTCTTTAGCATCTCTTGATCACCAAGGGTACCACTCTATTCACCAAGGCTTAATCGATCAAATGGTCTAACTTGTCGGTTTCTTTAATTATATGGGATGATTTGGAGTTTCTCCACCAGTAGTTTCCTCGCGTCGTTATCTAGAGCCATCCTGGTGCACAAGGAGGGAGGCTGGGGGGATGCTACACCATCCACTACTATATCGTGTCCAACAACTAGCTGCTAAGATAAGGATAAAGCAGCTTTGCCGCTGCCATGGAGGTCCAGCAGGTCAAGGGTCCAAAACAAGCGTGTAGTGGGCTGTGAGTGGGCAATACTGTGACCTTGGAAAGGGAATTATTTCATGAGAAGTGCACCTCGTAGTCTCTGAAGGATGAGAACCCACTATGTAGCATTTACATCGATAATTCAAGCATTGTATACGTCATTAGTCCGATTCTTTGTAGGAACTACCCGTAATAACGAGCTTGCAAAATGGATCTGTTTATCATAAAGAGATTCGTTGTTCCTGACCCGACCGACCATCTGGTTGTCTATAACTCTAAATATTGCTATATGTATGTAACATTTGCTTACCAAAGGGAATCAAAACATCACCTATAAGCTCATTCATAAAAAAAAAAAAAACTTCATCGAGCTAACCTCGTCTAAACCTTCCTCTTTTCTACTATTCCTCCTCAATTTTATTATAGTTATTGGTACTCTAAATATACTTTTTATCAAACTTAAAATGTTTTGACTTTCGGGAAATTATAAAATAACTTGTAGTCTCAAAGTCAAACGAAGAGAGTAGTTAAACTTGTCACAATTCATGTATTATGAAACTAAACAATAACACCTGATCCAAAATACCCCTATTTTTATCTGTATTCACAAGTGAAGGAGCAACAACCTTTAGAGTTACTGACAAAAATTGATGTGATCCACTCTGTTCATTAGTTAGTTGGGTGTCTGTATTTCTACTCTCTACTATGGACATCGGCGCTATGTGAACACCGCACGGGGCACCTGCGCGGCACGTGCGATGTGGTCGTTTACCTTACCTCCCTCCCGTAAAAGCAAAGCACGACTGCACGAGCTCGTTTCTTCCGTCACGGGTAGGGTCGTCCTCTTCGCACCAAATCTTGCCCATGGTTTCCTCCCCCGACGAGGCCGGCCCTGCGCGGCACGGCGAGAAGAAGCGAATGCGCTGCGGCGGCGGAGGCGCGGTGGCCTCGCCGGCGCCAACCGCCACGGCCGTGGCCTCGCATGTAAGGGTCTCCTGCATGTATGCACGCAGATCAGGCATTGTTTGTACCGTGTATTCCGTTCTTGCTCCGTTTCCTTCCTTGTTTATATGGTCAAAGAACTGTCCGTTATAGGCGACCGCGTATGAAGATGCAAGATACCCTTTTTCGTGTGGTCAGAGACTCAGAGTAGTATCATGTGCTGGTTGCATCGAGGAGATGCAAATGCGTTGCTGCGCGTGCTGTTTGTTGTTGTGCATGGATTTATGTGAGGCTGATTGTTTGGTACTGAATCCTGACTAAATTGGATAGCACTGTTAGGTGATTGAGCGGATCCATAGAGATCATATGTTGATATGCAGATGGGAATGTGTTTGATGCAGATTAGGACGGGGGGACTTTTTGGAAGATCAGATAATGTGTTGTGATTAAGAGAGGAAATTTGCATGTTTCTAAATTGCTATAATTTGAATCAGTTGATATATGAATGCATCCATTAAGTTGCAGAATTGCTGAGTAACAATGGGTTCGTTTGACTTGAAAGATTTGGGAGGAAAGGACATTTTTTAAGGAAACTAATTTTATTGGTTTCTCAATTTTGAGAAAGGAACCTATCTAGTCGATTCATAATTTGTTTCTACTCTGCTCAGTTGCACTTGCACATGTTTTTTTAAACTCATGAAGCCATTGGTGACTCAACAATTTTTGAACTTTAATGCAAATTGGGGATACATTACTTGAACAAAATCATAACATACGGAAACAGCTAAAATTATATATTTCTGGTAATTTCATCATAACACAGTTATTTTGAAAGTTTAGATTGAGATACTTTCAAAACAAAGTGGAATGTTCATCCAAGAAAGTTGATGCTAGCATGGCTAACTTTTATTTGTTTCAGGACCACTGCTCATCAAGAAATTTCACGGAGTACATTGACGGAGCTACGACTGTAAGACGTTGAGAAGTTTCAAATTGATTTGTTCAGATATGTTGTTTCTAATTCCAAATTTGTGTGATTGTTATGTATATAACTTAGCTACCCCTGTTTCATTTTTTGTGGGTAGACATGTGGAAAGTGGCGTCCGGGTGAATCACAGAGACCTGAAATTGATGATGCCCCCATTTTCACTCCAACTGAAGAGGTTTGTAGATTATACATCTCTGCACAAAATTGTGCAAAGATATGCTTGATAGTATAGTACTCCTTTGTTCTTTCCATTGATGTTTTAGAACTCATGTAGTTGGACTTTTCAATGTTTGTCCACCAATATGTTAAAAATTATCAGGGTTAGACATGTAAAATCTAGATAACTTGATGTTTCTTGCTAGAATTATTATGAATTTGTTAATTTCGAACAGTATTACAAGAAATGACATTATAGTTTCATCTGAATAATATTGTTTTCTGACAGGAATTTAAGGATGCAATCGGATACATTGCTAGCATTCGTCCACAAGCAGAAAGATATGGAATTTGTCGTATTATTCCACCATCTTCATGGAAACCTCCATGTCCTCTGAAGGAGAAGAGTTTCTGGAAATGTACAGAGTTCAATACTCGAGTTCAACAAGTTGACAAGCTTCAAAACAGGGAGCCCACAAAGAAAAGAACACCACCTCGAGTTCAGAGGAAAAGAAAGAGAAGAAAGAGACTAAGGTTTGGGATGACTCACAGACGTCCTACTTCAAGTGCGGACTCCGAAGAGAAATTTGGCTTTCAATCTGGGTCTGATTTCACATTAGAGGAGTTTCAGAAATATGCTGATGAGTTCAAGCAGGAATATTTCGGAATGAAAGGCAGTGATGAAATTTCTATTTCTGAAATTAAGAACCACTTGAAAATATGGGAACCATCAGTGGAGGAAATCGAGGGAGAATATTGGCGGATAGTCATGGGCCCTACTGATGAAGTTGAGGTATGTCTGTAGATAATACGCAGATCATGCTGTTATTTTCTTTTATCAAATTAGTACTTATTGATGTCAAACTTCCTTTGCCTAGGTGGATTATGGTGCTGATTTGGACACTGCAACCTTTGGTAGTGGTTTTGTTAAATTATCTTCTTCAGATGGAAATAAGCAAGATCCATATGGTGTGTCTTGTTGGAACTTGAATAATCTGCCACGGCTGCCTGGTTCAGTTATCTCATTTGAAGATGAGGATATATCTGGTGTTGTTGTCCCATGGCTTTATGTAGGAATGTGCTTCTCTTCATTTTGCTGGGTAAGATTCTTAGCTAATCTGCTTCACTTTCACCATTTCTCTCATGAATTTTGGATCCCATAATCAGTAAAGTGATCCTACTGTGATTGACACTGCAAAAAATTATATAGTCTGAGTGTGCTGTTCAGTGTTTGTTTTGGATTACATTGATATATGGTGGTTGGAACATAGGTGCATAAATGATTTATGACATTGTTGTTCATGGAGCACATTCTAACTTATCTTTTTATATTACTTTGCTGCAGCATGTGGAAGACCATTTTCTTTATTCTCTGAATTACATGCATTTTGGTGAACCAAAAGTTTGGTATGGTGTCCCTGGTGGTGAGGCAGTAAAGCTGGAAGAATCTATGAGAAAAAACTTACCCAAACTGTTTGATGAACAGCCTGACCTACTTCATGAGCTGGTAATCACTTTTTTCTGTTATATAATTGGCAGAACGCTAGTGACCTACTGCCAAGTTCATCTTTATTTTGTTCTGACATAGCATAGTTGAATACCGCTAAAGCTATTAAGCATTAAAAGCAGTGTATTGTTTCTTTTTGTCATGAATGCTGTACTTGCTATTATTACCTGGTATTTATCATATGATTTGTAGGATCTATTACTACATTATGAGATGGCAAATTAGTTGTTAGAGATGTTTTGTTTGTTTCTGATTTCGGTAAACAACGTTTTTCAATTATTCATCCGTGATGTGAAGAATTCCTCCTGTGCTAGAGAACATATGTATCTCATCCATTTTCATTCTGAATTTTCTTGGAGCAGGTTACACAGTTATCTCCATCTGTCCTAAAGTCAGAAGGAGTTTCTGTTTACCGTGCTGTTCAGAAGTCAGGTGAGTTTGTTCTGACACTACCACGAGCATACCATTCTGGATACAACTGTGGTTTCAACTGTGCGGAGGCAGTAAATGTCGCTCCTGTGGATTGGCTCCCTCATGGACAGTGTGCTGTTGAGCTATATAGAGATCAGCATCGCAAGACATCAATATCACATGACAAGTTATTACTGAAGGCTGCAAAAGAAGCTATCAGACAACTTTGGATGAACTTTTTAATTGCAGAAGTGGTAAAGGAGAATACATATGGCTGAACACATGTGGAAAGGATGGAGTCCTGACAAGTGCAATTAAGGTAATAGCTTACTAATATTGGAGCTTACTATGTGCCTCTTAATGGATTATAACATACTGATATTTTACATTGTCTTTCACTATTTCAGACAAGAGTTAAGATGGAGGCTGCTGCATGGGAGGCGAATGTTCCTTTGAAAAGTAAGAAGATGGACAAGGATTACGATTCCAATGACCGAGAGTGCTTTTCATGCTTTTATGACCTGCACTTGTCTGCTGTCAGTTGCCAGTGTACACCTAACCGCTTTGCTTGCTTAAACCATACGGATCTTCTTTGTTCATGTGGAATGGACAGGAAAGTTACATTGTTTCGATATAGCATGGAGGAGCTTAATACTCTTGTAGCAGCTCTGGAGGGTGATTCGGCTGCAGTTTGTTGCTGGGCACAGGACCACCTAGGCTTAGTTTGCCAATCTGGTTCTCTGGAGCACAGGAAGATGGACTCATGTAAAAGCACAGAATTTTCAGGAGCTATTGATGCTAATGTTGTTTCTGGATTTGGTGGCAATCAAAATCACTGCCATGACCTTCAAAAGCCAGCAGTATTCCATCAAGAGAAAGGAATCCAGAATAATTGTCTTAAACTCAACATAGAGGATCCACCATGCAGTTCTAGAATAAAAGAAGAACATGGCAATGATAGGATGGTTCTTGATCATAGGCCTTTACAGAAAACTGACAGTCCATTTAGAGCGACCTCTGAGTGCAGTTCTCCATTGTCTTTAAATTGTTCAGCCAACTTACTCTTTCCTTCAAGTAATCAAGTTAGCAATTCTGACCTAGGGGCTTGCAAGATTACTAAGAAACTATTTGGTGTTGAAATTGGAAATTCGGCAAAGCATTCTGATGATCAAGTTGGTCAAATGGTAATGACTTCAGGGCAATCTGTTTCAGCGTCTAGGCCAATATCAAGGCACCAGGTTGAGCCACTAGACTATGGAATGGTAATGATTGACAAAAAGTGGTTCAATAATCAAGCCATTTTTCCTAAAGGTAACAAACGAGTGCAATTTGCATTTGACCTTTAAACAAGTGCATTGCATTTGGGATGATCAAATGGCCCTCTAGAATTGTGGCAAATAGAGTAAATAATGTCATTGCAGGTTTCAGAAGTCGAGTTACATTTTACAATATACAAGATCCGATAGTGCGGTGCTTTTATGTTTCAGAAGTCCTGGATGCTGGACCTCTTGGACCATTGTTTAAGGTATCATCATGTTATTCTATTTTCAGGGTGGAACTCTCTTTGATTTCTTGTGGATCACAGTAAAGATTTCTTGTTGAATTAATTACAGGTGACCTTAGAGCAGGTTCCTGATGTTTCTTTCACTCACTCCTCACCAATGAGTTGTTGGGATAGTGTTAGAGACAAGGTGAATGAAGAACTAGAAAACCTACAAAGAATTGGAAAATGTGGCGTTCCTAATTTTTTAACACCTGATTCTGTAAACGGGCTTGAAATGTTTGGGTTCTTGTCCCCACAAATCATTCAGGTATAATTTAGTTGAGATCGAGAATGTTTCTTTTGAAAGTTGGTAACTTTTAGTACCAGGAACTATAATCTAACAAAGATATTCACTTATTCTTCTTAGGAAATCGAGGCTCTAGATCCCCATCACCAGTGTTTAGACTACTGGTTATCAAAGGCTGCTTCTCCAGCGAAAGAACTCCCTTCAGATTCCACGGACTCAGCAGTGCTTAAATGTTCCAATCATGTAAGATTACTTGGAGTTGAGATTGCAAAGGAGTCTGAAAAATCGAGTCTGCAGTAGTTCCTGTGTCGATGAGGTCACACTTGAGAACCTGCCAAAGAAGGCTAAACTTCCAGATGGACAGAAAACTAACAGTGATGAAAAGGTACTCTGCAGTAGCAGATAGCAGCAAGGACCTGATACGGTAGGCGCATTCTGTAGCATGAAATGAAGCAACCAATATAGGTAAATTAGGCCAGAATAGATAAAACATTTCAAGTGTCAGACACAGAATGACCTTAGACTAAACTGAACTAGAGTCACCATTGATTTACCTTTTTTTATAGACAGCTTCCATTGATCGTTCTCCTTTTAGATTCTTTCATTCATAAGGATGGCAGGATGGCTTATTTGTCCACTAATTGTTTCCCTGACTAGTCAATTTCATGGTAATCAATATCTGAGATATTTGTCTGTCTCAGAAATAGTTTGCATGTACAAAACGTTCGGTGCCAAATCCCAAAGCTGTGAAGTTTCTTGATTATGGTTTTTTTTTTGTAACCTAATTGTATTATGGTTTCTCTCTTGTAATATCAGTAGTGTTCTAATTTTCCCCCTAATGTGTTATGAGATTTTGTGTATCCGCCTGCCATGAAAGCAATAAGATGCTGACAACGTCAGTTTTAAAGAAGGGGAAAATGTAGGCCTGTTTGGCACAGTTCACAGCAGCTTCATGAAGCTGTTATGAACTTTTTTTTTTTTGCCAAATATCTCTTTATAAAGCAGCTCCATAGATGAAGCTATTTTACTTCCTTTCTCGAAGAGCAATGGGACATGAGAGATTAAAATAGTAGTTTCTCACAACTCCACCTAACACAAGTGGGTCCCATTATACCTAAGGCTTTGTTTGGTTATAGATATTCAGGCGGAGGCATTGAATTGGCCTGAAATACCAAAGCTGAGGGGCATTGGAAATGGCCTACAATACCAATGCCAGTGTTTGGATGTGCAACTAGTTGATAGCTGGAATCGTAGGAAAACAACCAATTCCAATTCGGTAATCCAATTCGGTAATGCTCTGGGGCGGACGTTCGACGCGTCGAACGTAGATTGGGCCGTGCTCGGGGCCCAATAGCGGGGCGACAACGCGACGAGCGCGTGTTCGCACGCCACCGCGCGCGCTCGGCCGGGGGTAGAATGGTAATTTCGCCCCAGCGGGGCCACGGCTGCCGTGGACGACCTCGCCCCCGCTCACTCTCTCTCACGCTGCTCACTTTCCCCTCCTCTCTGTCTCTCCTCGACGACATCGACGGACGACGGCGGCGCCTACTCCTCCCTCCTTCATGCTCGCGCACGACGGCGGCGAGGTCCTCCTGCTCTTGCCTCCCGTGCTCCTCCCGCTCCTCCCCATGCCGGCGGCGAGTTTCTCCCGCGCGCCTCGCCTCCACTTTCCTCCTCGCCATCGGCGGCGGCCGCGGATCCGCGGGATCCGGCGGCGGTAGCCACGGATCCGCGGGATCTGGCGGCGGTGGCCATGGGTCCGGCGGTTTTCGTGGCGGGCGGTGGTGGTCGCCGGCGGATCCGGCCGTCGCGTCGACGATGGAGCCCGCTCCGACGGTGCCTGACGCGGGATCCGGCGAGGGGCGACAGTGGATCCGCGCGTATGCGGCACGGTAGGCCTCCTCCTCCTCCGTTTCCCTCTGTAGCCCCCCTCCTCCATCTTCGGTGAGCTCATTCCTTTTTTTTTCTTTTTTCGGTGTTTCAGCTTTGTTGCTTTGGTTGTTTCAGCACCCTTTCACATGATGTTTCTCTAGTTCTTTGCCGATGGTTCTTTTTTTTTTTTTGCATATTTTTCAATTCTGTTTCAAACGTTTGCTCTCTGTTGTTTCTATTGTATTTTTCAATTTGTTTTGGATGTTTTTTTCCTGTTTTTTGTAAGTTTTGTCTCCATGAATCTATTTGTTTCAGTTCTTAATCTGTTTTTGTTTCTTTTCTTTTGAATCTTTGTTTCATTTTCTTATTCGCCTTTTTTCACTATTTTTGTTTGTTTCAATTCGTCTCGTGGTGATGTTTCTTTTTTTTTGTCTCGTGTTTCAAATTGTAAATTTGATTTGTTTCAAATTGCGAGTTTGATTTGTTTCAAATTGCAAATTTGATTTTTGTTTTTCAGTTTTTGTCGCGTGTTTCAAATTGCAAATTTGATTTGTTTCAACCGCATTTCACCTCTTGTTTCATTTTTTTCTAATTTTTCTTCATTTTTTGTGTTCCCGAGCACGGCAACCATGTTGGGATGGCGGCGGCGGCGGAGCTGTCACGGAGGAGCAGGCCGCGCGGGGGGAGTGTCGCGGCGGGAGGCGGCGTGTGCGCGCTTCCCGTCTGTTTGGCCCGTGCGCGGCGTGTGCGTGCTCGATGCGGGGTGGACGCGCGCTGCGGGGGGTGAGGATGATGGGCCGGGCCCTGTAGCATTGGGCGTTCGATGATTGAACGTTCGAGCGCTAGTCGCTCCCATTCCAATTCCTGTTTGGATGTACAATATGCCGAATTGTATGTTTTAAAGAGTCTGGACTCTACAATGATGTAAAATCGTTCTTCAACACATATATTCATATGATTATATATCATTTTAGCAAATAAAAAATTATAATATTCAGAAAAATATTACAAACTGCAGTAAAATCAATATATATCCTCCTCTTCTTTCTCCTTTTGTTTTCTTCATTAATGAAGGGAACCAACTCAAGATCTGACATAGTGCAGCTACAATGCTCACAGGCACACACATGATTTTTAAGAGCATGATATGAAAAACAATCATTCAGAAACACCAATAGGACATCAAACCTAGACACTATATACCTTCAATCGAACTGAAGAACAACGAAATCTTGACTAAAGTAACCTGCAAAATACAGAGAAAGGGGGTTAGGGTTTGGAAATAGTAAATCGATGGAGGGAAAGAAAAGAAGACATCAATAGATCTGCGAGGATAGGCACATGGATAAAGGATTTGAGCAGGAAAGGGGAAGTAAATGAGATTAGCAAGAAGACTGACTTGCTGCGATGGAGAACGACGGGGGATGGGAGGGGACGCCGGAGGTTGGGGAGGGAAGGCGGAGGTTGGGGAGTGGACGCCGGAGGTTGGGGAGAGGACGCCGGGGAAGAGGACGCGCCTCCGCCGTGGGGTTCAACCTCTCGGCGCATCCGCCATCGCCATCGCCATCGTCGTCGCCTCCGCCATCGCCCGCTCCTTCTTTTCTTTCGCGAGCCGCGCGGGTCGAAGAGACGAAGGGGTACGCGCGGACGGGGTCGGGGAGGGGAGGGAACGCGATTCCGGGCGAATACAGAGCGGGAGACCTCTGAATTGGGGGCGGGCTCTTTCCTTCGTGCGGGAAGGGTCCACGATATTGGACGCGAATGCCTCGGCCCAATTCCAGTATCATCCAAACAACAAAATTCGACGGCGCCAAATACCAAAGCCGATTCCAGGGTCCCAATATCTACTTCCAAACGCAGCCTAAAGGACTACCCGTGCCCCTCTATCTCTCTCTTCAAGTAGTGCGTGGGTGGACGCAAGGTAAGTGGTGGGTGTTGCTGCCAACCACAGCCGCGATGAGCAGGGCTGTCGGTGGAGCGAGGCTAGGGTGCCATCGTAGGAGGCACGTGGCTAGGCACGTGTGGTAGCCAGGGCTCGGCTGGATGCGGGGCGAGGGAGTCATCGCGCCGGTGAGATTGTCGACGAGGGCGGGGTTGAGGCTTGGGCAACGCCTTCGGGGCTCCACCAGATGGGGTGGAGCGCCACTGCTTGGCCTGACAAGAGCGCGAGCGCTGCGCCGTTGCTTGTCTTGACGGGGCGTAGCGAGAGTAGGGGCGCAGATCGCCAAGTCCAAGGCTCGCCGTGCATTGCTCGCTAGGGCCGGGAGCGCGGCCGCTAGGGACGCAACTGAGCGCGGAAGGACAGAGGCAAGAAGCTGGAGCAACGCTTTCAGGACGCAGGGTCGGCACTTCGCCACCGGGGTCGCGGGCCAAGACCCGCCGGGAACGCCGCCATCGGGGCAGAGGCGAACCGCCGTTGAAGGCACGAGCCACCAGGGCCAGCACGGCCACTGGGGTGAGCGTGGCCGAGACGGGGCAGGCTGGAGCCGACGGGGCGTGAGCGGCCACAACCATCGGCGCACGGGCGCTCGAGCTTGCATGCAATGCCGGGCGCAAGCGGCCACGACCACTAGGAGGCGCGCGCAGGGCTACGTGCCGCCGCGCCGCTGCCAGAGGGTAACACCGTCGAAGGAGCCCCCGTGCTCGATACACGTGTGCAAGAGAGACAGAGCTGTGAAAAGAGATATGTAAAATTTGTGAACAGTGTTAATATCACTTTCTCGGATAAAAAAGTGACCTAAATAACAATTGTACATCTTGATGAGTTGTACAATTTTCATATTGATGAGTTTTTCAGGTGAAATCATTTACTACTTCAAAATGTTGTTTGAAATTGCTATTTTTTAAAATCCAATTTTTAAATTGATAGAACAGAGTCACGTGAAGAGATAAAAAAAATAGTAGCTCTAAAAACACAACAAATTGATAAAGCAAAGTTTTAGAAACAGTTAGGAAAAAGAATCACCACATTTGGAGTTAGCATGAGGGAGAAAGACTAGTCACAAAATTTTATTGTAGATTAAAATAAGAAAACTTTTGTTCATGTTCTTCAATTTCTAGTATCTAAAGAAATTATTTTTCTATTAAAAAATAGCAACCCACATTTCGTGGCGTTGGAATTTGACTCTCGTGAAAATGATCACTCTCATGAAAAAAGGTTTCCATGAGAGTATTTAAATACTCTCACGAAAACAGCTGATTTTCATGACGGTGTGTGGAGCACTCTCATGGAAATAGGTTTTCGTGGCGGGATTTTCATCACTCTCATGAAAATATTTATTTTCATGAGAGTTTGTTTTTCACTCTCATGAAAAACCATCCCTCTCACGAAATATCCAGTTTCTGGTAGTGTCAGCTCATATATGTCAGAAGTGTTGAGATAACAACCCAACCTAAAAATACAACGCAATTACCCACCCCGCTCCACCCCAGATGGCCATATCAAATGGGTGCTCACGGGTTGCAGAGGAGGTGCTTGAAGTTGAGGCGGATGACAGAGCCGCGACAGAGGTCGTCGCCTGTGGCGAGATGGTTGAGGACAGGGGCGAGCGTTACGTGAAGCCAAGAGATGCCGTTGGAGAGCAGGACACGATATCAGTGGTACTAGGTCACCTATTAGTCCTTTTCATCTTGATATACTACTAAAATTAATTTTTAGCTAGCTAATAATATTATTATCTAAACAGACCTTATTATTGTTGGTTTGAGTAAATCCTGCCTTTCGCTCTTAGATAGAACAATCAATGGTCATATGCTCATATATCGACAATCGAAATAAACAGTGCTAACCACTGGACTAGAGGCGAGGTTATTAGGGACTTTCTTAAAAAAAAACAACAACAAAACGGGTCATTAGGGAACTCTTGGAGGCGGTTGTAGCCGGGAAGTAAGTCGGCGGTGGCCTACAAATACCCGGCCACGTGACGACACCGGATTGCAAACCTATTTATATTTCTTCTCCTCTATAAATTCCGCATCTCTCTCGTCCGCCTCTCCACTACCGACCCCCTTCGTCTGCCGAAGCCTGCTGTCTCCTCCGGCCGCCGCCGCCGTCATGGCGAGCAGCAACTTCTCCACCGTCTACATCTCTGTCATTGACGACGTCATCACCAAGGTCCGCAAGGATCTTATCAAAAACGGAGTCGACGACGACGTCCTAAAGGACCTAAACAAGCTCCAGGCTGTAAGAACCTCCGATTCATCGATCCTGCTCTCGTCCCCTTCAATTTTTTGTTGATTTCAGCGATTTTGACGGTTTCACTCCCACCCTGCCGAGGAAACCCTAGCTGTGGGAGATGAGAATGATGCACCGTGGCGCGATCTCGGGGAACATAGACAGAACCATGGCTGCCGCGTCCGCCGGAGGCACCACCGGCACAACATCACCGGTGCACGACCTCAACCTGCCGTATGAGGCCACATCCGAGGAGTACGCCACCCCGACCGCTGACATGCTGTTCCCGCCGGTGCGGCGAGACCTAATCCCTCGTCTGGTGCACCTTAAAATTTTTCCCGACCTAGTAATTGGGACGCGAGGTTCTGAATGAATTACATGTATTTGTTTGCAGACACCATTGCAGACCCCAATCCAGACTCCTCTGCTGGGGACAGACACACCGATGTACAACATACCCACCGGACCTTCCGATTATGATCCGTCACCAATCAGCGATATCAGGTACGGGATGGCGATGAATGGGGCAGACCCAAAGGCTGGCCGTCCAAGTCCCTACATGGTATTGTGAATTTGTACTGTGCTGTTATATGTGACTAGTTTTTCCCCCTTGTTAGTGTTAGCTGTTTGTCATGTTTAGAAATTTTTGCAGCCACCACCTTCCTCATGGATGAATCAGAGGCCGCTGGGTGCTGATGTGAATGTCGGTATGTGCATGCTTATGTCCTCTGTTTGTTGTCCACGACTCCACGTGTGCAAACTGCATTCCTAGTTTAGTCTATTTGGAGGTAATATCATTTGGGAAGAACAATAACTAAAACGATTTGTGTGACTTATAATGTACAGCTTATGTGGAAGGCCGTGAAGATCCTGACAGGGGCGTGCAGCCTCAGCCACTGACTCAGGTGAAATATGAGATCGTAGATCATTTGAGAGCATGGATAATCAGTAATGTTGCATTGGGGATTCCATCTGTTATTTGTTTGGGCTCTCATTTATTTTTGTAGAACATTACTCCCTGATGATATTGAATCTTAGTTAATTTTAGTATTAATTGGGTTTGTTAATTTTAGGATTCATTGTCAAATATAACCCAGAATGTAATAATGATTGTATTAATTGAATAATGATTTTACAAACTTTTATTCATAATACAATTGAATATAAATGATATGGGACCTTAAAAGGATTCTTTACAGAGTTCAATAAAAAAAATTACTTCATCTATAATGAAAGTTGGATGCCATTCTATTTGAATTTTGGATTGAGTGAAGAAACAGTATCTTGAAAAGTCCTTTATTCAAACAAAATGCTAATAATGTTAGCCTCTTAGTTAATTTTAGTATTAATTGGGTTTGTTAATTTTAGGATTCTGAGATATTTGTTATGATTTTACAAACTTTTATTCATAATACAATTGGTGAAGGGAAACACACCGAGAATCTTGTAACGCCAATGATATGGGACCTATGTATGTTTGTGTAAGTGTATTTTGGGTGTCTTAAAAGGATTCTTTACCATTCTTAATACAAAGATATACATCTTTCCTACATGTTCAATAAAAAAAATTACTTCATCTATAATGTGTATATCGCACGTAATGTCTCTCTTTCGATGATGCCATGTCTATTTGAATTTTGGATTGAGTGAAGAAAAGTGCTTAGTGGAATGATTAAAAGTGTCTACTGCAGAATAAATATGCCAGCAGGATTAATTAGTTCAGTTTTTTCCGTTAGCATTATATGAGGTTGAGGCGTTTAGCATATCTGCAGCATGAGTTAAACTAGGTTAACCTTGGGGGGTGGGGGTGGGTGCAAAAACCAGGCATTAGCAGCTCGGCAATAGGTTTGAACTCATTTACCTGTATTGCTGGTCAAAGGTAACTAACCCATTTGCATTTCTATTTTGAGCCTTGCAGTTTTATTTTGTTTCGTTCATTTTTGTAGGATTTTTTTATGATGTCTTCTGGAAAACGCAAGAGGGATGTGTATCCTGGTCAGCTCCCATCTGGTCCTTTTGTACCACAGCAAGATGGAAGTGCTGATCAGATATTAGAATTTGTTGTGTCAAAGGTAACTATCAGTGATAAATTCAATTCAATGTATGGCATTTCTTTTCCTTGATATGTTTCTTCAAATATGTTTGTGCTTGAGTTAGTTAGTGCTATGCTAGGACATGTTGCACAGTTTGAGGATTTGTCATCCCCCAGTTTACAATGAAATGAGTCTTCAGTTCACAGCCATGCCTTATAATTTAGGATGGAATATGTCTAGTGTTTGTTTTCTTAGGATGGAATATGTCTAGTTTTTTGTTTTATCCAAGTAAGGTGTTGCACACTTTCTTTTGCATCTGACCCACCAATCACATTTTTTCCCATGGTTTGCACAATAAAGCCATGGCATTCCATACTTTAACACGGTATTTGTGATGTGTGAGTACAAGACACAACTAGTAGCTATTAGATACATGGTATAGTTTAATGGAGTTAGTATTGTTTAAAAAAATAGACCTTTATTCTAAAAAAATAGACCAACGTTGGAGGAACTAGGTGGCATAGGACTTGAACCTGGGTGGTGTGGGTATGCATCCACCCCTTGACCAACTGAGCTAGCCTAGCTTCATGAGTCTGCTTAAACTTTGTGTCCTTTTGTTGTGCATTAAGTAGTTGACCACTCACTCAAATATGTTGTTGTTATGTATAGCCAATTTAGACAAGCACAGTTTTAAAGCTTATACTTCTAGTGCAGTGTGCATCCACTTTATATTTAACAATCAGATCATCTGGAGAAGTAAATAAATCATTCATTTTGTAAGCTGAGAATATGTTTCTATCATAATGGAATATATTGAGTATGTCCAACTAGAATGACCTTGTTTTTTCCATCTAACTAATTTAGTATTCCTCTGTTTATGAAAATTCTTTGAATGTTAAAAATCTTGTGTGTTAAGTCCTCAATTTCTGTTAATCTGTGTTCAGGAAAATGTAAACCAACGTTGGAGTTCCATCATCAACAAGCTTGATACACCAACCAAGCCAATCACTCCAATTATTCCGCAGTGTGATGGGATTCAAGACGACTACAATGATGTATTACTCTAAAACTAATGGGTTCACATAGATATTTCATTACAAACTTACTGTGATGTTTCTTTTTCCAGCAATATTTCTTTCCAGGAGTTCCAACTGAAGATTATAATACCCCTGGAGAATCTGGTAAATTGTCATCGAACTGCGCAATTTTATGTTTATTGCTAAATCATTTTTTATGTTACTTATATATATTTTTGTTATGTTTATTAGTGGAGTATCAAGCTCCTACACCTGCTGTTGGAACACCAAAACAAAGAAATGATGCTGGAAATGATGATGATGATGAACCTCCTCTTAATGAAGATGATGACGACGACGACGAGTTAGATAAACTTGAGCAAGGGGAGGATGAATCTAACACGGAACATCTTGTACTTGCACAATTTGACAAAGTAGGTGCACCTTGTTTAAGTTATGCTTTCCATGCTTAGGTTTCCCTCTAGTTTCATTCCACCTTGTCTTACATCCTCTTCAATGATTAATAGGTGACAAGGACCAAGAATCGTTGGAAGTGCAATTTGAAGGATGGAATCATACAATTAAATGGCAAGGATGTTCTATTTAATAAGGTGGGTAACATAATCTTTTTTGGTCAAGTTTGTGAATACTTTGAGCCTTAAATTATTCTGTTTTTATACCATTGTTGCATTACCGACATGGATTTGATAAACTGAATTTGCGGCGACGGGTGAGTTTGAATTTTGATTTTTTTTTATGAAGATGAGCTATTTATTAGAAGCAAATGCATGGACATATCTTTTCTTTGACATAAGGACGGGGAGGTGACAAAGTGTTCTTGGTGGGTCCTGGCAGTATGACTGCGTCGTGTTCTGCTATTGAGACACTGCAACTGTTATCGCTGTAAAAAAAATTATTGCTTGTGCTGTGTATACACATTTTCTGAGATGGGTCTGTCAAATCTGCAGTCTAACCATATTATCTGATTTAGTGTTAGTTATACATTTTCCCCTCTAAAGTTAGTTCTTCTGCTGTATCATGTTTGCTGGCGCTCTTGTTGGCAGTAATGGTGCGTATGTGGACTTTGAAAGCAGTCGTTCCGGTGTTTTGTGGCTACCGAGACGAATGTGGAATACCTTTTTTACTTGGTGCAACCTAAGGCATGGTTCGTTTGGTTGGCGATTATTTGTAGTTTAGATACTCTCTCCTTCCAAGTTTTTCCAAGAGACTCCTTCACCCTACCACCCCACCAAGAAAAAAAAAAAATCCTCCAAGAGACGGCCTTTCAAATTTGATAAAAAATTATTGAGATTATTATTGAGAGAATTGTAAAGATTAATATTGAATTGGTATGCTATAATAATAACAACAATATAATGAATGAAGAATCGAATGATGTTTAGTTTGTATCATGAATAGGTACGCCATAACTACATCCAACCATATAGTATGATAAACCCCAAAAATACCAGATGTATGCAATAGTGTGGATTTGTAAAAAAGAGAAAAACTTAACAATGAACTGGTTATTCATTTGTACTCCGATTTGTACTCCGATTTTAACAATGAACTGGCTTACGAAAAATAGCATTATCATTTCCACTCTCCATTGTAGGAATACAAGGTCAGGGCTGATTAATCAGCAATTGTAGTTCTTTGCAGATCCCCACGTTTCCATTTGGAAGATAGTTTAGGTAAAACGTTGATGCTACCAAATCACCGGGAGATCTCTCCTAACACACACAAAAAAAATACTAATATCAAAGAAGAAAAATCAAGCGACTCTAAAGCAACAACTTCAATGGCAATGTCAATATAGAGTTTGTCGTGCTGATAACATGTTGTAAAACATGTTGCCAGCGGTAAAGATCTTTCTTTTTCTTGTTTTTTTTTTTTGCCTCTTTTATATATAGCAGATAAAAGTAGAACATATAAACATAAGATAAAACATTTTTTTTTATTTCTCTAGATATTAGTTCTTCAACATAGAGCTCTTACGTATATATAACCTTGAGGAAAGGTCACATTTTTTTCAACTATGCTTCATGTTTTTAGCCATACTTGTTTAGTTCCATGCAACTCAATTACAGTAAAAGTTTGAGTTATGAGAGTGCTTTTAAGAGCTACCCTAAAGTGGAGTCTGTGGAACCGTCTTAACACTGCTATAGTCCTGTTAAGAGTTTGCTAAACGCCTATTATGTACAAACGAATTAAAATTTAAATTATGATTGTTTTCTGCTTTGGCTCTAGAATAGAGTGGGTCCCTTGTTTGGGCGCCTGGAGCTGCAGCCGTCCGTTTGCCCCCCTACCGTTCCCTCACCTCACAGGATCCCCGCACTGCTCGCGAGCCGTCCCGTCCATCTTCCACCTGCACGATCGGCGCCCCGTCCCGCAGGGCCGTCGCCGTCGCCAGCCATGATCCAGCTCCTGTTCGCGCTGCTGGCCGCGGAGGCGGCGCTGGCGCTGGCGCTGCTCTTCCACACGCCCGTGCGCCGCCTCGCTCTGGTCGCCGTCGACCGCGCCAAGAGGGGGCGCGGACCCGTCATGGTCAGGACCGTCGCGGGCACCATTCTCCTCGTGCTTGCCTCTGCCGGCTACAGCGTCGCCAAGATCCGCCGCCGCGCGGAGGACCTCGGGCAGCTCACGCCCACCGACCAGGTGCTCGCCAGTCGCCACCTCCTCGAGGCGTCGCTCATGGGTATTTATGCTCCTTCATTCACTATCTGCCTCCTTATTTGTTTAGTTTTGAGATCGCTGCACGCTCGTCCCTTGGGCTGGGCGAGGGGCATACCTACGTGTTCACCTGTTTTGATAGAATGGGATTGACAAATCCTCTGTCGATGATTGGATTGTGCTGGATGCTTACAATTTCTGCCAACTTTACTGGATCTGTTGGTTCCAATGAGGAATTTTTATTGTCACAAAGATATAACATCACCTATGTATTACTGCATATTCGTGTTTTTCATCACTGGATGACATCATAGAGAATTGCGGGCTCCTTCCTTCCAGGAGAAAAATTCATTATGAAAGCAATAACTAAACTATATTGCAGTAACATTATTTATTTAGATACTTTAGTGGGATGATGTTATTATCTCAAGCTTTACTTTTTTCTATGGAAGCTATGATCTTTATATTCTCAATTTATAAAACCAAGTTAGAATCTGATAAAGTTTTACTGAACATTTTGAAAAGACACATTCAATAGCAGGCTAGCAGCCACATGCCAACATCACAAAGAACGGCGAGAAATGTGTCAATTGACACTGAACACCTTTTTGACATGGAATGTACGAGTCTGCAGGCCAGATTCCATGTAACTAGGGGAACTTTTTGTCGAAATCATGGTTAAGTTGTGTTGCTTACCTGTGGATGCTAAATAGTTTTAAGAATGTACCTCAACATTTTAGCATGCTGTCTCTTGTCCCTACATTATAAAAGAAAATCTGTTGGTGTTTAGGTTTTGTACGGGTTTCTAAAACTCCTCTTTTGAGGAAAAAAAAATGTATGTTGCTAATACTGTTAATAACAATCTAAATATATATGACTGAATTTTCATTCCTTTCATAAAACATCAGAATACTTGCATGTTTGTTATCCTATCTGAACTTTGAGTCAGGTTATATAACGACTTACCATCGTCTTCGCAACTTCTTTGTCAATGTTTCATGCCTTTTTTGCATGTTTATTATCATGTTTCGACTTTGCATTCGTTTGTTTTAGACCAAAGACCTCACGGTACTGCTTTTATTGAAAGCACAAAGGTTTATGCTGGCAGAGTCACAAGCGACTACAGGCGCACAGCGCAACAAAGAAAAAACCGGGTAAAGTTTGCCCTTCCCTCCATCTCCCAGAGCCGACTGAAAAAAGAACAGCCACTCTGACTTCCAAAACAGAAAGAAATGCCCTGACACCAACAAGAAGGCCTATTACACCTCTCTCCTCAGGCAAACACTTTCACCTAGTGATACTAGCAGATTACTTCCATCTCAACAAGCCCCCCTGCAGCTCTTTTAAGATCTCTAGTTGCTGCTTCTCATCCGTCCTTGCCAGCAGCGTTCAGTCTCCAGTGTTGTAGGGAGCCCTGTATCTTGAAAGCAACCTGTAAAGGTGTTTTGGCAAGTGTGTTAGCAAAAAACCATTCATTTCTGGCCTTCCACAAACTCCAACACACTCCAGCCAACACAAACAATTTCCACCAAATGTCTCTTCTTTTAGCCTCTCCCGGGAAGTTGTCCTGAAAATCAGCCAGCGACAACAGGATTTTTGCCAACCTATAGCGTCCCTCACTAAACACCAGTTTACTATCACCATTGGGCATCTGACATGATACGATCCATCGACTTTACTTTACTGCACAGATTGCAGTTTATTGAGCCATCCCAGTTTCCTTTTTTTTTTCTCGAATACGCAGGAGAGCTGCGTATCATTGTATTAAGAGAGGAAAAACAGTCCTGTACAATTATGCCCACTTTACTCCGGACCGAGCAGGAGGGCTTGAGACAAATTTTTCCTCTCCGATAAAAACATACTCTAACCGCCTACCTACACTGTCGCTAGAGCTGGACACAAGGCATCAAGCTTCCGTGCACCCACAAGACACCACAAGTGGTGTTCATCGTCAAAGGCACGCAATAGGTCATTCATGTTGGGGCTGGCACCCTCAAATACGCAGGCATTCCTGTTTCAAATCAACCATGCGCACATGACCACAAGTGAATTGAACCCTTTCCTCTTGTCCTTTGGGGTGCGCTTACTTGCCCTTCTCCACCATTCTGGAACCTACTCATTTAAGCTTGGCACACCATGTTGGTGACCAAGTGGTGCTAGGACCCAGAACCAAAACTCACGTGCAAAGACACAAGAAGTCAGTAGGTGTTGGATGGTTTTGTCCACTTGATCACAAAGCGGGCATTGGTTGAGATGGGGCAAGTTCCGTTTCACCAAACGTATCCGCTGTCCAACATCTATCCCGTACAGCCAGCCACAGGAAAACTTTGCACTTGGGTGGTGCCCAAGTTTTCGAGATTCGGCGCCAAGGCTCAAAGTTGATTGATCCATGAAAGAAGGTCTGGTACGCTGATTTTGTTGTGAAAACACCTGAGTTTTCAAACCTCCAATTATGAGAATGTTCACTCGGAGAGAGCATGAAATCCTGAATAATATCCCAAAGATGGAAGTACTCAAAGTGACCGATCACCGAGAGTCCTCCCTGTAAGTCGCTAGGCCACTGTTGAACATGCAGTGCAGCAGCAACTGTACAGTTGCAGGCCTCTGAGGTACCCGTGTGTAAACGTTTGGGGCAAGGTCCTCAATGCAACACCCAAACATCCACCTATCTGTCCAAAAATATGTGTCATTTCCATTGCCAACATGAGATTGTAAAGCAATGGCAAAGAGAGCTTTTGCATTTTGGTGGACCGGCACTTCTAGGCCTGACCAAGGTCTCTCCTTGTCTGTCTTTGCAAGCCACAGCCACCTTATTTGTAGCACCCAGCTCATATATTCAAGGTTGAGAATTCCCAGCCAACCATACTCAAGCGGCCGCTGCACTTTGTCCCATGAAACCAGGCAATGGCCACCATTTAGCTTGTGACCAGACCATAAGTACGCACACCGAAGTTTGTTCATGGCCTTGATGAACCACGTTGCCTTAACACAAATCAACACATAAATAGCTATCCCTGGCTGCTTGCCGTAGCTTTCTTGCATCCCCTTGCTGTAATATGATGATAGCAGCCATGAAATTCTCCTTTATTTTCGACCAACATGATTTATTGAACCTGCCCATGTAGCCGTTCGGCCTTGGCGCCCTATCAGCTGGTAGTTCCTTGATAGTATTCCACACTTCCTCCTTGGTAATGGTGGCGTCCAAGCTTGAGAGGTCGATCCCTGCTCTATGGAAGAAAGGAACGTCCAAGGAAGAGACCTGGCCTTCGCCCCGCCCTCGACGCCTTTAACAAGGGAGGCGATGCAGGTCCTCCTTCCGTGCTTGAGACAGCGGGCATCTAGTGCCGCTCGGGATGCCTAGGGTGTCAAGTGTCATTCTGTGCCGCCAGTGGGTCACACGTTTTGTTTAAGATGTAGTTTTCAATTGAAACTCTAGTAGTTAGGGCTGTTGAGATTCACTAATGATGGCCCCTCGCCACTGTTTTGGATTGCTTGTGTAACCGTTGTACTAGGTCTATTGACCACTACTTTACTCTTAATGAAAAATGGGCATATACGCCCAATTGCGAAAAAATTCCTCTTTTTCATAAATTGCTCAGTTCTGCTTCCCACTCATATCTTTCCTTCCATTCTTCTGGGCTCAAATTTATGATCTCCACCACAATTTGTCTCTCCTCTCAATTGCTATTAATAGTTGTTCCTTTTCCCTTATGTTACTGTCCCAGTTTCAACTCCATCTTCTCATACTCCTCCCAAGGTGTTTGATATGTGATGCCAGTGGTCTATCACATAGCTTTTGCTTCTCAGTGGCCAGTTAAACCAGCGGTCTATCTAGCACTACCATTACCGGATCCAACCTTTTATTAGTCCAAGTGTATCTCCCTCATGCATTTCTCTCAACATTCCCTCGCTATAAATTCATTAAAGGCATCCATAGAAGCTGTGCTCACAACTCCTAGGATAATGGTCATCTTACTCCATTTTCTACCATGCATATTTCTGTAACTAGAGTAACATGTAGCTTTCTAGAATTACTGTTTCGTATGGAGCAAAATCTTCCAGTTCAACTGAATTATCAGATGCTTGCTCTTTTGTTTCCAGGATACTCTCTGTTTCTTGGATTAATTATTGACCGATTACATCACTATATTAGAGAGTTGAGAAAGATGAACAAAAACATGGAGGCTGTAACCAAGCAGAGCCAGACACTAGAAGAAGCAAAACTTGGAAGTACTGAGGAGATTCAAGGATATCAGAAAGAGGTTGCAAGTTTGAAGGAACAAGTGCAAGAGCTCCAGAACCAATCACAAGAGAAAACAGAGCAACTAAAAACTGCCAAAGCAAATTATGTTTCTTTACAGAAACAATCTGAAGGTTTACTTGTTGAGTATGATCGCCTCACTGCGGAGAACAGGGATTTGAGGGACACATTGCAGTCAATTGACCGCCGCCTGTCCCATTCTGACGGAAAGAAGAACTCGTGAAGCAAATTCTGCAAATTTGAAGACCATAATTTCTGTAGATTTTCTGCCAATAGGTTAAGTGTACTCGGTTTTGTCTATATTATCATAAATCATAATCGCCTATGTAATTGAGTGGATGGATGCATGTATGTATGAGCTGATCATTTATGCTTTATGGGAGCTGACTGCCTCGTTGGACTGGGAGGCATGGACTCAGACCCGGGAATTGGCCGTAGTTTATTGACTTAGATTACCGGACAAGAACCTGCATCTTCCAAACCAGGATCTAACTCGATTGCGCTCTTGATCCTTTGGGAGATCTGAAGCGGGAGGGAAAAAGCAACTAATAGTGGTGTCCTCAAACAGCTCCCTAAACTAAGATTCGAGGATTCATGTCCAAAGTATAAGATCCAATTGGTAACAAACGGGTGCAGACATTATCTTAGCATCAGATGAACGTAAATTTAGTAAGCGCAAAATGGAAACTTTAAGATACCTCGAAGATCGTTGGATCCTAAAGCAGCAGCTAAAGCACGCTGAACTAACGGATCCAATTTGTGAACCTGCTAGGGAAGTACATACTGTGTGATCAGAAATCAACCTTTCACCACATTTGATCCAACGAGGCACCTTAGCACGATGGGGGCTTGGGTGGCTTTCCGAGGGACCTTGACCCTCGTGTCTCCTCCGACCAAAACAAACTCTATGCGGCTCCTCGACGAGACCTTCGCTTCTTGACAAAACACGAAATTACATATTTAGGACTTCAATCATATTAGGCTTCATGACTCTCATGGGAGTTCGCTTCTTGACAAAACACGAAATTACATATTTAGGACTTCAATCATTAGGCTTCATGACTCTCGTGGGAGCGGCGGGCGACCCGCAACCCTAGCCCCTGGCAGGGCCCAACACGCCGACGCCGGCGCCTGTCTCCTCTGCCTCTCCCTCACCACCTCCCCCTCTTCCCCAAACGGCACCTGCCGCGATGCAGCCGGTTGGGCGCAACGCCGCCCGGGGCATGCGGGAACCGCGTCGTCGTCGTCCGTCGCACAGGCCGCCGCGCTCGCGGGAGCGGACATCGCCACGCCGCCATCGCCGGTGCCGGGGCCCGCCTCTCGCACCATCCCGGGCGCGCGGGAGCCCGAGCTGTCGCCGTCCATCGCGAGGGCCGCCAACACGTGCGTGGGAGCGGTCTTCGCCGGCTGGCCATCCCCGCAGCTGCCGGGATCGGATCCCCCCCGACGCCTTCCACGAGCCCGCCTCCCCGGGGTCGTTTTCGCCGGGACGCGCCACTGCCACTCCCTACCTGTGTGTGGATGCGCGGGCGCTCACGGGCTCCTCCGCCGTCGCTCCGCCACGGGGGCTGCTGCAGCAGCGCCGGCTTGTGGTCTCGCTGACCTGATGGAGATGCTGACCAGTGGCCTAGCGCAGACACCCACGCAGGAGGACGCCGAGGACGCCGCGACCAACACGCGGAAGATTGCTTTCGGTCAAATAGAAGAAACCCTAATTCATTATCTCCAGTTAGGATGAGAGCCTTCGGTCAAATAGAAGAATAGTACCCTCTAGTAGGTCTAGATCTAGTCTTATTTAGAACTAGAAGAGAGAGAGAGAGAGAGAGAGAGAGAAGAGATTTATAGGGAGCTCCGGCCTGTCGGATCTTGTTCAACATCTTGTACCTGCAGATTCAAGTTCTTCAAGATCTTGGATATGAAGATTTCTCTGGGGATCAACTTCCGTTCTTCAGTAATTTCATTGTTCTTCTTGTTTGCAACTCTTTTGAGTACTTTAATTCTAGTAGCTCTAGGGTTAAAGGAGTCATCGTAGTGTAAGTGTGGTGCTTAGACTTGATTGCTTGCATAATGTACCCTACGTTCCGGATCGATGATAGCTCGTGAAGATGACTCTTATAGCTTCTTTGAATCCTCTGTAGTCCATCTCATGTCCGTAGGCCGAGCAAGAATAGTTACCTAGGAGATTCATACTCTGTTGTGACTCCTAATGTAACCCCCAGTTGAATTGTAACCACATTCCTTGCTAAGGAAGGATAGAACTAGATAGCCTTAGATTCCCCTTTATCTTTTGGATCTCCTTGTCTGTGCTCGTGGGTCTACGCACCGTTCTCTAGGGTTCAATATTAAAGTTGGGTCATCACAATGAAGTGCTACAACGGTAATAGATTATATGTGCACTTGTAGATAACATTTGAGTGTGCCATAACTAATACCAACAAGCATTTTTGGCACCGTTTTCGCGGAACAGTTTGCTGAACATACCTTTAAGTGTAGCTCAACCTTGTATTATATTTTTTTAACTTTTTTATCTTTTTTACCCCATGGATTTCTTAGTGTCTCCTAGAGATTCAAAAGATTCCTGTCCTATCCAATTTTGCCATTTTCCTAAATACGTAGCCCCACGCCCACCACCATCAGCTAATCCTATCCTTTCTGATGGCTATGAGCTACATCCATGTTTAATAGCAATGATCCAAAACCAGTCCTTTTCAGGCAAGAAAGATGAAAATCCCCATGCTCACCTTAACAAGTTCGAACAGACCTATGCATGCCTTCACATTAAGGGCATGTCTGACAAAACCCAAAGATGGAAGTCTTTTCCTTTCTCTTTGGAAGGGAAAGCTAAAACCTAGTACGATCGAACCGCACCGAGTAAGGAAGGGGATTGCAAAGTCCTATGTTCTAGCTTTTGCATGAAACTCTTCCCAATTTCCAAAATCGTTTGCCTTCGCTTAGATATCTTGTCTTTTACGCAAGGAGAATATGAATCTTTCATAGCACCCTAGGAACAATTTGACAATCCTATCCATTCAGGACCATCCTTAAACATACAAGACCTCATTCTTTTTCAACATTTTTATATGGTCTAAATAGGAAAACTTTTGAATTTCTTAATCTAGCTTCCGGTGGATCTTTCCTAGATACATTTACCTAGAGGGGAGACAATTCCTTCAAAAGCTTGCTGAATCCGCCCCCAATTTTGAAGCTAAGCCCATATAGATCTTTTAGAAGCAAAAGAATCCTAGATAGCTGAACCTAAAATCAAGCCAAACCCTTTACCTTCAGCTATCTCAGATCCTGATAAGGTCTCCAGTTTCAAAGATAATCTTTCAATTCGAGGATGAATATTTCACAGAATTCAGAAACACCTTGAATTATCACACATTTAGAAAGCCTCAGAATCCAAAACTACCAGAAAAACTCCTAGGTTTGACTGACAGTGCTTTCTATAAAGAGGCCACTAAAGAGTTAGTCTTCGTGATAAGCCATGAATGGTTAGAAGAAACAGAGCTTTCCTCTGAGATAATCCGTCTAGATTCACCTTCTACTTCCTTTCATTTCCAAATTCACAAGGACCCTTTCGATGCCCTTTATAATCCAGCGGTGGGTGTTAACATCATGTCTGCATCTTTTGCTCATGATTTTATGAAATACAAGCCATTAACACCTACAACCAAACTTCTGAAAAGCCCCTCGGGACATATTCTTCCTAGAGTGGGAATTTTATATGTCTTACCTGTCCAGATTTATGGAACTCTGTTGCACATGAGCTTTTATATCCTTGACATCATTGAGTTTGATCTGTTGATAGGCCAACCAATTCAAAGGCTTTTCCAAGAAGGACAAACATGGAAATTAAATATCAGCCTTGGGAAGATTTTAAACTTCCTTTATCCATCACTCATTCTGTAAACCAATGGACAAGCTCTAGCTCAACCGTTATAGCACAAGGAAGGAGGTGCACTCAACATACTACCGGCGGCTTGTCCGCACCAGGCAGTGAACCATGTTCTCCACTACGCACAATTTCCGACCCCAAAATTCCAATTGAGTTGCTCTGATTTCCAACAATTGGTATAACCTCATTAGTTTTAAGAGAATCCACCTACCATGTTGACCTCCTCCGGAGAGCTCGCCGCACCGCTGTAGTCGTTGTGGGAGATGGTGGTGGATCCCAATAACCGCTTCACATGCCTGCAAGTTGCAAAAGCAGCCGCAGCAGCCACGATCAAGGCGGCAAGGTAGGCCGCCGCAGCGGTAGAGGCCACAACAACCACTACAGCCACAATTCGGGTAAAGCAGCGTCCACCGAGGGCGGAATGTAGCCGAGGGCGGAGCGCAGATAGCCAGGCACGCCCTCAGTCACCATGGCCAGAGCGTCGCCGCAGGCATGGAGGTCGCCCTGATTCGTCTGTCGTCCAGACGGTGTACCGACTAGGTGAACAGGAAGGAGGTGTGGTACACCATCGCTGGTTGGATCAATGTTGACAGGTTCCATCGGGCATATAGCCAGGCATGCCCTCAGTCACCATGGCCAGAGCGTCGCCGCAGGCATGGAGGTCGCCCTGATTCGTCGGTCGTCCAGACGGTGTACCGACTAAGTGAACAGGAAGGAGGTGTGGTACACCATCGCTGGTTGGATCAATGTTGACAGGTTCCATCGGGCATAGACGATTCTGGTGTGTCGTCATCCAAGGATCCCCTCCATTGACTGCATAGCAGCCGGAAGCAGAGGCCCCAAAAGAGGAGATGGCGAATGTGTTGATGGAGGAGATGCCAGCGACAGCAAACGCAGCGTGAATCACAACAACCTCTGCCTCAGTTGTGGCCGGGTCGGCCACTGGGCACGTGACTGCCACCAGCCACGTTGGGAGTGTGGCGGTGAGCGCGGTGATCACGGTGGTGATTGCGGAAGCCGTGGAGGCGACGGCGGTGGCCATCATGGTGAGTGCGGGGGAGGTCATGGCGGCGAGGGTGCTGGAGCAGCCCATGTCGTGGAGGCAGAGGTCGACGAAGCCCTGTTTCTCGCCCATGGCTTCTTCGACCTGGACGAGAGCAGCCCGATGTGTGCCGTCACCGCCACGACCTCAATCTCGTGGAACCGTGAGCTTGCACCTTCATCAACTTCATCGTCAACGAGGAGAAGCTTGGTGATTGGTACCTTGATAGCAACGTCATGCACCACATGATCGAGTGTCGTATGCTCTTCGCCGACCTCAACACAAGCGTCGTGGGTCGGTGCGTTTCGGTGACGCGTCCAAAGTGGAGATCCGTGGCGTTGGGTCAATTGTCTTCTAAGGCAAGACCAGCGAGCATCGCGTCCTCCATGGCACGGGCGGATCTATGTTCATGACACTGGGTGCGACCGCATCCACACGAAAATACGAAATACTTGATGGTATACGAATCTTCACCGTGTCCGCACCCCCTAGATCCAAATACTCACACCCACAGCTCAGCTGAAAGAGACCACAACTGTGTCTTCCGTGCAACTCGGCAACTCTCGGCCCACAGCCCAGCAGCAGCAACATATCATTAACGCACGCACGCACGCATCCTCCCGTCCGTCGCTTCGACTCATCGCATTAACGTACTGTATGCACCGTATCCCCTCCCGCGGCCGCGGCCTTCTCTGTCGTTCGTCGCTCGGGCCGTCTTCTCGGCTCCTCCGATCACGGTCGCGGCTAGCTAGCTTCACGGACGCCCTGGCTGTGGCTGGCTTCTCCGATCGGCGGCAAGCAGCAGCAGCAGGGTGTGCACCGCGCGCCACCGGCCGGCGGCCAGCTGCCCAGGCAAGCAGCAGGTAGCAGAACGTCACTACGACTCTCTCCTTTTTGTGTTCATCTTTATATTTCCAGTAAGCAACTTCAAATGATTTTAGTTTTTTAATTCCTGTCTTTTTTCTTGTTGACACTAGGAAAAACATGGACAATCTTTTGTTAATGTGATTCACTTAGTATATTTTGATAAATAGTAGGCACAAATATATTATTACCACTACTTTATTGTTCATGTGCATCAATATTGCTTGTTTTAAACTATTCATGGTAAACTTATGGCTATTGTACTATTAAGTTGCATTATTATTTTGTTCTTAGACCGCACGCCGCACCCCCCTCCATAATTCTCTAGGTCCGCCACTGCTCCATGGCGTGTACTTCATCCCAGCCTTGCGCAGGACTATACCAAATTCGGCACGCACATGCCAAATAGCGTTCGATATTACCGAAGCAGCATACACTTAAGTGGACGGAGGATGCAAACTTCTAACTTGAATATAGCCCTGCCGCCCTATGGTCAGCCCAATCGGTGGACTGTAAAAGACTGATGAAAGAAGACTGTAATTGCTATCAGTTCTGTAAAGGAATCCCTTCTGTAAATTGTTCAAGTGCTAGCAAACAAATTGTGCTATAAATATAGCCATTGTGTGTTAAACTGATTTGGAATGCAATTGTGAATGCAATGTACAAAAGGTGTCACTGGTTAGTGCAATTTCATATGGCTGCACAAAAGATGTTGCTGGTTACTGCAATGACTGACACTTTAGTTTGTTGCTCCTGATCCGTTAGAAGAGAATCAAATAGATAAATACAATTGACAAAGATAACTTTTTTTTTATTCTAGGTATTTTTTTCTTTGATTCAAATTCAGATTGCAGTTTCTTTGTACAAGAAGAAACGTGAGCCCGGCGCACGACCTTAACACATCGCCTACGCACAACCTTCACAGCTCGCGCAAAAACGTGAGCCCGGCACCAAAGCAGTAAGCATTTGCGCCGGAAAAATTACCGCAGCAGCTATATAGATGTTTTTAGCATTCTGGTGTACAACTAAATATATATTAGTAAATGATGTAGTTTGTTAATGTGAATAGCTTGAATAAAGACATAATGTCGTGCTAGTGGAGTTTTGCTTTATAAAAGGTAGGAGCCTTAGGCTTATGGATATCTGGATCCGCTTCAGATGCTTGGCCTCCTATTCACACATTGTCTGGGGCCATGAACATGTGAAGGACAAGGTGTGTGAGCAACGAGTGGACCTCTTTCACTTGGGGGGTGTGTGTGTGACATATGTAAGGAAAACATCGTTTTGTTGGGTGTTTATGCTAGTAAGGGACTAACGGAATGTAGTATGTCAGGCATTTGTGCCAAGTAACGGTGTGGATACGAAAATGGTAAGCAGTGAGAAACGCGATGGACCGGGCGATGGTTTCCCTTCATTTTAGTAATTTCCTTCAAGTAATGACACCATGTGAGACGTGTCAAGAGCAATGGCAAAAACATAAAGGATGCCCCTCTCTTATGGGCATCGCTAAGACATGCAAAGGATTTTATGTTATTTTGTATTATATAAGTTATGTGCAACCCAATGGCAAGGATTATATTTTCTATATATATATGCATCCGAAGCCCACATCTAATGGTTACTGTCTGACTATTGCGAGCACTAAATTTTTAGTCATCTCCCTTGCATTTTACAGAAATCCTATGTCCTTACCAACTTCCCCGTTTTGGTGGCCCACAAAAGTACAGCAGAAGGGACCGAATTAAAGAATCAACCAACAATGATATACATACATACGCACAATTTGATCTGAGTAGTACATATTGACAAGAAGCGATGAATCCCAAATCCTGATGGACAACAAACGCATGCACGATAAATTTCAGCATCCACGTCCCATATATATACACCTTACCGGCCAGTTGGGTGAACGAGCTGCGAGAACACCACACTGTTGGCAATGTCCTCCTCGTCCATGTCCTCGCTGATTAGCTCGAGCGCTGCAGCTGAGGCAGCCATGCTGTCCGCCATAGACACAGTACTGCTATCGCTCATGCTTCCTCCGCTCTCTGGCTTCCCACCATTCTCAAAGGTGTCCTGCATCTGCAATGCAAATTCAAGGTTCCATAGCACGTCGCCCATGGAAGGTCGGTCTACTCCATGGTCAGCCAGGCACTTCTCTGCCGTCTCGGCATACTTCTTCAGGCAGTCTGGTGCTATCTTGCCCTTCAATAGCGGATCGATTATCTCTTCTAGGGTCCCCTTCCTTTGGCAGCTCAAGGCATGATCAGCAAGGCTAACCTGCTCCCTTGGTAGGCTCGGGTTCAGCGCAGGCCGTGCGCATAGCACCTCGAAGAGCACCACACCGTACGAGTAGACGTCAGACTTCTCTGTGAGCTGTTGCCTCCTGAAGTACTCTGGATCGAGATAGCCAAAGCTGCCCTTCACCATGGTGCTAACGTGCGTTTGGTTCACGGCCGTCGGGCCAGTCTTGCATAAACCGAAGTCAGAAACCTTGGCCACCCATTTCTCATCGACCAGAATGTTGGTCGTCTTGACGTCACGGTGGATGATGGTGTACTTGGCGCCAGTGTGGAGGTAGTGCAGGCCCCGCGCGGCTCCGATGGTGATCTCAAGGCGTTGCCGCCACGAGAGTGCTGGCTTTCCACTCTTGTACAGGTGCTCCCGCAGCGTGCCATGTGCCATGTAGTCGTACACAAGGATCATCTCGCCGTCATCCTCGCAGCAACCAATGAGCGACACAAGGTGCTTGTGCCGAAGCTTGGAGAGCATCTCAATCTCGGTTTGGAACTCCAGAACACCCTGCTCAGATGATGGATTGCTCCGCTTGATCGCCACCTTGGTGTCACCGTCAACGATGCCCCTGTACACTTTGCCGAACCCGCCCACACCAATCACTAGTGACTCGTCAAAGTTCTTGGTTGCTGCCTTAATCTCCTGGAACGAGAAGTGCCGACACATGGCGGTGATGTTTGGGTCGAGTGCCGCACTCTTACCGCCAGCGGACGACTTGCTGGCGTTTGTTTGTGAGTTGCCACCGTACACTGGCAGCCATCCTGAGGAATGTGACACGCTGTTACCTAGCGCCCGCCTCTTCTTCGAATGATAAGCCACAACACATATGGCTGCCACTATCCCAAAGGCCGCTGCACCGCCAGCTGCGCCGCCAATCACCATGGCCCTGAGGTTGCTTGGCTTTTCTTTGAATTTCCCCGTTGTCACATCCATCTCTGCTTCCTCCAGCATTCTGGATGGGTCAGGATTTGGGCCAGCAAGGTTGCCAGAGCTATCACTCATCTTGAATATCTCGAGACCATTCAGGAGAGCGTCGTAGTACTGTGGCTTCAATGACACGGCAGGGTGTAGTGCGATCCACAGGATCTTATCACCTGCACTGCTGTCCGGCATGAACGTCGCGTAGTCCTTGTACACGGGCACGTCTATCTCTGATGTCCACCCGATGATATCGGCACCTGCCTGCGCTGTCTTGTTGTTGATGTAGATGTCGAACGCCATTTCATTCACCTTGGTATGATTCAAGTCACAAAAGTGGAGCCGAACAATGTATGTGAAGTTGCTGTCTACCTCAAACACCCATGTCAGATTGTAGTTCTGGGTCACATTTGGGTTAGAGCCCATGGTCCTGCTGGTGCGGTAGAGGCTCGCCGGTGCTGCATACTCTGCCTCGGGACTTGAGAACTTGATCTGGAGCTTGTCTTCAGCTTTTTTTGTCACACCAACAGCAGCTCCATAGAGGTACGGCGTGTCGTCATACCAGTCTCGTGACAGCCCGGAGTCGTTTGTCGGTGCAATGTAAGAACCACCGACATTGAGCCTGTACATCGTCTGCAAGTTGCTAGCTGCGGTGTCCACGGTCGTCTGCTCAGAGCCAACCATGGTGGCCGGGTCAGCAAAGATGTCGGGCATGGAGATGATCTCGATGCCATTGACGAAGGCATACGACGCGTTGTTCATCGCGGTTGGTGTGAACGTGAGCGACAGCGTGCCGTCGCTCATGGGTGGCAGTGTGAACTCCCTGATGATGTACGCCTGGCTAAGTGCCTTGGCAGTGATGTAGACGCTGAAGTTCCGGAGCAGCGTGATTCCGGTGGACGTCGAGACCGAGAAGAAGAATTGTTCTGCCGGCACGCCATGGTAGGCCGCCGGGTAGAAGTGGAGGCGCAGCCAGTGCCTATCCTTGTCGGCAACGGAGAACTTATACATGGCTTCCTTGGTGAACACCCGTGCCGACATGTACGGCACAGGCGAGGGAAGCGACGGATCCTGGACATCCGCATCGGCCATGATGGATGACTTGCCGCCATCAGCGAGCCAGTTGCTGCCTTGGTCAGTCACCCATTTCCTCCCATCAGCGTCCTGGCCCTCCTTTGCTGAACCGCAATCCACCAGTATGGACTCCGTCGGCTTGTAACTCGCCGCGGAGGCCAAAATGACTGCTGCATTGATCGCGATGATGACGGCCAGAAAGGCGTCGCCGCGGCAGGTTGCCATGTTCGCCTCACTGACCAGTCAGGACAGTTTAATTCGCCGGTGCAGAGGTGTAGAGAAGGGTGTTTGGTTAGGCCATGCGGTGTTGAGCAAATGGATTCGGGAGGAAGACGAGAGGAGGGAGAAGAACAGAGGTCTGCATGCCTCTGTAATCTCCTCCTCCAAGAGGATGTTTGTTTGGGGGAATAAGGGGCCAAGGGATGCTTGACCTAAGGGGCTAGCTACCGTTGAAGACAGGCGCACAAGAGCATTTTTCGGGGATGCAAGTGGCTTCTTTATTTGTTTTGGCGCCCGCGTCTCTCCAGAGGAATGTGTGGTTCAGCTCAAGCCTAGGAAACTAAAATTAGGTTCTTCGGTATATATGGAGGCGCCAGAGCAGCAACGCAAGCAAGGTAGGTATCTACCAACCTTCGTTGTGCTAATCTGTTTGTTGAAATAACTGTTGATGAGCGCAATAAAAACATTTGATACGCTAAATTGGTTACTTATGGATGCACATGGATTAATTCTCTTGTGCCACTGCAACGCCTCCATGAAAAAAAAAACACAGTTGTGTCGACCACATGCAACTAAATTTCTAAATTTAATAAGCCGTGTAGTTTCTAAATGGACCACGTAAATGAAAATCCCATGGCACTGACATAAAACACGTCACCAACGGTTGAGACCTTTCCCTCTCCATCTGTCATAGATGAAAGTAGAACATATAGACATCACACACAACGGGGCTAGTCACAAAAAAAAAATATAACAGGGCTATTCTTTATTTTCTTTTGAATACAGTTCTGCTAAGGCCGAAGGGTTTGGTAAGAAACCACGTACAAATATAAAAGGATTAAGATTCTTTTGTCTCCTTTTTTTTGTAGGATAGAGTAAGTATGTTTTATAACACACTCCCTCTTTGGGAGATTACCATGATATGCACATGTCTCATTAAAAACTCAATTTGAAAATCCTAGTGGAAAAATGGTGTAAGGTGCGGGCACATCACATTTGTTAATTGAATTGCACACATGTTGTCTCATTAAAAATTTTGTGTAAGAAAACCTTTAAGTAAAAACGCATATATAAGTACAACATTTAACTTTCTTGGTCATGTATTCTTCATGATATTATATTCTTCATGATTATTCATGAAGAGATATTGGTCTTCATGATCTATGCACATATTTTAATGCTTTAGCAAATATAATCTACTTGATCTTTGTAATTATCATGGTTTACTTTCAACATAGATTAAAAAAAAAATATCCCCTTATAAAGTCATATTTTGAACTTTATTGTTGAAACCACACTTTCATACCTAAAGGGGTGTACCTAGTGTTGAGAGCTCCCGCTATGTGCAGGGTTTGGGGAAGTGTGTCAGTGGCAAAGCCTTACCCTTGCTTGTGCAATGCAAGGAGACCCTGACTCGAATCCGGGACCTTTCGGTCATAGGCGCTAAGACTCTACCGCTGGCACCGGGCCTACCCTTCACACATATCATACATGTGCTTAATTAAAGGTATGAAGTACCACGATATTGAATCTTTCGAAAGTTGGCTCACAATTATTCTAAAATTATAATACGAGTATAAACAAGACCAATGTGCTTCATGCATAATGATCACTTATTAGTTGTGTATGAAGATTGCCAGCAATCTTTGGATCAAGGCGACCAACAAATCCCCCTTCTTCCACATAGATCTACCCTCCAAAGTTGCTAATTGGACAAAAAAGTGATTCAATGCGTATCACTGCAGCGCCCCAGCATTCTCCCATAGGTTCCCGTCGCCATTTATAGTCATGTCGAAGCAAAAACGGGTGTGCTTGAGCATCATGAGGCAGATCAACTAATTGACGACCTGTGCGAATACCATCAGTGGGTGGGCCTCACTAGCAAGACCTATGTGGTGGCATTCCAGAGATGGATCCAGCCCTTGTGGTAGCGTGATTGCGCCATGTATGATTTCACCGATGCATTGAGCCCCTCTGGTGATGCCCTCGAGATGGTGAATCTGAAGCAATTATGGTGCCAGTTTGAGTTCTGGCCCCAAAGTCCATCAAAGGACTAGTAGATGGATCTCTTTGTTCGAGCATCAGTCCATTCACCTTTGTTTTTTGAGTGCTTACGTTGTTCTTATTGTTGGATAGGTCCACACCGAGTTTATTTCGAGGGACCCCTTGCCAAGGTAAAGGAGACAAATGCCAAAGGCGCCAAGACAACGGCTGGCGGAGATGTGGGCAGGGCGACACCGTTGTTGGTGAGGCCACACATAGCATCACTCGCAGGCCGTCCCATAATCGCTCCCAGTGTTCAAACCAGGAAGAGAAAGGCGACCGAGGGAAGTTCGCTACCCGTTGTGAATAAGGAGGGGGATGAAGTCCCCACAACCAATAGAAGTAGTGTTTTTTTTAGTAAATAGAAGAAGCAGTGTTGGGACTAGACTCATGTGATTCCAGGTACGTTTGTTGGCGCCGACTAGTTGCGCTTTGGAGAAGACACTGCAAGCCTTGATTCAGCCGACTTGATGCCAATTCGGAAGGTCCTGTAGCTTGTACATGGTCATCAACGAGACTGAACTCCAACCGGCAAGTACTACCATCGAGTATGTGGATGTCAGTCATGGGCGAATTTGGTCCCAAGGTGGAGTACATTCCATTCCAGTGATGCATATGTAGTTCCTCGTTGATATATTGGTGAAAAGTACCACCCAACTGCTTCTTGAATTAGATCTCCAATATTGTTATTCTCTACTGGAGATATAGGGTCTGATTTTGGTTGGTTAGCAAAATTTACCACGCCAATGATTTGGCAAGTCATGATTTTGGCTAGTATTTGGTTACCTGCTAAAACTTGCCAACTTCTCATATTTGGCTTGCCAAATCTTTGGCAAGTTTTTTGCCTAACTTTTGGCTTGCTAAATCCTTGGCATGGCAAATTTTGACAACTAACCAATAAGGCCCATAAAACAATATCGAAGCGTTCAAAGGTATAAAGAATAATGTTTATTCGAAAATGGTTCTCCTAGAAATGGTTCAGGGAGTGTGTTTAAGAAAAAAAAACTCTCGAGAATGCTTTTTAGTTTCTATCTATTTCCACATACATGTCAAGTTAGTTTATTTTAATTTATTCCCAGCATTTCACCAGTTGAAATTTTCTGCCCAAGGATTCCCTAATCACATGCTCGATGGTGTGGTTCAGTTGGATCTAAGGTTAGAGCACATGCCCACGGGAATTCTGCAGATAAAGAAATTCTTTTAACAGCATCACGAACATGGGGAACACGTCAGAGATTTATTTCATATTAGGCCTCGTTTAGTTCACCCAAACTCCCAACTTTGCCACTATGCAAAAAGAAGATTCCCCGTCACATCAAACTTGTGGTACATGCATGGAGTACTAAATATAGATGAAATCAAAAACTAATTACACAGTTTTATTGTACTTTGTGAGACGAATCTTTTGAGTCTAATTAATCAATATTTGGACAATATTTCACAAATACAAACGAAATTGCTACAGTGCGCTACAGTGTGTGAACGCCTGAATTTGGCATGCCAAATTGGCGATCTAAACAAGGCCTTAGTTTGAAAACTTACCGGGTATCAAAGTCAAAGAACTAACTCGTGGATCAAACTAGCTAGTAAGAGCACCTATCATCGATCATTATATTAACGGAGTAATAAGAGCACTGGATCGATTACTAGCTAGCTAGGTACTGCAAGCTCACAACCACTATATATCCCTGGGTCGTCAAGGAATACCACTCAAAACCCATTTAGAGTTTAAGGCAGTCCTATTCTTCGATTCTGTGTATATAGCGCGTACTTTGGTGGATCCGATCGAATGGCAAAACCAGCGATGCCTGTGGTGCTTACCGTCGCTTTGCTGTGCAGATTAGCTTCTCTTCTTGCAGTGGAAGCCCAGTACTACTCGTGGACGCCAGCGACGGCGACATTCTATGGCGGCAGCGATGGCTCTGGCACAATGGGTTTGTTCCTTATTTCGATCTCTCCATTTCTACACACCTTCTTGTTCGATCTTTCTTCATCGTTTCATGTCTGGCACAATATAATGCAGGCGGCGCTTGCGGATATGGCAATCTTTACAACGCCGGGTACGGCCTGAACAACGCGGCGTTAAGCACAGCGCTGTTCAGCGACGGCGCCATTTGCGGCGCGTGTTACACAATTGTGTGCGACACTAGCAAGAGCAGCTGGTGTAAGCCCGGCGCGTCCGTCACCGTCACAGCCACCAATTTCTGCCCACCAAACTACGCGCTCCCAAGCGGCAACGGCGGCTGGTGCAACCCGCCACGCCGGCACTTTGACATGTCACAGCCCGCCTGGACCACCATCGCCATCTACCAAGCCGGTATCGTCCCGGTGAACTACCAGAGGTAAAGTACAGCAGAGAGATATACTGTATATGACAAGTAGGATCGTCGTTAAGTTACTGATCATATTTACATCCGTCATTGGCGTGCAGGGTGTCGTGCACGAAGAGCGGCGGCATCAGATTCACCATAAACGGGAGGGACTACTTCGAACTGGTGACTGTGAGTAATGTGGGCGGTAGTGGCGTGGTGTCACAGATGTGGATCAAGGGGTCATATACCAACTGGCTGGCCATGAGCCGGAACTGGGGCGCAAACTGGCAGAGCACAGCGTACCTCAACGGCCAGAGCCTATCATTCATGGTGAAGACCGACGACGGCCGAGTGTTGACGGTGTGGAACGTCGTCCCCTCCAACTGGTACTTCGGCGCTACCTACACCAACAGCTGGGCTAACTTTTATTAGATTCCTCGATCATCAAGCATGGATCCCGCGCCGCCAACGTGGAACTAGTATATAACTATACATAGATATATGACGATGGATTCATGCCACTCAAGATCTAGATAGACGGTGAAGCTGATCTTGGGCTGTTTGGCTGATGAATCCTATGGCTGATAAGTCAGCTGAAGTTGTTTTATTGTGAGAGAAATACAGTGTGCCATGCCTGATAAGTTCGAGCTAACTGGATCCTGCAATATCCAGCTTGTAACACCTGCATTATTCGTACTACTTAGTCAGCGGATTGGGATCACGGAGCGAGCCCTCTAAGTAACCAGCGTAATATATATGTTTACGCGAACTAATGTTTATTCGTTTGCTAAGCTGTCACTACTCTGATCCGAATCCATAGATCACAGCCCGAATGACCCAACCGAAGGTAATTGGCACTTATCACCGCTGTCTTTTCTTGGCGTCGATGAAAACCGTATCGAAAAGGAAACAGTTGACACAAAATCGAATAAAATGTTTGAGAATAATAGTGCCCCCGCCGTCCATGCACTACCGGAAACAGGTTCTCTGTCGAGAGTCTCAAACTTTGTTGAGGGCCTAATGTTGGGCTCTCGGCAAAGTATTCTTCGCCGAGGGCTGACCGTCGGCAAAATACACTTTGCCGACGGCCTGAGACGGACTCTCAGCATAGAGGCTCTTTACCGAGGGATTGATCGTCGGCAAAACTAGACTGACGGCAAAACCTATTCTTTGCCAAGGGCCGGGCTGTCGGCAAAAGTTGGCCATCGGCAAATAGGACGGCAGTCAAACGGCCGTCACCTGCCGTCTTCTTTGTCGAGGGCTCACAAGATAACCCTCGGCAAAAAGAGCCTTTGCCGAGTGTCCCGTTTAGACCCTCGGCAAAATAATTTTTTTTTTTGGTTTTTTGCTTCCAAATTTTTTCTCTCGGTTTACCATTGTACCTTAAATTACATATTAAATTTAAATTTGGTACATTATTTTGAACTTTAGCTATACTTAATAAATTTATTATATTTACTTAAATTTTTTTCAATAATTAAAACTTGAACCACAGGTGCATCGAATATTGAAATTGAGCGATTCAAAAATTCATATTGACGGTATTGAATGTGGTGTGAGGCCATTTCTTGGGACAGATGCGAAATTCCGAGCATCTTTTTTTAGGGAACACGTCGAGGAACTTGCGGGAAATTTCGAGCATCTTTTTAACGGAACACGTCGAGGAACACGCCGAGCGCAAAGCCTTCTTTACCGAGCGTATCAAGCCATCGGCAAAGGACCTGTTTCCAGTAGTGATGCTCGTACTGATCCATTACGTCGGTGCCAAGCTTATCGTACGTCACCGTTGAATTTGAGAAGATCCAAACCAGTACGGTTGTACCGCGCGTGTACATCAAACAAATCCGTCTTTGTTGCACCTCGCTGCTACACCTACCACAGCAAATTTGACGACGACATGCATGTATGTAGTGATCTCGGATCGACCCAGATCCACACTGTGCCTCGCCACAGTTTTAATAGAACCTGTGATGAAAACAGTATTAGCAAAAATACTTTTTATAGAAGTGCAAAGATATTAATGTTGTAGATATTAATGTTGTGCCGGCCGAGTTCTTTTGACAAGGGATACCCTCAACAACTCTTTATAGTCCAGTAAGTCTTTTAGTCCTAGTCGGATGCAAAGAAGATGTCCTATTATTTTAGAAGGCAATTTCCCTATGTAATACGGTAGGGTGTCTTAGTTCTTCTCGGTTTGCACGTGGCTTGGCTTTGTGTTCCCGCTAGTCACTGTAGTAGTGTTGGTGGGGAACCCATGGTCCCGCATTGACACACTCGCAACACCTATAAAAGTGAAGCCGTTGTGGCTGTTGTGGCTGTGCAGCAAGCTGAAGTAAACATGTCAAACATTTGCTAGTTTTTCTCTTGTTGCAATGTGCGTTATGTTTGCGCTTGAGATTAATTAAAAGCTGGATTTTATATTTCTGATGACATGTAATTTTGGGGGGAAAAAAAGGCATTGGTTTGGATTGCCGATTGGACACTCCAGATCAAGAGGGTCCTCTACCTCGCTGCATCCATTAATTTATACACCACTTGAGATTATACATATTACACAATGTTAATCATACGGCATACTTTGTTATCTCGACACGTCAATAATACCTCTAACATAACACCAGGACGTATCATCCGGCATGGAAGCTAGTGTTGGTGCCCCTGTTGCTGGGGCCCGGCGTGTCGACGTCCACCGCTATGTCGGCCACCTCCTCGACGAGGTCATAGTGCTTCGCCGTCGGATCGTACTGCTTCATGACCAGCACAGATGCTACCGTCGAGAATTCTGGTAGCGCCAGGTAAGTACCGACCGGCCCGAGCTCCGGGCAGTCAGTGCTCCAGTCAGCCAGCGGCATGCATGGCGTGCCCTGCCCGACAATGGTACAGGTTGCACCGCCCTGTCGCCTTGATCGCCTCCACGACCTCATCTTTTCCGCCCACTGGCTTATCTTCATAACGAACAGAATCGTTCCCGTTGGCCACCTTGGTGCGGAACTCTTCAAGGAACACGTTGTCGTCACTGGTGGCACCGCCGCCGGATAAGCTGAAGCGTAGCACATGGAGGCCGATGCCTGGGTGCTCGACCATGCGCATGCCATAGGCCAGGGCCTCGCGGTCGTCGCGGCCTCCGAAGAAGATGACAACGATGGTGTAGGACACATCGCTGGCGGCCACCTGAGCGGCACCGCCGAGGCCGCGGTCGACGAGGATGCCTACGGAGCAGGGCGCGTGGTGGAGCACGCGCTGGTTGATGTGCTGGTACTGGTCGCCAAGCGACTCCATGTGGCCGTCCATCTGGTGGAGCTTGTGGAAGGGGAGCACAATGAGCGCGGCTCGCTTCTGGTGCGCGCTGGTGACCACGTCCTCGTGGACCGTTTGCAGGTCGGAGATGGCCGTCATGGCCCGGATAGATACGCGGCTCAGCTGCTGGTACGTCTCAAAGGCGACGACGAGCTGGTCGCCGTCGCCGTTTGCGCCGCCTGTTCCAGAATGGCATGCCATTGCGCCGCGCCTTGTGGACCATGGAGATGGCGGACGATCTCTCGGAGAGCTCGACGATGTGCATGGCGTAGACAGTGATGCCACGCTTCCTCGTGCCGCGCGAGGATTCCATCAGGTTGATGATGGTGGGTATGTTGCGCGTGCTGTGGAAGCAAGCCATCATGCGGAACTCGTCGTGTGGGTTGGCGCGCTGGACGGCGCGGTTCTTGTACGGCGGGCCCCGCCGTGCTGGCTTGTAGATAGCCATGACCACCGGCGTCGTGATGAAGGTCGTAATGAGCGCCATGAGCACGAGGATGGCGAAAGTCTCGTCGTTCAGGACATGCCGGTCCTTGCCGATGTTGAGGACGATGAGCTCCACGAGCCCCTTGGTATTCATGAGGAACCCGAGCGTGACCGCCTCGCGGAACGGCACCCGCACGACGAGCGACGCGATAACCGTGCCGCCGATCTTGCCAATGCACGCGGTGGCAACGACGAGGACGAGGAGCGCCCACGAGTCGCCGCCCTTGATGGTCATTACGTTCGTCTTGAGGCCGCTGGACACGAAGTAGAGCGGCAGGAACAGGCCAGATATGAGGTCCTCCACCTTCTCCAGGAGAACCCCAGCGAAGGGCCCGTCCTTGGGAACGATGATGCCGACGATGAAGGCGCCAAAGAGCGCGTGGATGCCAATGGTGTCGGTGGCGAACCCGGCGGCAAGCACTATGGCCAGAGTCGCGCAGATGTAGAGCTCCTTCACCGGCTCTCCTTCAGGGGATCGCCGTGCCATCCAAGCGAGGACAGGTCGCAGCAGCAAGAAGGCCGCGAGGACAAAGCCAGCTCCCGCCAGCAGCACCCACAGCGAGACAAAAGGGGAGCCGCTGCCTGACAAGGCAATGGCGAGGGCTAGAAGTATCCACGCGACGACGTCGTTGACGGCGGCAGCTGACATGGCCATGCGCCCGAGGTCGGTGGTGAGCAGCTTGAGCTCGGCGAGGATGCGTGCCAGCACCGGGAACGCGGTGATGGAGAGCGCGACGCCCATGAAAACGAGGAAGGGCCCCGTGGGCACGCCGCGGGCGACGGTGTGCTGGAGGACGAAGGAGGTGCCGATGCCCATGATGAAAGGAAGGGAAATCCCGGCGACAGCGATGACGAGGGCCGTGCTCCCAGTGCGGCGTATGGCGCGGAGGTCCAGCTCAAGGCCGACCAGGAAGAGGAAGTAGAGGAGGCCGATGTTGGCGAGGGTATCAAGAACCGTTAGGCTCTGCTTCGGGAACACGGTGTTGAGGAATGCGGTGCTGCGGCCCACCGCCGACGGGCCAAGAAGAATCCCGCCCTGATTAGAATATTAGTACTAATTAAGATAACATTATTGGTTGAACGCGTCATCAAATAAACCAACAAGCTAGCACTCACGATGATCTCCGCGATGACGCGCGGCTGCCGCAGCGGGCGGAGGATGAAGGCCAGCACGCGGGTGAGCACGACGACAATGCAAATTTGCAGGATGGCGAGCGGAAGTGCAGAGTGTAGCGGGTTCTCTCCCTGGAACACGCCGTCCGACGTTGCCTTCATTGGCTTCAACGCCTCCTCCGTCGCATTGTCCATTGCGCCCGGCACGATCCCGGCGTCCCTCCTTCCCTCCCTCTCCTCCTTTCCTTCACCGCCCGTCGTGCAACCTACCACCAAGGAGGGAGGAGCGATGGATAGGACATAGGAGGCCAAAGAGGGGTGGTAAGTAGACTCGTGGCGCTCCGCATGCACGTACCTATTTGTTGCATGCTAGCTTAGTATTTTTAGGCATTGGTTGATTGATGTAAACGATACTAATAACTAGGGGATGATAGGGTCGTCTGTAAACATTAGTAAAAGACGTTCTGACTAAATCTAATCCGTTCAAACTTATAATATTTTTTTGACATAACAAAATAAACACGATACAGGTAGATCTATCTTGAATGAATTACAGATAGAACTATATAGCATGAGTAACAATTAATAGTGGTGACACTGTTGGAATTACAGAGTGAAACAAGCGAGTGATGCAGATGATCTTTTATTTTCGATTTCATTGAACACTGTTATACATATATACAGAGCCTAGACATTCAGCTACATGTCTGAGAGAGAGAGGGGGCGAAAAGACATCCTCTGGGTCCATAATGGATCATTAACACTAATTCTCAACACTCCTCAGCAGATCAGGATTGGATTGGATTTTTCTACAATTTGTTGGCATGGTTTCTAGCAATTTACCGATGAACTAAGAATTAGACTTCTTACCATAGAGTTATTTGTGCTCATTGCAAGTTTCCGAGTTTATTTTCGAATGTTTATCAAGACTTCAATATTTCACAGAGTCAACTAAATGTTGCTCTTGGTTTTGATGAAGCATATGCCTGCTAGACTTAGACTCCGCCACCCATAGAGTTTCAGGAAGCCATAACAACTTCAGCTCTAAACTAACACCCAATGAAATCTATAATCCAACCTTGCATTTTCCTCACAATGATGTTCGACCTTCGAGAGTTGAAGATTTAAAATTGTTGTATACCATGGTCCATAAAATTCATGTTTACTAGTCAGGCTCTTAGTTGCTAATTGGGAAGGTGTGTGAACCACAAAATCACCAATTTCATTTTGGACAATACAAAATCATAACAATGAGGATCGATCATCATAGCTCCAATTATATCATATATCCATAAGCCCATAACTTGGATAAAAAAGTTACATCAAGGCAGTTTGGCCATCAAGACAGAATAATACATAACTCAGATGTTTGCACTAGTTGCATAGTTCACATCTCATGGTTTGCCTACACTCATTACAATTCATCACTTAAGTCTTAACAAAATCATTCATCTCTAGCTAGTTAGGATGTCCAAAAGCATTCATGACTAGATACTTATGGGACCAAAATAATACATTGGCCATGCACATTTCCATCCAACAGCTTCCTGGATGTATCTCTTCTTCCATTACCTACCACCTGCAAATAAAAGATTGCATCCATTAGTTCCTCCAGAAATACTACTACCTCTTTGTTGCCAAACAAATAAAAATGAATGTGGAACTAGTATAGGCATTATGCAATAAATAGCCTGACCATTCAGTCATCACATGATTTGAGATAATGACTATATATTAGATTCAACATAGCACGCTGATAGTTAACCAACGGAATGCTGACACAAGTGACAGAAGACTACAACATAATGAAGACGCAGTCAATAAGATATAGCGTCCGACCGTCTGACCGTAACCCGAAATAAATTTAGCGACCGACCGTTGGATGCTGCAATAAGATATAGCGACCGACCATGTGACACTAAGTTATAGCGACCAACCGTCCAACGCTATATCAATACTTTTACCAACCCTTAGTCGGACGCAAGTTTAGGCTGTGGTATAGTGATGACTGATGGCAAGAGTTGGACCACTTCACCAATGAAATGGGTCACATGCACATTGATCGAGAAAGGGGCTACACTGAACATAATATAGCAAAATACCCAACTTATTCATACCATCCAAGAAGAGGAAGTCTATAACTGGATAGTCACAACAAGGAATTACCCACCACCACGTCCACCAGATCAATGAGCAAGAGACAAACAAGGCCCCCACTAAGGTAAGTATTCGTTTTCTGCATTTACATTGTAGTTAGTTTATTGTCTCTTTCGTTGCATTTAAAAATATGAAAATGATAAAAATACCAAAATATTTTCCTTTGTTTCATATATGCTTTATATATGTTTACTCTTTCTATCTTGGAAATGATGAATAGTTGCTCTATTAATATTTCTCTAGTGCTTAGTTTACAACTTTTATTTCTCTAAATTGGATTCATTGACTCATATGGAACCATCATGAACCTATTCGTGGGATGCAAGTGTTAATTGTAACTAAGTTTAAGTTGTTGTGAGATAAGGAATACCAAGACAAGAGTTGGCATAATATTGTTCCAAATGAGTATGATTATAGGAGTTCTATTCTTAAAATGATGAAAAACCTTTTTGTTCCTCAATAGTGAAAATTGCTACCATAGCCATATATGCTCTTTCTTATGGAGATAAGCTTTCTACATGGGCTACTTGCTTTGTGTTAAGTTTTGCCAAGTCTTCTAACCCTTGTTGAGAGACTTACCATGCTCCCAAGATAAAGATCACGTACATGCCAATACTAGAAGTACACAAAAGCATGCCTTCAATTTTCCACAAAATAAATGCTCCATATTATAATAGTGTGATCACTCTAAATATGTTTTTAGTGGATGAGACATAAGGCTATGCAAAAGTGTGAGGAAAAAAAAGATATGGACACATTGAAGGTCTAGAGTATTGAAAAAAAGTGATGTTATTCATGTCTCAAAATAATAAGTTAGAGAGAGGGATCATATCAAATGAAGGATTATTTCCATATACAATGTTCCACACACGAACATCTTGATCTAATTAAGAGTTTGTATCCAAGCTTTGCCGGCAACAATCATCTATTGCTGGCAACAATCACCTATTGCCGCTCAACGATGTTAAAAGCTCTGAACTAACTAGGTGTCGGCAAACACCAACAACCAATGCGCCTAGCTAGTACCACAAGATGTAAGAACATTAAGCAATGCACTAGAGGCTCTCCCATCTTACTCAGATGATGAAATCAAGTCAACAAGTGAGTGGAGTGTGTTTCTCCATCCTCGATAGCTGTGCATAGGTGTGTGCATAGGTGTATGGAGTGCCAAGCGAGTGGCCATGGCTAGGCACACCATCTATTTATAGCCCGCACCTCAAAATAGAGTTGTTGCCCCCTTGAGTCAGAACCTGTGTGGCCATTGGACAGAGGGGTGTCACATCAAACAACCTATCAGATGACCCTAACAGTCAAACTTCAATGGTTGGGGACGATGGTACTACACATCTGGTGCCCGTGGAGGTGGGGGTGCTAGATAACCCATTTGGTGACTATTTTTACGAAGTCGAGTTTTGGATTTTTATGGCAGTGGACAGCGTTGCACCGGACACCTCATCTGCATAAAGGCTATTTGGAGCGCATGCACCGCGACGGCTGCTGGCGCGCACATGCTGTTTTCAGCAATTACAAGTGGTCTCACTGCCTAGTTTTCCTTTTTCTGCTTTTTTGTTGTTTCTTTATCCAAGCGGGAGGAGTGGGGACCAGTCTGGACGGGTGGATGTGAACAACGCGGGGAGAGGATTGGGAAGCATTTATAAATACGAGAACTTTTTATCGAGCATCCATATTTAATTTTGTTTGCGCCGTTACGTTCATTATGACAAGATCTATAAAAGTAGATCCATGTTAGATATGTTTTAAAAAAATTTCGTGACACTAAAGTTTTGTATGTAGGAATATAAAGTTTCTTATGTTGGAGTACAAAGTTTCAAAACTTGAAGTGTAAAGTTTCGAGTTATAAAGTTCTATTTTTTGGTGTACAAAGTTCACAGCATGTCAGCATAAAGTTTGAAATGGAGCTAGTATAAATATTCCAAAATTAGGTGGAGTTTTGAAATCCTAATGAACCTAGTAGTACAAGTTTATAATGTGCTTCAAAGTTTGCAATGTGATAGTACAAAGTTTATATATTTGAAACGTAAAGTTTTGAGTCTATCGTTACAAAGTGTAGTATAACCTGGCAAGAACGTGCACTGGACAGGCTCGTTGCAATATTTGCTACAGATATGGTCATCGGGCCCGATGGTGCATGACTCGAAGCAACGGCAACAAACCTCTCGGAATGTCTACAGCCTCCTCGGGTACTTCAGCAACTCTGAAAAGTACTGCCGCAAGACAAGATTCAGTGCAATCTGCACCGCCGCCACCACCATCGCACCAAGTCCCACCGCTGCCTCCATTGCATCAAATTCCGCCACCACTAGCCCGACGGTGAGCTAGAGGACATCATGGCCAACTTTGATGTCGACCTGATCCCGTACATCCCTGGAACTTTTGATCTGGAACAGTGGGCTCGTCCAGCACACAGAAGAACAGTGATCGCGGGCACGCCGCCAAGATGCCATGAGCAGTACACCATCGCGACGCTCATGCCAGCACCTCAGAACCTGCAACAGCTTCATCAGGCAATCAACCAGGTTGTAAATTACTTTCAAACGGCTCAGCATGTTCAGGTTGAATCATCCTGCCCATCTCCATTAAGACTCTGTGTAATTGAATTCGGGTCATCCATCTCAAGGCAAGCTCTGATCAATCTCAATCCACATTTTTTACCTGGGGGTAGAGAGATTAGAACCACATGATCAAGGTCTGAACCTTAGAAGCTGTCCATTTGCTAGAACTTGTTGGATTATGTTCCTCTGCTTTCCTCTAGATTATCAGACCAAAGAATACATTATGCAAGCAGTTAGCAATTTTGGCACTATTTTGTCCTGGACAAACAATGACTACTTCAAATCTAGGATGTTGGTTTGATGCTCAGTGTTACACATCGATAAAGTCCCATGAAGTGTCATCATTTGCAAACCTGCTTTAGTTGGAGGTGCAGGTCAATCTTGGACAGTTCCAACCTTTATCCTCAACTCTCTCAACAATGAACACATCTCAGTTGATGAGGATCCTATTCCAGTTGATGGAAACCCCTACCCTTTCCCAGGGGCTAACCTAGAACAGAATGATTTTGTGGAAGATGCACAGGACATGGTGGATATCCAGCAGTCCAATGAAGATGAGGGTTGGGTTCCACCACTGCTCCCTAATGTTGTTGCAGCTGCTGCAAATTTGAAGAATGGATGGCCTACTTGGGAAGTTCAGGGTGAGGCAGTTGATCAAAATGAGTTACAGCAGGTGCAACAAATAGGAGACTAGTTTGTCTTGCAGGCCATGATGCCAAATCAAGAGGAGCAGCAATACTCAGAATCTATCAGCTCTGAAACACAAAATTTTTTTAGAGCTCAAGGCCCACCCATCACGCTTGAACTGCCTTTGGTGTAGGACACTCAAGCCATTGTGCCACTAATGAATAATGACATGGACAGAGAAAGTGACTACCCTATCTATCAGCTTGCAAGAAGAATGAGGCTCCACCAGGATTTTGGACCTATCCCTTTGGCACAAATGCTATTGCAATACATTATATATAATGCAGGCTTGAATGAACACACAATGTACCTACCAACACCTATCAATCTTGGGTTCAGTCAGTTTGGCCTTAGAGGAATGTATTTTTTTTTTCGCGACCGGGACTTCACCCGTTTTTCATTAAGAGGGAGCGAAACGCCGCGAAAAGGTTACAAGAGCCCTTGGATCTAATCTCAGCAAGATGCCTTGACTGACCCTAAGGCAAAAACCAAGACGAAAAACCTATTCTACTGGATTCAAGTTCAGCGATTACAAAACAACACCACTTTGCGACCACAAGAAAAGGAGCTCTCTAACCGGTGCAAACCCACTAGTTGCCCAGTCGTTAGCCTCTGCCACCGCTGCTTGAGCAAGCAGGCCTGCTGTCCTTGAAGCTCTCTGGAACACACGGTTGTTTCTTTCTTTCCACAGATTCCAAGCAACGAGGAGCAGCAGTGAATCGAAGACTGGACGCGACTGCTTGCTGACCTGCTTCCGCTGCCGTAGCCACCACGAAGCGACGAGTTCCTCACCGAGAGGTACCAAGGAATGCAACTGAACGGACCTGAGCATTATGAACCAGAACTCTCTAGCAAACGGGCAGCCAATGAAGAGATGGGCGCAGGTCTCGGGCGCCTGATCGCACAAAGAGCACGCTGCACTGTCCTGAAGGTTGTGTCTTGCGCGGCGTTCGTTGGTCCACAACCTTTGGTGAAGAGCGTACCAGAAGAACAGCTTCACACGAGGCGGCGCCTTCGTCTTCCAGAGCTCTTTTGCACCGAGCAGCGCTGTGGAACCTGCAAAGAAAGCCCTGTATGTTGCCGAGGCCGAGTAATCCCCGTCTGCAGTCCATTTCCAAACAAACCGGTCAGGGCACGAGGGCTGAAGAACGACAGAGTGCACCAGACTCCAGACCCGGAGGAAGTCACGCAAGACTGCAGCAGTGGCAGCGCCTCTCATGTCCAAGGACCAGCTGTTCCCGAGTAGAGCCGACTCGACCGACTTCTTCTTGCCTGCTCTGGAGATGATGCTGAACAAAGCCGGCACATAAGCAGATAAAGGCCCCATAGGAGACCAATTGTCAGTCCAGAACAAGGCTCGTTTCCCATCTCCGACACGAACAGAGATGCTGGCGTCACACATGGCCATGACGTTTTTCTCCCGCCTCGCTGGCAGCCGCGCCCAGCAGCTAGCGACATCAGTCCTTGCCAACCATTCCCAGCGCAGCCTCAAGGCATAGCCAAACAACCGTAGGTCCAGAACGCCTAATCCCCCTAAATCCTTTGGCCGAGACACGACGGGCCACGCGACTTTGCATTTGCCACCTGAACAAGATTCTGAACCTGTCCAAAGGAACGCTCGTCTTCTCTTGTCAATTTGCTTGATGGCCCATGGGGATAAGCAGCAAGCGATGCTAAGATGAACTGGAATTGCCGACAAGGTAGCAGAAGTGAGTGTGAGTCGTCCAGCGTTGTTTAACAAGCCTGATTTCCAGGTTGGGATTTTTGAGGCGACGGCGTCGATTAGCGGTTGCTCATCCGAGTGCTTAAGGTTCCTCAACGACAGGGGTATGCCCAGGTATTTGCAGGGGAAATCTGCGACCGTGCATGGGAAGACCGCCAGCATTAGAGGAATGTATTTCCCAAGACAGTTTACCCTTGTAGGAAAACAGCCGGTGCAAGTCCCTAGTCAGCCTCCTATGCTATGTGATAATAACATGTACATGTCTGACTCATATTCAGAAGAACCAAACCCACTGTAGAAAAATAATTTGGAAGCTTCAAGTTCTGCAACCCCACCTCCACCAGGCCTATACATTCTAGATGATGAAGGTAACTACATCCTCCTTAGTTCAAGGGCTCAGATAGAAGCAAATCTGAGAAGCAATGAAACAGTGATAACAGAAAATCAGGATAATGTCAGCCATAACCTGCAGGTGGTAGTGGTTCCTAACTCTGAAAATAATGACAGGATTGGTCTGATGGATGGTATGGATAAAGCTGCTATAGGGTTTCAGGAAAGTGTCAATCCTCAACTTCTAGCAGTGACTCCAATGTCTGCAACCGATGTTCAGATGGGTATTTCAAAGATTATTTTTCAGAAACCTCAACTGTGTAGCAACACTCATTTAACTCACTGCCAAATGATTTGTCTCTAGGGAATGATGATCTGCTTAGTCTAATGCTCATGCACTGAATGGAGTTCTTGGGGCAAGTGATGGTGTCCATATGGTGCAAGCTCCTGTGGGTGGGATCAATGAACTAGTTCGGACTGATGCGTTCAATGAAAAAGCTGCAGAATATCATAATGGCATCCAAATGACTAAAACCGTTGAAGGAGAGCCTACAGAAGGAATGCACCTAGTGTTACACCCAGATGCTAGCCAATAGTTTGAAGCCCAAGAACCATCAAGGTCTCTAGTGATCACAATGGTGGATATCCAACCTCTACAATGCATCTATGCCAATCAAATAATAGTGACCCCATCTGATGCTCCGATCTTAGGGGCACAGCCAAAAAGAGCCGTAGGAAAAGTCCTACACCAATAGTAGATGATGAGGTAAGGAGGAGTGCTAGGCTGAACAAGCAACTTGATTTTGAGCACATGGAGCTGGATGAGAAGTCAAAACCAAGAAAGTTGAATAAAAAAGATACAAGCCTTATGCAGCTACAACTCCAACAAGCCTTGGAGGAAATAGCAAATGAAGGTCATGAATCACAAAGTCAGGCGGACCAAGTTGAGCAGGGAAATAAGGGACTTTCAATTGAATCTAGCAGAATTTGGCAATCGCCTATTGTGAAGTGGATCCTGAGGATGTCACTGAAGACAAGTTGCTCTCCAACAGTGAACATAATGAATAGAAGATCTATAATTCAGTGGTCCTGAACTATGCTGAAGAGTTGTGTCTTCTTTTCTTTTGTTAGAGCTTGTTATGGTCACTTTTATGTTCTAGTGGTTGTTGTGCATCCACAACTTATTTTCCTTTCCTCCACAACTTATGGATCATAATCGTATCTGGAACTTGTTATGTTGGAATGTTTGAGGTCTAAATGAACCTGCTAAATGGGATCTTATTCAAAATAAAATAGAAGAAAGCTCATGTTCATTATTCTGCTTCTAGGAGACAAAAGGAGAGGAAATAGATGTTATGTTTTTAAGAAAGTTTGCACCCAAGCGTTTTGATAGCTTTGAATATTGTCCCTCAGATGGTGCATCTGGTGGGATCCTTGTTGCATTGAACTCTAGAATATTTTCTGCAATAGTGATTGATTCACAGGTTTTTGCTATGAGATTGCAAGTTACATCTGTTCATGACTTGAGTAAGTGGAACCTGATAACTGTGTATGGTCCGACAAGAGAACCTGAAAGAAGTTACTTTGTTTCTTGGCTGTATAGCTCAGACATTGGCTATGATGACAACTTAATTATCATGGGAGATTTTAACTTTTATAGTTCATCAGCAAACAGAAATAAGCTTGGAGGAAACACTATTGACATGATACTTTTCAATGACATAATTCACCATTTAGGGCTTACAGAGTTGCCAATTAAAGGTCGAAGTTATACATGGAGTACTATGCAAAATCAACCATTAATGCAGCAATTGGACTGATTTTTTACATCACCAGCTTGGACACTAGCATACCCAAATACATTAGTCCTGTCATTGGCAAAAAAATACATTAGACCATACTCCTTGTAAAGTCCAGATTGGCACCCACATACCCAAGGCATTTCTCTTTCGTTTTGAAAACTACTGGACACAACTACCCAACTTTCTTAACACAGCTTCAACGGCCTGGTTCTCCTGCTCACATATCAATGCAGCTAGGAAGATATCCATCAAGTTTAAAGCTTTGAGAGCTGCACTGAAACTCTAGAACAGAGCTAGATCAGGCTTAGTCATCCTGATTCAACGCTGCAAAATCATAATTGCCTTTGTAGATGACATTAAGGATACCAGATCACTGTATACTTCAGAAAAAAAGATAGAACAATCATACAAGCCCAACTGAGGAAGCTCCTACTATGTCAGCAAATTTACTGGAAACAAAAATATACTGAGAATCTTGTGAAATTGGGAGATGAAAACACAAAGTTTTTTCATGCCAGAGTTACTGAGAGATTCAGGTTCAATGTGATATCTCAAATTGTAGCTGAAGATGGGAGATCAGTGACAGATCACTTAGAAAAGGCAGCTGTGTTCTTGAATGACTTTAAGAACAGAATGGGTGTTTCAGTCAACAGTCAGATGCTATTTGAACTCAATCAATTGCTTCCACAACATGATCTTGAAGCCTTAGTGGAAAATTTCACAAATGAAGAAATAGATTTGATTTCTAAAGAACTGCCCATAGATAAAGCACCAGGGCCAGATGGATTTAATGAATATTTCATTAAAAAGTTCTGGCACTTAATAAAGTTTGACTTCTATAGGTTATGCAGAGGGCTTTATGATAATACAATATCTCTACAAAATATTAATTATTCATATATTACCTTGGTGCCCAAAAAGGCAAATCCTGAAAATGTAACAGATTTTAGACCAATCTCTCTCCTAAACTCCAGTATGAAGTTTCTTACAAAAATTCTAGCAAACAGACTACAAAAGAAAATCCTTCAAGTCATACATAGAAACCAATATGGGTTCATACATGGAAGGACTATACAAAATTGTTTGGGTTGGGCCTTTGGGTATCTGCATCAGTGCCATGCTTACAAAAGAGAGATTGTTATATTGAAACTTGATTTTGAAAAGGCTTTTGACATGGTTGAGCATGCTGCTATAATAAACATATTAGAAGCAAAAGGATTTCCAGGAAAATGGTGTGACTGGATCAAGCAGATTCTAAGCACAGGGACATCTACAGTTCTACTCAATGGGATCCCAGGCAAAGACTTCAATTGCAGAAGGGGGGTGAGACAAGGGGATCCGTTATCCCCATTACTATTTGTACTGGCTACAAATCTCTTACAAAGTATTGTCAATAAAGCCTATCAGTAAGGTCATTTTAATCTCCCAATTCCAAATAGAGATATGGATCACTTCCCACCCAATAGTGCAATATGCTGATGATACACTAGTTATCATGCAAGCTGATACTAGACAATTTTTTCCCTAAAGGAACTTCTACAAAGTTTTGCTACATCCACTGGATTAAGAGTCAACTTTCAGAAATCATGCTTATTTCCTATTAATGTTCCAAGTCACAAGGTACCCCTCCTCATAGGAGTTCTTGGATGTACACTAGGAAAATTGCCCTTTACATACTTGGGACTCCCACTGGGCATCACAAAACCCCTGGTTAGAGATTATACCCCACTCATGTGTAGAATTGAGAAGAAAATTTCAGCCAACTCCAAGTATCTCAATTACTCTGGAAGACTGCAACTTATTAACTCAGTGATTTCATCGCTACCCACATATTACATGTGTACACTTAAGATGCCAAAAATTATGATAGAAACGATTGACAAATTTAGGAAAAAATGTTTTTGGAGAGGAGCAGATATAAATGCAAAAGGCTACAACTTGACAGCCTAGGAAATGGTGACAATATCAAAAGACAAAGGACGTCTTGGGATCAAAGATTTAGAACTCCAAAATGATGCCTTACTTATGAAACATCTCCATAAATTTTTATAACAAAGTAAGTGTTCCATGGGTACAATTAGTTTGGAATGCCTATTATCAGGACAAAGTACCCCACCTTTCTCCACCTAGGGGGTCATTTTGGTGGAAGGACATACTCAAGCTGATGGATAAATTCAAAGAAGTTGCTCACTGCCTTCCAGGATATGGAGATACAGTTGGAGTTTGGGAAGATCACATAATGCAACAACCTCTTTCAAGTAAATACCCTGAACTTTATATATATGCCCAGCACAAACAGCTGTCTCTGCAAAGATGCTTGCAGACTTCCAACACACTCGACCTCTTTAGACTACCAATGTCCAGACCAGCTTTCAATGAGTACCTATTATTCCAAAATGATCTAAATTTTTTCAGAGAGGACAATGACCAAGATGACATATGGATATACCAATGAAATTCTAGACTATATACATCGAAGAAGTTGTACTAGCATCATTTCAAGGACACCACAGCACCAGCACCATTTAGATGGATATGGAAAACTAAATGTATGCCAAGAATAAATATTTTTGCTTGGTTACTGCTAGTGGACAGACTTAACACACGTGATATGTTGAGAAGAAGAAACAAAATCCTTGAGGAAGCCTATAATTGTGCACTATGTCATGAAAATGCTGATGAGACGCTAATGCATCTATTCTTTCAATGCCCATCAGCTATAAGCAGATGGTTTGCTGTTGGATTTCAGTGGAATATACAGGATGTGGCAATCAAATGATAACAGAACAAAAACAAGTATTTACTGGACCATTTTTCATGGATCTCTTTATGATAGCATCATGGTGCATATGGAAAGAGATGAATAATTATATTTTCAATCATAAACCTCCCTCAATGGCAAATTGGAAGAGTATGTTAACGGAGGAAGTTAAAATTCACCTCCTTAGAGTCCCTAGTCATTCTCACTTTGTAATTATGAATTGGACCAACTCTTTGTAGATTGTCTTTGTACATTCAGTCTCCATCTCCAACCCCCATCCTCCCATTTTCTTAGAATACGTGAGTTTTTTCTTTGTTCCTTTGTTAGCATCATGCTAACTTTTGTATTTTCCATTGTACTTTGTTTTAATTATTTATTTAAGCCCTAGGGATCAAGGCTCCATATATAGTTTTCCTCAAAACAAATCCTTCCCTCTCCTCCGTCTCTCATGCCCCCATCAATGAAGGCGCTGGCGGCGGGGTCGGATCGACGCCTGGGTGGCCAAGGCGCCCCTAGGATGGAGGACGACGTCCGTGCGACGACGACGTGGCTGCGGCAGTGACCCGATGGGCACCCCAATGGCGAGTTACGAGATCAGCCTGTGATGGCTGGTCCAGCGGTGAGTGGTGCAGCAGAGGGGCAACACAAGGCCTTCTCCTCCAACTGGTTTCATGGCGGCGGCGGTGTCAAGTATGGTGCCTGGGCGGCCAGATGCCTAGTCGATCGGATCCAGCGGGTTGGCACTGTGGCGGTGTCGTGATGCCAGTGGCGGAGCTAGAACAAATATGAGGGGGTGCGCTTGCATTGTGGGTGCATAGGTTTTTATTTTGTGGGTGCATATATGGTGAAAAATCGAACAAAATCATTGTTTTCCATTTTTCAGTGGGTGCGCGTGCACCCACCGCTGTTACTGTAGCTCCACCCCTTGCGTGATGCGATGGTGGTGCAGCGGGAGCGCGGCGGCAAGGCAGTATGGCAGTGGTGCATCAGAAGCACAAATGAAGATGGTTGCGACAACAACGACGGTGGTCTGTGTTGGTGTTTGGGGGTTGTGCTTCTCTATCTATACCTCCCCACATGACTGTACCTGATGCAGCGATGGGCAACGTCTATACTGTCGGTGGTTTCGACGTTCGCAGGGATAACTCGTCGGGGTGTCCAGTTATCCGGATTTGATAGTTGGATCCAGTGATGGTTCATGTCGCTGGTGTATAGCGTGATGGCATGGTTCTTGGAGGCAGCAACAGTGCTACCATGTTTTGACAGCGGTGACGCCTATGGGCATCATTTTCCTCGCTGGAGGCGTCATCTTGTCCTTCATGAGGATATCTCCGGGTGTAAACCCAACACTAGTGTCTCTGGTTGGTTGGGCGATGATGACGTCTTTGGTTATCATTTTCCCATTGGAGACGTTGCTTTTGGAAGAGCCAATTGGTTATTAGCTATGGTGCAGCATCATGTTGGTGGGTCACTTGCACATGTACCAAGTGCTTCATACCATTGCCATGTTACAGCATTAGGAGTCTCTAATGATGGTCGGCGTCCTACGATCTCTCAGTATCGTTTAGGTCTGATAGACGTGTTTTGGCAGCGATTTATCGACTTGGTGGCCATATTCTTTTGGAGTTGACTTCATAGGGTAAGTTAAAGTTCCTTATTGGAGATGTAATTTTTACATTGTTTTTTTAGTTGTACCAGTGATGTTAGGTGACGTAGGTCTTACCTGTATCACTGGTAACCTTTTTTAATAAATATGGCCTAAAGCCTAATGCATCCTCATGAGAAGATGACTGAAGCCGAAAATATATTTTCCTTTATTAAAAAAATAAGTCGCTTGTGTAATTGTGTCCATACACATTGTTCAATCTATAAGGCTCAGATCATTAACATATTAGCACTAATCAACATATTAGCACACCTAATTGGTGTACAAAACATACAATAGTCAACGTTTTAGCACTATTTAAATTAATCTTCTCATTATACCTTCTCCATACTAAAAAAATTTGATGTTTTAGACAGCGATACGTTCTCCAAAGTGAAATTTTGACCTCTTTTTTATAAGGGAAAATTGTCCATGGGACACCGCGAAAGACATAAATTGGCTGGAGGACACTTTTTCATGTGACACTCACCACCAAAACAGTTACCATTTGTAAACCATAAGACCAATGGCTATGAAATTTTAACAAAGAACAAGATAAGATACTTAGCTATAAATCATCTAATACTCACTTCCATAGAAAATTTCATTAAGGCCATGAAATCGTATCCACCAGAAAATCATGGTTGTTAAAGTTGCTGGTGGACATGATTTCATAGCGTTAAGGACATTTGAACCAGATTCATTGATAAAAAACGAGTAAAATCACAAAGTTAAAAAAAAAAAAAAAGGGATAAAATCACCATTGAACTTTGAAACAGAGGTAGAAACACTAAAATCCCTTTTATAAAAATATTTATCAAAAAGTGATATGTATACTTTTATAGAAGTCTTTTTAAGATAAATTTATTTATATAATTTTCATATTTTTAAACTTAACAATTTAAAAGTTATTCATGATTTATATTCTCAATGTTTTACCGAAATCTTGTAAAAAACGAACATACTAATAATCCTTAATTATTTGCTAATGACAAAAATTAGAAAACAAGGATAAGCTCACAAGGCAATTTTTTTGTGGCAAGTATATCCAACATATATGAGAATATTCTCTGTCAGTGGCAAGGATATCCAACATCTATGAAAATATCCGCGTCTACTTGTCCGCAAACGAAACGCGGCTTGGCCATGACTAACATCGATATCCATCAAACCAAACACAGCGAACACAGTAAAAGAAACCATAAAAGTCGTCAGGATATTTCTTTGCTTCAGTAATCAATGATCACGAGCATTCGGTGAACCGATCATCTAAATAGGTTTTGATGTCATTGTACATTGTAAAGGGCACCCCTCTATGTTAAAGGTCCATGAACGGATCAATTGATTCAGCATTAGTCTTGGCCTCTTGGGGCCTCGTGCGGATCTGTCCCTAAGAATCTGATGAGATGGAAATCTGCACTATGCTTGATTCTTGTATAATCTTGTCTTGGTACATACTGCATGTTGTAAGAAAGTAAAAATACCAAAACTTTGTCAGGGGCTTCAAAGCCTTCATCTGTGGTTGATGAACGGGCATTGCAACTCGGACTACAAATATAAGCATAACTAATCCTTCTGGTGTAATTCTCATTGATCTGGCAAACTCTGCATAAGAAATCAGAACATTGATAAGATAAAACGGTGTCAAGATTTTTTTTTAAGATACCTTGTCCTTAGCAAAACAATAGAGCAGGCTCCGTAGGAAAAATAAGCAGAAATATGTCCAGGAAAGAATAAATCATGGCTCATAGTTGTTAATTTATTTCTATGCTCTTAAATTTCAATTCAATCAATTTGTTCAGCAGCATTTCATCATAAAGATAGTTTATCCCAAAATATATAATCCTGTAATTCAAGAGACCAAAAGAAAAACATATTTGAAAAATAGGAGGTGCCACATGTTGTCACTTTACTAGTTAGACATCAGAGAAAATTCCAATGTGTTTAGTTCAGTCGAATACAAATAAGTAGTCAATCCGTTCCAAACTATTGGCCATTTTGGCTCCTCTAGAAACATAATTTTACTATATATAGACATAGCATGTAACTTAGGTGCATAGCGAAAGCTAAACAATAACTAAGAAAACAAAACAGCCTATAATTTAGGATGGAGGGAGCATTTAGGTGAAGAGTTCCCATTCAGTGTAGATGTACTCCCTACACGTGTATGGCTAAGCCACAAGTATGGAAACTGTTTGATGTACTCCCTGCACCCGACGTTTTGTTTTGACGTTTGATGTGGCCAGAAGGGCAAAAGTGACCATTGGCACCTAACCTTAATCCCTGCTAAAGTGGTCTGAACGACCTACAAAATGGAACGGAGGGAGTACCTTTTATCATGCACTTAAATATACACTATGTCTAGATAAATAATAAAAGCAATGTATGTAGAAAAGCCAAAACATGGTAACAGAGCTCTAGTGATCAGTGGCAGGGCGTGACTAAAAATTAAGGGGGGCTAAATTACCATTACAGAAATTACTTGAGCTATAGGCGGAAGGGATGTTTCTTTGCACTGATGGTGTGAGTTAGGCTCAGCCACAGGACAGTAGCCCTCCATGCTAGCTGCTACGACCTCACAAGTGTCTTTGTTGCTGCCTGCCTCACTGCCTCGACCCTGCTAGTGGCAGACTTCTTCTATTCTTTGTGGCTATTGTGGCCGGCTAGGCCATGAGCAGTCGACTTTTCACAAGAAGAAACATGGCCGCAAGGGCCACAACCGATGTTCCTCTCTAAGCTCGAGTGGTTCTTCTGCTCCTCAAACCTCTCGATCACTGTCTACTACTGAAGCAAAAGGTCCTTGTTTTGTCGCCTTACAACCTTGATCGCCAGTATGGATTGGTGCTGCTCGAGGAAAGAGAAAAAAGAGAGGAAGGAGAGAAGAGTGTGGATGAAAGAGGTAGACAAAATCTCAAACGTGCATTTTGGATCCAATCATTAAAGGACAAGGTCTTGGGGACGAGATATTGGGGGACTGCAAAAGCACACCCCCCCCCCCCCCCCCAACCCCCAAATAATACTAGATATTGTATTGCGGTAGCCCCATTACAACTTTATTGGGAAATCATATGGCAGGACTGCTGGAGATGCTCTTAGGGCGTGTTTGGTTTGCACCCTTGCCTGCGAGCCGCAGCCAGGGAAACAGATCCAACCCAATCGTACGCCTCGCATTGCTGCGTGAGCCAGGCGCGCTTTCCAGGGTGGGAAGCAAACAGTCCATTTTAGTCACTAGTACATGTTTATATCCAGCCTTTCAGCAATAGATCTAAGTTGCATTTCTAACAAAAACTACTTACCAAACCAAGAGCCTCTGCAGCTGTTTTTAAGTTTCCAGCAGTACAAACGCTCCTGTATAGATTTAGAAGGTGAACTCTCTCGGCAACATGCAAATTCTTTTCTAGTCCAGCAGCCACCATTTCCATCTCTGCCTGTATGAAACAATAAAATGCGATTATGCTTGTAAGGATAATAATGCAGTAACAAAACCAAACAGTGCATACTGATGTTGGATTACAAATAATCATAACATAAGTTATAAATATATTCTCTCAGCTATGTACCAGGGAACTATTTTTTTAGACCAAAGGCCTTAACCCTGCTTATATTGAAAGCAACACAATCTGCTGGGGATGCCAACCAGGGAAACTATTTAACAGAGGCATGACAAAAATATCGATCAAACTGGCACAAAAAAAAAATCTAAACTTTGTATGAGGCATCATCTGCTGCTCCAGGCATCCAGGTCATTCTAAGTCCTAGCTCAGGAGCACAGGACATAAGCAACTTGGACTTGCTTCCTAGCTTTAATAAGTGTTTAAATAACAGAGAATTAATAGTCTAGTTATACTCCTACACAGGTCCAAATGCACAATTTTGAACTCCCGCAGTTCAACCAGCACATCAAGACATGTACACAAAGAGGTGAAAATAGAATGAATGCAAACAAGTGTAATGCCAAAAGACAAACTTTCAAGCTTAAAACGAAATGACATACAGAATTGTCCTCTGAAGGAAATATGTGATGAATTCTACAAATCTTCACAAGTTCATCTAGTGCTTCTGGCCGTTTTCCTTGAATCTCTAGAGCCTAGGGACGATAAAAACACGGAATCAACATTGGAAGAACATGGAATCTCTGCAGCTATGTACAGGTAAAAGCATACCCAGCATTGCAAAAAGCATGTCCGTGTACGAGTAGCAACTGATGCACATACAAGAGTGGCAGCACGAAACTTGTCTAATCCAATATTGCTAGCAAGACCAGCGAGAAACTCCCTTGGATCCTCACCATTAAGTTTTGCTGCACCCATGTCTTTTGCTGCTCTTTATTAAGCACAAAATATCAATGAGTCCAGATCAAGCATGGTGGATGGCAATGATAAAATAAGAACAGTATGTACAAAGAAATACGAGAAAAAAACTGTCTTGCAGCAGAAATTTACAAATAGCTGATGAACAGAGTAACTGAAGCCAAAACAAATTCTTTGAACAAAAGCAATAAATACCTGCTGCAATCATCTAAAACAAAGTTCACTGCTGCTCTGTAGAAAGAATCACGAGCATTTTCAGTATCAAAGCAGACCTTTACCCCTGACATCTTGCATAATTGCCTAAGCTGCAAATCGAAGCGTGATTACACAATGCAGACAAGCATATGGAACAAATTGCAGCATCAGTCCAAAAAAAATTCAGGTATACCAAAGGTTGTTGAACTTATATTGCAGGGTGCGGTGATCAAACACAAGGCGCAGCTAGTGGGCGCAGCTTCGTCCAGGAAGAGGGGATCGACTACAACGACGCTATCGCTCCAGTGGCACGCATGGAATCGGTTTGAGTCCTCCTCGCGCTGGCGGCTCAGGAGGGGTGGCGAGTTCACCACATGGACATCAAGCCTGCTTCATCAACGGCGACCTCAAGGAAGAGGTGTATGTGCGCCAGTCACCGGTCTTCGTCGTCGCTGGACAAGAAGGCAAGGTGTACCGCCTGCGCAAGGCTCTCTACGATCTGCGACAGGCCCCGTGCGTATGGAACGTGAATCTTGACACCATGCTCAAAACGGTAGGCTTCAAGCAAAGTCCGCACGAGGCGGCGGTATACCAGCAGGGGAATGGGCGCTTTGTCCTGCTCGTGAGTATCAACATCGACGACCTTATCATCACCAGCACTGGCGTTCAACATGAGCAACCTCGGCCTCCTTCGCTTCTAACTTGGCGTCGAAGTGCGCTAGGATGCCAACGAAGGCGCTAGCATCTGCAGGCCGTGAAGCGCACCCTTCGCTACGTGGCGGGCACCCTCCACTACGGTCTACGACGCGCTTCATCGGCTACTGCAACAGCAACCTCGCCGACAACATTGACAATAGCAAGAGCACGAGCGGGACCATATTCTTCCTTGGCGATTGCTTGGTCAGTTGGCAGTCCCTCAAGAAGAAGGTGGTTAGAAAGTGCTGGAGCAGGTGAGAAGAGAGTAGCCCTCTGGGAAAGGTACTACCTATGAAAGTAGTGGCAAGGGTCATTGTAAAACTCAGTTATTGTCTTTACTTTCAATCCAAGCTGCCAAGGACCAAGCTGCCCTCTGGGATTTCCCCAAATCTCAGATTCAATTTGTGGTTTCATGGACAAAAGCGCCAACACCACACCGGAAAGGGTCATGGATCCGCGACGATCCTGCAACTAGATGTACGGCCCCAATGGCTGACGACGGATCCCAAATGGGCACACGATGCCATGGCAGGCGGACAGTCGACGAAGTGAGCCACAACTTTGGAGACAAGCCACGCGAGTTGGACACAATCTGCGACAGGCAGACAGTTGGATAGTGGCTTTGAAGAATGGGACCGCGACTGGTTGTGGGGCACAACCACGAATGGTTTGGATCTGAATCTGAAAAGAATGGTTTGCTGCTATGGATGGATTCTGGTGGCTGCTGCTACTCTGAACGCGACGAAAAAAGAAGAAGAAAAACAAATATCGACAAGGGCTGCCCCGAGGAACAGAGATTGATCTTCCCGGGAGCAGCACAGCGATTGGAAGTGAGAAACCTAAGCCTTGGTACCATGTCACGAATAAAAGGAGACTGAAATGGATGATTACTGCTAAGGCCCAAGGGGGACAATATATAGAGTACACGTGGAAAACCCTAGACTCACTAATGCCCTTGGAATATTATACCTTAACAACAGTATCATACAGGGAATTTTTCTCATGATTTTGTTGGTTAGCTCAATTATTGGTCTATTAGAGTGTTTTGAAAATCTATGTGATCGAACACATGCACCAAGTAAACTATAATCCAGACTATGTTAGGCGGCATTATTAGATTGAATATATAACTAGTTGAATATATAACTCGTTCCTCACGTAATCAAGGGCCTAGACCACGCCTCATCTAGACAACATCGAGCAACACCATAGCTCCACAGCGCAATCAAGGGCCTAGACAATGTCCGGCTATATCTTTCAAATACAATGTTCACCATAAACCTTCCTCCAATTTCCCTTCATCTCAAACCTGTGACAATCGCTCTATTACTCCTAACAAAGGGACAGTTTAAAGTGGGAATCTATGCACAGGAGAAGCACATGCCATTGCATTAAAGAAGAGAAATCAATGCTTCTCAAACATAATGATACAAACTCAAAAGTCATTGGCATATATGAAAGATTATAGCACCAATGTTAAAAGTAAAAAGCACTAACTTGAATTGCATCATCATATCTGTAATCCCTCCCCATGACTCTATTATCAATAATTGCTGGCACAAAAAAGGATTTACAAATTTCAGTAATAGCAATAAGTAATTCTCGGAAATGATTAAGGACAATCCACTTTACTTCCCAAAGAAAAAGGGTAAATATGTTATATGTACCTATAATTCTGGTTGACCGATTGTGTACATTAATATATATATATATGGAAAACAATAGTAGCATCCCACAATGCAAGTCTGAAGTGGGTAACATGATTTCAAACAGTAACAAGGTTCCTCCTTTTTGTTTCCAATTTGGACTATGTATGTAGTACATTGCTAAAGATAATAAGATTCACATGCAATATTTTTTCCTTACAACTTGCTTTTGTTATTCTTTAATAATAACAACTCAAAACTAGCTGACATTATGCTCTTTGAAATTTGAAAGATAACTTAGCTCTTGTCATGATTATTATCTGGAAATTGTAATAGTCCTTAGAGTTTTGCTAGAAAGAAATAAAATGTGTTGCAAGGAAATCGTGCTCTAAATGTTACATTTCTGCCGATTCCTGGGACATTTCTGGGACTTCAAAGGAAAAGGCTTTTTCGAGAGTGAATTCAGTAAAGTATATATATTTCTGCAGATACTAAATCTAATAGGACTTCAAAGGAAAAGGCCTTCTCAGAGCGAATTCAGTAAAGTATATGAACAAAACTAACCTCTGTACCATTTAAAAACTCCTAGTTTTATAGAATAATATAACATCGTAGTGGCATTATATTGATGCTATTCAAACTTGAATGAGAGCAAACAAAACCGATGTCACCATACTGAGCACCCCAATGTTATACTATCAATAACTGCTCAGCATGTATACGAGCCCAAGTTATTAGGGTTTTGCAATGCAAACTCAATTTGCAAGCAATTTATACCCAAAAAACACGAAAGGTTAAAAAAATTAAAAGATGTAGAAGAACTGGTGCATTAGGGCAACAAATTCAGAATTATTCCAGCAGCCCAGAATTGAAATTTACGGACATTCACCTCGGACCAATCTGTTTGCCGCTCTTGCCCGCTTCTCCATCTCTGGCCCAGATTCCATCACCATCGCTCCAACCTTCGGCCACCAGTCTGGCAACTTCGCTTGTGAGTGCCTCCTCCAGACCTCCTTTGCTGGCTCTGGGACACGACTGGTCCGAGCTGCCTCCATAGGCGATGACGACACAGCAACCACCACCTCCTTCCCTCCCAGGCTGCGGTCCCTCCTTCGCACAACCGCCCTGCCGCCTTCACCTCCGCCCCACAATCCCCTCCCCAGCCCCCGCCGCCGCCACTCCCGTACGACCATCCCCAGCAGCACTCGCGCCGCGACGGCGCAGACGAGCAAGAAGAGGAGCGCTCCGGCGAAGTAACGCAGCGACGAGCGGCGGAAGGTTAGGACCACGCGATCCCCGCTGACCTCGCGCACCGCCGAGCGTAAGTCGCGGTAGGCGGCGTCGGCCTCGGTGCTGAGGCGATGGATCCGCAGCTCCACGAGGCGGCGGAGGCGCCAGAGCTCCGCTTCGAATGCGCCGAATCCATCGTCGGGGTGGACGACCGGGTCGGACTTGCCTCGGGAGCGGTTGGGGCTAGGTTTTACACCGCGGAAACGGCGTGCGAGAAAAGCTACCGTCGTGGTGGAGGCAGACCGGTGGCCACGACGGAGGTGGGAGTTGAGGAAGGATGGGGGAGACGGCGAGAAGGTGACGGTGGCAGTGGCTGCGGCCATCGGTCTTACGGCGACAGCGGGGGCTTGGGGGAGTGCTTTCACAAAGGTAGTCCGGGGAAGCCAATTTTGCTACTCTCCTAACAGAATCTCCGACGGGTTTACAAATGAACTTTACATTCTTAATTTTTTATAAAAAGATAAGGGACTGTTTATATATCTGTCGACAGATTTCAGCTGTCAAAATCTGTCACTTTTTTTGACCAATCACAACATTAGAAAAATATGACAGATAACTACATAAAAAATCTGTCGAATTTGAAAAGCGAACACTGCTTGTTGTGTTAACGGGTTTACTAACACCAAATTTGTCAAATCTGTTAACGGGTCTGCAATACCAAATAGCCGGCACACTGCTCAGGCTGGACACCCCAATGAACCGTCTGCCACTCTGTGCATTGGTGTTCACTCGTGCTACTCTCCCTGAAGAGACTGCCCAGTCCAAGCCTTTGCATCTGTGAAAAATATCCAGAAACAAAAGCAACGTGAGAAACACCATTGACCATTGTGAACAACGCGGAATGAACAAGGTAAAAAGGTCCGGAATGAACAAGGGAAAAAGGTACTCGCCGCTGTTGGCTGCAGGAAGGACACCATGGCTGTTCTAGCCGATGGAAACCATGAGTGACGGTGTCGGACTCGGACAAACTGCCATGACAACCGACACGCGCAGGTTGTCAACGGCGCAATAATGGAATGTCAGGCATACTGCTACTGTCCACCATGCTCTGTTGTTGCTGCTGCATGGCCACGTGGCGCCTCGCGTACATCACTAACAGGCCGGCGGCCAGCCGAGCATCTGGACGTTGAGGAAGTACTTCTGGGCATGGCTCTGTATCTGTAGCACGTATTGTGTTCAGAGTTGAGTTTCAGTTACTGGACAAATGAAAGTAAGCACACATACACACACACAACTGTATCTTTTTCCACTGGATCAACGACCAAAACTTTGGAAAATCAAGTCCCTCACTAAAAGTGACAAATAACTGGGAAGAGTACATATTTGTACCAACGTCACTTTCATTTTACATGCAATCCTCCTCCCTGTGGTAGTAATTGTAAAAGTAGTGAGTATAAGTAACATGGCCACCCATCAGGCAAGGTTCCATTCATCTAGCAGACCAGACAAATCATATAGCTCAATATACCAACCTCTCATTAGGCACCGAGGCCACAATTACCAATCAATCAACCAGACTTGTCACAAAAACCTTCACAAAGGAACTATCTATACCACTACAAATATATAGTAGTGGAGAAAGTTACCTCATGCCACAATCTCTAGATCCTCCTTGCTTGTTCTCTGATACAAACAAGGTTGTTCTTGGTCTCACCACATATCCTGCCTTCCAGTAGTCTCACTTGAACCCAAATCTTGGACTCCAGCTCAAGAAAGTCCCGCTCCTCTGAATTCCCCCCACCATCCAGAACACTACCATCACCCTATGAAAATAGATATAACAATTTACTGAGCATATTTAAAATAAAATATAAAAGAATCCATTTTTCAGATAAATCACTATATTATAGTTCATCATTATTTCGTTAAATTTAAAAGGCTTGGAGTATTCTCATCGATCAGATGGGAGAGTGCTAGAAAGAAGAGCATAAAGAATGACGCCACGGCTGTAGAAATCAACTTCAGGACCAACATATAGTTTAAGTGAAAAACTAAAATCAACCTACTAGATACATGCTACTTCCAATGTAGTGTTTCTACTTTGAACAACCTACTTGTGTAAAGAGCTACATGCTACTTTAATGCGTAGACAGATGAGACACTATGCTAGTATATCTTGTGTTTTAGATGTGCAAAAATATATCTTGTGTTATTTTACAGGGGTGTCTTCTAATGCAAAAGGAAGGTAGTAATCAAATCACATTCATCTCTGGTAGCTAAAAAAACAAATACAACTAAAACACTGCCACAAGTGCAGCTGCATGGTCAGCCCCCAAGCACATGGAGACAAAACACACAGACGCCAACAACTATAGCTCAAACAAATAAACACATGGAGAGATATAGAAAAGGGAGATGCTCACAAAAAAACAAACCGATGCCAACAAAAAATCTCAAATGGTTGGAGCAAGCTTCTTTGGAAATGCAAGCACCCTGCAATCCCATAATACCTTTTAGCTTGAAGATATAAGACGAAACACTTTCCACAACGCTGCGACATGTAACATTAAAGAGTTAGATACTCACAAAACACAAACCAACGCCAACAAATACAGCTCAAAGGTCGGTGACACCCTCTCCAACACTTACCACAGTTACGCAACATGTAAAATTCAAGAGTTAGATACTCACACAAAAACAAACAGACGCCAACAACTACAGCTCAAACACAAACCAAACACTTTTATCAATTTCATCATCAAAACAAACAAAACCTGAGATACAACTTCAAACACAGGAGACCTCACAAAGCCACACCCACACATATCAAACAATCACTATCAAACGCCAACAACTACAACTCTAAAGACAACTAAAAGACAAAGAAAGCTACAACACAAATCGCTTCCTCCCAAACTGAAGTTTGACAAACACAAATGCAGCTGCAAAGTCAACCATCACAAATAAACATGCCCAAACTGAAGCTTGACAAATACAACTCGATCCTCAACCACATATATCACAACTAATAAAAACTAAAACCTAAAGCCTCAGACTCAGATGGCACAAGTCAAGCATCACATTTAAAAACGGTCAACCATCACAAATACAACTACAAGTTCAACCAAACCCTCAAACACAACTAAAGATGCTTCGTGGAGAGATACAGAAAAGAGAGATGCTCACAAATACAAAAACACACAGATGCCAACAACTACAGCTCAAACACAAACCAAACACTTTTATCAATTTCATCACCAATATGACAAATCAAAGGAAAAACAATTACAACTCAAAATAACAACTACAATTCCTCAATTCAACTCAACTCATCTTCATTAGCTGTAGCTCCAAAAGGTGCTAGAACTGTAACCGCCAAAGCAACAGCTCAAACAAATTGGACACTTTATCTCAAAAATAAACTAAAATCAAATTAACTCACAAAAGCAGCTCAACTAAACTCAACTTAACCAAACTAAACAAAGAAGCAACAACTAGAACCCCTCAAAATCCTTTTACAAAATCAACTAATTGGTTTAGTGCTGGCTACACATTAACTGGACTCAACATTGTCTAACATTGAAAATTAGTGGCCAAATCAGTCCAAATTAGTGGCCAAATCAGTCCATAAAACAGAAGATGGTAGCCTCTTGGAAAAGAACATGTCGATGGATCATCATTGTATCAAAGCATAAAATCCCAAGCCATTGCCAAAGCAACATGACACATCGTATGAGAGCAGCACAATACGCCAACCCAAATTATTTCTCAGACAAAGCAAATCAAATCCAAGATTCCTAGTACAACAAATATGGAGCTCTAGAGAAAAAAAAAATCCTCAGAGCAAACTAAAATCATCCAAACACGAGGGCCCCACACGGAGTTCATCGCCAGCTTATTAGTAATCCTGATAATTTGCTTGGAGATGGCAGGGGCAGAGAGTTAAAAAATATACATTGCCTAGCCTTTTAAAACATATATATAATGGCGTATTCTTTTTCCTCCATTTCTTTCAAGATGGACAAACAAATTATATATATATATATATATATATGGACAGCGCACAAACAAAATATTACACTAGCATAGCAACCAAAACTAATAGGAATTTTGACCCACTAGCATAGCAACCAAAACTAATAGGAATTTTGACCCATTGCTCATAAAGCCACATATTGCCCGTACATGTGAAGCAGCAGGCAATGCAAAAAAATTCCTATTAGTTTTGGTATGTGGTTTTCATAGGAATCAGATTCTAGGCATTGCCAAAATAGCATGGTCATCTTTTGTTTTGCCAAACAGGCAGTCACTAATATCACATGTACGGGCAATAAGAAGAGTTTTCATAGGAATCAGATAACAATAGCAGCCGCAAAACAAAAGCACAGGGCAATAAGAAGAGTTTTCATAGGAATCAGATAACAATAGCAGCCGCAAAACAAAAGCACAGGCAGTCACTACTCCAAAAATAGTTCAGATAAAAATAGCATGGTCATCTAAACTTGCATGTCTGAACTTTCTGAACTGAAAAGCAAACTATAAGAAACAAGTAATGAGACTGCTACCTACGAGGACCTCAACATGCAGTGCCCAGATCGCGCCGCCCCCCGCCCCCAACCAAACAAACTGCGTAGCCACCAGCCACCAACGCCCGTGAACACAACAGCAGATCAGGATACAACTGAATCGAAGAACAGATCACACGCACACATGGACATATAGGATTGATCCTAAAAAATCGACGACAAAATTCACAACCATGGGGTTCAACTGGGGGCACAGCTCACCTCAGCGGAAGCGCGCGGCGAGGCTCGCACGGTGGCTCGGCGGCAAGGTGGACGAGGGGCGCCGTAACGTCGAACTCGACGCGCTCAGCCCACCAAGACCACCGTCAGCGGCGAGGCTCCGCGGAGGCGGGAGGCGCGGCGAGCCTAGCGCAGGAGGTGCGACGAGGCTACACGGGGAGGGCGCGGTGATGCTCAGCGGGAGGGCCGGCGAGCAGGCCTCGCCTAGGCGCCGGCGCACACCGCGAGTGGGGGGCGGCCGAACGGGAGAGGATTGGGGAGATTTTGCCGGTGGGAGACAAAAAAAAAAGGCGCGGATTTCAGAAAAAAACGGGTACACGGGTTTACAGTTTGCCACATTGCGAACCCGTTAACAAACAAAAAACATTTAGCTGCAGTTTGCGGACCAGAGAAAGATGCTCCATGCAGCACGGATCTTCAAGCGACAATCAACGGCCCATAATTAGACAGATAGAAGTAAAAAAATTCAGTCAACAGACAAATAACAAATTCCAAAAGGTAAAAATCTCCTATCCAACGATTTGGTTGACAATTTTATTAACTTGGCAAACATCGGATGGTATTTGGTATATATGTCAAACTGCGGTTCGTTTGACAATCGCTCTTGCGTGCTACTCCCATGGGATATTTTCCCCTCACGTGCATAATTTTTAGTTTTTGTCAAGTAAATAATGCAAAACCGTTGGAGATTGACTCTTTTTATCTTTAACATATTCATTTGAAATTTGGAAAACTCCCAATTTTACCAAACAAAAAATATAAAAATATTGGAGATGCTACTCACAATGCAAGACTCTAAACCCACTGGAGTCTAAATTAGACTTAGAGTCTTTATTTTTCTTTCTCTCTTTTTAATAAATATACTGCCACATCAGTAAAATTATATTTTGACGGCTGACTTAATGTCGGGGACTATACTTATGAGGGTCATTAATCTGGGTGATGAGATGAACAGAACCATCATTGTCTTCCATTAGATCTCGCTTACAAGAAGGCCCGGGTCCACCATCAGTCACGCTGGGCCGGCCCACGAACAGGCTCGAACGGCCCAGCATCACCTCTGAGGGAAAGGACACGGCTACTCGACCCCTCGAAGGAGTGACGGAGCACCCCTCGTGCGAATGGAGGCCTCGAGACAGACTGGCTACCCCTCGAAATAGCTTTTCACCTGCTCGGAATGGGCAACACTGTGTCGCACAGGAGGCAGTACGACTTCCTGCCTAACCACGTGGCTACAACGCGTAAATAGTAAAGAAGTATCTCGGTCACTTCTCCTATTTACCACCCCATACTCGGGTTTCAGGCGTGTCAAGTCCCACTGTTTCACCACGTTGCACACTGCGCCCCGTACAACACCCCCTCGAAACGCACCCACTATATATTTGACCCACGTTTCCCGTGGTTCAGTCGCATCGTCCCGGTCACCTACCCCTCGAACCTACCCCTCGAAACGGTTAATAACCGCCCAGGGAATGATGGCCACAGGGAAACGCATGATGCTCACAGTGATCTCTCTTTCTCCGTTCGACAACCACGCCAGCCCACGTCAGGGAAGGACGAGCAGGTCATCGTCACGCACGTCGCTACAGGCTCGAACCGGTCCAAAGCATGTCTCTACAGTCTCGACGACGCGATCTACGCCCATGCCTCGACGTCACCGCTACGTATGCCCTCAGCACAGTTGTAACCCTGAGCCTCTCCTTCGCCTATAAAAGGGGACGCCAGGACCTAGAGTAGAGTAGACTCTTACAAACTCACGCGCGAGCACAACACACGACCCACGCACACTCACAACACTTGCTTGTATTCACCTCGGTACTAGCACTCCGGTGCAAGATAATACAAGACTCCCCCCTCTACTGGACGTAGGGCATTCTCGGCCCGAACCAGGATAAATCTCTTGTGTGCCATCTTACATCACCATCCGAGTTTGGGAACACGCGGCGTGATTAATTTACTAGTTGGTGTTAGACCCCCCGGGTTCGAAACACCGACACTTAATATTTTCTTTTTGAGTTGTGGTGTTTAACTAGCTTCACCTAACTTTAGCATGGAGTTCCCCTGTAAAGCCATGCTAAACACGCCCATATAGTGGAGCTGGTCTGGCCAGAGTCGAAGCCATGTCAAACAAGTCTATATCCCTACAATATCCTGATTTGGTTTCCCATATTTGCCTTTTCAAATCTAATCCTAATTCCTAAAAATATAAAAACAATAACCAAAGAGATTTTTTGGTCCATTTTTCCTTTCTTTTCTCTCCGTATGAAGGTCCCGCCATTTTTTCGAGATGAAAGAAAAATTATATTAGATAATAGCTACATGTTACAGGCACTTCGAAATACACTAAATATAATTGTCAAAAAAAAAAGAAATACACTACAATACCTATAAACTGATTTTCATCTAAATTATACCTACACTATAAATAACTCAAAGTCTTAAAACTAAATTTGTATTATATTTAAGTTAAGATGAATCCGTACAAGCGAACACTAAGAGAGAATGGCTGGATCGTACACTGGAAACTACTACCATCCATCGAGGAAGAGTGTGCAAGGCCATGGGATGGGAATTTTCTTCGGGAGGGTTTGGTTAGTTGGACGAGTCACGGACTCACGAGTGCTCTCCCACCACCACCACCAGCACCACCCACCAGCGCAACGCCAGGCCACCACTCCTTACCTTTTCCCCTCCTCTTTTGTTCCTTCATTCACGAATCCCGGTCTTCTTCCTTTCTTGGCCTTCTCCATCGGGCCCTCCTCACCGCCGAGAAGAGATCTCCTCTCCCGCACAAGGAGGACGGCAGGGGAGAGCGATGGGCGGGCGGGTGGATCACGAGTACTCTTACCTGTTCAAGATGGTGCTCATCGGGGACAGCGGCGTCGGCAAGTCCAATATCCTCTCTCGCTTCACGCGCAACCACTTCTCCCTCGACTCCAAGTCCACCATCGGCGTCGAGTTCGCCACCAAGTCCCTGCAGGTCTGCCGCCATTTGCTCCCCTCTTCTCTTGTTCTGCACGCGCGCGTTAGTGAATGCTCTCTTCTCGATCCCAACCCGCCAGATCTCGGTCTTGGCGACACCAAGATTGCGGTTGGTAGCCACCCGATAAAGATAATGCTGCTCGTTTCGTGCTTACGACTGCTTTCTTTTTGTTGGAACGTTGCAACGAAGCGGCAAATCTAGGTGGAGGGCTGATAAAAAAATATATATCTGTGGAGATACTGGGAGATCACCTGTTCACACGTAGCGAATTCTTCTTCTATCGAGTTTCTGGGTTTTTTTTCAGCTGTCCTGGTAATTATTTAATGGTCAGACTTCATTTTTCAACCATCAAATTACACACATGAGTCAGATTTCCAACCATAAACTATGAAACCGGCAACGGACATCTGTTGTTTTATAGACTGTTATCTATATTTTTGATATCCTTATTGTTATAAATCAGATAAATACAAAACTACTATATATATTTTTTAAAAATGTTATGCACCTGCTTATGGTATATATAAATTTATTTGGAAATTAGTTTATTTCAGTTCCTATTGCTTTATTACTTGTTGTCATGCATGCTATTTATTTAGTATAAATAATATCTAAATAACTCTAAATAAGACACTGACGACGAAAACTTGAACTAGTTTCATTTTTTCATGATATAAATAAATTAACTAAGAACTTTTAGATATCAAACTAAGTTTTATTATTTTAGATTTAGAAAACAGAAAACTACTTACAAAATTGGTTATAAGACCAAAAATTTTCTCAACAGTTGTATGGTGTCTGTTATTCAATATCGTAGTTTAGGGCTAAAAACTGGATTGGCATCCAAAATTATGAACTTCATCAAATTATAAGATATTTTGATTTTTTTTTGATACATTAGTTTAACTATATATCTAGATATAGTGTATATCTAAGTGCATAGCAAAAGCTATATATTTAGAAAATCAAAATGTCTTATAATTTGAAATGGAGTGTGGATGTACCATGCTAGCTGTTGCTACTATGATAGTTTTGCTGTATCATAGAGAAATTGTTTTCAGGATGTGGGCAATTTTGTCCAGCAGGGTCATATCATTTAGTTGGTTGATGTAGATTGATTGATAGGTTGATGTGCCAGCTACTGCCTCTAGCCTGTATGTGGATTTCTTTCTGTCAGTAGAGTGTTAGTTGAAACCAAACTGTCGTCCTAATATTTTTCCTGCTGTTTAATGGATGGCCTGTTGTTTCTAAACATTGTAATTTGTAATTTTTTTGATAACACTGTTATTGCCATTCTCTACTGTGCTGGACAGCTTCTATTTTAGCTCGAACTGCTACTGTTGATCTGCATTTATAACTGATGACTTGTCCTGAATTTCTCATCCTAATACTCGGCATGCATAAACCTGAACATTTGTGAGCATAGTTTATTACTCAGTTACTTCTATGTTGCCTAAGTTTATGTTATTTTCTATCACAGATGGACGGCAAAACAATAAAGGCTCAGATTTGGGACACAGCTGGGCAGGAAAGGTACCGTGCAATTACAAGTGCCTACTACCGTGGCGCCGTGGGAGCCCTGCTTGTGTATGACATCACAAAGAGGCAGAGCTTCGACAATGTTCACAGGTGGCTTCGTGAACTCCGTGACCATGCTGACTCTAGTATTGTGATCATGATGGTCGGTAACAAATCTGACCTGACCCACTTGAGAGCTATCTCTGAGGATGAAGGCAAAGTGCTGGCTGAGAAGGAGGGGTTATTCTTCCTTGAGACATCAGCTATGGAGGCTATAAACGTGGAGGAAGCCTTCCAGACTATTATCACGGAGGTCTATGGCATTGTCAACAGGAAAGCGCTTGCCGCCAAAGAAGCAGCTGCTACAACTGCTACATTGCCTTCCCAGGGTAAAACCATCAGCATTGACAGCGCTGCAGGAAATACAAAGAGGGCATGCTGCTCTACCTAAAAGTGTAACCTGGCTTCAAACATCACATTATACAGAATCTTGGTGACAATTGTTGGTAGAAAATGAAGCATAGTGATCACAAATGGTGTGGAGGCAATATCTACTCTTATTCTATTCTTTTCTTTGTTGTGTGGACAAAATGGAGTACATGCAGTTTGTTCAGTGTTTCTGAATCAAAAGTTAGATATTTGTATTTAGGATTCATACCATTTATATGTTCTCAAAGTTAAATGACACTGCAGTATAACTCAGAATCGTATAGTACCAAGTTACTACAGAATTCAAGTGCGAATTTGTGATTTTATCATGCTTACATTCTACTCTCTTCGTTCCAAAGGCTTTTCTAGAGTTGTTTTTATTAAGCATCTATACACAGTGCTTTTATTCAATATATATCTATACATAGCGTATGTCTAAGTGTATAGTAAAAGCTATGTACGTAGAAAAATTAAAACGTGTCATAATTTGAAATGGAGTGCTTGTGATATCTTAGCATTTGGGTCTTGCTAAATAGCAATGCAGCCTACCTGACTAGAGTTTGTTGCATGCTGGGTGTTGGAGTTCGCGAGTGGTTTTCATTTGATCATCTAGGCAGGTGTTGCTGATGCAGGCCAACCACCGTGCAGCGCACTCGCTCGGATGCGTCTACGCTCCCTGAAGATGACCGTGCAACACTGTTCAGATGCTGTCCACGCGCCTGATGAAGTGCTGATTTACCGCTCGGCTGCTGTTCACACATACTATTAGCTCTGTTTGGTCTTCGGTCTTCGCACAGCGCTGCCACTCATGGTCTGGATTATATATAATCTAATATAATGGCCTCCCATCCTAGTATTTTCATGCAGCACAGCCTAGCCTATGAAAGGCATTGGAGATCGGTCTATCTCACGGGTAACGTCTCACTGTGTCTGGATGGGGTGGGGGTTCGGGGGTTTTCTCGCCGGGTGAGAAGGTGACTTCTTCTTAGTTGCAATGCTGCGGCGGCAGTCTTAACCGCCCGGGTCGAGTTTTTTTTTTTTTTTTAAAGGCATTGGCATGCGAGCGATAATGCTGCAGGAGCGACGATCTATATCATAGAGATTTTTTTCCCGGCGTGGGATCCACTGAATGTTGTATTATACCTATGGAATACAGCCCAAGCTGGATGGAACACCGAATAGACTCACATGGAACACCAAGAGTGTTGTCCTTCTGCCGTACGATCAAACTCAAAACACAGCGTAATATCCAATGTTTCAAAACCAATCGAAAACACAACTTGAAAAAAATCGGTAGTTGCATCGCTTGATCCAACATAGGTTGTCGATTCATCACCTTCAATCATTAATTTTCTCTATCGACAATGAGATTTATGACGCAAAGTAACTATCCTCGTTGGGAGTCCTGGTTGGGAGTGCCTAAGAGCACTCTTGCACATAACGACTACAAATTGGCACTTGTTGATGAAATTGATACCTGCAACGGTTAGCTTCATGGCAATCACTGAAATCAAAATCATTATAAAATCCTAACCAAATATCATCTAATTTCACCGACAGATTTATATATGATAAATTACGACAACGAACTAAATGAAAATAACCGATGTAATTTGTCACCATAATGGACTTGCCGAAGAGGAAGAAGAGGGACCCTAGATAATAGCGGCAAGGAGCAAAGCCTGCAACGCTTTCTAGATCGACAACAACCTCCCTTTATATCTAAGCCCTAAGTTGCACAAGGAGAGAGGCCATTTCTACGTTGGTGATCTAGTGGACATCAAACTACAATGATATGAGTCAGGGGCAGGATCCATAGGAATAAGGTAAGGATGCCATTAATATAAATGAAGTTCCGTCTACTGGTGGAGATGATGAAGAGGAAGAGGCGACACTCTTGCCTTTTCTCAAAAGCTTTTCTAGGTCGTCAATGAAGTTTTTCGACAGATTATGTCCGGGCATACATTATTCTATGTTTTCAACATAATAGAAGAAACACAACATAGATTAGTCTACATAAACAATGGACATTATACATGCAATCTATTTGAATCATATATGAATTTATAAAATATGATTTAGCAATCCAGCCTGTCCATCAACAATGCCAAAAATACTTGTTGACATTTCTTAGCGTCATCACTAGAAATAGATTTGAGATCCATTCCTAATAATGATACTAGAAATACCAGAGGTTGTAGTAATTCAGTTCTTATAGATTTTATTCTGCAAGCACACAGAATTACTATTGTAGTATATCATTTCACCCGTGAATATTCAAGGATATTGTTATTTATATTTTCCTAAAAGTAAGGTGTCATAACTGCTGGTAAATCATATTTATAAATCATACATGAATCTATAGTACTAACATAGTATCAACATTTTTTATACATGGGTAAGATAAACAATTCATAAATAGTGGAGATTCATTACTCAGATAAGATCACTCAGTGGTTAAGTTAGAATAAATAAATAAATAAATAAATAGTTAGACATGGAGTGACACTCTACTTATAATTACAACATATGAATTATCTAAGTTCTATGTTAACATAACACTAGGTATAGCTATGACTTAGATGATTAGGGGAGACACGACGCGTACTGGTCTGCCAACATCCTGGAAGGCAATTTAGAATCCTACACCATAGTCGGGCGTAGGAGATTACAAGGGACGAACATGTCTGTCACATCTTGTCGCCTATCACCTCAACCATAGACTATGAAGTGCATCTATTGATTCCTCTAATCCTAGCACCATGCTAACATTATATAGAAACAACCTATATTCTCCAAGAATCTGACCCCATAGATCAACGAGCTAGGATATAGACTTCTCTTTCAAGAGCAACAAACCATCATCTAGATTACAACTAGTTCTAACTATACTAGCATTATTATAATCAAGAATAAAGTCTAGATGCTAAACACTCATCATAACTATATGCTAAATTATCAACATAAAGACTATTCTCAAATTCATATGAAGAACAAGATATAAGTGAAGAACTCATGATCTTATTCATACCAAGAGGTATCTAGATACAAGTCCTTCAATTGAAGTCTTGCCTAGTCCAATCTAACTAGACATCTAGAAAGTAAAACAAGAGATTCGAGTGGCTCTCTTATATATTATTTGAATCTACTCTGAGAGACCCTCTGCCTATACATTTATACTAAGGTCAATTTGTGTCGTAATTAAGGTAACCACATCCATAGTTGTCAAGTCACTCAAATTCGCCTGACTGCTTCCACGATGATTTCTCATGTCATTTTGGGTTGTGGTTGTCTTTAGTTCGCACGGTAGAATTGGGCCTCTTCTATAATCCTTAGAATACGCTTGTCTAGAAAGCTTATTTTTGCCATATTTCCACAGTTTTGCACATGAGTCCTGTAAAATAATAATTCTCCAATATATGTGGAAATAGGTCAGTAGTAAATGTATATGTGTATAAATATTATAGTTTCCTCCATTTTTAGATAATAATTGGTGGTATAAAATAGCTGTTATTGACCACCAACAGTGATAAAGTGAGGCGAATGAGAAAACCCTAATAATGTCATTGGGAGATGGTAACTTAAGTGCTAAAATGCTTTGGTACCATAATGGAGAGTTCGCACCACGAAAAGAATTGAAAAGAAGAAAAGAGGGAGAAGTAACCACACCAAGAGAAGGTCCAGCTGGAATTATATCTAGCTCGAGCTAGAAATTCAAGATGGAGTGGTCAATGCTTGTGACAGTTGCTTGGAATTATATTTGGACCAACCTAGAATTTTCCCATCTCCCTTTGACACGCTTCGGGATAGAGCCCTTCGCTGGATTTAATAATGGCCCGAGCTAGAAATTCAGGAGGCGCTGAATTGCTATTATGACCATTGCCTGGAATTACAAGGTACCTAGCCTAGAATTATTTGGTACCATACCTAGAAATTCCAGTTGAACTCAGATCTAGATGCCCAATGCATGGTCAGCTCACGAGTTTGGAGGATTTAGGGGGTACTGGCTTCTTCTTCCTCACTTCTCTCCCCCATTTTCTCACCTTTTGAGAGCAAGTTATGCTTAAGTTAGGGCACAAGTACATACCACTAGTGATCAAGAGTTCTACTTTAATCTACACAAGGAGTGGTTCCTCTTCCTCTATGATTTACTTTGCAAGAATGTAAACAAGATAATGCGAGAGAGGGTAGGAGCTTGTTAGAATCGAGGTTAATCACCGAGAGAATGAACAATTAATTACAATCGTGATGACGACCAATCACCGGAGACAAAGATGAACACAATTGCCCTTGGTTCTTCGGTGTGGATGCTCTGGATCCCCAGAGAGTGAAGATAAGAACACACCTTCTCTTGCCAACGCCTCCAACAATCTTCGGTACTCTCCAAGAGTAACAAGAAATCCACCGGCTAAACCTCTCATGCTCTCAAGCAATGCAATGCAATGAGCAACAAGCAAGAGAGATGAGAGGAAGAGTGTTTCTCTAGCACAAAGGATGAGCAAGTGAGTAGAAATGGGCAAGAGAGCCTCCCATGAGAGGCTATTTATAAGCCCAAGGCGAAATCCAACCGTTACCCCTCAACCCGCCGGACGCGTCCCGCGGCTCAAGCGCCGGACGCGTCCGCGCCTCCTCCGTGCATTTGTGATTTGCATTTGGTGGTACGCGACACCGCTCACGCTAAGATTAAGACACAATGCGCCGGGACGCGTCCGCGCCTAAGCCCTAACGTCCCGGCGTCATCAAAACTTCGTTTTTCACCCGTCGTGACGCCTAACTTCTCGATGCTATCCAACAAGTATACCAACTTGATCAACAAAGATAGCATGAATTCAACCAAATTTTGCATCCGGCGCAATAGAAAATATGCATCCATTTTTCTCGAAAAGCCGAATCCCGCCTCACAAGCTCGGCGGGAGGAAGAGAGGGACCCAAACCCATCTCTACCCCGCAAACCACGCGCACCAAAACGCCACCTTTGTAAATGTGCCAACACCACCAAGTGTACATCTCCATGTGCTTGTGTGTTAGCTTTTCACAATCATTTCCCAAAGGTTAGGTTAGCTCACTAGGCCCTACATGCAATGCACTTCATGAATTCACCTAGTGGCACCCGTGAATAGCCGATAAGACTTCCCCTCTTAATAGTGCGGCTATCGAACCTAAACCACTCACACCCTCTATGGTGTCTTGAGTGCAAAACAAAATGGCCCTATCGGTTATACCTTTGCCTTGAGCCCATTTTGTTCCTCCAAATGATATGAACACTTCACACCATCATGTGACCGTCTCGATCCATCGACCTTGACTTCACTTGCCCTTCACCGTGCATCGGTCCATCGGCGCCTAGTCTTGCCCGAGCTTCACCATCGCATGGTCCTTCACTCCGAAGCCTCGACTAGCCCTTCACCTTCAACACCGGTCCATGGAGCCAAGCATCGTCTTGATCTTCATCTTTGATCACATGACATGTGTCATGCCTCATATGCAATAAGCTCATCATGTGGACAACCTTTCTCTAAATCAACCACTTTAGATAAACAAGGTTAGTCCTAGATTTCATCAATTAGCCAAAACCAAACTAGGGACTTTCAACTTCTCTCCCCCATTTTCTCACCTTTTGAGAGCAAGCAAGTTAGGGCTCATACTCTCTGCTCTTCCTCTATGATTTGAGCCAAGAATTTAAGGAGAGAGTGAGTGCCCTTGGTGGATGTGGATGAGAGAGTGAAGATACACCTCTTCCTCTTCCTCTTCCTCTCATGCTTGATGCAAATTTGAGTGAGGGATGAGAGCCTACTGTGTGCATTTGTGATTTGCATTTGGTGGTACTAGGTAATCTTTGTGGTTGAGGATTTCTTGTTACTCTTGGTGATTGCCATCACCTAGACAACTTGGTGGATTATGGCTCTGTCGAAGCACACGAGGAGATTGTATGGTGCTCTGGAGAAGTGCTTGTGAGGGGAATTGTGCTCACCTTGCGAGTATCGCCAAGAACAACTCTATTGTATTGCGCGTGTCATTGAGTTACCTCACTTGGGCATGTTCTTGAGGTGTTCGACTATTGGATGAGGTTTGTGAAACACCTCTTAGCCACCAAACCACGAGGTGTTGGTCATCATGATGAGGATTAGCTTGGTGGCAACTAAGTGAACCTTGATAAAAAAATCACTATGTCAATATTGTCATCATCTCTTTTCGGTGGTTCGTAGTTTTCCAACATAAGCTTGTATTTACATTCATATATCTTGTTTTTATGTAGTTGCTATTGTAATTATTTAGCTTGTGCCGCTAGCTAATTACCTTCTTACTTGTGTAGCATAGAAGTAGTCTTTGTGTGACTAATTAGCTTGTGTAGCCTAATTAATTTTTTTGATTAAAGTTTGCATAGTTTGCACAGAAGTCTATTTTGCATAGCATAGTTCTCTATTTTATATTATAAATATTAATACTGTTTTGTGTAATTTTGGTTAAAAGTTGAAGTTGTTTGACTGTTTGAAAAAAGAAGAATTGAATTCTCGTTGGGTTGTGGAGTGAGTAGCATAAAGACCATCAGGCGAGAGCTGAGCGATGGCAAAAAAATAATTTTCACATTTTCTGCCGCACGGCGGCCGCGCGCCTGAAGCTCCTCGCCGCCGTGGCGTCACTCATGGCCTACCGCCGGAAGCCTCAGCCTCAGCCTCAGCCTCCGCCCTCGTTCGAGGACCACTACTCGCCCGCGGGCCCCGCCTCACCCGACTCCCTCGCCGCGCAGGCCATGCGCGCCTCCGCCGCGCACCGCGATGCCTCCTCCCTCGCCTCCGCCTACTCCTCCTCAGCCTCGCTGGCGGCGGCCTCTCTCCGGAGCCACCACGAGCCCTCCGTGTCCACACCGTCCCCGGTATGCCTCGCGGTGCCTCTCTCTCGCTTATGGGGTTCGCCTCTAGATGCATCGGGGTCGGATCTGGCCCGGTCAGCGACCACCACAACGAAGGGGATCAGTCCTCGTAATTCTTGATTGGTAGTTGGGTCAGGCGAGGGATCATTTCGTGTATAGGCGTAGTAGCCACTACGATTATCGCTTTCTGCTGAACTGTGTTGCTCAATTTCCCCAGTTCGTGCTCGCTCTCTCAAGAACTGATGGTATTTGGTTCTGGTGTATAGGATTGTTCAGGCTATGAATACACGTCCATGAAGAGCCTGAACGAGGCCAAGTATGGATTCTGGGGCACACTTGCGCGGAAGGCTAAGTCTTTTCTCGACGAGGACTCCTCCCTGGAGCAGTACAAATCGGCAAGAGATGATGTGCAAGTTGATGTCCAGGTGAAATCTGCAACCCTCCTGCCATTATCTTCTCCTTAATTGAACTCTTGTGGTGCTAAATTTGAGTTAATTAAACTCCTTGTCTGTAATTGAAACCATTTAGTATCTGTAATGATACTCTGATAGATAGAAAAGTACATTCCGAGCTTTCATTTTCTGCTTGAAGCTTGAGACTGGCATGGCTTATCATCTTTGTTTTGTCCTATCACTATGGTGAATAACTGTCATCTTGTAGATACGATTATGGCCTACTCTGTAAATCTTTGCCTCTGACTCACTGGAACTGCCATCAATATTGTGCTTGCTTCAATTTTAAATGTTTTCATGCGGAACACTGATATTTTTCATGACGCTGCAGCTTCCACATTCAAAACAATTGCCAGGAGAGACGTGGAAACCTGAGACACCTCCATCTCAGAAGAGATCTGAGTCTATAACCTCCTCCCTGACCTATATTGGAGGCACAATAAAAAATGCACTTGAAGTAAGTTGCTGATAAATTCATTTTCATTTTACTTAAAGGACTGGATCTTTTAGCAGCAGTCCTATGTTTCACTTTCAATGTTGTTCTTAGCTGAATTGGTAAATTTTTTGCATCCAGTATAAATATATGTGAACAGAAATTCCTTTGCTCCTGCTTTAAGCCAGAATTTTTTTTTTGAAGCATTCACCATGTTGATCCATATTCTACTACAGCAAGTGGCACTGAACATTTTTATGTTAATGCATGCTATCTTCATTGAGAGTTGGAAAAAAGATATGCTTATCTTTACAATTTTTGCTTTTTGTGACTTCTTCATGATATAGAATTGATATATCCTTTGGTTATGTTAGGTCTCTTTTTTTTGATCGGGTACAACTTGTACGCACACAAACCACACACTCCACACTCACACCACAGCTCATGACATATATGGTATTTTTGTCAGGAAGGTCGGACCATTGTAGAGAATAAAACGGCCGGCATTATTCAGGAGACACGTAAACTGAACATAAGAAGAAAAGGAGCTGGTCCGCATACACAAGGAGAAGCTGGCCACAAAATTCCGCAAAGACACCTTCCTCAAAATCCACTTGACCATGAAACTCAGTTGAAGGCATCTCGCGACGTAAGGTGGCAAACATGTGTCACTAGATATGTTGCTTCAGTGTTCCATTTTACATGTTTGAATCAATGTCAAATTCATTTTGATTGGCTGGGATAAGGAACACCTCCTTTTGTTTTTCTTAATAATAGTGACACATTGGCTATCTTTTGCTATCTTGTAAGGTATGATTGAACTAATGTCTCCATATATCTCATACAGGTTGCAAATGCCATGGCTGCAAAAGCAAAGTTGCTATTGCGGGAGCTGAAAACTGTGAAGGCAGATTTAGCATTTGCAAAGGAACGATGTGCACAGCTTGAAGAAGAGAATAAAATGTTGCGTGAGAGTTATGACAAGGGTGACAATCCAGAAGATGATGATCTGGTAAGTATATATATATATTTTTTTGAAAAAAGGTGCTAAATATCCTTCATAGTATTGATGGTGAAATAACTCCATAAATTTCTTTTGGCTATATCCACATTTAGGTTCTATTGGAGTAGCCTACCTATTTTGTTGACACTGTTGTCTAGTTTTCTTTAGTGTATATCCATTCATTGGACATTACGGATAGAGTTAGCCTAGTGTTTATCATGTTTTACCTTTACTTTTCTGCAGTTAATCTTTGCTTAGCAGTAAGAGAGTAGGGTAGTATGGTTGCCTTGGCAGCCAAGTTGATCAAGGCTCCTTAGCAACCAAGTACGGTTAGGAGAATCAAAGGAATTTGCCTTTTAGGAAGTTAGAAGATGCTTGCCCTAGGGGTGGCCTCCTGCCTATAAGAGCAGGCAGGTTGGGGCTCTATGTAACCAAGCTTTGCTACTTCTTTTTTCTCAATTAGCAAGCAACATTCTTGTGTGCTCAACTGACTAAGCAGTTAGCTTGGTGTGCCTACGAGGTGGGAGAACATAGCAGACACAACCAAACAACGAAGACGGCTAACTCAAGGAGGGGTGCCAAAAAAACTCGTAGGGAGTAGAACCATGAAGAACTGAAGATGGCGAGTGAGTATGAGCACTAGGGAAGGAGAACTGAGCAAGAGTACCTGGTCAACAAGATAGCTGTCATAGGCAGCCGGGGACCGGCTGCATGCCACCAGGAACCAACAGGCAGCTATGGTCAATTACAATTAATAGGTGGTCGGGGATTAGTAGTTAATGGCTGCAGCAATAAGAGTGCATGAGCAGCCAGCTGTAAAGTAGGAGCCCGAGGAAGCCAGATTAATGGGAATTAGGAGAGTAATGGCTGGGCTAGAATCAAGGAGCCAAGGGGCCATGCGCCAGCTAGAAGAGTGGAGGGCTAGGCGCCAGCCCCTCTATTTATATCCATGTAACCAGCTCTGGTGGAGGGAGCAATGAACAAGAATGAAGCTACCTCTAAATCTCACCACCCTGCTGCTCTCAATCGCCATTATCCCCCCTTATCCCCCCTTATCCCCCATATGAACTAAGGTTCACTACAACACCTAGTATCAGAGATCCGGCGATCCTCGTCCACCTCCGCTGCATCTTCGTCAACCTCCGATCCTCATCAGCCACCACCTTGCCACCAGACTTCATCATACCCTCAGCCGCTGCAGCCTCTACACCACCATCTACCACCACCACAACCTCTACCACAATTCCAGAAGATGGATTTTCCAAGGTTTGACAGGAAATCTGATCCTCTCGCCTTCATCAGCCAATGTGAGTCCTAGTAAATGGAAAGGAACCACAGGAAATTATCTAAATCCAAGTAAACTGTGAATAATCACAATGAAGATAACATAATTGGTCTGTTTGTTACAACTTATAAGTTGTTTATGGTCAAAATAAAATGAGATCAAAAGCCAAACAACATGCTTTTTGTATAGCTTTTTCTGGCCATGATTCTCTCAGCATCCATTTGTTCTAAAACGCCAACTTGTTTTGATCCCGCTTTTGCTTTGTTTGTATAGCTTATCAAGGAAGTGCTTTTTTTAATTGCTTTACCAAACAAGGCCATTGAGTCACACCCTTTCAAAATGAAGGAAGCACGTCCCTATACATATGAGTGAATAAGATCAAAAGGATGCTAGGACATAGATTGACTGGAAGGTTAATGGTGTTGCAGCTATTTGCTAAGCTTGCAACCCGTACAATGGAGAGCTTTATCACCACAACTACTAACTAACGTGGACAATCTAGAACATGAGAGATGACCTAAACAATGATGCCACTATGCAAAAGTAGTGGTAGATGAGTCAACTATGGAGGCAGGACTGGATGACTTGCCAATCAAGGAAGGCAACCAGTCAAGCTCCCAAAGAAGCTGAGTCGGAACACCTAGGTCCAGTCCCCACTAGAAAGACTTTTATGAATATCATGAACACAAGACAATAATCATCTTCAAGAACGATATGATAGCTTTGGCCAGTTATTTGACTAGCAGATATCAATATCAATTGCAGAGACCTTAAGGAGTGGAATATCTCCAAGGATTTAGCTATGGATAGGAGCGCTTGGAGACTAGCTATCAACGTGACCTGGTAGGAACATGAAAAGAAGAGGTAGGAAAAGTGACACATCAACAATCAAAGACGTGTCATCAATGTTCTGAATGACTGGTGGATTGGGAGAAGACACAAAGAACAAGTGAGTGGAATAAGGGGTCGTGAACAACACTAGAATCAAGGATCAAGGAGCCACTTGAATGATATACCTCGACAAGGAGGTAGAGCCGTAGAGGAGAACTAGAAGCTTGGCTCCTATGTGCTGAGGTAGTAAGGTGACGAAACAGGGCAAAATCTCTTGCTCAGTGGCAAGCACCAATCAAGGGTTCTGAGGGCAACCACTATGGTGTTGCTTCTTGCCGTCATCCTCATCATGGCCAAGTTTGTCACAATAGCCCCCCTATCCCCTACCCACCGGTGTGGTCGCAAGAACCTAAGTTTGCTGAGCCTTGCTCACACTCCCTGAGTGAAGACGTCCCCTCGGATCGCAGCTTAGGCATCGTCTCATCAAGAGAATGACACAAATGATGAGTCAACAACTCCTCTCTAATGGGCTCAAACCTAGGACGAAGTTGAGAGAGGAATTCGTGAAGACCAATACCAAAATTCCTAAACAATTTCATAGCACTACCAGCGATCCAAACAAGAGGCGAATCTTGTTGGCGGTTTTGCAAGACCACTTTATCCTTTTAGAAACACACATAACAACCAATGCAGTCACTACTATCACCTGAGAGTTGATGCGGCATATTGGTGCTTCATTGTAGTGTACGGACAACAAATTGAGAATGACAAGCTCCTATTCCTACCAAAGTTTTGCTGTGCGCTGCTAGGCGCTCGACTAGTCGTGCCTAGCCGGTAGGCGAAGCCCGTCGCCTCGACTAGGGGGGTAGTCGCCGATCTGGGCGCTAGGCAGGCGCGGAGGCGAACGCGTGCGTGAGCCCGTGGAAATTTTGGCTCTACACGTGCGCGCAAGATTTCCCCGCTGATGGTGCCTGCGCGGCGCGAAATCGGAAGAGGATAAGAGGGAGTGCAGCGCTTCCCGCCTGCCATTTGCTTGTCCCCGCCGGTCCTGCTTGTCCCCGCTAGAGATGGGGGAGGAAGGAGGAGGTGCGCCGCGCGCGTCATTGGAGACGGGGGAGGAGGTGCGGCCGCGCACGTCGCCGGAGAAGGGGGAGGAGGCGCGTGGGAAGCAGAGACGGGGGAGAAGGAAAGCGAGTGCATGTGGGCATGCGGCAGAGGGAGACAGGAAAGAGATACAGTTTTTGTGGCTGGGAGCTGGATGGATAAGGTGGAACAGTGCCGGGATAAGTTGGGCTGGGCTTTTTTTATGGGCCTTTCTTCCAACTTTAGGTTCAAAAGTCTCTTATTTCTTTTTTTATTTCAGATGATTTTAAGGTAATGTGTATAAAAAATGGAACGCCTAGGAATGCCTAGGCGCTAGGCATAGGGTCAGCGCCTAGATTCTGCCTAGCACCTAGCAAAACTTTGATTCCTACAAGAACAAGGGATTTAGTATCGTAGAACAGAGACTGTTGGCTGGTGGGCTGGTGCTTGGCAACTTCAATCTTATTTATCAAGTGGCAGGCAGAAATAATTTAAACCTCAAAAAGAGGCTGATGGGCTCATTCAAAGTGGTGTACTGGTGTTAGATGACCTACGGCTCAAAGGCAAAAATAATTCAAACTTCAAAAAGAGACTGATGGGCTCATTCAAAGTGGTGTTAGATGACCTGCAGCTCAAAGAAATTCCCGTGAATAGACAACAATTCACATGGTCAAATGGGCAAGATAGCATAACCATTACAAGGACCTCATTAGGAGGTTTTCCCCCCACTCCACTCCTTTCCTTCCCTAATGTCCGACCACACACCCATATTCCTGCAAAGAGATGCAAAGAGAACCAGCAAAAGTCTTTTGGTCGTCGTTTTGACAAAATCCTAAATCACCTTCACATTAAATTGGCTCGCATGATAAAGACCATCAAGCGGTGGAAGAAGAAAAAATCGGGACATGACACTACAACTTGCAATTGTAAAAGAAGTATTACTTCATCTGGAGACTGCATAGGAGGATAGGTCTTTCCCTAGGAAGAAGTAAGCTTACTCAAATGCCTCAAAGCATGCTCCCTAGGCTTGGCACTCAACGAAAAATCAAGAATCAGATGACGACCAACATATGTCTCGGTGATGCCAACACCATGTTTTTCCAGCTTCGGGCCACTCCAGTATTAAGGAAGTACAATCTGTACACGGTATGATATTTGCACAGGAAGAGAAAATAGTCTAAGAACATTTTAAGAAACAACTTGGAAGCAACACTAACCGTAAATGAACATCCCTGGGATACAACAAGACCTCTCGATCCTCGAAGTCCCCTTTTCTTAGGATGAGATAAAAGAAACAATCGACTGAATGCAGGGAGACAAAGCAACTGGCCCTGACGGTTTTACGGGTGCCTTCTTCAAACATTGCTGGGAAACCATCAAATTTGACCTCATGGCTGCTTTTAACCAACTCTACAACATGAACAATCAAAACTTTTTTTTGTTGAATTCGGTCAACATCATTGAGGGTGGGCAACTACAGACCAATCAGTCTAATCCACAACATAGCCAGATCTTCTCCAAACTCCTAGCAAACAAACTGGCCTCACTCTGCATCCAAGATAACTTCCTTTATGTGCAAAACATTGTTGGAAATATCCAAAGGAGGAAGATACTGGCCCTTTTCCTCAAAATCTGACATCCAAAAGTCTTTTAACACTTGAAATTGGAGTTACCTTCTCGAGGCCTTGCAGGTCCTTGGCTTAGGTCAACGGTGGAGGGAATCCTCTTTGGGACGTTATCGTTGATGGATACAGTAAATGGCTATCAGGGTGAGGCTTTCAACCAGAGGGAGGGGGAGGGGGAGGATCCTAGATGCAGCAACACAGCAAGGCTTTCTAACACCGCGCCCCTTGGTCTCAATGAATTTCAATGTCCCTCTACGCTGAGGACATGGCAATTTTTGACAATTTTGACAAGAGCTTGGTAATCCGATTCGATGCCAGGGCCTCGACTCAACACATGCTTTCCCATGTCGCTACAGTTGCACATACGCGCTCTTCAAAAAGTTCATGTGCAACCACTCATTACTTAAATTAGCGAATGTATGCCTGGGTGGCAAGGGAGGCTCCTAAACTGAGCAGGGTGACACACTCTTGTCATTTTGGTCTTGTCTTCCATTCCAACTTCCCATCTGACTGACCGTCTTTATGCTGGCTGTCTAGGCTAGAAAAAGATCGATAAGGTTCATTGCTCCTTCCTTTGCACCCTTGACGACAAGGCCATCTTGACAAATTTAGCACAGCCGTGTGGTTACACTAGATTTGGCAAGAATGGATGGTGGATGATAAACCTTGGGCCGACACTGCCGTCCCCTTCAATAATGTGGATCGCATCCTTTTCAACACCTCCACCACTATACTCATTGGAAATGGGAACGAGGCAAAAAAATTTGGCACCATAGCTGGCTCGATGGAGAGGCCCCAAGGAACCTTGCCCCCCATCTCTTCCAACTTGTCAGAAGGAAAACAAAATGATACATCAGGAAATTATGAACCACACCTGGATCAGAGAATTGAGGGGAAAGATCACTTCAGCAATGCAAGTTGAAGAGTTCATCTCCCTATAGATTCACTTACAGAACATTCTTCTGCAACCAAGCAGTCAAGGATAAAATGACCTGGAAATGGTCAGCTGATGGACCCTACACTATTAACACACAGTATATACATCTAATGCTAGTAGTTTGTTAGATTAACAAGAAGACATGGCTTGTTAAGCTTTACTGGAAATTATGGTGGTTCATAGCATTGGTTTTGTGAAGCATTATTGCACATGATAGTGAAGTTCTCCAAAATTGTTTTTGGAATGTGATAATTTTTATAGTAGTTATTTTGTGAAGTTTATTTACTCCATAGTATGTCTATCTGAATTAACAAAGTGCTGGGTGCACTTGCTAGGTTTGGCCACTTATTATTCATTTCTTTTGCAGATCCGCCTCCAGTTGGAAACACTACTAGCCGAGAAGGCACGGCTTGCACACGAGAACTCAGTATATGCACGAGAAAACAGATTCCTGCGAGAAATAGTTGAGTATCACCAGCTCACTATGCAGGATGTCATATATGTAGATGAAGGCATCGAAGAGGTCACCGAGGTATACCCTACACAAGTACTACCTCGCACTGTGAGTCTCGCAGCCACTCCAGCTACACCAAAATCTGCTCCAACGGCGTCAACATACATTGTTGTACCAGAATCTTGCCCTGTCGTACAAGCTTCTCCAAATATGCTTTCGCGGTCATCTCTGAGCAATAGAGCAAAGCCCCCGCCTCCAACCTTGACACAAGAGTAAGCTGGTGTCCTTGACGGGAACACATATTTTTATGCTGCCACTGTTCAATGTAACCTGGATCGGTTGCCATGCCTGTATGTCGTCGCGTCTGAGCTTGTGGCCAAATGACAAGGAATGTGTTCATGCTTTGCATGCTTGCACTGTCTGTCTAACTCGTACAAGTTACTGTTACTGTTAGTTGGCCTCTTGAGTTACTGTTGTGTCGGTGCCAAATGTTACTTTCCTCCCCAGTTCGGATAACGGATTTGTTGCATGAAAAATAGTCTTGCTACATGCTTTACTCTTTCTTCGGAAAGTCTACCCATCATGTGTCCTCGGAGAATTTTGTAATTTTGTAAAGAATTAAATAAATTTTTCAATAAAAGGTTGGTTGGGTTCTTTGCTGATATTACAAATTAAAATTAAACAATCAAATCAAGCAAAAAGGGATAATATGGACATTTAACGATAAAACAGCATAAGGCGAAAGGTGGTAAGGGTCTTCTACAACACAAAAATTAGTTTTGAATGAAGGTGCTTATGTCCGGGCAGTTTCCGTTGTATGCGGACAGATTTTCGAGCACGCGGCTGTAGGGATCACAGAAGAGTCGGTCAAGACAGAGGGGCAAACGTTCTTAAACTACCCGCATTCGTCATACTCTAAATGCATCATCTAAAATGAATATTCTATCCTGATCATCGAGATGCTCTCCTTTATATCTAGTTTTTCTGCACCTGTGCATACTCTATATCCATCCTCAGGGAGGGCGCGCGGAGACGGGGACGGGGCCGCCACCTCTGGCAGCGGGCGAGCTGCGCTCCTCCGTCCCGACCGGCCGCGCGAGGGAGCGTGGCAGTAGGCCGGCGACGGAGGTCGCACCGGTGGTGGTGCAGGAAGGGCGCGGCTGCCCCTCAACACGGAGCAAGGGGCAGACATCGGTGGCGGCGTCCGTCTGCGGCTGCGTGTGGCTTTGGCCTACGACGCTCAGGCTCTAGCGTGCGGCACGGGCGAGTGGCGATGGAGGCCGGCGCGACTCGAATCAGCGGATGGAGGCTGGCGCGGGCAGCTCCCTCCACCGGCGGGCGAGCTCTGATGCGGCGCGGAGGCTCGTGGCTCCCTCCTTCGTCCTCGAGCGGTTGCTAGGCGCGCGGATCTAGGGGCGGAGAACAGCGGGTGTGGATCCAGATCGAGCTCATCGGTGGCGGCTGCTGCTACCAAGCTGTTGCTGCTCCTCCCCAGTCCCTTACGGTCCTGGCTACCCTCCCCTCGAGGTGGCGGAGCAGAGGCGCGGGCCCCATGCCACATTGGCCGGTACCAGACTCCCACTATCCATCTGTATTTGGCGGACGCGAGCTACGTCCGGCCGGAATTTTACAGGGTCGTTTATCGCACCCACTGCATCATCGAGAAACAGAGCATATACGGCTCCCCAGTGCGGGTGGTAACGTCCCAGGTCGTCCGCTCGCGTAACGTTAGCACTTACCAGAGCCTAAGACTATCTGCACTCACATTCCTCTATTTCTCTCCTTTGTACATCCTAGTCAGCAAGATTCTCTCCTCCATAACAATCTCTTCCGCACTCATCCATCCTTTATAAGATCCTTTATCCAGGTGTGCCTACTCATAACTTTATCTAAATATATCCATGTGAGATCTTGTTTTGAAGGTTTTATTGAATAAATTTAATGGTCTGAATCGAAATTTAATTTGGTGTTTTAGTTTATAAGTTATAGCATTTTTTTGTTAGTGGAAAAAAGTGGGACCCGCTGCATGTGCTGCTCTCTCTCTGCACGTCGCTGCATGCGAGGCGCGGCCTCTCTCTGTCACCCACGTGCGCGGGGCCCAGCGCTGCGTAGAGGAGAGCCGGTATTCCTTTGGGTTTGCAGGACGCTGACCCGTGGAGGATTCTTTTGAGAACACCGCTGCAGCTGATTCTCTCCTGCAGGAGCGCGTGGAGGAACCTTTGAAGGACCCGCTGCAGCTGGTCTAAGCTGTTTGGTAGGAGTCAGCCTCCTCAAACACACATGCTTGGCTGGTTGATGCTTCTTTTGCTGCTTCGTCCCCGCTCTTAAACCGCATCGCCCGGTGACGGCACAACCCAACCGTAGCAGAGCGTCCATTTCACGTGCTCGCTCATCCCTCCCTTTCCCCTGTCCCCACGCCACCTCCGTTCGACGCCGCCCGCCGCGCCGGCGATGGCGACGACGGAGGGGCTTGTGCCCATTACGCGGACCTACCTCGCGCGCTACTACGACAAGTACCCGCTGCCTCCGCTGCCGGACGCCACCACGGACCTCGCCGCCCGGCTTCGCGCCCTCTCCGCCGATCTCGCCGCCGTTGCTCCCCTCGCCCCAGGTGAGCCCGCCCTCGCTAAATTTCACCCGCGATCCGCTTCGCATAGTGTCGATCTGGCAATTAGTTTGATTCGTTTGATCGGATTGCTAAAAATAGCTAATTATTGCTTTTCTTATTAATAATCACAGATGTCTTTAGTTTTTTTCTTTTTGAAAGAAGAATTTTCTCTGCTTTTAAGAAAACAAATATTCGATAGAATACAAGGCTGGGGACTCCAGCTTGCAAGACAGAGCTTAAACGAAGACTAAAGCTAAACTTCATTTGTTGTCAAAAAAAAAAAAGAAGAAGCTAAACTTCATTAGAGTGATTCAAGGCTTCCTATCACTTTTTACAAAAAAAAAAAAAACCTTTTTCTCTTAAAACCCCTCCTTTGCGGTGCCTATGTGTAACCGGAATACGATACACTATTGATTAACAAGTACGATAAGTGGCCAAGTTCAAATTCAAGTTCTCTTCCTCTCTCTCTCTCGCACGTTACATAGGAGACGATGCTCCTCGTCATGGACCGTGAAGATTGCATTCTCATGAAACCCATGTTGGGCTGTTGGGTTCGCTTTGCTTGCACCGCGGCTCCACCATCATCAGCGCCTCGAGCCTTTACGCCTTCATCACCATCAACATAATCAACTCCACCATGTACAACTTGCACAGGTCTTAACGTAGTCGTACCGGTGACATATCCTAGGGAACTGCTGGCGCAAGGATATTTCATCTTCCCTGGTGCACAGGTCTTCAGGCAAATACATCCAACGCACTAGAGCTTGGGGGACCATCTCCTCATGGTGTTGATTAAAGGTGGGTATGGTTGACCCATGGAGCGAACCGTAACAAAACCATCGATCCATCTAATCACTGCAGGTGCACTGGTTGCTCCATTTATATTAACTGTTGATCCCTGGCCCCAATGGATATTACGGGTTGTAAGGAACGAAGATTTGCCATGAGCAGTACGAGTAAGAGGATGGACGGATCTCGTTGGAGAAGGGGTCGACGGCCTTGCACCCGATGGCCGTGGTGCCGAAGAACATGCTGGTGTCGACTGCCAGCACTACGGGCACGCCGCTGCCGCCAAGCTCGGCGAAGAGCGGGCTGAAGCGCAGCAGGTAGGGCTCCCGGTAGGTGGTGCCCTCGGGGCATACCACTACGCTATCGCCGCGCGCCAGGAGCTTCGTCATGGCGGCATGGTGGCGCTGTCGCGGGCGCGGTCCTGCGCCAGCCGCACCGTGGACATGGCGTGCACGGTGCGGTCCAGCGCGATCGACACATACACCGGGTTGATTAGTGTGCGGTGGTTGCATGCGTACAACTGCCCGGAGGTCGTCAAAGTCGAGGAACTGTCGCTGCCGCGGATGTGCCGAGACTGGCCGGTGGCGACGGGCGGCACGGTGAGACGAGGATGGATCAGCAACACGACGACATGCCGCACCAACTGGAAGGAGGACGACGCGATCCCAAGGAGAAAAATATGGATCGTGGGTTGAATCAGACTATCTAATTCAAATCCCTAATCCAAAGAGCTGATACCATGTTACGTACCTTGGGAATCACAATGTGCAAACACTCTAGAGGTGAAGAGTTGAATATATAGAGAGCCTCATGCCTATATATAGGCTATATGGGCCTATAGACAGGGATCATCATACACTTAACATTGATGACTCCACTTCTCCCTACATTTGAGACACATTCCCTTTGCCCTTCTGTATTTCTTGAGTGCTGAGAGTTTGTCTTCCCCACTCTTGTGTGGAGGATGGTCCACATTCTTCTTGTCAGATTTCTTATCATCATTTGTCTTGCTATCAACAGAATTCTTCTTTGTGTCTCCTCTTCTGGGAACATAGTCCACCATAGCTTCTTCCTGCAAAAGTGCCAGGGAACTAGCAACATCGAGGTCTTGCGGTCTATGAATCATAAGAACTGCTCTGATTTCTTTCTTTAAACCATCCACAAAGCGACTGGTTATAGTAGTTGATGAAAAGGATTAGTGAACTCCTCTATAAACTCAATAACAGTATAGGTTTGTGTGACATGAAAGAATTCACGGAGTAAATGATTGTGCTCATCCTTATCAAATCTATTGCAGAGAGTAGTAACAAAAGTGTCCCAATCCATGGTTTTAATTGTACTCTCTACTGTTTGAACACAGAACAGCAGACCTGTGAAACGAATTGTAGCATATCTAACCCATTTTCCAGGATCAATAGCATAAACATCAAAGATGGCTTCACACTATTTGACCACAGCTTAGGATTAGTGCCATCAAAATTAGGGAGCTCAACATTGGGTATTGGTGGATGAACTGAATCGTACTGAATATGACCGAATTGCATAGTATCATTCAGAGAAGTAGGATCTGTAGATTTCAGCGCACCTGACATTGGGCGGCCCGGGGCGACGGTATATATCGCCCCAAAGCCTCCCACGCCGTGGTCTATTGACCCAGTGAGTGGAGCTCGGCACCTTCCCATCCGGCGAGGCGAAGTGGTCCTCGCGGAGCGCTGAGGTCCACGACTATGATCTCAGACTGATCATCTCCTAGTTCAACGATCTCTGCCAGTGGAAGTATCTTCAACATAGCTTGATCCAGACGAGAGCCGAGATCTAGAACTGCATGCTCTAGCTCGTGGACATGGTTGTCCACCTCGGGCTTCCACGTCAAGAGTTCTGTCTTCATGGCGCCCAAATCCTTTGGGTTTACCGTCAACAACACAAGGATCAAGCCATATTTCTCCTTTGGAGACGATTAACCACCTGCTGGTATCCTGCGTTTTCTCGCGCCAAGTTTGGCTCCTTGTCCTGCAACGACTCGGTTTGCAAGACTTAACCCCACAGCCAGATGATCATTCTTTTGACTTAACCCCACAGCCAGATGATCATTCTTTTGAAGACTGGTGGGATCAGGTGCCACAAGGGTGGCTGATCATGCAAAGCAGGGCTTCAATTCTGTTATAATCCTAGTGGCTTGGTCTCTTTGGAATCACAGGAATCGCTGTTTTTTTGATGGACGACAGCTCGATCTAAATGGGCTCCTCTCCTCCATTAGGGATGATATGTTTATGTGGGAGTTGGCTGGGGCTCGAGGAATCTCCCATCTTCTCGCCCTGCAGCCCGCCAATTAGATTGATATATGTCTCCCTGGTCTTGGGTTGTGTTTTCTAGGTATCAGGCGATCTAGTGTGTGAGTATGTGTGTGGGGGTTTAAAACCCCTTTTGTATTTGGACTGGGTGCTTCACCCTTTTTTCTTCCTCTTAATATATTGATACGCAGCCCTCCTGCGTGTTCGAGAAAAAATATTTCTCCTCTAGTATTGCCATCGCCATCTGCCGCCGCCTAAGGTAAGGGTGGTATGCTAGGATTTCAACTCAAACCAAGACGATGAACACAATGACCTCAGCACGGACCTATGGATCCTTGCAATCGACATTGCTGGAGTGGTTCACAAGGAGAGCGTGCCATCGGGGATTATTACGCAAGATCAAACAACAAGGATAGAAGAAAAATCGGTAGCAATCGATGGAAATCAAGAAGAATTGGGGAAAAATTTGGCGGAGGCAGAGAGAAGAAAAATTGGCGAAAGCAGTGGGGAAGTAGCAAGCTGATACCAAATTTTCACCGGAATACGATACACTATCGATTAACAAGTACGATAAGTGGAGACAAGGTATCGGACTCCGGCGACCGCCGTCGTCTGCCGTCGCCGCAGCCGCCTGGCTCGGTTTATAGAGATTCAAGTTCTCTTCCTCTCTGTCGCACGTTACATAGGAGACAATGCTCCTCGTCATGGGCCGTGAAGATTGCATTCTCATGAAACCCATGTTGGGCCGACAAAGCGCGTGCTGGCTGTCGGGTTCGCTTTGCTTGCACCGTGGCTCCACCATCATTAGCGCCGGCGCCTCCAGCCTTTGCGCCTTCATCACCATCAGCATCATCAACTCCACCATGTACAGCTTGCACAGGTCTTTGATGTTGTCGTACTAGTGACACTATAGTCAGTTAGCAGGGGAGGGCGTCACCGGGTTAACATGGTGGCGGTCGTTGTTGGCAGCGGAGGTGGTGGGGTGTCGCTGAGCCGGGTGGGAGGCGCTGGCGGTGGAGGAGTTCGGCTGGAGATGAAGAATACAGTAGGGAGGAGGTACATCCGATGGATTTTAGGGCTAGGCCATGGTGGAGGACGGTGGATTTGGCAGTGGAGGAGCCGGTGAAGCTGGGTAGTGAGGCATAGGTGGAAGGGCGAGTGGGGCATCAGTCAGCCTGGGCACATTTTCACCGAAAACCGGAAACCGAACCGAACCGAAATCTCGGTTTTTTCGGTTTTGGCTTCGGTTTTCAATCCCAGCAAGTTCGGCTTCGGTGATCGGCTTCGGTTTTGCCTCAATAGAAACCGAACTCCCGAAATAACCGAGTTGTAGCGAGTGCAGACTAGTACTCTATTTCCTGTCCAACTATCTCTTTCCCGCAATAGCAAGCTAGCAGCCCAAAGGCCCAAAAGGCTTAAGCTCAACGCCACACACGTAAGCTCCCACTGCCTCAGCCTTTCCCCATCGGAAGACCTTATCCTAATCCCACCCAGCGTGTGCGGCGGCGGACGAGACGAGGCGAGAAGCAACCATACGAGGCGACTGCAGCGAGAGACGGCGGCGACGCGACGAGGCGAGAAGCAACGTTGGTGAGCGCGTAGCAGCCGCAGCGGCCGGCGGCAGCGCGAGTAGGGCGCGGCCTCGCGGTCGTGGGTGCCAGCGGCGGCGCGAGCGCGAGGAAGGCACGACGGCCAACGACGGGGCCACGACCGGTTGCAGCGCGAGTAGGGCGCGGCCTCGCGGTCGCGGTTGCCGGTGGCGGCGCTAGCACGAGCAAGGCACGATGACCAGCGACGGGGCCACGACCGGCGGCAGCCGCGAGCTCGGCCTGCGAGCAGAGGCTTGCAGCAGATTCGAGTTTCTCGGTTTAAAACCGAATAACCGAAGTAAAAAGCCGAACCGAAATCTGCGGTTATCAGTTTTTTGGATAACCGATCGGGGGCTGCAAACTGGAAACCGAAGTTTTGTTAACCGAACCGAACCGAATTTGCGGTTATAACCGAACGCCCAGACTGAGGCATCAGTAGGGGTCTCTGTGCAGTACTGTGGGCAGAGGAAGAAGATAAGATGGAGACAAGGAGATTTGATTTGGGCTCTCCATTTTAGATCTAATGGACAGAAAAACCGAGTGATGGTTTTTCTCCAAACACTTAGCTGTTATCTAGACTGATTCTAAATGGAACTATGAATTATGGTTTGACAATATGAGAGTTGAATTCAACATCCATGTCTTGATTTTGTCTGCCACCTTGGAGACTGTTCCTTGGTGCTTCGCCTTGAGCAACATCGACCACTTCTGCATCAAAGATAAGCCCAACAAAGATCACCACAGTATAGTAGGAGCTTTCGGAAATTTCCTCTTGATGGCCATCTTGTTTCTAGTCATCCACATTGCCCCCAAGGACCTGCAACCTAAGTGATATGGAATGGATATCTTAAGAAGCCATTTCTCCACCAAATCTGTAACTGAACTGGACTGATAGATGGCTTCATGGGCATTGCATTAAAAAATCTCGTGCCTCAACTCTTTGGTATGATACCACAGAGAAAAAGGAAGTTGCATACTGTGCAGCAGGCTCTGACCAACCTACTTGGGTCTCGGACATCCAAGGCGCTCTCACAATGGGGGTCATTGTGGAGTTCCTTCAGCATTAGGACCTCCTCTATGATTTTGAGTTACAGCCTGAGATGGAGGACTCTCTGTTGGAAATTATCAACTACTGGACAGTACTCCGCCAAATCCGCTTATGATACCTTATTCATGGGGTGAATTTTATTCAGACCATGGGAGAGAATTTGGAAAAATTGGGCTCGAACAAAATGCCGTTTCCCCCCTATGGATTGTAGCGCACAAGCGCTGCGGAACCTCAGATTGTCTTGCATGACGAGGACTGCCTCATCCTGAGAAGTGTCCAGTTTGCAATCAAGCCAATGAAAACACTGATCATCTCCTAATTGAATGTGTATTCTATCCTAATTGAATGTGTATTCTCAAATCTTAAGGCAATTTTGGTACAGTACCTTGAGACAGGTCAATCTCCACTCTCTAGCTCCACAGCTGTCTGACACTTCATTCGATGATTGGTGGGAAAAAGCAAGTGCAGCAACTTCTGGTTTAACACAAAAAGGTTTGAACTCCCTAATAGTTCTGGGAGTGTGGATAATTTGGAATCATCGCAACAGCTGTGTCTTTGATGGAGCAATTCCTAACATAGCAGAAATCTTGAAGTTGGCCGGCGATAAGCGTCAGCGGTGGACTCTTTGGCAGGGGCTCGTGGGCTATCCCACTTGACTGCCCCTGCTCAACTTGTTAGTCGATTTGTTGTAGGTGCGGGTTCTTTTTTTTTTTTCATTTCCTTATTGGCGCGAATGTATGTTATGTGATAAAGATAATGATATGTGGGTGTGACTAAGGGTTCTTTACCCCTTCTTTCTTCTTAATATAATTAAGCGCAGCTCTCCTGCGTTTTTTTTAAAGTTCCTCCAACAGGTTTGGGGACCCCTTGTATGTTTCACTATTTAAATACTGTGCCATGTTATTTGAGAAAACATGTTTTTGATATAATTTTTTCATCCATCTTGCATTTGGAAAGATGAGGAACTCTTAGAACAAGAAGCAGCTGGCGTACCTGCCCACAAAATCGATGAGAATTTGTGGAAGAACCGAGAACAAATGGAAGAAATTCTGTTCTTGATCAACACATCCCGTCGTCCTGTCGCAGTAAGTTTAGCTTTGTATCTATATATATCTGAGTATGAGTTTTGCCTTTTATTTGTTGGAGGTCAACATTTGTCATCTACATGCAAGCAGCTGCAACAGAAGTCCACCCCAGAAGATGCTGAGATAGTTTGTACACTTGATGATATAGAAGCTAAATTAAAGGATACGTTGACGAAGTTAGAACAATTTCAGTTGAAAAATGCTGACAATGTTTTCAATACAGGTTGATTTTTTGTTACTTTGTTTTTTCTTTTCCAGTGATGCATTTCATTAAATTTCCGTTGATGAATCTTAATACTTATATACTGCATACTATTAAGCACTCGATATTTCTTTTGCTGATTCTCAATTGAATTACAGTATAAATGATTTGAATATCTTCTGATAAATTGCTGATCTGGTACATTATTTCTGCAATGCATTTTATGATTCTTATGCTTGATTTTTCTAGATGCTGTTCAATGCAATTCGTGCTATAATATGTTTCATACTTTCATTACATACTAAATACATAATAAAAAACATTAAATGAGTCATTTTCATATCACTTTTGCTGATTATTTGGAAGTTTTGGATATTTGTGATCTCATGATTGTATAGGGCGTTTGTTTCTGTACGAGTTTGTAAGAGTTTGGGCATGGTGGTTGTGTTGTAATATATTTTTTTGTCCCCATAATGCAATGATATGCAGCCCTCCTGAATATTCTACAAAAAAAATTACTGAAAAATTGATATTAAGAATCCTTTAGTTCTACAGTTGAGTACAGGTACATTCTTAGTAACTGATATTCAATCATTTATAATATTTTACAGTTATGACATACATGCCCCAAGATTTTCGGGGTACTCTAATCAGGCAACAGCGAGAACGCTCAGAGAGAAATAAGCAAGCAGTGGTAGATGCTCTGGTTAGTGCTGGTGGAAGCATTCATGAACGATATGCATTGTTATGGAAACAACAAATGGAAAGGTTGCTTATGTGTATCTTTTCCTTTCCAATACCAAATTATTAGTTTTTTTTCTTCGAATGCACAGGAGAGCTATACATTTGTTATCCTTGATTAAGTTTTGATTTTTTTTTCTTTTCCCTATTTTTGAAATTTAATATGTAGGAGGGTGCAATTAGCACAACTTGGTTCGGCAACAGGTGTATATAAGACTCTTGTTAGGTATTTGGTTGGTGTTCCACAGGTTAGTGAAATTAGAGTCATCTTCACCATCTCAATCATTTTATTTATGTTAATGTTTTTGTAAGGTTAGATACTTAGATTGCTGAAAGACATCTCAATCATTGTAATATATCTATTATCAATAAGATAATTTCTTAAATATTTATTATGCCTTTCATCATTTTTTTGTTAAACAATGACATAATGTGACTTTTAGTGTTTTTCTACCTCAGGTTTTATTGGATTTTATCCGACAAATAAATGATGATAATGGGTATGTATGCATGCCTTTTATTCGACAAATAAATGAGGATAATGGAGTAGCAAATAGTGCCCTTCATCATATTTAAAATGGTGTAGGTGAAGTAACTATATGCATAATGCTCATGATTTGAGTACTTTATCTTACAATCTGAAACTTCTTTCAGACCTATGGAAGAACAAAGAGAACGTTATGGTCCAGCCCTTTACACCCTTACAAAACTGGTGCTTGCAATTCGGTTGTACCTGCATGTCTCTTTGGCACGATATGGACACAGGAAAATGTGAGAACTCCTTGCAACCACTTAGACAGTTTCTCTTAGTGCTATAGAAAATATTATAGAGACTAACTCTGTTTTTTAGCTGCAATGTGATCCTTCTAGTTCTTAATTATCTGCCACTAAAATGAACAGAGAGAAGGATGACATTGCTGTGTTGCAGCAAGCTGTGGTTGTCTACACAAAGGAGTTTTTGAAGTTCACCGAATTCATTGGGTAATTATAATTCAGCATTAAATGTGCAGTTTATTTAACATTTATAGCATATTAATAACTAATGTTCCCTGATGGATGCTCTAGTGTTTCATCAATTATTTTTTCTTTTCCCACATCCTGACCTCTATCTCCCACTAGCGTCCCCAACCACCATCTCCATTCTCTCCGCCCCACCCCTCCAATTGCAAATATCCCTTGTCTCATTTGCAACTATTTTGCCACTGCTTATTTCTTTACCACTTTGTTATCTCAAAACTGCTTGACTGTTGAGATTTGAATCAACAGAAAGTCTAACAGAACATATCTTCGAAGTGATAGATAAGCCTAGTGTTAAGCACTTGTATCTTGCTTTTCTGCATTTACATTTGGCTTCTAATAGCCTAGCATTAGGAATATGCTCAGCATCCAGTTTAGGTGGTTAGAAAGTGCTGGAGCAGGTGAGAAGAGAGGAGTAACCATCTGCCTATAAAAGCAGTGGCAAGGTCATTGTCAACTTAGCTATTGTCTTTACTTATCCAAGCAGCCAAGGGCCAATCTGCCCTCCGGGCTTTGCCCCAAATCCCAGATGCATTTGTGGTTTCCTGGCCAACATTGAGAGTGAATGAGTCTCTGTATATTCGAATGAGTCTCTGTATATTCGATCACCTTTGGCCACATGATTAAGCAATGACTGCCATTAGCTTCTTTCCTCCCCGTCCACAAAAAATTCTTACAATTTTTTTGTCAATTTCTTTGAGCTCATGGAGGCAGGTCCATAGCATTAGCTAGATAAACCACAGAGGTCATGACATACTTAAACATCACCAATCTACCAGTTCTGTTCATTAATGCTCTATAGGAAGGAAAGTTGCTTATAAAATATTTTCATAATTGTTCTTTTTGAACTGATGAGTCAACACTATGCAGTGAGGTCTTTGTGAATGCGCCATTCTTTATATCCGCTGAGGATGCAGGTGCCATGGATGCAAGGTACTTTCTCCCTTTAGCAGCATCTGATGTGCTTTGCCACTAAGTACTTTAGCTTATAGTGCTAATATGTACAAAACAAGCTTGCAGAACTGAAATATATTCGTCCTCTTTTGATAGGAAAAGTGATGAGTACAAAGAAACTATTATTCCAGCTGGAAAGACACATGAGGTACACATGCTTATTACTTCTTGTCTCTTGATGCAGTGATATGGAATTATAAGTAATTGAAGTTTTATCCTGGATGGTCTCGATTTGCTTAACAATTGTCATTTACATTGTTCAGGTCATTTTGAGTGTTGAAGCTCTAAACTCATACATTGCATGGGACTTCTCCTTGCAACAAGGGGCCCTCAACATGGTATTGGTACTATACTGATTCCCTACTAATAGAACAGTGATATCACTGTAATAATGATCACCTAATCCTGATGGTAATACATGATCTTGTGTTTTGCTACCAAAAAGAAATGTGCGATGCTACTTTGTAAATAATGTGCTGGCTAATGCTTCCTGTTTCTTGAATAAAAAATGCATATGACCTGTAACCTCAAAAAGGGCTTTGAAGCTCTTGAAATGTAGTTAATCAAGTCCACAATTCCCTTAAGAGAGAGATTTGTTGTTGACAGGACATTGGCTTTCATGTGGAGTACATTAGCCCTTCAGGGGAGAAAACTGTAAGTTTCTTGTTCACTAGGATGATTATTGTGTTCATATATAAAACTAGAATTTCCTGAAGATGTATTGTTCTTGAGCATCATGGACATTGGTAGGATCAGTACTTTTTTTCTCTTGACTGGCACAGGAGAGCTGCATGACATTTCATTAAGAGGGTACAACGAGTTGAGTTAACATAACCTGACTCGAGAAGGGACACCTCCCAAACGCCCCAAATACAAATGCACAAAAGCTCCATGGATTGGAGCTAAAAAAGACAACCAAACATTTACAACCGTGAGCGTCTGAATTTACATTTAGCGTTGCAGCTGATGCAGGCTTGCGTGTTTTACTTTTACAGGGGTGTGTTAGCTTCTGAGTTCTGATGCATGAGGCACAGCTGTTTTAGATTTACAATGATGTTTTTCTACTCTAAGTATGTTGCAGGTTTGGACTTGAAAAGTCAGTAGCGACACTAGTGTTCCATGGCATCATAGGAGTAATCTAATTAGTTGACTGAGCACTCTTCCTAGTGAAGCTCGCTGACATGTTCTGTCAGCCAACACCTAAAAAGAAGATTAACGTTGTGTAGTTTGTTTAGTGTAGGAAAGATGGCAGATTTTTGAAACAAGGAAAGATGGCAGATGGCGGCATGTAGACCATGCTCAGCCCCTGCCATAGGATGAGACATGCACAGGGTGGCGCTTCAGACTTGCAGTGACCATGTAGGAAAGGGGGGCCGGTGCCCAGTATTAGAGATATGTATAAGTCATATATACCCAGCTTCGCCTCCACAGCCCTACACCATTGTCTGTGGATCACTTTCCTTCTACTTAATAATTAATACTGCATAATGATATGCAATTCTCATGTGTTTTCGAGAAAGAAAGAAAAGAAATTATATTGTAAAAGAAGTGGGGTTTCTGGCTTCTGCAAAATGAGAATAGATCATCCCTTACTGAAGAAAAAGCCAAAACTTAAATTTTGCAAGCATGTCCTATTGAGTTAAATGCACTTAGGTCCACGAAATTTGAGACTGTATTTCTGGATCTGCAAACTTGTCAGTGGTGGACCGCACAAACTTGTTAAATGGTGTATTGCAGGTCCATTTCTGGACCATACCAACCACTGGTACATCACCTAACAGATTTAGGGACATGGAAATGCATTTTCAAAGTTTGTGGACCTATGTGCCCTTAACAACTTCAGGGGCCGGTTATACATTTAACTCTTCCCTATACTATTCCACATAAAATATTGTGACAGTTGCCTTCTATTGGAGTAACAGCATTTTCTTTACCTTCTTGCCTATGTACCTCTGGTTTTACAGAAGTGTATTGTCCTTGATGATTGCTTCTCAACAAATACTTCATTTGCGCATAATGTATTAACTGTCATCTGATAGAACTGTACGTATTGCAGTTAATTCTTCCATACCGACGGTATGAAGCTGACCAAGTAAGTTTTCTTTCCTACTTGTGCTTTTCTTGGTTCAGATAAACCAATTTCCATTGTGTCAAGTACAGAAATGGTTTTAGAAGTTCACATGCATGAATTGAGTGATATGTTCTCAGACACGCTCTTGCAGTCAGTATTGGTTCATGTTTCATACAAGCAAATAAATCTACGTCTCAGAATCATTGTCTGAAATGTCAAATAAAGATGACCGGAGGTAGCATAAAACTAAAATAGCTCCTGTAGACAATAGTCAAGGATACAACGAGGTTAACCTATGTTCTCATTCTTGATACCTACACTAGTTGCTAGTAACTTCAAACAAATTGTATGGTTTTAACTAACCCTAAAGTAAGATCTCTACTCCCTCCGTCCCATAAAGAGTGTCATTCTCTCATCGCCGAAGTCAAACATTTTCAACTTCGGCAAAATGTATAAAGAAAATATTAATTTATAGTGGATAGTTGGTATCGTTAGATAAATCGCTGAACATATTTTTATGATAAACTTATTTGAAGAGACAAGTATTGACCTAGTCAAATCAAAAACATAAACAAGTTTGACTCTCGCGAACCCTATAGCGACACTGTTTTTGGGATGGAGGGAGTACTCAAGATTATAGTTTGACTCATCTCACATCTGAACCCTTAGCCCAAAAATTGTATGGTTTTAATAACTTCCCCTCTGTACTTCAAATGATTCACATGCATTAGTTTGCCATACACAGGGTAATTTTTGCACTGTTTCATCGGGATCATACAAACTTGTATGGGACAACTCATATTCTTCATTCTTCAAAAAGGTAATTCATAAATGATGCCTGGCACATATCATTGCAGTGTGTTCAAGGTCTCTTTTACAATGTATTCACAATTTAAGCTGTTTCGTATCTTCTGCAATGTGTTGCAGATCTTATAGGTTAATAACTACCTTTCATGATGTGGAAGTATTTTCTAATTTCTATTCCCATGGTAGTTGGTTGCCTACTGTTTCTTTTTTCTAGAAAACTCAGAAGAGCTGCACTTCAGTATATTAAGAGGAAAATGGGACAAGAACGCAATTACAACACACCACAAACGCCACACTTAATAGTTACAGTCGTGCCGATTAAAAAGAAGACAAAGAATGACCCATCTAAAAAACAGCATTCAAGACCCGGGCATGGGGGCAGTCAAGGAGATTCCTCTAACCCACGTTACAGTTACGTGAACCATACTCTATGTAGGACTAGGAGTCATACCGTCAAAAAAACAACAGTGGTTCCATATGATCCAAGCACCCAATATGATCAGAGAGTTGAGCCCACATTGGATCATACCACTGGTTGCTTCATTGACTCTCCCACCAAGCTTCAAAGAACCAAAATTGTTGAGTGAGGACACAGGAAGTAAGGTGGTGATTGATATTTTCTTCTTCTTGGTCACATAACGGCCTTTCCTTAGGTTTAGGTAGTCCTCGCTTCGCAAGACTATCTTCTGTCCAGCAGCAATTATGAGCGACCAACCACAAAAAGAAACAATATTTAGCAGGTGCCCAAGTTTTCCATATTCTCTCTCTCCAATGGCCTGAATTGTATAGCACCTATGAAAAGGCTCTCATATGCAGATTTGGCCACGTATTGCTCACTCGAACATAAATGCCAGATGTGTTGATCTTTGACATCAGCGTGCATTGCCGATTTGCAGCTCGCTTATTTGCTATAATTCCAAAGAAAAGAATTCAAAGACTGTTCAAGAACCCCTCACAAACTGCATTTGGGTTTCAGATTTACAGGGACCACTTTCAGTGGAAGTTTTAATTGATTACTTGCATCTTTGGGATCTCTTATTGGATTTCACAATGCCCATGAAATCCAACGGTCAGTCCAAAATAAACTTCGTAAGCCATCACCTATTTCTGTTCCGAGGATGATCGAGAAAAAGGCCTTGACCTCTGTTGGTGCTTGTGTAGGCAGAGTTGCCCAAGGGTGACGAGGCTCCTTTTCTTTTGCAGCCACACACATCTCATTCTCAGCGCCCACATCATATTGAGACCAGAGATACCAAGGCCTCAAAGTTATATTGGCAGGCAAACTGTATTCCATGCCACAAGGCAGTGGCCAGCTGCTTTGCGATCTTGCCTGACATACCCTCGACGAATTTTTATCCACTGCTCTGATGGCCCACTGGAAAATCCACAGCCTTAACTAGATAAATTAGCATCCCAGTTAGAACCAATTGAATTTGTACCTGAATTAACAAATGAATTGAATCATTTCCTTAATTTACACACTGAATGGAACCCATAGGCAAAATATTGGTTTCCTCATTCAACTGCATAGTGCTGTTATCCAAGTAATTGATTCTTCTAATTTTGCCTATTGACAGATCCTACGGTACAAGGTGGATGCGGTGCCACCAGTTGTTGAGCCGGCCTTGCCAGCCATGGAGCTCTGAAGATGTCTGTCTTAGTATGATGTATTGCATGTAACGAGGGCCGATGCATGCCATGGAGTAGCTGTACAAAATGTATCTGAAGATCCCACGTGGTGTTGTTACCAATTGTTTCATCTACTGTTTTGCGGTGTTCTGATCGCAAGATTCCCTGATACATACACTTCCCTGATACATACACAGCTCGCTGTCCGACTGCAACATATGTACTTCGTGTGCACATGGCTGCGGCCAGTTGCCACTGACGGATGCCTAAATATAACAGAAGTGTGTTACATCGACCAATAAGAGCATGTCTGACTGGAAATTGTGGTTTATTTTTTCTCGAGCACGGAAAGCTGTGTCACCACATCAAGAAGAGAGCATCCCGTTTGGCAACCAATTGTTGAATTTCATCATAAAATTAGATGCAGCTCCTTATTTTAGTGCTTCATTTAGGTTCAGATGCCATTACTGCCTGGATGCATGAATTGAGTTTTGTTTTCCCAATGAAAATGAGTAAAATATACTAGCGGTGTCATTCCGATCCCTGACATATGGGGTCCACGTGTCAGCTCCATGTACCACCTCCCTCCCGTGCATCTGAGGCACACACGGGGGTAGGGCCAGGGGCGCCACGGCGCCAGCCAGCGAGTGTGTCGGAACAGCAGCAACGCTACAACATTCTAGGATGGTCGCTTGATGTTGTTCTGGCGTTCTATTTTGGATTAAAAATTCTTCTGTGTCTAGTGGGAAGGGTGAGTGCTATTGTGGTGTCGTACTATTTTGGATTCTTAATTCTTTTTCATCTGGTGGGAAAGACGAGCGGGGGGATGGATGGTGGGATCCATTCGGGTAACTAAAATTTGCTGACGTGCCATAAGAAGAAGTTAAAGAAATATAATAACTAAGTGGAGTTTGTTCTTATAGGAGTTATAGATTAGTACTAGAGTTTTCAAGGATCCAGATTGAAAGCTAGCACATATTACGATGATCGATAGAACATATGCATAAGTGGCCGGAGGGTTTCTTGAATACTATGAGGCTTACGAATTTTCCTCCACTAGTGGCTGGGCGCGCGCTTTCGCGCGCCCGTGCCGACATAACCATACGAAAGCAAAGAGCGCATAACATAAATGGACAAACGATCTTGCTATCTTAAACCCATTTGACTTAGCTATCTTAAACCAACTAAAAAGCATGGAGAGAAAACATGGCAACAATGTCATATGCTCAAAGGAAAGCAAGGACTGAAAACAATGACAATTGTCGATAATGTTGAAGAACCATAGGGAATTAAGGAGATGACATATCCATGCTGAGAGTTGTGTACACATACTGTTCAGGAAATTTTTTCTATAGTTTACCCAAAATTCACATACATAAAATATGTTCTCCACCCATAACAGTGCATTGGTATACTCGACATATCTTACATCCTATATCTCAGTAGCTCACCACAGTAGGAAAGCCTTTATGAACAATGAAGCCGATGAACTGTGCACGAAGGAGGTGGACTTTTAGGCATTTCTGAAGCAAGCACAATTGGGGCCAATAAGAATCCTCGATGAACTAAACAGCAGCTGTAGGCAGAACCTGTAAAAAAGTTCAGATAAGGCAACTGTGAGTAGCAAAGTAGATGCCATGTAATTAAAATATTGTTCAAAGAGGTATTGAACTTTGGTTTTGCTTTGGTAAGCCTAGTAATTCTTCATTACATATTACATTTACTAACAATCTATTAGGTACAATAGTAAACAAGAACTTGATCAATGAGGCACTTTATAATATATATGACAGTATAATAATCATAGGATATATTTTTGTATAAGATGTAAGACCTCAATTTTTTTGGCTCGAAAACAACTTTTGGATAATTACCTGACCACAGTACAGAACCCAAAAAAGACTTATGCCTATGTAATCATTCACATTTGAAAATTTTTCGTACAGCCTGTACATTCGTACCTTCAGTAAACAGAACTGAGATAGCACTGAAATAGCCTTCACCAACGACACCAATCCTGCACACCAATGCCACCAAGGATGAAGAAGTTAATATGACTGAAACAAACAACATAACATAGGAATTCAGTGATACAAATGAAGTAAGCATCATTACAATTTGTAGAGCAGAAACAACTATCTAATTAGGTAACTCACTAATTTGTCATAGGCTTTTAGAACTAAGAGGTACATGAGCATCCTTTCTACAGTATTGCCATTCTATAGGAAGGACCCGCATTTAGACACAACTTATGGGTATGCACTCCATTACAAATATGTATGCCTCTTAGTTTTACGACATTAGTAGCTATGCCTCAAGCTACTTTCACCTATGTTGAACATTGAATGCCAATACCTGAAATAGTACGTCAGAATTCCTATAATATTTTGCTTTCAGGCAATGGTATGTAACAAAACCCAATTTCAAACAATGTGTAAAGCCATCAGGTGTTGTATCCAAACACTTCCATATAAAAAAAACAAGCAACCCAGCGTTGGTTTATTATAATTGAGATCTTTAAATTTCAATTCGATACAAGGGCAGTATAGATCATTCATTTACCAATAGATTTATGCAATATATCAAAATCACCATTATGCGGCATCCCCAGCTTTGCTGGTGTTGTGGGCATTCCACCAAACTCATCATATGCAATTGGCAACAAAAAAAATACTCAAAATATACACGAGATGCTAACCAGCCCTGCTTAATATATTTCATATTATATTCCTATAGGTGCTTTTATTCATTGTAACAAAATAAAAAAGGAACATGCTCCAAAAAGGAACATGCTCCAAGAATCAATGACCCAGGGCAAGTCAACAACTGAAAACTGTGGGCAGATCAAAGATAGGACCAAACTTTAAATAATGCATATTGTTCTTGACAGTAGTAGCAATATATCAGGTGGCAATACAGCGAGTTTGGAGGACCAAAGTCCCATGGTTCCAATGCTTTGTTTTAAAAGTGCATACATGCATTTGGAGGTAGGCATGAAGATAACGGGACAATGGAGAAATCTCGTAAACTTCAGAGAAAGGATGCAACTTTGATAACATCTAATGCCATAAATAGAATAAAGCCTTTCATGGCGGAAACATGCATTGAAGCCTCCCATTCAGTGGAGCATGGTGCTATCTGTTCTCAAACTAATTTAGTAGCCTGAAAAATCAAATTCATACCAAATCAAAGCAATTACAATATATTTGGTCTATATATATTGGTAGTTTTGTTTACACATAAACCAAGTAGCATCTATTTCGTTTTTTTCTTGGTAAATAGTTCGCTGGTAACCAGACCACTAAACATAGCTCTGACTATGTACAACGTGATGGAAAACCCCCCATCAATTTCTGTACACAATGAAAGCATACAAATATGCTGATAGGGAACAAAGCCGATTACTCACCTAAGGAGGGCAGGAGCAAGAACAAATTTGGCAGGCTAGAAACTCTCTTCATCTGCTATACACAAGAAGTGGAAATCGGCAGTACATCAAAACAATGGAACTAAAATTTTTTACAATTTACAATACTCTAAGTTGTGTCATTGCAAATGAAAAAGAAATCCTTTATGACCATAGTCTATACAAATAAATGGGAGCATGGCGATTTGTTCAATACAAAAGAATACGGTTGGAGTCATATTCAGCTTTTGCTCGGTGATCCTGCAATGGGTGGAGAGAAATACAGTACGTGCATCATAGCGACTTGGTTACCTTTATATTCAGGGAAGAAAATTGATTGCAAATCTTAGCAGGCACTGTAGAGTGGACCTGAAACACCGAAGACTGCATTAGAGAATGGACAATTAACACAAAATTGGGAAACCAAATAGGAAACCTGGTTTATTGTTTACTTTGAAGCATGCAAACACTGGTACATCGAGTAAAATGCAAGCCATGGTTTTAATAAACAGAGCACATGATGCGGATTTCCAAATTAAATTTTGTGAGACCATCTTTTTTTTGCGAGGATTGAAGCATATGGTAAAAGTATTTCCCTAAGGTAATTTGGATAGCTTACAGGATGGTAATTATCCTGTACATAATTTTTTCTCGAACATGCAGGAGAGCTGCGTATCATTATATTAAAAAGATAAAAGGTGTAACACAACAAGCCAACATACACTACACACGCCACTAACAGTTTGAGGTTACATGCGCGCCTGTTAAAACTCACAAACGACCAACTCCTCAAAAACCAACTCACTACTCTTCATGAACCGGAATAGTCAAGGAAGAGAGGCTCCGTGCGCCTGCCATCTCCCAAAGACGCCGTTCATCACTAGTAACGCTGGAATTATGCGCCATGATCTATCCCACCATTCATCAAACTCTCTATCAGCTGGCTGAGTGAAAGCTCCGGTTTGGTTTTGGTAATTAATGACACTCAAACGTTGCTAATGCTTTGCTCTAAGTGTGATTAGACACATAGCAACGTGACGGTGGATGATGGAGCTTGGCGATCATGGTGAGGAACATGGTGGACATGGTGCATGATCGAGCTCCGGTGATGGATGGAAACGCCCGTAGAGATCAAGGCGAAGGTATACTTGATAGGGCTTTCCGGTTTGGTGATCGAGACACTTAGCGAGTGTGATCATGTTTATGATCGATAACCGACTATCAGGAGGGATTTCCTCGATTTCATTCGTGGTCCTAAGTGCCTCTAGTTGCGACTTTGCATGATGCATGAGAGACTAACTAGAGGGCTAACTCTTGCCGACATGGTCGTGACTTGTACTACTAACTCCGGTGTTTGAGACGAGGTCTACACTTGGTGGAGTTGGTACCCAAGGCAAGAGGTTTGGTTTGGATCGAAGATGGCGCGAAGAAACGATGAAGACGACGCTTCTGCACAGCGCCGGACGTGGCTGTCTCCTTGCGTCGGACGCTGGGAGGCCGTCGGACGCGGTCTAGAAAGGTCCCCCGCGGGGAGCCCTTCCGGACGCGGCGCTAGACGCGCCTTGGCCGACGTCGGACGCTGGGGCCGGTGTCCGGCGGGCACGGTCGCGGCTCGGGCTGTGGCAAGTCTTCTTCGGCAGACGCGTCTGGCGTGGCTCCGGCGGACGCTGGCACGAGGGTGTACGGCGTCCGGCTTGCGCGGGCTTGGCACGTGGCAGGGCTGCCTGCCACACGGCGTCGGACGCACGGTGCGCCGGACGCTAGGCAGGGCCGGCGGACGCACTCCAGTGGCCTTGTTGGCGTGTGGGCTCGTCGGACGCGGTCGTGGAGGCGCGCCGGACGCACGACAATGGGAAGCACCGGACGCTGAGCTGGCAGGGCATTCAAACTTCAACGGTCGACGGCGCGGCACGATGAAGGGCGCCGGACGCGTCCGGCGCAGGTAACCTGGACGCCCCGAGAAGGCAACGGCTCTATTTTGATGGAGGGTCTATAAATAGAGGTTGGCCGGCCATGGGAGGTCTCTCTTGCCTATTCTAACACTCTTGAGCATACTTTGAGCTAGAGACACTCCTCCCCACTCATCTCTTGGATAGCTTGATCATTCTTGAGAGAGATTTGAGTGAGATCAAGTGCATTGCATTGAGAGTTGCATCTAGAGGCACTTGTTCATCGAGTGAGCTGCGGATTCTTGTTACTCTTCGGTGATTCCCATCACCGTAGACGGCTTGGAGCAGTGGGTGGTTGTGAGCTCGACTTGGTGATTGTTCGAGGCCACACCGGGTTCTTGTGAGGGGTTCTTGATCCTTCCCCGCGGGAGTTCGCGAAAGGATACTCTAGTGGATTGCTCGTGGCTTGTGGATCCTTGTCTTGTGTGGAGATTGCGGCTCCTCATCGGGGTCTTTGGCATCGAGCCAATTGAGCGGGCAACTCACCAAGCAAGTGCATCGCCACAACGAGGAGTAGCTTGCCGGGAAGCAAGTGAACCTCGGTAAAAAATCATTGTGTTGATTTGTGATTGCCGAGGCTTCGACCTCCATTGTGATTGTGCTTGAGCTTGTCTAGGTGATTGGTTTCTACACCCGTGATTGGCCATCTTCATCTCTACATGGCGGTATAAATCTTCATCCCCTCTTTACATTCCCGCAAAGTAGAATTGCTTGTGTGGTCGGCCGCGAACCACTCTTTGTGTAGACTAAATCGCGTGGGTTAGAATTGCTTGTTCGGGTTCATTGTGTAGCTTAATCACCGTGGTTGTTGTGCAATTGAATTGAGTAGCCTTGCATTGTGTAGGACAGCTTGCATAGAGTAGTCGAAGTTTTAGCTTTGCACATTTGCCGCCTTGCTATCTAATTTGTGGATTAGTGTCTTTGCAAGAATTTTATTAGGCTATTCACCCCCCTCTAGCCATTGTGACCTTTCACTGAGGTGCAAATTGTTGTAACCCCACCTGACAAAGGATGGAGTACCAATACTCTCTTGCAAAGGGGCATGAAATTAGCAGATGGTTTATTGTCTCCTGTTCTTGGTCACATAAGACACATCGCTCAGGATGAGGCAGACCGCGACGTGCAAGCCGATCAGCTGTCCAACATCTGTCATGGCTACAAGCCATAGAAAAAACTTGCACTTCCCCAGGTGCCCAACTTTTCCAAATTCGCTCCCATGGCCTAAACTGAATTGCTCCTTGAAAAAGGTACTCATAAGCTGATTTTGCTGAATATTTACCCGAGGACGAAAAGCGCCATATGTGTACGTCTTCTACATTAGGCCGCAGCGAGAAATCCATGATGAGATCCCAAAGACTAAGGTACTCCACAAGAGCCCAGATAGATGAAGCTCCTTGCACATCTGAAATCCATAGATGTTCCTTGAGAGCCTCTACCACCGTTCTTTTCTTAACAATTTTCTTGGCCAACACCGAGTGCAAGTGAGGAGCAATGTCTATGATGCGCTGCCCATGCAACCATCTATCTTCCCAAAAAGGTGTGTGAGTCCCATCCCCTACTTCAGTCACAATGGCTATTGCAAAGAACACTCTGACTTGCTGATGCGGTTCAGTTTTTTTCAGCCATAACCAGCACATTCGGAGTGCCCATCTAAGGCTTTTTAGATCTGAGATGCCCAGTTCTCCAAGCTCTCGAGGGCGCATCACCTTTCCCCAAGCTACATGTCCTTCCTTCGCATCTTTTCTTCCTCGCCATAAAAATCCCCTTCTGATTTTATCAAAAGCCTTTATGGCCCAAGGAGGCAAATCAAGTGCCATAGCCAAATAAACTAGCATAGAAGTCACAACTGACTGAACCAACACTCCTCGGCCTGCCCTATTCAGAAGGTCAGCTTTCCACCCTGGGAGCTGATCAGCCGGTTGATCAATGATGGGCTGGAATTGTGCTTTCGTGAGTTTCTTCAAGGAGAGTGGCAAACCAAGATAACGGCATGGGAATTTAGAAACCTCACATGGCAAGTTATCATGTATTACTTGAACTAGGAGGATTCCCCGCGCGTTGCCGCGGGCTTGAAGAGGAATAAAAATATATTAGAGTAGTGAACTGATGAGGTGGACACCTTGCATGTCAAGATAAATTGCAAGTGACAAATTATAGTAGATTGTTGAGATAAATTGCAAGTGGCAAATTATAGTGAATTGTTGAGGTAGACGCATTGCATGCTAAGGAATTGATAGTGGAGTTGATAGTGGGCTGATGAGTTGGACATGTTGCATGTTGAGAGAATAGATAGTGGGGTTTATCTATATAAGAGTTATAGATATCCTCTTCTTGGCACCGTATAGGGAATGCACTGCTTTTCTGTACATTTGTCTTGAGGCCAGATGCCTCCCCAAACAGACTCAAGATATCCATGGTTATGCTAATGTCATTCGCCTTTGGATGGAGAAAGAGCACTACATCATCGGCATAAAGAGAAATTCTGTGTTGCAGAGCTCTAGATGATAGTGGCTGTAGCAAACCGCTTATGGCTGCACTTGACACCATTAGGCTAAGCACATCCATCACAAGAATAAAAAGCATCGGAGACAAAGGGTCTCCCTACCGTAATCCACGCCGATGCAAGATAATCTCACCAGAGATCCCATTGACTAACACCCGAGTTGATGAAGAGCCCAATAATCCACTGATGATGTCACGCCAAATCTGCCCAAAACCCAATTGTTTCAGAACCTCAAGAAGAAAAGGCCAAGATACTGAATCAAATGCCTTGGAGATATCCAACTTGAGGAGAAAATGTGGATGCTTTTGTTGATGTAGAAACCTTGCTGTTTGTTGCACAAGCATAAAATTGTCTTGTATGAATCTTTCCTTAATAAATGCGCTCTGATTAGGAGAGACCATTTGCTGCAGCCGTCCAGCCAACCTATTGGCCAATAGTTTAGTCATGAGCTTAGCAAAACTATGGACAACGCTTATGGGCCGATAATCCTTGGCACACTTAGCTCCAACTATTTTGGGCAGCAAGGTAATGAAGGCTGAGTTGAGGGTCTCAAAGTTTCTGAATTTACGACTCCATACAGCTGAGATTGCTTCCATGACTTCTTTTTTAATTATTGGCCAACAAGTCTGATAGAAACGCCCAGTGAAGCCATCCGGCCCTGGCGCTTTGTCCTGTGGCAGCATCCTGATTGTATTCCACACTTCTTCCTCAGAAAAAGGAGCGTCCAGCTCAGATAGATCATGGCTAGGGACTCCAAGAGCTTCCAAATTGATTGTCCTTTCCCTTGCTGCATTTTGCCCCAGCAAGGAAAAATAGAATTCATCAATGATTTCAGCTTTATTCATCTGCTCTGTATAAACTTGTCCATTGGCAACAATCTGTGGTATAAAGTTCTTTTGCTTGCGGTACCTTGCCTAGGCATGAAATAGAGCAGTGTTGGCATCCCCTTCCCTGATCCAATTGATTCGTGACTGAAGTCTTGCTATACTTCGCAAGAGTGAGAGTGCAAGGGAGTGTTTCTTTAGAGAATTCCTCAGCCATGTTTCTCCTAGAGATAATGTACGACTATCTTGGGCGATCTCCAATTGATGCAGGAGTTCCCTTGCAATGCCAAGTTGTGATTTCACATGTCCAACATTTTTTTGGCTCCAGCTTTGTAAGCCTTTGGCTGTTGCTTTCAGCTTGCGAGAGAGGGTTTCAAAAGGACATGGTGCGGCCGATACAGACTCCCAAGCCGCCTCAACCGCTTCTTGAAATCCATCCAGTTTGGTCCAAAAAGATTCAAAATGAAATCTCCGCTTCCCTCGTAGGATGTCGCTCAAGCCCAACAGCAAGGGACAGTGATCAGAGTCATCAGATGCTGCAGATTGCAGCAAGCAGTTAGGAAAAAGTTCTTCCCAATCAACTGAACATAGCACCCTGTCCAATCTGACTGAAACCTGATTATTTGTCCAAGTAAACTTGCGACCATGCATTGGTATTTCCTTGAGAGCAAGCTCATTAATAAATCTCCGAAAACGCCCTATCATCGCTCGATTAATGATTGAAGAGCAGAATAAAATAGCAGTGCAAAATGCTTTCTGTAAAGTTTGCCCAATCCCTCTTCTTTGCTCAGTAGTCCAAAAACTGAACCTTAGAATGTCATAAAAACAATTAAGCTTAGTGCATATACCATGATGAACACTGCAGGTTTATGTATTGAAGGTTAAGTAATGAAGTTGTAGCATTATGGTGACCTACAAATAGACAAAGATGAGCTGAGCCAGCATGGAATTAGAATCATGCCCTGACTACACATCATTCATCAACAAGAGTAGAGTTTTACAGTCATGATTGCACTGTTACTAACTATAAATATCACCATTCTCCATCTCCTTGCCTTTCCATCAGGCATAACAAGACAGGAGCAGATCCCAACAAACCGTAGAAAATGAAAGGGCAAAAGAAGTATCACCTGTTTTCCATGGCAGATCGAGATGGAGGAAGAGGGAGAGAGGAGGAGGCCGCGCCGCTGCGTGGCCGCTGCCGCCACCACGACCACGCGTGCCGGAAAGGTCTAAATGGCTGGGGGGGGGGGGGTGAATAGCCTAATAAAATTTCTAGCAAGATCACTAACAAACTTGTTAGACAACTAGACGGCAAATGTGCAAATCTAAAGTTTCGACTAGCCTATGCAAGCCTCCCTAACAAAATTAGCAATTAGGCTACTCTACCAACACACCACAACAACCGTGATAGCGCTACACAATTAAGGCTCACGGTGAACCACAAGCAATTCTACTTTGCACAAAGTAAATCTCGCGATAGCGCTACACAATTAAGGTTCTCGGCAAACCACAAGCAATTCTAGTTTGCACAAAGTAAAGCTCGAGATAGCGCTACACAATTAAGGCTCTCGACAAACCACAAGCAATTCTAGGAATGTAATGCGCAAGTGGGATCGGAAGTTTATACCGCCGCGTATGGTATGAATTTCTCGGTGAGCACTTAGTTCATACTCCTTCCCATGCCCATACAATCCTCTTTGTTGCTTTCATCTGTGCGGGTCTCTGCTTTCCTCCCTCTGACTTTTTGTTGGAGGTCCTGCAATTTTTCGGGCTCCAGCTTCATCACCTTGCCGGTTCTTTATCTATCTGCCTTTGTGCATCTTTGTGAGGTGCACCATGGGGTTCCTCCCAATCTTCTTCTTTTCCAACACTTCTTTCGCTTGAAGATGGCCGATGGTACTACTCCTCCTCCTTTTGGCTGTGTCACTATCCAGTGTCACCAGGGGAAGAGTCCTGAGTTCTTTTTGCTTTGCCACTTTCACAAGATAGTTTGGGTGAACAAGTGGTTTTATGTCCCCAAACCTGCTGATTATTTTTCTTTTAATCCTTTGATCCTTCCATCCGACACCTCCCTCTTTTCCCAAAAACTTTCTCCGGCCGAGTTGGCTGCCATCCGGCCTCTTCTCATCTGCCTTAATTTGGTTCGCTAGATGGGCCTTACTGGCCATGGTTTGGTGGCTAGCTTTCTTCACTGGCATGTTCAACCCCGAGGGCTAGTATAATATTGTTCCATTTCAGCCACACCCAAAAAATCTTGAGATGATTTTTGATTCCAGTCAGAAGCAGGCTGCGCACAACAGCGCTGATGTTGCTGCCAAGACGGCGCGTCCCGCGGCTTCGAGTTCTATCCAAGTCACAGGTAATAATATCATAGGTGAGCCTGTTTCTGAGTTCTTTTTCCCTTTGTTCTTTTAGAAAGTCTCACTGTGCATTTGCATTGTTTTGTAGATGGAGGTAATGTGCTTCTTGACGAGACTGAGGAAGAGGTGGATGATACTCCTCTCATCCTTAACCGGTGAATACTTTTCGTTCCATTTGCTTTGTCTTGCAGGTTCTTTTATGTCATCTCTGTTTCTGATCCGATTGTTCTTTTTAGTCGGCGGGCTGTGGAAGGTTCTGGTACTTCTGCGTCTGTTTCTCCTTCCCTTGCTTCTGCAATGGTCTCAGTTGCTCGAGGCTTTGCTTCTGTTTCCTTGCCATCTGCCCCCATTGTTCGCAAAAGAGGGGTGGGCTCTTTTAAGCGTCCTGCACAGTGAGTTCTTCTCTTTATCTCTTGTATATTCTGGTTCTTTTGCTTTTGCGTATGTCTTCTTATGCCTTTTGTATGCAGATCTCTCGTCATGGGTTCCTCCAGTGGCGCGGGTTCTTCTGGGGGTCAAGGGACAACCTTGGCCCTTCATGTTGAGCCGAGGGCTCAAAGTTTTTCTGCCGGTAAGTTTTCGCGTGTTCTTTCCTATTTTTCCATGTTTTTGAGATTGTTTCCACCTATCAGTCCATGTTGTGGAAGAACCTACAGCGGCTAGCATTGAGCTGCCGCTTTCTTTGCCGGAGTCTTCAGGCACAGCTGAAGGTGGTAAATGCTGCTGGTGGTGGTGACGGGAAGTCGCCAATGAAAATGTCTCCAGGTGTTGTTCCCCCACCGCCGGTGAAAAATGTCTCCTCGAGCTTAGTCGTCCTCACCGTCTGGAGGCGGTAAAAAATTACTTTGACAGTTTTTGCCATGACTTTTTGTGGCATGATGAGGTGAGTGTCTTTCTTCTTGTATTTTGTTTGTCTCCTTCCGATTTCTTATTCCCTGAGAGTTCTTCTTTTCTCTAGTCTTTGGTGCAGGATCAAGACCTGCGTTTTGGCCCTACAGAAGATGCATCATCTGTAGTTAATGTCACCAAGCTTGAGGCTGTTGTAAAGAAATCGCTGAAGTGCAGGCGGAGCTGGAGCGTGAAAGGGAGCAGCGACATGCTCAAATCGCGGAGGAATCTAGGCGTCGGGAGTAGGCGGAGAAGGCGGTCCTCGTTCTGAAGAGCGAAAGTGCTGGTAATTGCCTGTTCTTCAGGTTGTTTTTGTTACTCCTTGTCTTCTTTGATTTCTGTTTCTGAGCTCTATTTTTTGCTTCTCTTCACAGGGTTTGCCAAAGAGCAGTAGAACTGGTTTGCAAGTTGTGAGGCTATGAAGGAGACTCTCCGCACTTCGGAGAACAAAAAAGAAGCGGTAATAGAATTTGCTGATGCCCATTGTGCAGAGGCTGAGCGCCAATTTGTTTTGGCTCAGGAGTGGAGGTGTGATGCTAATCGGGATGTTTTTCACTCCCTGAAGAATGCCCAGGATTTGGGTGCTCAGCTGCAGGCGGCGAACGCCAATTATTAAACCTTGTGGGGTGCCATACTGTATGTCCTCTACATTAGCGAGGATGATGATGAGAACTTGTACGCAGGCATAGGTGCTTATGCGCCTCTCATCCTGGCTTGGTTCTTGAGCTTCGTTCGGGACGGCTTCTGGACCGTCGTGAGTAGCATACTCCGCCACATTCGGGTTCTGGCTCCTGGGGCACAAATGGAGAGGATTGTTGATCCGGCTCCTCCTGCGGCTTTCCTGGCAGAAGTACATGCACATGAGGCCGAGTTGCCCCCCTTGGTAGAGCGGGTTGTAGCTGAGATAGACATCGGTGAGGATCCGGCCCCCCCCACGCCTTGAGCACATTTTGTGACGAGCTTTTGTAAATGGCATCGCCTACTTCTTGATATAAATCTTTTGCTTTGAAGTTTCTTCTGTATTCCTTCTGCGCAAGCTTCGACTTGTCTATCTTAGTCTTTAATACTTTGAAAAAATGTTCTTTTTTTGGGGTAAGCCTTCTCCGGGTTCTTTTTTGCTTGAAAAGAAGTCGGTTGAAAGATCTTTGATTGGCAGTTGTGTTTTGTTTGTAGTGCCTTTGTATCTTGTCATCTTGGTTGTGGAGAGTTTGTAAATTCTTTTGTCTTCTGTCCCTAATTAATTTTATTAATGTATCTATTTGATGTCACAAATCTTTGTAGTTTTAACTTAAAATGCTTGAACTCTCTAAAAAATCGTAAAATGACTTATAATTTGTAATGAAGGTAGTACTAAATGTTTCCACTCATATGCATGCTGGGTCCACACACCCGATATATGCATGTGACCAATCCAAGCGCGTGAATAAGCTGTGTAGTAGCATGTAGACGTGGTTTGTATTTATCGAGCATTTGAGGAACAGACGTGTGTGGAAGGAAAGAAGTTCAGGGGCAACTGAGTTGTGATTGGTTGAAGTTACTACGTTAGAGCACGACTAATAAAGTAATATAACATCAGGATACACGCAGGAGGTAGGCTTTTGCATCAGGATGCAGATTTTATTGGATCGACCCAATGAAGAACTACCCAATAAAAACATTATATGGTGTAAATACCCATTGGATTCACCCAGTAAATTTTGGTTCCAATTGGTGTTCAAAGCTCCGGGTTGTCGGGTAAACCAATCTCAACCCACTTCATGTAGGAGACGACGTTGACCAGTCATATCTCGCCGGTGGCGAGGTCTCCGATGACAAGCTCGGTACTGATGACTTAGTCTCGACAAGGCGGACAAGATAGGGTGGAAGATGGGGCTAAAGGACCACTGGTGTGAGCTCGCTGGAGGCCATGGTGCATGGCAGTGCTGCATGGTGGCGAGCCCGCCGTTCCGGCTGCGACGAAGCTATGCGAAGCGCGCGCTAGCACACGGCGCGGCTGTGGCGAAATCCTAGCTAGGGTTTGCGGCTCCAAAGACGTGGTGGCGGCGTGCGAGGCCGCGGCGCATCGAACGCGTGGCCACGCAAAGTGCGTCCCGACAAAGCGAGGGCCAGGGTGCCATTAGCTGGGTCTAAGCTTCGGCATGACGTGGCGGCCTAGATGCACACAACGAGAGCAAGAGAGGAAGGAGGAGCTGTGCTAGCGACGACGGCGCAGAGGCTGGCCGGGGCTCTAGCCATGGCGGCAAAGGGAAAACTGGTCGATTGGCCCTCACCTTGGTCGATACGAGCTGCGAGTGTCATGTGGACGGAGCGCATGGTCAGGCGGAGCTGCTGGCGTGTGGAGCTTGGCATATTGGCGCGGTGGTTGTGGCAGGGCAGCCGCATTGTGTTGCCGAAGCGGAAGGTTCTAGCAGCTCTACGTGGTGAGTCTGGTGTTTCGGGTTACCCATCGGGTCTCATGGGCGAGTACTGAGTCGACCCAAAACCAAAACTTCATCAGGTAGCATGAGTCAGGCACCAGTTGGCTCAATGCCGATCCATTTGCATCGTGACTTTTGCATGTTTAGACATTATTAGTAGACTAGGTTCGTGCCTGTTCGTTGCTACGGGAGAGAAAAAACTATCACAAGATAACATGTACCACAATCAAGATTATCAAAAATTCAATCGATGTAACAAAATAATCATGATTTTTTTTTGTCAAAATGATACAACCCAGCCGTGTACATGGTAAAAGAATGTGCATAATTTTCTTATCGTGGGTGTGGTAACCCAAGATAGTGTTCACAAGGCAGCCCCTTCAACCCCCCCTCACCCTTTTTTATGTTATTTCTAATTGCCATTAATAATTCAATAGTTCAATGGCTAGACCACATTTTCTCCATTAACCAATGACCAATGGCCCTCAGTTCTACTTCATCAAACATATCTACCCCTAATCTTACCATTTTGGCACTACCATGCCTACTCCACCCATCACAGTAAATAAATTAGACATTTGCCAACTTGCTATGTGAGAGACCTCAATATCCGAAGCAGCTAAAAAGAAATATTGATGGAAAGCTCAAACTGCTAGTTCTAGAGGCTGGACGAAAAACTCAAGGCTCGTTAGCTCGCTCAGCTCGTGGCTAGCTTAGCTCAACTCGATTCGGCTCGTTATGATAACGAGCCGAGCTGAGCTAGAATTTTAGCCCGTTAGCTATAATGAGCCAACTCGAGCCAGCTCGTGAGCCGCTCACGAGTTAAACAAGCCACACATCTAGTTAAAACAACATCATAATTTATATTAGTTTTGTAATACTTAATAACTTCTACTTTACAATTAGTTGATGACAGGTCTAGACCCTATACACTTAGATTATTATGACTTGTCATTTTATTTTTAACGGATATATGTGGAATATATATTATATATTATTATATTTATATATATATTACTACATATCATTTTTTTTCTAATTTAAGACTTTGAGTGTGTTATTATTGTATTATTACTATTCTCAAGATTTATAAAAATATAACTATTATATTTTGTATTTTTTACACCTGGCTCACGAGCTTAATGAGCTAGCTTGAGCTTTTAACGAGCCGAGCCAAGCCAGTCTTTTAGCTCGTTTAAATAACGAGCCGAGCCGAGCTTGCTCGTTATCTTAACGAGCTAGAATGAGTTGAGCCAAGCTGAGCCGAGCTAGCTCGTTATCCCGTATACATAGTGGAATAAAATAGTCATTTGTGAGCTTGCTATTCATAGTAGTTTCTTTCTTAATTGCTCTTGCATGCATAGATATATTTGTAAGGTCATTCACAGTGCAGACTCTACCATGGAGTCCAAGACCATTTATTACTCTCCTATTTATTGTGTTTTGCTGATGTGGCGATATATTTATTGAAGAGAGAGACAGAAAAACCAAGACTCCAAGTCTTTTTTAGACTCTAAGTCCACAATCTTCGAGGTAAATATATCGCCACATCAGCAAAATACAATAAATAGGAGGGTAATAAATAGTCTTGGACTCTGTGATAGAGTCTTGCATTGGGACTGCCCTAATACATGGTAGAATAAGGTGCTATTTATAGTAGTTTGTTTCTTAATTGCTCTTGCATGCAAAGATTAGCTCACACCACATGTAGGGGCGAGCGAAGGTGCGCCGGGCCCGCGAAGGAGTGGACGGCAGTTTTCGCACCTCGATGGATGATTTACTCTGGGTCTTTTTAGTAGTATAAGTATTGCATGCATAGATATATTTGTAATACATGGTAGAATAAGGTGCTATTTATAGTAGTTTCTTAATTGCTCTTGCATGCAAAGATTAGCTCACACACCACATGTAGGGGCGAGCGAAGGTGCGCCGGGCCCGTGAAGGAGTGGACGGCAGTTTTCGCACGTCGGTGGATGATTTACTCTGGGTCTTTTTAGTAGTATATAGGAGTAATGAGGGATCGGTTGCTATTTGTGATTGTCCCCGCCTTTAGCTCCACACCATTATATCTACGATGCAGTCTCCTTCAATTTCGGTTTCCAATCCCAACGATAGGGACGAAGGTAAAGCCATAGAGACCCAGAACTGAAATAAAAAATAAACTGCAAGTCGAGGGGGAAGGGGCGACAGGAGAGTCATTAAATAAATCCGCTTGTGGATGTAAGTGATCTTGATCCTCATAAAATAGGTCATTCATTAATCCTTCCGTTATATCAGCCTTTATCTTCATTTCTAAGATTTTGCAACTTTGTGGGTGTTATAGTCGATCATGGTGTTATGCCTCGATCTATAGCGCATGGTTGCAGTTATGATAATTTGGTAGATTTGTGTGTTTAGGTTCTTAACTCAGTTTTCTTGTTTTGTGCGGTTAGTCAGGGTAGGGAATGATGTCTGAAAGTGAAGAGCACGGCTCGCTCCTAGACAAGATCAACGAGAAGATCCACGAGTACAAGCACTCGTCGTCATCCTCCTCTTCGGACTCAGATGATGACAAGAAGCCCAAGAAGTCTAAGAAGAAGAAGCTCTTCGGGAGGAAACATCCATTGCATCACGTTCTTGGAGGAGGCAAAGGTACACATAAGTTAGGAAGGGTGAAATTTGTGAGCTTTTGTTCTCATCATTCTTTAAAGGAAAAAAAGAAGGGAACACAAAGGTACACATAAGTTAGAAACGTGAATTGACACAGTAAACAACATATTGTTTGTAACGTTTGTCAATCTATAAGGTGTGCAAGAACCACGGATGACAATAGTATCTAATATTCCTTTTGATTTATAGCCGCCGATCTTGTGCTGTGGAGGAACAAACAGGCATCCGGGAGCATCTTGGCAGGGGTCACTGTGATCTGGCTACTATTTGAGGGCATCGGCTACCACCTCCTTACCTTCCTCTGCCACGTACTAATTGTGTTTCTAACCGTCTGGTTTGTCTGGTCCAATGCTGCATCCTTTGTTAACAGGTCATCGCTTATCTTCCTCCCAGTATTCTTAGCCTTTCGATTTGGTCCTTAATTTTAATTTGAAACCGAAAAATCCACTATACTTTACTTTTTATTTGTTGAAGAACCCCAAAAATATAATGGTCATATTGCAGTATGCGTTAACCCAACATATTTTCATAGTATTTTAAATGTTATTCAAATCATATACTCTGTTTAATAATGATTAAGTTTGAACTCTTAGTTTTTAGCTATGATATGGTTACATCTTTTTTGGAGATAATATGACGTCTCGAGTTTTTTTCAGGTCTCCTCCTAAGTTTCCGGAGGTCATTCTATCTGAAGTCCAATGCCTGAAGGTAGCTCATATTGCAAGGAAAGAAATCAATGAGGCTTTCTATACATTGCGCAATGTTGCTTCTGGAAAAGATTTGAAAACATACCTGATGGTAATTAACCTGACTTCTACAACCTCTTTTGTTCTCATTTAATTAAGACGATGCTGAGCTTTTTTTATTATATCTTTCCTTTTGTTGGCAGACAATTGTGGTGCTGTGGTTCATTTCCATAATTGGAAGCTGCTTCAGCTTCTTGACTCTGTCTTACACCAGTAAAGTCCTTCTCTACAACACAATATAGTAACGCCTTCTTAAAATCTATACTGCATATAGTACTTTATATAAATTACTTTGATTGAATTAATAATTTAAATGATACACTAAAACTAAAAACGAAATTTGATTGCATTCCAGTACTTACAATCAAAATAATGAGTTTCTTGTATATAAAAAGTGTTATATATTGATTAAGTTTGAACTCTTAGTTTTATCATTGTGCCACTTGGTCTATGAATATCTGCATAGGTACTTTTAAGAGTAAAATAACATGCTAAGGCCTAAGTTCTCATAGGGTCTTCTAAATTAATTGATCACCTATAACAATAAAATACAAGGAGGATACAATTTTTTCTTTATTTTCTTCTTCCGAGATAACATCCCATTTATGTGTGCTCTCACCCTTTTTTTGTTGATCAACAATTGAACTGAAAGCCAAGAGTTAATTAGATGGTTGTGGTTGTAATACGAGAACTATTAGTTTTTTTTCTAAATAAAATGGTCTCAAGAGAGAATATATTTTGGTCATATCAAACATTTTGGTACACCATACTAAAATTTTGGATTTGAAATCAGTGTGAAGCCATGAAACTAGAATATATGGTTTTTCTTCCTCCTCTTCACCAGAAAATAGGAAATGAAGCGCCAACATGAACTTTTACTTAGAGACTGCATGTGTTAGGTCCAAACTATCATATTTTGGATATTAGGGTAAAAATATTATATATCAAAGCTTAATATTGTGTTTACAATCATCTTTTGTACTTTTATGACTCAATTGTCATTCGGCAAATGTTGAAATTGATTACAATTTTGCAGTTTTCTTGATGGCATACACTCTTCCCATGTTGTATGAGAAGTATGAAGATCAAGTTGATGTTGTGGGTGAGAAGGCCCTTATTGAGATAAAAAAGCAGTACAAAGTGATTGATGCGAAGCTTATCTCTAAGATTCCCGTGCTGTCTGAGAAGAAACAACATTGAAAGGGCACTCCAAAGGACTAATTCAGCACATTACCGATATAGTTCTTTTTGGCTTTGCTATGTTAACATTTAGCAATATTGAAGATGAAGCCATAGATATTATATATGGATTTTTAAGGTTGGAAATTTGAGTCTTCCGACTCCTAGAACAATGTCAACCATAACATAATACACAGTAGTTGTTTCTTCCTCTCAGATAGTCCAATTGATTTTGTATGGATGTGGACACATATCCCTCACCAATTGTAACTATATGATATTCCTATATGTTACTTGGCGCATCTAATAGCTCTCCATTTATGTAGTTATGTTTGCAGTTGAATCAATTTGATTATGTCATATCGCTAATATTTTATAGTTGATGTTGCTAGTAATTGATTGTTGCATGCTTGTGATCAATTCATACTACAGGGTGTGCTCCCCATGCCTTAGGTGCCCATCAAGTTGAGATGCAAATGGGTCGGCATTGGGTCAATCGGTGCCTGACCCATGGTACCCGATGAAGTAAAATTTTGGTTTTGGGTCGACCCAGTTCTTGCCCATGAAACCCGATCGGTAACCCGAAACACCAAACCTTCTGCCTCAGCAACAAAACACGGCTGCCCTGCCACCGCACCAATGCCAAGCTCCACGCGCCAACAGCTCCTCCTGACCTCGCGCTCCGTCCCCGTAATGCTGGTAGCACAAATTGACCGAAGGTGAGGGCCAATTGGCCGGTTTCCCTTCGTCGCCATGACCGGAGCACCGGCCAACCTCTGCGCCGGCACATCTCTAGCTTCCTCTCTTCCTCACTTGATGTGCATCTAGGCCACCTCGTCATGCCGAAGCTCAGACCCCAGCTAATGGCATCCTGGCCCTCGTTTCACTGGGACGTGCTTTGCGTGGCTGCGCGCTCGTCACGCTCCGGCCTCACGCGCCATCATCGCGTGCCGCCACCACGGCTTTGGAGCCGTAAAACCTAGCTAGGGTTTCGACATAGCCTCGCCATGCTAGTGCATGCTGCGCCTCACTTCGCCGTGGCCAGGAATGGTAGGCTCGCCAGCATGCAGCGTCGCCACACGCCATGGCCACCAACGAGTTCATGTTGGTGGCCCTCAGTACCGAGCTCATCTTCCACCATAGCTTGTTCGCCTCATCAAGACCAAGTCATCGGCAACGAGCTCGTCACCGAAGATCATGCCGCCGGTGAGCTATGACCGGTCAACGCCATCCCCTCGTGGCTTTAAACACCAATTGGAACCAAAATTTACTGGGCCAACCCAATGGGTATTTGCACCATAATTTTTATATTGGTGTTGACGCCCAAAAATGGCAAAAGTAAAATGACTATTTTGGTGAGTTGTCAAAAGTGGAAACGGACTTCGCCATTGCGTTCCTCTTGTCGCGATGATCAAAAAACATATATGGATTATCCAATTTGGAGTTCAGACGAGAAAGTTATGCACCCGAGAAAAGTCACTTGACCTGCTGGAACTTCCGGTCCGGGGTACCGGAACTTCCGGTCGAGACCAGAACTTCTGGTCAAACGCCAGAGATAAATGCTGACACGCGGTTGTGCGCGGGTTGTGACCATCGGAACTTCCGGTAGTCACCCCGGAACTTCCGATTGTTGCGGGATTTTTTCCAGATCTCGAACCGGCTTGTTTCTAAGTCGGTTTTTGGTCAATTTCGGACGTGGGAAACATGGAAAATAGGCTTTGGAGATGTTTGCTACTAGGATAAGACCACCCCCCTCTATATATATGAGAGGATCATGGCCGATTGATCCCATCCACATCAATCGTCAAAACACATATCAATCTACCTCTCTTTACCCTAATTCTCTCCTCTCCCTCCTCCTTCTTCGTCGCCGCCGTCATGACCAAGTGATCGACGACTACACAGCCCTAGAGCGGTCAAGCCGGCTAGGGCAGCCCATAGCTGCCGTGCGCCCACAAGGGGTCCGTCCCGGGCGTGTGGGGTTTCGGGTTTCAAGAGACTTCGCCGGCGTGTCTTGCGTATCGCGCTCCCGACGAGTCTCCTCCGGCGACGTGTCTTGCGTATCGCGCTCATCGCTGGAGGCACAAGGTCCAGGTGTGGACGTCTACCAGGCGCCAGCCGATCTCCGGATTCGGCTTGCCCTACTTGGAGCAATCTAGCTCCCTACCCGGTGTGTTGACCTAATTTAGCGTCAACATATTTTTTGGCGACTCCGCTGGGGACGATTGCTTCGGCTCTACTTTGGAGCTAAATCTTTCTGACCTAGTCTATCCATTGGTTTCAATTTTTTGTGTTCGCCATTACCGTTGCATCTGGCCCACAAGGCCGATCGCATCTGGTTTTGACCTCCTGTGATTTTCATGTTATTCATCAAAAAATTCAGCAAGGCGGTCAAAGATCTAAATCATGGAGTACCAGGGGGATTCATCGCATTATTACTACAATAGTCCTGAGGTACAACTTGCAAGTACGGATGATGAGTTTTACAATTATTTTGCAAGTCATACAAATCATGATGTTGACATTGATGTTGCTAGTTGTGATGATAGTAGTTATTTCACATCGGTTAATGCTTTTGATGAATATCATGATCAAGAACCGATGTTTGTTGATTTTAATTCCTTTAGTAACATGCAACATGTAGATTCATTCTCATCGGCTAATAGCTCACATTATTTGTTTTCACCACAAGAGGAGCCGATGAATGAGACAATTGGCTATGATGATAACTTAGCCAATTACTATCAAAACTCAGCACCTAATGCCAATAAAATTCATAATTCGGCTTCATATGATTTTAGCTGAATCAATGAAAAATCAGCAAGAAATACTAGTGGCAATCCTCTCAATTCGGCTTCATGTGTTACTACTAACTCTAGCCGAATCAAGGAGGATTTAGATAAGTGCAACAAAGTTATTCCTTATGATTCGGCTTCACGTGCTATTACTCACCGTAGCCGAATCGATGAAAATTCAGCAATAATTGAGATTCTTGTCAAGCCTGCGATTATTGCTAGAATAAAGAAGTTTGAGATTTTTGAAAATTCTTCTTTTCTTTATTGTTTCATTAAGTTGCAACCTGAATTTAATAATTCGGATGAAACAAAATTTGGTGCTCCTATTAGAGCTTCGCCTCATATTGCACATATTAGAGAATCAGCCTCGGATCTATGTCAATCTCAATGTGAGAGGCCGCTCTATTATTATTTTGATGATGATTACAGGTTGATTACAAAATGTCAATCAAAATTGGTCTCTTCGGCGCCTGAAACCGATAAGACCAATTTAGGAGATATTGACACTATCCTTCCAGCTACATGCATGTCAAATTCGGTTTGCAATTCTCAAACCGATGATAGGACAATAGCACCATGTGTTGAATCAGATTTATGTGCTAGTTCCAATGTCGATCGGATCAATGAAAAGCAGGGTACATTCCAAGAAAAACTTGAGAAGAAATTACAAAATATATTTAAGGAGTATGGATATACCTGCAAGAAGCCGATCCTATCTGGAATACCAGGCTTCAAAGAAAGCGTTGATTCAGATATAAGCAAAGAAAAGCATGGAGGAGACACACATCCATCTTGCATCAAGGTGCTTTCCATGGCTGAAATTTTAGAGAGGAATAATCCAGCCATCTTGATTCGGTCGGAGCAAGCCGGTTCTACTATTGGTAAGAATGTGATAATTGGCGAGCCAAGAGAGCCTAAGAAGGGAAAGCAAGCCTTAGATCGCAAAGTGGTGCTGGAAAAGTCCAATGGCAATCGGGAGAATCTCAAGATTACTATCAAGTCCTCTAGGCTTGGGGGGCAAGCTCAAACTCCCGTTGGTAAGCAAAAATCGGTTAGTAATCCTATTATGCAGAAGATAGTGACTAAGCCGACTTTAAAAGTCGACCAAACCGATTCTAATATTGCTAAGAAGAAAAATCAGCAAGATCGATTTCTCAAATCGGTCAAGCTTGTTATAAGCGAAAAACACAGCAATGCGTTCCCCATGGCCGATTGAGTTATAGCCAATCGAGCCTTGACAAGGTGAGACCGATTAAGCCTGTTTCATACAAACTTGCTAATCAGGTCCATCAAAAGAAAAATAAGCAAGTTGCTTGTCCTTCTATCAAACCGATTCATAAGAATCGGAGTAAGGACGTTGACTTTACTTTTGATGTTTCTAAATGCGACCGTATTTTTGATGAGTTGTTGAAAATTGGATGCATTAAAATCAATTATAGTTTGCCTTCCGCAGATGAGATTGAGAGGACAGTTTACTGCAAATTCCATAACTCTTACTCTCATGCTACTAATGATTGCAATATGTTTTGTCATAAAGTCCAATCGGCCATTGATACAGGTCGATTAAGTGTTTCTAAAGCTCAACAAATAGACCAATTAGATTCAATTGGTCTTGATGGCAAACAGGTTTCAAATCGGCTTGAATTAGCCGATTCATTCAGCAATCAAAGCTCAAGTGTCCTAATTAAAGAGAATGATGGACCGATTATCATCAATAATCTGGGCCAATCAAATATCAAGAAGTTATCAGAGGATGCAAGTGCTAGTAATTATGGAGCTCAAAGCAAAGCATCAATTTCTAATAACCTTCAACCACCATGGTGCCCTGCAGGATTAACAAGAACGCAAAAACGCAAACTTCAGCGTGCTTGTTACATAAATCTCAAGGAAGAAAGACAGACGCCGCCCCCATCTATTGTAGTGCCTGCCGATGAGACCTTGGTTGATTCGTTTTCCACTATTGATGATCTTGCTTTTGTGCATGTCAGAGAGCCTTCTGAAGATCATGATGTTTGCATACCTCAGGACGCTATTTTCAAGAGGCCATCAGATCCGGTGAAACACCTTAGAGCATTGCATGTGACAGGGTATATCAATGACAATTTGGTCAATCACATGTTAGTAGACACCGGGGCCAGTGTGAATTTGATGCCTTATTTGCTTTATAAGAAGCTTGGTGGATCTGATGAGGTACTAATTAAAACCAAAAGAAAGATCAAAGGAATTGAAGGAGGAAAGCCTATTTTGATCAAGGGACTTGCTTCGATGATGCTTACCATTGGGAGCAAGATATTAGCCACTAAATCCTCCATTGTAGAGGTGCAAGGGGACTACAGTTTGATCCTTGGGCGAGATTGGATTCATAACAATCAATGTGTGCCTTCTAGTTTGCACCAGTTCCTCATTCAGTGGGTGGATGACAAAGTTGAAATTGTTCATGCAGATTTATTCACCTATGCTGTATTTGATGCCCCTGTGCATGAGGGGCATGATGATATGACATGCTGAACCGATCGGCGATCGGCTCCATATCATCATAATTATATAAATTCTGTTTGAGTAGGAACAACATCGGCCAATCTACGTAAGCAAGTTGATGTTAGAATAATATGGCCGATGCATGCTGAACAAAATTTAGAAGCCGATTATAATTTATGTTAATCGAGCTTCTCATGGGTTCTTTTGTCAACACTACTTGTTCTTCATGCATTTAGAAGTTGATTTTCATTCATATCATTGCCGAAGTGACTGCAAATGTGTTCCCTTGATTCAAGAAGATAAGAAAAGGAGGTGTGTTATTATTGATTAATGTCTTCTTGATCCCAAGATGAGGTATGCCCATGTTTTAAATATATATGCATGTCACTGTATTATGTACTTGGGTTATTCCTTGCCAAATATATGTGTCATTGCATGCCGAGCCGATGTGTGCATTTTATATCGGCTAATCCTCATTGTTAGGATGGGCAAGTGGGCATACACTTTTGCTGAAATATGATTTGACTCTTGAGCCACTAGAAATAATTAATGGTCAAATCATTGCTGATTTTATTATGGAGCATGTTTGTTAGCCGTGGAGGCTTTAATCTTGATTAATTGCAAATCATTGCTTCTTATAGCGTACGTTATTCGAGACATCAAGCCGATTAAAACCATATTTTGCATTAAACATTAGAACCGAACGTGAGTTCTTTCATTCGGCTCGAGTTTATTGCACTCCATGCAGGTAAAACATGTTGAGGCCAAATGCATGAAAATTTAAAAGGCCAACATGATAAGCTTAACACGCATCTAGCTATTGCATCATATGTGAGAATAGCCGATGCATATTTTCTAAGCGGGTACTAGTAAATTGGTTCAGCCGACTTGACAATCGGATTAACCAATTCTTTTGAGGCATATACCGCTAATTTCTCAAATCGGTCTAGTTTAATCTAGTTATTCTAGTGCCGATTTAGGGAATTGGAAGACTCCCTTAATAAAATATTTGCAGGATCCTAGCGTCAAGTTGATGAGAGCATCCGGAGAATTGCATTTAAATATACTTTGCAACATGGTGAACTCTATCGGAAGATTTATGATGATTCGCTGCTCAAATACCTAGGGTCTAATCAAGCAAAAATGGGTGTGGGAGAGATCCATGAAGTAATTTGTGAAATTCATATAAGCTGGAGATGATGCAAAGTTGATAAATCTCCCAAGAGCAATCAACGGAAAATGTCTAGAAATATTTTCCAAGTATTTGGCAAGAAACCTAGTGTTCTTCCAAATAATGGCCGATACATGTATCGCCCTTAGAACAAAAAATGGCCGATGTATACATCGCCCTTAGTCGCTGGCTAGCCGATGTGATGGGTATCGTTGCTAGTTGGTTACAGGTGAAAGAGTATTTTCAGGTTCATCAATAAATTCACCTGAAAACAGGGGGCATGTGTTGACGCTCAAAAATGGCAAGAGTAAAATGACTATTTTGGTGAGTTGTCAAAAGTGGAAACGGACTTCGCCATTGCGTTCCTCTCGTCGCGATGATCAAAAAACATATATGGATTATCCAATTTGGAGTTCAGACGAGAAAGTTATGCACCCGAGAAAAGTCACTTGACCTGCTGGAACTTCCGGTCCGGGGTACCGGAACTTCCGGTCGAGACCAGAACTTCCGGTCAAACGCCGAAGATAAATGCTGACACGCGGTTATGCGCGGGTTGTGGCCATCGGAACTTCCGGTAGTCACCCCGGAACTTCCGATTGTTGCGGGAATTTTTCCAGATCTCGAACCGGCTTGTTTCTAAGTCTGTTTTTGGTCAATTTCGGACGTGGGAAACTTGGAAAAATAGGCTTTGGAGATGTTTCCTACTGGGATAAGACCACCCCCCTCTATATATATGAGAGGATCATGGCCGATTGATCCCATCCACATCAATCATCAAAACACACATCAATCTACCTCTCTTTACCCTAATTCTCTCCTCTCCCTCCTCCTTCTTCGTCGCCGTCGTCATGACCAAGTGATCGACGACTACACAGCCCTAGAGCGGTCAGGCCGGCTAGGGCAGCCCATAGCTGCCGTGCGCCCACAAGGGGTCCATCTCGGGCGTGTGGGGTTTTGGGTTTCAAGAGACTTCGCCGGCGTGTCTTGCGTATCGCGCTCCCGACGAGGCTCCTCCGGCGACGTGTCTTGCTGGAGGCACAAGGTCCAGGTGTGGACGTCTACCAGGCGCCAGCCGATCTGCGGATTCGGCTTGCCCTACTTGGAGCGATCTAGCTCCCTACCCGGTGTGTTGACCTAATTTAGCGTCAACAATTGGGTAGTAGGTTATTGGGTCAATCCAATAAAATCTGCATCCTGACCATCAAGCTTAGTGAAACCTAGTTCTCAGAGATAGAATACAAATAGTATCATATCATCGATCCTGAAGGATGAAGTTTCTTTTTGTGATAAATAAAAAAATACAACACAAGGTTCAAAATAGGAGCACAAAAACAGTAGGACGAAATTCTGAGATTGACATAATGATTCGTAGTTCAAGTTAAGAAAGTCAATGTCACTATCGACGCCCTTCTTAGTGAATACCAAAAATGATTCTCCACTAGGGGCTATTAAGTTTGACATATCTTTTAATAGGTCATTTCGGAGCAACTCCAACAGTTAGTCAAATAAGTTTGGCATTCTTGTTTTTTGGCAAAATTCTCAAAATCACCTATCTAACAGTTTGCCAAATGGGTTGGGATTTTTAGAAACTTGGCAAACACCAGGTGATATTTGGTATATATGTCAAACTGTGGTTCGCTTGGTAATCGCCCTCGCATGCTACTCCCGTGGGATATTTCCACCTCGCACGCATAATTTTTAGTTTTTCTAAGTCAATTTTGCAAAACACTTCGAGAAGCCTGCTTCCCCACCCCCATATCAATTTAGGACTTGACAAATAACAACAATGGCAAAGAAAAATTGTCAAAGTGTTGGAGTTGCTCAAGAGACTGTTTGGATGGCACCTTAGCCAAATTTACCTGGACTGGACCTTGCCTGGAGATTGCCTATACTCTGTTTGTATGGAACCTTGGCTATCCTTGCCTTGCCTGGACCGGTTGCCGGGCACTAGGCCTAAGAAATCGATCGCCTGGGCTCCCATGAGTTGTCTACTTGGCTATAATATAAAGCGAACCGATCTTATCCTTTTCCTCTCCTCTCTCTTCTGTAGCCATAATTTTCTTCCCCTGTTGTTCCTAGAGAGTCCAAAAATCAACAATAAAATCCACAAAGATGGAGGATGTTCTAGAGTTATCCTCTTGGTGCAGCAAAGATTCGGTAGCCTTTGTAATGACTTGGAAAATCCACCAACGCAAAAATTCCAACTACAAATTTTTTGACAAAACTCCTGTATGATGATGTGACATGTAGTGGAATCACCCATAACTTGCATAATGAACCTACAAGTTTTCTATAAAAATTGCACCATTATGATTACATGTGTTAAATTACATGGCAATCATTATATTTGCATTTAGGACATTACTTATGATTTGGTATTTCATTGGGCTTTTGTGATGTTAATAAACTCAATAAATATTTATTAACATGGCTAATAAATATTTATCCTAAAAAGTCCTAATAATACATATATATATACATATGTTAAGCTAACACATATTTATTTAATATACATTGAATAAATATCCCAATGTATGGGAATGGACCCTAACTTAAACCTCGGCCTAGGTGGACCATGACACTTGGAACAATAGAAAAGAAATTAAGCAAATACATAAAATAGAAAAGAAATAGAAAATAGAAAGAGAAAAGGGGAAAGCAATTCGGCCCAAACAAGCCTGCTTGGCCTGCTACCCCATCCCCTCCCTTTTTCTTTTCCCTACGCAAAACCAGACGGACCACCTGGCCTCGAACTGGCCCAGCCCACGAGTTGTAGTAGGTAGACCTTCCCCACTTCGCGACAACGAACCCACTTAGGCTAACCATCCGTCCCCACCTACTGAGGTTGACCATCCGTCCCCACCTGTCATCTCCCTCCCGGTTTCCTCCTTTATCCTGTTTCGGCAACACAATAGACATCGCGCGTGCAATGCTAACTACCCCTCCACCACACGATTTCGCCCTACACCATCTCTACGGCTATCGCCACGCCACCTAGGACAACATAGAGTCGACGGCGTCTGACCCTCCCGCGCACGCTCCTGCTCGACCATGCCACTGCATGACCGAAGGTTCCTTGCTTCTCTCTCCAAATTGACCACGGTAAAGGAACCTGGGTTCGCTAACTTGAGCTAGAGACCTAACCACCCCAGAACCCTAGCCCAGGGACGCCCGTAGCCACTTGATCAAGCCACCTTGATCACCGACCATTGCCATTAACCAAGCTCCATCGCTATCTATATAAAGGAGACCGTGGCATCTTGGGATTTCCCAACTTCACGCTACCGTTTACCACTGAAAGCTCTTTTTTTTTTTGAATTTTTGATAATTGATGACATACCTAATTGCTAATGGCTCTTCTAAGTGAATATAGAAGATTACCAACTTAGGTGATGATGGAGCTTGGAGGTCATGGTGATGGACATGGTAGACTTGGTGCATGGTCGATCTTCGAGGAGAAAAGAGAAGTCCCATGGAGATCAAGGCAAAGGTATAACTTGATAGGGCTTTCTGGTTTGGTCATCGAGACACCATAGTGGGTGTGATCAAAATAGGATACATAGCCGACTATCAAGAGGGGAAGTCTCAGTTATCGTGTCTGTGAAGTGCCTCTAGGTCTAATTCATGAGCATATGCATTTCGATTCTAGAGCACTAACTCTTTCCTTGAAAAATGATTGAGAAAATGCTAACACACATGCACATGGTGATGTACACTTGGTGGTGTTGGCATATTTGCAAAGGTGGTAGTGTTTGCAGGGTTGAGATGGGTTTAGGTCCCTCTCGCAAGCTCGGCTGGATTCAGCACTTTCAACATAATGGAATGCCTATTTTCTATTGCACCGGATGCAAATTCTTGGTGAAAACATGCTAACTCTCGAGCACAAGTTGGAACACTTGTTGGTTAGTGTTGGCAATTCTTAGCGCAATCACCAAATATCAGCGACGGCACCAAAAATGCCTATAAGGGGCACTTCTTATGTTTATTGGATTATTCCGCAAGCACATAGAATATACCGTTGTAGCACTTCACCGAGGATGAGTATTCCAAGGTATCGTTATTTGTTTTATCCCAAGGGAAAGCAGGGCTAGGAGTGTTCAATAAAAGGGGAGAGAGATCCTTATGTCTACTACAACCTAGTATCAACTAGTGGAGATGGGGGTAAGTAAAAGATAGGATTGATAGATAAGTAAGGTAACAAAGATCCTATTCTAAGATAACTAGTAGAGTGTTAGCTAGGTGGGAGGACAACGAGTGAGTATATGACTCCTATGTATCTAAATTTTACTCCTGTGGGCTCGATCCTAATAGATAACTAAAATAGCTAGACTGGTTCCTACAACTTGTGTGCGGGGGATAGACAAGAAAGCAGGCGAAAGAACCCCTGCTTAAGCGAACTATACTCTTATTGGAGTCCCGCCTTTTAAGAACTAGCCTGTACCGGGTGGGAAACCTAATGCCGAGCAAGACCTATCACTTCCTGCCAATGCGCCCACAATTGTTTCGTCCGGACCCGCGACCACCAAAGATAAGACTAATTCTGAGCACCATGCTCACACTTACTCTTACAACTCTAACTACCACGCTGATAGCTAAAGCTCCTATATGCAAGATAGGATGATGCCACACAAGGAGGTGTATAGGAAACCACTCCAACTAGGACAACTATACTACTAAGACAAGCACACAACAAGACTATAGTGACTATAGACTTGCACTAAGTAAATACTGAGCAAAGTAAAGGAAGACTAAAATATTAATAAAAGGAAAGTCTTACAAAAGAGAAAAGGTACAAGAGCTATACTAGACTCTCCAGAAGATGAATCCGGAGACCCCGAGCTTGCTCTACTCAACTCTAACTCTCACTCTAGACTAACGGCTATTACTCTTGCTTGATCTCTTTTGAGAAATGAGAATTGAGAGATTTAGAGATGATTTACAAAGGTGATGGTTGTTGACAAATCTTAGCATCGTCACTAAATATTAGAAACGACAACAAAAATGCCTAAGGGGGTACTTCTTATGTCTATTGGATTATTCCGCAAGCGCACAGAATATACCACTATAGCACTTCACCAAGAATGAGTATTCCAAGATATCGTTATTTGTTTTATCCCAAGGGAAAGCAGGGCTAGGAATATTTAATAGAAGGGAAGAGAGATCCTTATGTCTACTACAACCTAATATCAACTAGTAGAGAAGGAGGGTAAGTAAAGATAGGATAGATAGATAAGGTAGCACAGATCCTAATCTAAGATAACTGGTAGAGTGTTAGCTAGGTGGGAGGACAATGAGTGAGTATAGGACTCCTATGTATCTAACGTTACTCCTGTGGACTTAATCCTAATAGATAATTGACTTAGCTAGAATGACTCATATAACTTGTGTGAGGGGGATAGGCGAGAAAAGAGGAGACAAAACCCTTGCTTAAGCGGTTATACTCTAATGGGCGCCCTACACTTTAAGAAACTAGTTTGTACATGAGGAGAATCCTAATGCCGAGCAAGACCTGTCACTTGCCGCCAATGCACTCCTACTATCCGTCCAAACCAGCAGCAATCAAAGATAAGACTAAGTATGAGCACCATGCTCACACTTACTCTTACAACTCCAGCTAACGCGTAGATAGCTAAAGCTCCTATGCAAGATAGGACGATGATACACACACAAGGAGTTGGTACAGGAAACAATCTAGCTAAGACAACTACACTACTAAGACAAGCACACAACAGGACTATAGTGACTATAGACTTGCATAAGTAAGTACTTAAGTAAATAATGAGCAGAGTAAAGGAAGACTAATATATTAATAAAGTAAAAGTCTTACAAAAGAGAAACGGTACAACAGCTATAAGATGACTTCGGAGACCCCGAGCTTGCTCGACTCGACTCAAACTCCCACTCTAGACTAACTACTACTACTCTTGCTTCATCTCTTGGAGAATGTAGAGATTCTGAGATTGAGATATGAGAGATGATTCTTCAAGGAGGTGGTAGCCTCCTTTTATATGGGGAGGTGGAGTAGGGGCAACTCCCTCGCCACATCAGCAATCCGCGTGACCTCCCTTCTGGTCCCTTGGATAAAACTGACCTTGGAACCACCTTTGAATGGATGGTGTGTGGATGAAACATCATGTGGATAGCTCCCTTGAGTCGGTGGGAGGCCAACTGACCTGGCTGGGCACCAGGGGGATTGGTCGATCCCCTATGGCAGGTGGCCCAGCCAGAGTCAGTTGGCTACTGTCCCCACCTGTCACAGGAAGAGGCTCTGCCTTTTGGTCACCTTTTGTCATGTTGTTAGATACATAGGAGTCCTATACTCACTTTTTCGGTAAGCTAGGTCCATGAAGGATTGGAAAGTCTTACAAAGAGAAAAGGTACAAGAGCTATACCAGACTCCAGAAGATGAATTCGAAGACCCCGAGCTTGCTTGACTCGACTCTAACTCCCACTATAAACTAACTACTACTACTACTCTTTTTTTAGATAATGGATAATGTATACCTGGCTTCTTCTATCAGAAGATAGAATCACGCCAATTATTACAAAGTTTTGCCAACGGGCACAAACACTCGCTGCACAACACTTATGCAAAACACCAGCGGGAAACCAAAACAAAATACAGTTTTATAACGAAACATGACCAATATGTCTTGAGGATAGCCACCCATTGGAACTAAAAAATTACAACGCTGATGTTTCTAGGAATTGTCCAACTTGAAGAAGTTGGTCCCGCTGGTCATCATGCCATTGCAGGCTTGCCCATTGTCGCAGCCAATGCGTTCCCCTGAAGAGTACCTGCAAGAAATTTTTTGGTCTACATTTATCAAAACCACTTCGTTCCTGGTTAACCAAATTGCCCATAAAAGTGCAGTAGCTGCAGTTAATAACAATGAATTATACTTTTTTTGTCCAATTTTTGACCATCTTAAGAAAAGATCAGCCATATGTATTGGAGGAGGTAAACCAAAAAGTAAATGTATAGCATGCCATAAGAATTTGGCATAAGCACAATCAAAAAAGAGATGGTCTATTGTTTCAGGATGATGGCAAAAACAACAATATTTGTCACCTATCCAATGATGTCTAAGTAAATTGTCCTTAGTTAGAACCACTCCTTTTTGTCACCTATCCAACTACTACTACTCTTGCTTGATCTCTTTGTAGAAATGAGAATTAAGAGATTTAGAAATGATTTACAAAGGTGAGGCAGCCTCTATTTATAGGGGGAGGTGGATGCAGCGGACGCATCCGGTGTGCGTCGGACGCAGTCCAGAGACCCCTATAGCGGGCTAGATCCCCGGACGCTGCGTCAGACGCTGATGGATTTTGCGCTGGACGCCGGGTGTTTGAATGGGACAACGGCTACTTCGGGCGGCGCCTAGCTACACGGGTCGGACATGTCAGATGGTGGAGTGACTGGGGCGTCCAGCGTGTGCAATTTGGCTGTTTCGAGGGTAACAATTGGATTTTGGTGAGGGGTCTATAAATAGAGGTTGGCCAGCCTTGGCTGGTATCTCTTGCCCATTCTAACACACTTGAGCATCATTTGAGCTAGAGAGACTCCCTCTCACTCATCTTCTTGCTTGATCATCGGATTCTAAGTGAGATTGAGTGAATCAAGTGCATTGCTTAGTGATTTGCATCTAGAGGCACTTGTTCTTCATGATTGTTGTAGATTTCTTGTTACTCTTGGGTGATTCCCATCACCCTAGATGGCTTGGAGCAGTGGAGGTGTTGAGCTCGAGTTCAAGGCCACAACAATTGAGCTTGTGAGGGGTTCTTGAGCCTTCCCCACGGGAGATCACAATTGGCTACTATAGTGATTTGCTCGTAGCTTGGAGAATCCCCATCTTGTGTTGATAGTGCGGCACCCGGCTGCGGGTTTGGCATGGTGATTGCCAATCAAACGTGCACATCACCAAGTGGGTGTATCGTCACAACGAGGACTAGCTTGCCGGAAAGCTAGTGAACCTCGGTAAAAAACCATTGTGTCATCTTGATTGCCGAGGTTTCCCTCCATTATGCGATTGATTGTGTTTGTGGTGATTGGCTCATCTCCTCTTCATCGACAGTGTAACAATCCAATCCTTCTATTGCAATTAATTTGTAGAATTACCTTGTGTAGTGCTAGTTGCTAGTCTAGCTCTCTAGTGTAACTTAGTTGTAGTTTCCTTGCTCGCTAGAAGTAGTTTAGTAACTTAGCCTTGTTGGTGTGACGAGAGATCATAGCCTTCTTGCTAGAATTGTTTAGGTGGCTTGATTAGCTTAGTCTTGCTACACCATCTTAAGTACTAATCAGTTTGCTTAGTGCTTTGCAAGAAATTTTTATAGGCTATTCACCCCCTCTAGCCATTTAGGACCTTTAAACCACACCATGCTGAGGAGAAGAGAGAAAGAGGGAGGCGAGGAAGGAAGAGGAGCAGAGAAGATGGAGCATGCCATTGGAGTTGTACCGCGGCCGCTCGGTGGCAACCGTACAGCACACCAAACTAGAGAAGAGGAGGACAAGTGGGAAAAGGAAGCAGGAGAAGAGAAGAAGGATCCGCCAGAGCTGCACGACACCATCAAGCCGCCGCAGTGGCAGCCATCATCCTCGCTGGAGCAGAGCTGTACCGTATGACTACGACAACATTGCTGCTCAGAACTGTGACCCTTTGACACTACGGCAGCACTCCACCACACCACCGTCCTGCTTCACCAAGACACATGATGAGCTCCACCACCCCTTATTGTTACGCTCAAGAGAGCTCCACACTGGCCATGGCATTTCGCTGCACGGAACGTGTAGGCCCGAGCCATGCTGGCTCTGGACACGCGCCCTACATGCACACACACGCACGTGCCTTCGTGGACCACGCCGCATCCCACCGGCTCAGCATCGCTGAGGTGTCCGCGCCTGCCTGCCATGACCGTTGCCCCATGGACTCTATCATCGACATCACCATTCTGGCTAAGTGGAAGCCCTAGCCCTAGCTTTGACCCCGAGATGTCATTCGCCCTACCATGGACTGTAGGATGCTCCTCCTGGATGCCCAAATGGAGCCCTGACATCGAAGGACAGTGATGAGGACATCGCCACGCTGGACACACCGACGCCATGGTCTTCCCCGAGTTGCAATTCGTCTCCAACTCAGCTGCCACGTCGCTCTCGGGTTCAGCATACACGTCGTCACTGTTTCGGTCATAATTTCCTCATACGACATCGAAACGGGGCGATCTTGGACCCGTTGGAAAAGGGACGACGACGCCGTCGTTTTGGATCTGGTTCCAGCTCCAGATCGTTCGTGGATCATTCTGTGTGACCACGAAAAGGTGCTGCGTCACCTATTTTGGGCCAACTTGGCCATGTATCGAGTCGGGCCTTAAGCCCATGTTGTGGGCGCCCAACCCCTGGCCGCCTCCAACCCTAGGATGTCTCCCTTTTATATTCCACGCAGCCGCCGCTGTTGAAACTCGGGTTTTGTTTAGAGTTTAGTTTTCCATCGAGAAACTGAATCATTCATTGTAACTGTGGTGACAAATCCTTTTACAGTGAATCAGGGCCCCCGTTCTTGATCTTCTCCACTGTGTCGATTAGTCCTTTGGAACCGAGTTCTTGAACCCTCTATTGATATTCGCGTCATTCATATTTGCAATTTTAGATTGCGTGATTAAACCTTCTTGCTTGTGCGCTTCGATTCGCTTGCAGGAAAAGCCTTCTTGGCGAGGTCAATCAAGTCGTGCTTGGTTGATAACCATTGGAGCTGTGGTGTAACGGTTGCAGGGTTTGAATCGTGTCTGATTTGAAGCCGGATCGCCAACGTCGAGATCTCCACAAATCGAATTTACCAGTTACCTCTCGGAAGATCGGGCCAGTCCTCATCAATTGGTATCGGATTTTCAGGTTTACCGCGAGGTATAATTATCATCTCGTTTGCCTTAGATTCATATATATTTGTTCATTACCTAGAGTCCACAAAAAGCCCAAAATTATTTCACTTTCCGCTGTCTTATTGCCCCTTTGTGCCTTGCAATTTCGTTTCAGATTGCGTTGTTCAGTTTGTGTCCGTGGTCGAGTCTTGTTGCTGGTTTAGGATTGTGTTCATAGTCGTAGTTCAATCGCCCGTTGCTGTGATTTTTGTTTTTCTGCCGCTATCCCATCCACCATTCCCAAACAACAAGTCGAAGCCCCCACATTACTCGACTTGCCCCGCTAGCCGCCTTGCGTGAACTCTCGCTGCTGCGCAGACCCTATAGGTTGCCAGCCGCTATTTTTTTGCCTGCATCGCAGCCCTCCTTACATCATCTGGCGAATACCTACTGCTGTTAGTCACAGGGAGGATTCATCCTGTAATCGGTGTTAGAGTTTAGGGACGCTTTGCCCTAACTGCCGCTGCCGTGTTGTGCCTTCCGGAAACCATAACTTGAGATACCTTCGGTAAAACAGGCATAACTTTTCACTCGTTTATCAGAAAAATCTGAAATTTTTACAGCAGCTTCTTGACTCCTTTTGGAGCCGACCCAAACTCGGCTACGCCCTGTTTGGTCCCCTCAAAATTGCCAAAAAAATTCGGGAAAATTAAGAAAAGAAATTGTCAAAGTTTTTGCACACTTTTCAGAGAACGTGCTGATTTCTGTAGACCACATCCCACCTCAGTTGACGGTGTCAATTTTTGTGGTTGTATCTTTTGTGATCCTTGTTCAGAGAAAAATATATAAAGAATAGTGAAAAAATAAAAAAGTTGGATTCCTACTAGTGCCTTTTGGGAAAATCCGGGGAAAAATCCGGAAAAAGGAAAAATCCGCGCCTTTTGCTTGTTGCTTGTGCTGTGAGTTTTTCTTCCATCGTCCTTTGCTTTCACCTTGTTGCACTACGTCTAGGCACGTCTTAGCCAGCATCTGTGACTTGTTCTTTGGACACGGGTTGAACACTCGCTAATCTGCTATTGTTAATTGCTAATCCTTGCTGTCATATTGTGTGCCTACCCATAGCTCCACATATTCTTCTGTCAGCACAGGTTCCTCTGCAACTTTTACACCATAAGCTCGCTGACTGATTGTACCACCTGTGTGGCTGTGGTAAGAATACAGGCAAGAAGGTGGTAAGCCGCGTCTGTTTTGCTTTCCACTTTCACCACCCTCACCACCAACACTTGGTTCCTTTTTAGTTGATAGGGATAATACTTTGGTGTTGTCTTTTTCTATCTTCTAACCATGGCAGGAATTCCGGCGGATTTCAATGAGTGTGTATCCAAGGGTGAGCTTGGAACGTTCATGACTGAACAACGCAATGCCATGACCGAGTTACAGCGCAACTTGAACAATTTGGTCACCCGCATTGAGCAGATGGAGCAACGCCGTCCACCTCCTCGTGATGAAGAAGGTGCGGATGCAGATGCTTTTGGTGATATAGATGATGATGCTGACGGTGGTGCACGGGACCGTCACCGTTACAACTTCAATCGCCACGGTATGGGCGGTAATAATAATGGTAATAATGATCCTTTTGCTAAAATTAAATTTAGCCTACCTCCTTTTGCTGGTAATGTTGATCCTGAGGCATACTTAGATTGGGAACTTGCTGTTCAACAAAAATTTGATTCTCATAATGTTCCTGCTGAGCATAGAGTTAGACTTGCTACTAGTGAGTTTACTAATTTTGCTTTGTTTTGGTGGAGTGATCTTTGCAATGCTAATAATGCTGCTGCTGTACCTCAAACTTGGAATGCTTTAAAGCAACGTATGAAATCTCGTTTTGTTCCTCCTTATTACCAACGTGATTTACGTTTGAAACTACAAAAGTTAGAACAAGGAAATAAGGGAGTAGAAGCATACTATCAAGAATTGATTATTGGTTTAGCACGTTGTGGTGTAAATGAGGATGATGTTGATGCTAGTGCTAGATTCTTTGGTGGTTTAAATCATGAACTACAGGACCTTCTTGATTACAAAGAATGGCGTAATTTTTCCCAATTGTATCATCTTGCTATTAAGGCAGAACGCGAAGTACAGGGACGCAACCAGCCTTTCAGGTCTTACACTGGGAAGAATTTTCAGCAACGTTCCGAGCCAGTGACACCCAAGATTCCTGCTGCACAGCAGTCACTCACACCTTCATCTTCTTCTGGGGTAAGTAAATTGTCTAATGTGCAGAAAGGTGCCATTCGAGGTGCTTCTCCTAGTTCTTCTTCGCCCAGCTCTCAAATCATTTGCCACCGATGCAAAGGCATGGGACATGTCATGAAGGAGTGCCCCAGTCGTCGTGCTTTCGTTGCTACCGAGGATGGATATGTAAGTACTAGTGATGTTGAGGATGAATTAGTCCTTGCTGCTCACATTGATGCAGATTCCACCGAGGCTGATCAAGACAAGGACACCATCAAAATTGACTCAGTGGCTGCCACCAAAGGCTATGAGAGCCTTCTTGTGCAGCGTGTGTTGAGTTCACGTGTGGGACATGAAGAAGAGATGAAGATCCAGCGCCACAATTTGTTCCACATGTATCTCATTGTGCAGGGTTGTCGTGTTCTCACCATCATTGATAGCGGGAGTTGCAACAACTTGGTGAGTTCAGATTTGGTTGAGAAACTTGGATTGCCTACACGACAACATTTGTATCCATATAAACTTCAATGGTTCAATAATAGTGGTATGGCTAAGGTAACTAAATCAGCACGCATTAGCTTTTTCACAGGCATTTATCATGATACTGCTGATTTTGATGTTGTTCCTATGCAAGCTTGTTCAATTTTGTTAGGGCGTCCATGGGAATTTGATAATGATGCTCTACACCATGGTAGAACTAATACATACACTTTCATGCATAAGGAAAAGAACATTACTTTGCTGCCTTTGTCGCCTACGGATATTGTTAAACATGCTAAGGAAATTAAAAATAAACCTCCAATCGCCAATGCTAAACATGATGGGATTAAGTTAAAAGGAGGTGCTTTTCTTGCTACAACTTCTGCTAGTGCTGAGTTATGTGATAATCCTGATGCACCATGTTATACTATGCTTTGTCAACCTATTATGTCGGGTGTATTGCCTGCTGTCACTAACCTTTTGCAGGAGATTGTTCATGATGGGATGGAGTCGAGGACGACTCCAATTCTAGAAGGAGGGGATGATGAGGACATCGCCAAGATGGAGTCGAGGACGACTCCAATTCAAGAAGGGGAGGATGATGAGGACATCGCCACGCTGGACACACTGACGCCATGGTCTTCCCCGAGTTGCAATTCGTCTCCAACTCAGCTGCCACGTCGCTCTCGGGTTCAGTATACACGTCGTCACTGTTTCGGTCATAATTTCCTCATACGACATCGAAACGGGGCCAGTGGCGGATCCAGAAACGGACCACAGGAGGGGCTAAATAATATAGGCTAAAATTTTTTTTTGCTCGCTAGACACATTATGTTAATAGATATAGCTAAGATTCATACTTTAATATTGATTCAAAGTGCCTGCGGAGCGCTGTTTTTTTTTTACAATATACTCTTCCATTATTTTTTCTTAGGTGTATGCTGATTTCTAAATTTTGACTGTATGTTTAGTAGAAAAGTGTTGGCAATCACTCATACGGCATAAATATGGAGCAAACACAAAACGGTTTTGGACCATGAAAGCGTTTGATTGGTTTAATCTAGGGTACAACGTCTACTCCATGCATGTATTGATGGATAAAAATAGAAATATTATAAAAGAAACTAAAAATAGAAAATCTATTAATAAAATTTTCAACCCACCGGGTGGGGCTGCAGCCCCCCCAGCCCCACCCGTGCATCCGCCACTGAACGGGGCGATCTTGGACCCGTTGGAAAAGGGACGATGACGCCGTCGTTTTGGATCTGGTTCCAGCTCCAGATCGGTCGTGGATCATTCTGTGTGACCACGAAAAGGTGCTGTGTCACCTATTTTGGCCAACTTGGCAATGTATCGAGTCGGGCCTTAAGCCCATGTTGTGGGCGCCCAACCCCTAGCCGCCTCCAACCCTAGGATGTCTCCCTTTTATATTCCACGCAGCCGCTGCTGTTGAAACTCGGGTTTTGTTTAGAGTTTAGTTTTCCATCGAGAAACTGAATCATTCATTGTAACTGTGGTGACAAATCCTTTTACGGTGAATCGGGCCCCCGTTCTTGATCTTCTCCACTGTGTCGATTAGTCCTTTGGAACCGAGTTCTTGAACCCTCTATTGATATTCGCGTCATTCATATTTGCAATTATAGATTGCGTGATTAAACCTTCTTGCTTGTGCGCTTCGATTCGCTTGCAGGAAAAGCCTTCTTGGCGAGGTCAATCAAGTCGTGCTTGGTTGATAACCATTGGAGCTGTGGTGTAACGGTTGCAGGGTTTGAATCGTGTCTGATTTGAAGCCGGATCGCCAACGTCGAGATCTCCACAAATCGAATTTACCAGTTACCTCTCGGAAGATCGGGCCAGTCCTCATCAGACAGAGGAGAGGACAAGACCACAATGACCATTGTTGTGGCCATACCTTGCCACGGTGAGCCACCGTTTCGTCATAGCCTCAAGCCACTAGATGCAATACGGCCCAGATTTGACCTTGCCTTGATGCGGTGCACGCCAAGTGCACGCGTGACGGGGATGATGACCACCGGGAGACCCTTGCCTTGGACCATGCTGCCGCTGTGCGCAACCATGCTGCGCGGCCCTTCTCCATCTCCGACCAGCTCTCTGTGCGAGAACATGTCGTTGAGCATCGCCATGGTCTACAACACCTAGCCGCCTAGAACATGGAACCCCAAAAATCCCTCTTGTGCCCAGTTCGTGAGACAGTAGAGTCACCGGAGCTTCGTCGTGACCTCCTTCATGCTGCGGATGCCATCGTACCCCTAGGTCATTGCTCGCAAGCCAAACAGCTGCCCAAGTTGCCAATTGACTAGTCTGAGTTTTGAATTGGACGCTAGAGGAGTCGTTGCCTTGTGTTGTCGTGCGCTACCACAGCGACGTTGTTGCCATCACGGCTCAGAACGCCGGCGGTGACCACGCCGCCATAATTTAGAGCACGGTTAGGGAGAAGATGGAGGTTGGAGGAGAGAAAGGTGGATGCGGTCCTGTTGGTGCTCTTTATTTCTTAAAATACGACTACCAAATTGAGCTAAAATAACACAACTTCATGGAACATCGTAGCGAAAACATTATTTATTTCACAAGTTCCACTAGTTTTGTCGCTCTCCACTGTTTTGTAGGAATCTTGTTGCTCTCCGTCGTTATGCAGCAATCTTATTTTTTTGCTGAATAAAAGAGTCTCAAATAATGAATTGGACTACACTATTGCGTAGAGCTCGTATCTAAATGCATATATTATTTGCTATATTTGCGTAGAAAGTCAACATGGAATCATAGCCACATGGCCCAGCTATGGAGGACAACGCCGACATGACTGACGAGCGGGACCCACGATGGTAGGTGTTGTTGGTGGCAGTAGCGCCTTTGCCTGTGCTCAGGAGGCTAGACAGGCCCGTAGCATAGCGACTACTCCCCATGGGGGAACCCGCGACCCAGACAACCAACCGAGCTGCGACACCTGACGTTGGTGGTCTCCCACGCGCGGGATCGCGCTCGAGTGAGCGCAGGCGCCCGCTGAGCCGAGCACAAGACTGGACTGGGACACATGGCGGGTGCAGGATGGCTGCTAGAGGCGGTGGTGAGGTTCGCGTGCCTGTGGTCGGTTGGGCTAGCCAAAATAGGCGGCCTAGCTTGTCAATTAGCTCATTTTATCTCCAGAAAAGTAGACAGCGCCTGGTTTCTTCGGTTCAGGTGCGATTCACCACCTTAGAGGTTGGTTTTCTTCTGGATTTCAATGCAAGTCGATTCAGAGGTTCCTTGGTGATGACCCTACCTCCTCAACCGACTTGGGGAGGTCGGTTTGGGCCTCCTTGGCCATTACTCCTCCTTTGTACTATGTAAAGAGAGCCTCTCCCCCTATTGTAAACACATCTACACAATATAGCTTCATATTATACATCATATACTTTGTAGTAGTGTCCCTCTAGATGAATCTCTTCTAGTTCATCTATTCTAGTTCATCTTTATCTAGATCATCTAGTTGCATAATTAGAAAATATGGAGAGAGAAGAGGAGAGAGCGGAGGAGGAACCAGACTTGTCAGATCCTTCTCAACTTTGTACCTTTACAGGAGCTACTTTGTGAGTATTATTCAAGATCTTTCTTTGTAATTTCCATTTGATCTATTTAATTAAACTTTTGCATTTACTTTATTTGCCTATGGGATCTCAGCTCAATCGAGTGCTCTAGTCTTAAGATCTGTATTAGAGTCGTAATCACTAGCATAGACGTGGTGTTAGGCTAGAGTTTACCTGAGTTTGCGCCCAATCCCACGAATAGTTGTGGTAGCCCAGAGGTGATAGATCTGATTAGGCATTTGTATTCCACCATGTTCGGGTTGGTGTTAACACAGAGATTTTAGCGACCTGACCCCGATCACCTTTTCCCAGTCTTTCTGAGGATCGGAAAGGAATTGTTGCTCTGAAGTAAGCAAGTATAGTGAGTCAGAACATTAATTATCTAAGTGATCTTGGAGAGACCTTAGAAAACCCCTCTCTACCTACAAAAATATTCATCTACCTTTTGTCTTGGATGTTCTCAATTCTTTCTAGTTTACTTCACATTCTCCATGGAAATCGATACCTAGGAATACTCCATGTGAAAGCTACAGCGGTATTTCCATGCGCTTTCAAATTTATCTATGTATGCTAAGAAATACCAATAGGTCCATGTTGATGGTCATTAAACCCTGTTTATAACCATCAACTATTGCATGAAACAACATGAAATGGATCACAAAGCATAGTTGTAGGGTTTGAGAATAACAAGTTCCACGAGTTTTGCTGATCCCAGTTGTTTTGCAGGTGTCTTAGAATATCACTATATAAAAGTACCTCAGATGACAAAATAGAGTACACCATTGCGAAGCTCTCGTCACGCTGGTCAAAATGCATATATTATTTGCTATATTGGAGCTCCCAATAAAAAGATATGAAGGAAAGAAGTTTTGACATGAAATGATGACGTCATGGGAACAAGACAAAGAAACAGCAGCTGACACGCGGGACCTACACGCGCAGGCGCTGTCGGCCGACAGCCAGGCGGCGGGCCCCACGCGCAGTAGACGTGCTGGCCGGAGGGAGGCAGCCGACGCGGAGCCCAACCCGGCACTGACACGTGGCGTGGCTGTCCCCCGCCCACGCGCGGGCGCACGCGGGGCGAGCGGGAGGCAGCCGGCCCGGTCCAGCGGCCAGGCGGGCCACGTGGCGAGTTGGGAAAGGCCGCCCGGTCGGTTTTCTCTGGTCCGCGCGCAGGTGGGCAGCTGGGCCACCCAAACCAGCCGGCCCAATTGGTAAACGCAGACAGAGCAGTTTTCCACCGGTTTGGCTCTGGTTCGGCGACCTAGGATCCGGTTCTTCTCCGGTTTTCTGCACCAAAACGTGGGGAAATATCCCACTGACCTATAAAAGTCGGTTGCATGCCTTTGGAGCATCCTAGCCCCTAGTTCCAAGTCGGTTTTGATCCAATGGAGCGCATTTGGAGCACACGGATTGATGAGGTGGCATTGGAGTAGTGCCTACTCCACCTCCCACCTATAAATACAGCCCCTAGGACTCATTTGTAACACACATCTACATTCTACATAGAGCTACACTCTCTCATTTTAGTAGTAGTAGTGTCCCTCTGGCAGTTTCTCTCCTCCAGTTGTAGAGAGGCGAGTTCGGGAGAAGATCCGGGGCTGTCGAGTCTCTTCGCCTTCTTCCTCTCCAGGTCTTGTAAGTTCAGCTCGGTGCGAATATTTAATTGAGCATTTAGTTATTTACTAAAGTAATTTATTTCGTTCCTTGCTCATTATTTAGTATTTACTATTCAGTATTTATTTACTGCCTAGTATATATTGTGTGAGTGCCTTGCTTATCTATAGTAAGCAAGATAGTAATTATTAGTGAGGACGTGGGGTCTAGGCTAGTAATTACCCTTGTCTGCATTCAGTTCAATGGATCGCAGTGGTAGGCGGCAGGTGGTGATAGCCCTGTCTGATCTACGTATTCCACCACGTTAGTTCTGCTCTGTAGGACCTAGGAGTGGGCTGGCCTGCTCTTTTGAGTAGGGTGGTCCCAGGCGCCTGAAGTAGAGACTTTAGTGATCGCTCTTTGCTCAGTTATCTGTAGTACCTTAGCTCCACTATCCAAGAACCTATTTACCTTTTCTTCACCACTCCTAGACTACCTAGCTTTAGATTAGAACACTTCGCGTTCCCTGTGGATAAATACGATACCTTGGAATACTCCCGGGTGAAAGCTACATCGGCATCCGTACGCTTGCGGATTATATCTGTTTGGCATAGGATTTGCCAACAAGCTTTCTGGCGCCGTTGCCGGGGAACGGTAGCTGTTCTTAATCTAGAACCAAGTGGTCGAATAGTCCATCAATCCATCAATTCATACACATCATGGATCAAAAACCCCTCTTTGAATATGGTGCTCCAAAGGGTGATAGTTTGGAGCCGCCTAAATCATCCAAAGCCATTTTGGCTGATCGCTATGAGCTTCGCCCAGCTTTGATAGCGATGGTTCGGGAAAACCCCTTTTCTAGGGGCGAAGATGAGAGTCTGTATTCTCATTTACATGAACTTGAGCACTTGTGCTCGTGCCTTCGCATTCAAGGCATGACACAAGATACCTTGAAATGGAAGCTATTCCCATTCTCTTTGATGGGGGTAGCTAGACATTGGTATGATCGTCACGTAAAGAGTGTACATGGAGAGTGGGAAACCCTTCAAACCAAATTCTGCCTAGCTTTCTTCCCTATCTCTCGAGTTGTCCGTCTTCGATTGGAGGTTCTAGCCTTTAAGCAAAAGGAGAAGGAGTCTCTTGGTGCATCATGGGACCAATTTAGAGACCTCGTATCATCTGGCCCTAACCTTGCTATCCCAGACCCAATGCTTTTACAACATTTTTACATGGGTCTTAGCGAGGATTCTGCCCAATTCCTTGACACATCATCTAGAGGAGCTTTTCTTTGTCTATCTGAGGGTGAAGGGAGGACCATTCTTGATAAGATCCTCGAGAACACCCCTTACACCGGGATTCATGACGAGTTTCCCGATGAAGTACCCGAAGAGCCAATAAAGGAAGAGCCACAGCCAGTAGAGGCTAAATCCATAGACCCTCCTTCTGAGCCCGCCTTTGAATCATTGCCCGAACCTATTCTCCAACCCAACCTAGACCTTGATGATCACCCTAGTGACTTCTCATGAGTGTTATGACGAGTTATTTGAAGACTATGGAAATGCGTCAAAACACCCATTGGAGGAGAAACACACAAGGCAGGGGTGCGAAGAGGTCTATGGATCCGACCAAGAAGGACAAAAACAGCAGAAGCTCTCTCTTGAGAGTCTATCAGCTATCATGAGCCGAGAATGGATCGATGAGGCCGAAGCCTCAAGAGAAGTCATCGAATTGCCCATGCAAGTACGACAGATATTTTGTCAAGTTATGGGCATAGACGACGGGTTTGGTTATGATCTTAGCCTTGGGATCAATATCATCTCCCATTTCCTTAGCCTTTGCCCAACGTCTAGCCGATCTAGGTTTGCACAGGAGTTCTTCACTCTGTGCCGGTTAGGATCGATGACCGCAAAATTCTCCTAGACTTTCATGTCTTTGACCTTCCAATAGATTCCTCCAATCATATCATCATCGGAAGGCCGGTTATGAAAATCCTAGAGACCATGTTAGGAAAGGAGACTTTGAAGCTTAAGGTTGGCAAGGAATATCTACCCGTGTCATTCTCACGATCACTCAACACGCGGGTAGAACCTGAGCCTGTACCAGACACAATAGAGGAAGTGATATCGGCCACCTTAGCAGACATGGCCCAACCAAATCTCGAGGAGGACTCTAAGTACTTTAGTAAGGAAGAAAGCAATGAGCCTCCCATTAAGCTCAACACCTCCGAAATTCCTAAACCATCTCCTGTTGAGCTTAAGCCACTTCCTCCTGGTCTTAAGTACGCCTTTCTACACGGTAATCGGGAGACTCCAGTTATCATAAGTGACAAGCTTTCTAATGTAGAAACCCAACAGCTTCTCACTGTCCTGGAGTCACATCGATCGGTCTTTGGGTATTCGCTCCAAGATTTAAAAGGGATTAGCCCTACTCTCTGCACTCATCGAATCCTGATCGATCCCGAAGCCACACCATCAAGGGAACCGCAACGGCGATTAAACAATGCCATGAGAGAGGTAGTGAAGAAGGAAGTTCTCAAACTGCTTCACGCTGGGATCATCTACCCAGTACCTCACAGTGATTGGGTTAGTCCAGTTCATGTTGTCCCAAAGAAAGGAGGAATGACGGTAGTTCGCAATGAGAGGAATGAACTCATCCCTCAACGTACCGTCACTGGGTGGCGTATGTGCATTGACTATCGTAAGCTCAACAAAGCCACCAAAAAGGATCATTTCCCTCTTCCTTTCATCGATGAGATCTTTGGAACGACTAGCAAAACACTCCTTCTTTTGCTTCCTTGATGGTTACTCTGGTTACCACCAAATCCCAATCCATCCTGATGACCAGAGTAAGACAACTTTTACATGCCCCTATGGGACATACGCTTATCGACGAATGTCTTTTGGGTTATGCAATGCCCCCGCATCCTTCCAACACTGCATGATGTCCATATTTACGGACAAGATAGAAAACATCATGGAAGTGTTCATGGATGACTTCTCCATTTATGGAAAAACCTTTGTTGAGTGCCTAAGGAATCTGGATAAGGTTCTTCAAAGGTGCGAGGAGAAGCATCTAATCCTGAATTGGGAAAAATGCCAATTCATGGTGAGAGAAGGGATAGTTCTCAGACATAGAATATCCGAGCGTGGGATAGAGGTGGATAGAGCAAAAATCGAAGTAATCGAACAACTTCGACCTCCCACAAATGTCAAGGGGATTCGAAGTTTCCTAGGCCACATCGGATTCTATCGGCGTTTCATCAAAAACTTTTCACAAATAGCTCGGCCTCTCACGAATCTTCTTGCCAAGGATACCCCCTTTGTTTTTGATGAAGAGTGCTATGCAGCCTTCTATACCCTCAAGCAAGCACTCATTTCTGCGCCCATCATACAACCACCAGATTGGGATCTCCCTTTTGAGATCATGTGTGATGCGAGAGACTATGTCGTAGGAGCTGTTTTGGGCCAATCTAAGGATCGTAGGCATCATTCTATAGCCTACGCAAGCAAAACTCTATCTGGCCCTTAGCTAAACTACGCGACCACCGAGAAGGAACTTTTGGCAGTGGTTTTTGCCATTGACAAGTTTCGATCCTATCTGATGGGGGCAAAGGTGATTATATACACAGACCATGCTACTCTCAAGTACCTCCTCACCAAGAAGGATGCAAAGCCTAGACTCATTCGGTGGATTCTTCTACTCCAAGATTTTGACATAGATATTCGAGATAAGAAAGGAGTAGAAAATTCAGTGGCCGATCACTTATCATGACTACAACCGCAAGTAGATTCCTCTCTTCCCATCAATGATTATCTTAGAGATGATACTCTCCTTAAGGCCACAACATCAGACCCTTGGTATGCCAACATCGTCAACTTCATGGTTTCTGGGTATGTCCCACCTGGAGTAGACAAAAAGAAACTCATACAGAAAAGTCGGGTTCACATGTGGGATGACCCGTACCTGTATCGAGTTTGTGCCGATTGTTTGGTAAGGCGTTGTGTGCCTGTCTATGAAGCAACTAAGATTCTTGAGAGATTGATGCATATGGTGGACACTATGGTGCATTTCGGACTCATGCCAAAGTATGGCAACGCGGATTCTTTTGGCCCACCATGTATAAGGATGCCATGGAATTTGCCATAGATGCCCAAGATGTCAAAAGCATGGAAACATCAACTCAAGAGATGCCATGCCCCTCCACTATAATCTTCAAGTTGAACTCTTTGACGTTTGGGGAATAGACTACATGGGTCCGTTCCATAAGTAAGGAGATTCAGAATATATACTAGTGGCGGTAGATTATGTCTCTAAGTGGTTAGAAGCCATGCCTTGCCGAGCAGCCGATTCAAAGAATGCCAAGCGACTGTTCCATGAAGTCATCTTCCCTCGCTTTCGCACTCAAAGGGTAGTCATTAGTGACGGAGGAACTCATTTCATTGACCATACCTTTCGGAAGTATCTCTCTGATCAAGGGATAGACCATAGAGTTGCCACTCCTTATCATCCACAAACGGGTGGGCAGGCAGAAACTTCCAACAAGCAAATCAAGAATATCCTTCAAAAGACGGTCAATGAAATGGGAAAAGGATGGAAGGACAAATGACCTGATGCACTATAGGCCTACCAAACAGCGTACAAAACTCCAATAGGCATGACACCATATCAACTGGTCTATGGAAAGACATGTCATTTGCCTATGGAGTTAGAATTCAAGGCCTATTGGGCAATCAGGAAATGGAACATGGACCTTCCAGCCGCCGGAATTAAATGACAAATGCAACTTGCTGAGCTAGACGAATGGAGAGAAAACACTTATCACAACTCCAAGCTCTACAAGGAGCGAACCAAGCGGTGGCATGACAAACGAATCAAGATCAAAGAATTTAATCCAGGGGACAAAGTACTTCTCTTTAACTCTCATGTAAAGAGTAAGTGGGATGGGCCATATAGCGTTCTTGCCTCATCCCCTCATGGTGCCATCACCCTCCAAGATGAGGCAGGTAATGTATTTAAGGCTAATGGGCGACGTTTGAAAATCTTTCTTGAACCTGAGATGCCTCAACTTGAGGAAGTAGATGTCTTCGAGCTTATAGAAGTAACATAGTCATCTCCCTTTTCCTACTTTGATTTTGTGTGTGCCATGCTTCTTTAATTTTTGTTTCTCCCTCAGTACGCTTTGATTAATAAAAAAATTAATAATAAGTTTATGTTTGTTTTCAATAATCTAAGTTCACCTTAAATAATTTGTTGTTAGTTTGCTTTGAATAATTTACTCGGGCCGGTGCTTTGAGCCGGTCGAGCATGCTCAATTAACAAAAGTTGCAAGAATGAACATGAGCATAGGAGAAGATCAAGTGATGCAAAAATCATAGTGTGGGGGAAGTGTGCCACTTCCCCATTTGAGCCTTCGTCGTGTCAAGTGCCAGGTGCATTCTTCCCAAAACCCACTTGAATTCCTTTCTCTTTTCTAAGTTTGAGTGAATTGAAATCATCATCACCTGAATCAAACTTAAAATTTGCCTTGAGAAAGTTAAGTTTAATCATGATGTGTGATTTTCTCAAGGTTGGTTGGTATAAACTTTATTCCATAATCATAAACTTGATGCTAGTGGGAAATAACTTTATAGGACCACATGTCAACTAAGTTGTTGTGAAATGTGATATGGTAAAGCTAGAAGTATTACATTCTTTCTATGCTTGAACTTGGAGAAATTTTGTTTTGATAAAACTTTAAAAACCTCATGGCTTAGTGACTCCTCAATGGTAAAGAAATTCCTACCATGGCCATATACATTGCATGATAAAAAAAGCCTTCTACATAAGCTACTTACTTGTGTTGAGTCTCGTTAAGTCTTGTAGAACCTGTGTTAGAGGTTTGTCATACTCCTAAGATCAAGATCACACCACCACATATATGCTGCTCCTACCCTGGGAGTATACATCCATATGCTACTTCTACCCTGGAAGTACGCATTTCCATCCATACTATAATTTTGTGCTGCTTTTATACTGGAAGTACGCACCTCCGTATACACCATCTCCCACCAATAGGTTGCTCCATGTTATAAGTGTTAGCAATTCTCTCTAAGTTATTATTTGATAGATGAGACACAAAATCAAAAGGCTATGCAAAATAAAAAAAGTTTGTTCTTAATAGATCCATTATAGTTCAAAAAAAAAAGAAGAAAAAAAAAGAAAAGAAAAGAAAAGAAAAGAAAAAAAAGAAGAAAGAAAAAAAAGAGAGCTAGCCTTGTCTCAATAGAAATTAGAAGAGAGATAGAATCTAAAGAAGGAGCAACCTAGTCCATTATACATCCAAAATCCATTCCGTCCATTACACAATTCATTCCATACACATCTTGATCTGGGGGTATGACACTTCTCTTCTTAGGTCCAAGTTTTTTGACTTGACAACATACACATTGTAAGTACGCTATTCCTTGCCATACCTATTTGAGCTCCACATAAAGCCTGATTAGGAGTAAGATGATTTGACAAAGGCAAATATTCTATGTGCCTTGGTAAGGAATCATACACCTTTTGAGCGATTTGAGAGTACCACTTGAGGAGTTTACCAAAGCCAAGTTGTCTTAATTTTGTGCATAAAAGAAAAATCTCCAAGTAGCTTGTTATAGAAGCTTGTGATGTCTTCATGTCTGCATTATTCCATTTCTCAACCGCCTTAGGCAACATGTTAGACACTCCAACAGACCCACTAGTACATGCAAATATCTTTGGAATAATTTTTATGCTAGCATCATACTTAGAGAAGTTATACTTCTTGGGTAATCTAAGCTTTGCTCGGGACGAGCAAAGGTTTTGTGTGGGGGATCTTATTGATGGTCATTAAACCCTATTTATAACCATCAACTATTGCATGAAACAACATGAAATGGATCACAAAGCATAGTTGTAGGGTTTGAGACTAACAAGTTCCACGAGTTTTTGTGATCCCAGTTGTTTTGCAGATGTCTTAGAATATCACTATATAAAAGTACCTCAGATGACAAAATAGAGTACACCATTGCAAGGCTCTCGTCACGCTGATCAAAATGCATATATTATTTGCTATATTTGGAGCTCCCAATAAAAAGATACGAAGGAAAGAAGTTTTGACATGAAATGATGACGTCATGGGAACAAGAAGACAGAGAAACAGCAGCAGACACGCGGGACCCACACGCGCAGGCGCTGTCGGCCGACAGCCAGGCGGCGGGCCCCACGCGCAGCTGACGTGCTGGCCGGAGGGAGGCAACCGACGCGGCGCCCAACCCGAGCAGCTGACGTGCTGACACGTGGCGAGCAGGAGGCGGCCGGCCCGGTCCAACGGCCAGGCGGGCCACGTGGCGAGTTGGGAAAGGTCGCCCGGCCGGTTTTCTCTGGTCCGCGCGCAGGTGGGCAGCTGGGCCGCCGAAACCAGCCGGCCCAATTGGCCAGGAAGGCTTATTCTCTCCAGTAAACGCAGATAGAGCAGTTTTCCACAGGTTTGGCTCCGATTCGGCGACCTAGGATCCGATTCTTCTCCGGTTTTCTGCACCAAAACGTGGGGAAATATCCCACCGACCTATAAAAGTCGGTTGCATGCCTTTGGAGCATCCTAGCCCCTGGTTCCAGGTTGGTTTTGATCCAACCGAACGCATTTGGAGCACATGGATTGATGCGGTGGCATTGGAGTAGTCCCTACTCCATCTTCCACCTATAAATACAGCCCCTAGGACTCATTTGTAACACACATCTACATTCTACATAGAGCTACACTCTCTCATTTTAGTAGTAGTAGTGTCCCTCTGGCGGTTTCTCTCCTCCAGCTGTAGAGAGGCGAGTTCGGGAGAAGATCCGGGACTGTCGGAGTCTCTTCTGCCTTCTTCCTCTCCAGGTCTTGTAAGTTCAGCTAAGATGCGAATATTTAATTGAGTATTTAGTTATTTACTAAAGTAATTTATTTCGTTCCTTGCTCATTATTTAGTATTTACTATTCAGTATTTATTTACTGCCTAGTATATATTGTGTGAGTGCCTTACTTATCTATAGTAAGCAAGGTAGTAATTATTAGTGAGGACGTGGGGTCTAGGCTAGTAATTACCCTGGTCTGCATTCAGTTCAACGGATCGTAGTGGTAGTCTGCAGGTGGTGACAAGCCTATCCGATCTACGTATTCCACCACGTTAGTTATGCTGCGTCCGTCGCTTCGCGTGCGCGTAGGAGTCTCTGTTCCGCGTCTGTCACAGCCGAGCCGCGTCCGGCGCCCAGGATCAGCCGCGTCCGTCGCTGCCCTGCGCGCAGCTGCGCCGGCGCCTGCGTCCGTATGTGTTATTTGTGGATTTCCCTCCAAGGAAACAATGATGTTGAACCTTAGGGCGGTAACATTGTACCTTCCCCCTCTCTCTCCCTATAACTAACATGTTTATGTGGAGCTAAAGGTATTTCAAGGATATAGCATACTTACCATGCATGTTGCAACGGGAAGAATTTTTTCATGGCAACATTTGATATTGCAAACCAAACAATCAAAGGGCAACATGTAGCCTCCATGACCATTGATTGAAGAAGCAAGCTGAATCTCAAATCATCATATCTGAAACAGTAAAACCCTCCCAATTTGTAGCGAGCTAAAAATTATGTATTTGAAAAAAAAATATTTCTGATACAAATAGTCAAATACAGCCATGTTGCCAAGCAAGGATATTACATTAATTCTCGTGTCCAAAGAGATCCAGTCAACTGAGCTCACTTCTAATTAGAACTTTTGCTCCTCCAAGCAGCCAGCACTATTCACCTGTGGCCTGAAGGACAGGAGCGGCATAACCTACCCTTTCATAAGCAGCAACTCGCCAGATGGAGCTTCCCCCGATGCGATGGAGCTTCCCCAGGTGCGAGTAGTTGTCGTACACGCAGAAGCCATCCGTGCCCTACAACACCATTGATTAGAAAAACAGTCACATTTTAAAGTGCACCAGACACTAAAAAAGGTGCCTTTCTTCCTGATCATGTATCAAAAAAATTCACTAATGGTTGAGCTAAGCCTATCGTTGATGATTGAGCTTTTCATGCGACTGATCATATAACAAGAATTTAAAAGATATGATGCGAACCAGTGATCCGAATTTGGACAGCCAATTTTTATTAGCGGAATTGGTGTATGGTCCTGTGGTTTCCTTCTTTCCTGCAACCTACACCGACATAAGGGCATTATATAATTTAGTATAAAAGAACATTTCAGTTTTCAGAGTAGAAGCATGTATAAAAGAACATATGGCTAGCTCCCTTCATAAAATTGAGATATGATAGAAAGAAAACAAAGCTTTACAGATTCATCTCGACTACCATTTGAGTGATAGCTTCAAGCAGTCAAAGTAAACAAAGTTGTGCCATGTCTGCAAACTATTGGAATAAGCTTTCCAGTAATCAGAGCAAATGGAAGATAGGTTGATGAGCAAATGGAAGATAGGTTGATGAATATGTGACCAAACCTGTAAGTGCCTGGCCTGCCTCTTCTATGAATTGGATTTTTGCATAACTCTTAGTAATTTTCGAAAAAAAATTCAACCACAAAATTTGTCTGATGGGCATATGTAGGGACACAACAGTTTAAGCACCAATTTTGCTTTCTTAGTGTTTACACTTAGGTTATGCAACAGGGCACAATAGATAGTAGGGAAACAATGGCTAACAGACAAACTGAATCAAGTTATAGATCTCTACAATTGAGAAGCCTTGAATTAAACATACAGAACAACCAGATGTACTAATCGCCATTCAATATTATTAGCTAGAATAGAAAGACAGGACATATGATTTATCATTCGAATTCACCCTACTGGCATTTTATCATACAGCTTGGAGGTCTTCCTTCCTGTAACAGACTGTCAGCCATCCAAATTTCACCATTCAAATGAAAAAAAAAAACACACACACAATTAAATATGTCACCTGTGCTTGGACAGCGATGCCAGCAGAGTTGTGGCGGCATCTTGGACGGGGTCACGCCAGAAGTGCAGTTTGCGTAGAGAAGGGTGGGCATACCTGTTGCCTGTTGAGTGCTCGTCGCCGACGAAGAGCTGAGCACCAGGCGTGCGACAGCGACTGTGGCATCAATCGAGAAACCCACGAAGCACTGGTGTTGGCGGCGAGACTGGTGTTGGCAGCGGGACTGGTGTTGGGGACTTCAGGACGGGAGGCGGCAACGCTTCCTACGGTGGGGAGGTGGTGGATGTGCCGGCAGATCCTGCGGCGGCGCTCGGGGCGGCGGCAGGCGGCAGGTTGTGGACGCCGCGGCGCGTCCGGCGGCGTTGGGGCGGCATAGCAGCTCCGGGAGCCGGCGCGTTGAAGGGCCCGATGAAGATCTGGTGACCCAAATGTGGGCGAGCCGGATCTTGGAGAGGGCCGTGCCCGCACTACCGGCTTCGGCGAGGAGGATGCTGCTACTGGGGCCGGCCTGGACACGGTGCTTGGGGTGAGGCTGGAGCCTGGGGTTGGCTGCCGCCGCGGACGTGGCGACGGGGCTGGGGTGTGCCGGCTCAAGGGCTGGGCGGGCGCCGGGGCGAGGCGTGTCGGCCCAACGGTTGGTCGTCGCGCCACTGCCGCCGGGGCTGGGTTCTCGCAAGCAGGGGTGGGGGCAAGCCGGGAGCAACCGAGCTCGGGCGACGGCGTTGAATCGAGCGCTGCAACCTTCGACCGCCGGGTCGGGGAAACGCGAGCAGGCAGTGACTCGGGAACCACCGGGGGCGGGAAGCGCAGACAGCGCGGGAAGCTCCATCGGCCGGCGATGGCGCAGCGAGCCCACAGCCGACCCGTCCGCCGCTCGGTCGCGTCCGCCGCCGCTCGGTCGCGTCCCGCCGCCGCCTCTTCCCTAAGCTTTTGCTTCTCCGTCCCTACACGAGAAACGCGGAGGCGGGGCTTCAGATTGGGCGAAGCAGGCTGCGGTTGTACGCTTGTGCGGGGCGCGGGCGCGAGGGGCGGAGGTCGGCGTGTCCTGGCGCGGCGTTGGCGATGGAGAGCGGCGCTCGTCACCCGTCGGTGCGGCGGGTAGACGGGGTTTGGAGGGGAGGAGCGGGTCGGATGCGGATGCCGGATGCCGGGGTCGGCGTCGTCGCGGTGGTGGGTGGCGGCGGCCCGCCATGTCGATGGGGTTGGAGGGAGGCCACGGCATTCCGTGGTGGGTGGTGGCTAGCTGGGCGCCCGGGCGTGCGCGGAAGTGCTGGGAAACGGGGATGCGTGAGTGCGGGACGTGGCCCGGGGCACTGGGGATGCGGCATGCGATATTTTTTACCGGGCGAGCGACTGGGCAGCGAGCGTGCGAAACCGCCGGGTTGACGATTTAGTGCGGTACTTTTTAGTAGTAGGATAGCATACTTACCATGCATGTATTGCCTAATCAAAACCCAGATCCTCAGAGGATCATACCCTTAGACCATGATGTGCATGTGTATAGATATATATATGTGGAACGGGTATATATATTTGGAGATGGTGGATATATGGTAGAACAATGGTGACAAGGGTGTACTCGTCGTTAAACTTTCAGGAGTGGAGTTCCTCTAGATCTGGACGGTGGCGGGAGCTTCCGACGCCAGAGATGGAAGGTGGTGTCCGTCAACGTGCACATCTGTTAAGGAGCATCTTGTAGTTGTCATTTCTTTAGGGGCCTCTATGCAAAACTGGTGGGACAGCTGTCACTGTTTCCTCTGGATCTGTATGTTGCCTATGTGTACATTTTCTTTAGCTAAGTAATACAGATATGGTTAAAACAAAATACTCCGGCTCCATCGGAACATGCTGTCTCCGTCGGAACTGTAGTATGATGCCAAGCCTGAAAGAGCCGGCAAAACAGGTCCCTACTGTATAACAAGCAACGGGTGAAAATTTTACTATTATGGTTTTCAACAATTTCCATGTAACGCCGCTATACAGTTACATTCATTTACCACTTTCTACCCGACAGGTAGTTCTTGCTGCCTGTGCCAGTCAATGCCACAGGCGGCACTTTCGAATTTCAGTTACACCCAGGTAAGCCCACATGTGCAAAAATTACCATAGTTTTACATGAGGCCTACAGTTGTTAGTCTCAACAGACCCTCAACGTTCAAATCATTTGTCCAGCAGCATTCTACAATAGGCTCTGAAAGCAGTTTGCTGGAAACATTTTTCCTCTGTTGCAACTAATTTGCTTGAAGATATAGACAAACATAACAACTGCACTGTCATGCGTCTGTCCTCAACCTTCTCCCATTGATCTCAACATTGAGGAAGATGGTTTCACTTTCACATGATAACGTAAAAGGACCTCACTCAAGTTCTCCTTATGCAATAGCTTACCCATTGTTATGTTAGGATTTTACCGCTTGCAGTCAGAACAACTGGAAGAATAGACTTGTAGAACCATCACCAAATGACCGAATATCAGCAGGTTTTACCAATGCTCTACACAAGGGGCAAGTGCGCTCTCGCTCAAACCTAGAAAAAGCATAATAGCAATCAGTCACTTCTCGTTTGTTATTAGATAGGAAGATCACGGGCAAATTTAATGCAAACAAATAAGCATTGAGATACTACTCAAAACAAGAGAAATCTAGGGACATGTTCTGGTTCCATGACGCCTGCACCAAAACAAGCTGCCTACTAGTGGTATGTGGAGTTGAATATAATATGTATACCAGCCTCGACAAGCAGAGCAGCTCAAGAACGGCCAATTAAACATGAGCTCTGATTGTCATTTTCTTTAATGTAGTTTCAATTGATTCCAATTGTTTGGTTTGATAGCTAAAGGATTAATACAAAGTAATGATTTTGGTTTGCTGAGGTTATTCAAAGAAAGATTGACTTGCTGCTCTAGACTACAAAGAAAACACAGTGCCATAAATAAAGCAAAAACAAGTTGGTCTAGTCCTTGTTTATTTCTTTCACTCTCAGCTCCAGGGTAGCAACGCTCACTCCGGTCAAGCACCCCCGCCCCCCATGAAGCGCCTTGGCCTCAGCTAACACACTCTATTGTAGTGGTATAGTCCCACATACCTTTTCATGAAGCACTAGTACTTAAATTTAGATTGAATGACCTTTCTATTTTGAATAATACCCATTCCAATACTCTAAAGGACACAGAATAATACAGATGACTGCTTCAAAACAAAGACGCAAAGAACACTGTATGGAACAGCAAGAAAAGAATGTTACCATTCGGAAACACAGTCTTCACAGAAAATATGTTTACAGCGAAGGAGAACAGGCACATGCATCTTCTCCTGGCAAATGGCACACATATCACCAGCAGCAAGTACCTGCATTAGGTCCAAGCCCAACAATAAGAAAGAAAAAAAACTAGTAAACAGAGGATTCTCCAATTCAAATCCTAAAGACTCGCGACAAAATCATGGATAACTTATACATTGGGAACTCATGAAAAAGTCCTTAAAAATGAATAATAATCTAGCAAGCTTTCTCAAGGATACAAGTGATACCACGATAACATTTTTCCATTTGCATACTGTGCAAGTGCCATAACACAATTTTCTGAATAATGGGGCTAATAAACCAAGTTAACCTGCCACAATACACTTAAGGATATATTTGATTAGCATTACAATTATCTGTTTGGTGAAAACTTTTTCAGACAAGGAAAGGAGCAATAGCTCACTTGGCTAGGTGAGTAAATGTGGCAATACACCTAGCCACCCAGGTTCGAATCCCGTCGAGAGCGAATTTGGGTGCCCATTTTCTTCTTAATGAAAAATCAACCTAGTTCCTCCTAGGTTGGTCTAGTTTTTTGAAAACTTTTTCAGACATTATCCTTTGGTATTTCGGTCCTTTGGTATTTTGGTTAGCTGCTTTTCTAAAACAAGTTGCAAAAGAGATATTGTTGGTTTCTGAAGCAACACAAATATGTTTCAAAGATTGGAACGAGGACCCCTTGCAATTTTGTTCTCGGACATACAGGAGAGTTGTGTATCATTTCATTAAGAGGAAAGAGTAATGGATAGAAGAATCCCCAACCAAACCCACAACACTTCTTACTATAACCGAAATAACAGATAATGTTGATTTCGGAAGGGCCACTTCTTAATATAATGATGTGCAGCTATCCTGGCCCAGATTGTGACTAAAGTTATATAATATCTACAAGAAATTGGGTTAACTCTTTCAACAGCTACTTTCCCAACAGTAGCTTCAAGTATATAAATTGCAGTCCACACCAAACAGGCCCTAAATCTACAAGCCGCTGCTGTAACAGGTGCTGAAAGGTGCCTCCCTCCCACTCTCTGCAAGGCAATTAGAACACAGGATGACAGGACACCGCAGTCTCACCTCAAGATGGCAACAGGGCCCCGATCCCCGGCGGGGATTTCATCCATTAGGGGATGAAAACGGGATGATTTTGCTCCCCAACGGGGACTTAACGGGCAAAAAGACTGCCCCGTCGGGTATAGCGGGGCTGGGAATGGTCCCTATCTCCCCGTACCCGTTCCCCATTGGAGCCCCGACAGTGCATTAGCTGTGTATGCCAAAAGGCCATCTGCTCCTCAGCCCAACTAAAGTTTACCAGCCCAAGCCCACGACAGACATATATAAGATAAAGAACCAGTCGTCTAACCCTAGGTCACTCCACTCGTTTCCTTCTACCAGCCGCCAGCCGCCACAAGACACCATGAGAAGCAAGGGCACGCCGCTCGCGAGATCCAGCTCATCCACGAAAAGCTTTCATAGCCATGCATGCGGCCATGTACATCCAAGTTGCTACTTGCTAGGACTTGGCTCCACGACCTTCAAGCAAGAACCTCATTAATCAAGATTCAAGAACCATCGGCGCTCTCAGCTCTCTAGGACAGGATCTCGTTTTTGGAACAGGATCTCGTTTTTGGAAATCTTGCTCTCGTGCAATGTAATTGGTTTATTAAGCTGCCTTTTTACTTGGAAGGATCTGGCGTTTGATTTTGTCTTCAGCTTTGTTAATCTGAACATGATTCTGCTAGCTGTGTGCTTCTACTTCGCTTTCGATGTCGGGGGTATGCTACCCGTCGGGGGCCCATGACTCCTGTCGGCGACGGGAGAAATTCAGCCCCGAGACGGGGATCGGGGGCGGGGAACGGGAAAAATCAAGGGCGCCGGGGACGGGAACAGGGTGCCACTCCCCGTCGGGGATGTCCCCGTTGCCATCGTGAGTCTCACCCTTTCCCCTAAATCTACAAGCTATAATAGTAAAAACACTCTTTGAAAGAAGAAAAAATCAGTAGGCCCACTGACAGATGAGGGAGCTGAGAGCCAACAGCGACACGAGGGAACGGCAAGGCGGCCATTAAGAGAGGCTCACCGGCAGCAAGTTCTGGCCTGAGAGTCCCATGAGGGAGCACACGTCATCGCTAAGAAACCATTGACTCACACGATGACTAAGCGGGGCAAGGCTTGCATGGCAGGCTGGGCGTTCGGTCTAAACATGTATCTTATTTGCAGCACTGGCAAGTGGCACATTAAGCCTTCCACACTGGCAAGTGGCACATTAAGCCTACACATGTATCTTATTTGCAGCACTTTCACTTTTATGCTTTAAAGGTCCCTTAGCTCTCAAGTTCACCATAAGAAGCCTTGGTAACCAAGTAGGTTAGAAGGCATATTCTTACATAAAGCAAGATGCTAAGTAGTTGGTAGGGCTCAGCTCTATATAAGCTGCAGCCACCCCTCATTGTACGCAAGCTTTGCAACTTTCCCCAATTCAATCAAAGGGTCCCTCTGGCAGTCTTACCCAAGTGCTATGCAATTCCAACAATTGGTATCTGAAGCCTAGGTTTTGCAAAGCCACCCTCCACCAGCCGCCACCGCCGCCACCATGTCCACCTCTTCTGAGTGTGCTCGCCGTGCTGCCGCCACCAAGGAGCAGAAGCCAGATCGCAACGGTAAGGACGTGGACTCGGCTAGACTCAAGGCGCATCTGGCTGCGGCAGAGGCTGCAGCGCAGCAGGCGGGAAAGGCCGTCGCGGCAGCCGCGGTGGCCGGACAGCTGGCCGGTGGACGAAGCGGACGCCTGCCGCCTTCTCTCTTCCTTTCTCCTTGTCCTCACTCGCGGCAGTGAAGACTTTGCGCGGTAAATTTCCGACGCAAAAGGCCTATCTACTTCCCACGGCCTAAGTTCCAGCGCGGTCGATTTCCCGCTGATGCGCGGTCGCCGCAAATGCGTGCTCAATTTCCCGCGGGGCCATGGTCTTTGGCGCCCTTCTCCCGTGAAGGGGCATCTGGCTTCTGCAGCGGGGCTGTAGGCATCCACCCGATGACGATCGACTTCTAGGCCCTCTACCACGCCTTCCGCGGCGGTCTGGAGAGCGCGACACGCGGCGGCGGTCCCGGCACGGGGGGCTCTGCGATCCTCCAGCCGATCCCTCCGCCGCCTCCTTGATCTCTGCGCGCAAAGCAGCAGCCGCTGCCGCACGAGGCATTTACCACGTGTGGGGTGAGAAGAGAGTAGGCTGCGAGGGGAACTCAAGCTTCGTTAGGCTACAGTTCGAGTCCACCGACTGACCGACCGGCTGCTTGGGCATCTCTGCTTGGCCGTCCGCACCTACCTAGCCACATATTCCCGCTCGCCAGCCATCTGTCGCCTCCTCTCTATTCCCTTTGCCTGGTATGCACGACTGGCATACTGTCTCAGCTGTCCTAAGGGTAAGCGTGTACGTCCCCTGCCTCCTCTCTGGAATCCCAAATCTCCCAGCCTCCTTTTGCTTTTGCTCTACTCTGCCCGCTCATGGACGGGTGCATGTGCTCTCTGCTTTGCTTTGTATGTTTACTCTGTTCTGCCCTTGCTCATTTACATGCATGTGCTCTCTGCTCTGCTTTGAATATTGTATTTGCTCTGCCCTCTAGGCTCAAGAACTGGGAAAAAACAAGTATGTATATGCACACCTGGACTAATGTCTAAAATTCTATCTTACAGAGTGCCTTCATGGCGCCTAAGATGTGTGTGTATGGCATCGCTTAGTCGTCCCCACAAACGCCTAGGCGTTGTGAAGGGGGTCGTGACGCCTCAAAAACATTGCTACATGATCAAATTCCCACATGAGAAAGTGGAAAATAGTGTGGTAGGTTAGGCCTCTCTTTTACCTGAATAGAGATAGTATTCTAGCCTCTCTAAAAGTGTGAAATGGAGATGTGGAACCAGTGGGAAGCCTGGTAGATGTTTGGGTCCAAATCAAGGGGATGGCTCCATAATGGATTGACTAGGTGTCAATTGAAGAAACGGCTTCTAGGATTCGACACCACAAGAATCCCAAAGGAGAGAATCTTTCTTCAAAAAGAAGCTATACCTGATCTCCTTCAAAGCTAAAGGGGTATTACCTTTGTCCCTTTTTAAGTGTCCCTTTTTAAGTTTGATTAGGTTTGTAGAAAATATTAGCAACATTTGTATCTCCAAATAAGTTTATTATGAAAATAGATTCAACGATCCATCTAATGATTGTTAGAATATAATTGTAGCAGCCCATATTGGGCTTACGGCCCATTGGCCTTGTACTCCAGCCTGACTAGGATTACTACCATATTGTAATCTGTACATGTACTGCAAGCCTTCCAGGCTATATAATAAAGGTCAACCCCCCTGATTAGGGTGTGCGGTGTTTCTACATGGTATCACGGTTCCCTGGACCTCTTCCGCTTCCGCCTACACCCGCCGTGCGCCCGCCCTAGGGCGCGCGCCTCCTCGCACCCGGCCGCCGCCGCGCCTCGGCCGCTCGACGTGCTCTAGTCGAGCCGCCCGGGCGCCGCCGCGCCCGCAATAACCGCCGCCTTTGCCGCCCGATTAGTCGCGCCGCCCGACCGCGCTTCGCGGCGGTCTGCGCGCCCCGACTCGTCTCGCGCCGCCCGGCCGCCGCTCCCAAGACCCGCGCCCTGTCCGTCGGATCGTGATCGGGCCGCGCCGTCACCATGACGTCATCGTCCATCTCCTCTACCACCTTCGGTGGCCGTCGAGCTCCCGGCCCGGCCGGTCCTTGGGTTTGCTACAACCCTTGGGCCGTCCGGTGGGCTCCTCCCGCCAGCAGCGACGGCAGGGGTGCGCCATCGCGCGCCTCCACCGCCTCCGCCTACGTATCGCTCACACCGCCCGCGCCGCCCCCAGTTCTGCGGCTCCCGGCGTACGGGTCCCGGGATCGAGGCCGGCCTGATCGCCGCGCTCAACCGGATGGCGATCGGGGTCCAATCCCCGGGTCATGGACAGCGGAGCGACATGCCACATGTCCTCCAACAACGGTATTCTTCTTTCCCGTCTTCCGACGCCACCGTCCTCCATCACGGTCGGCAACGGGCAATCTATTCCTGTTCTTAGTCGTGGCACTTCCTTTTTACAAATAGCCGATCGTCCTTTTCATCTTGATAATGTTCTTGTCGCCTCCCCAACTCACTCGTAATTTGTTATCTCGTTCGACGGTTTACTCGCGACAATAATTGTTTAATTGAGTTTGACGCCTCTGGTTTTTCTCGTTAAGGATCTCAAAACCAAGACGGTTCTCCTTCTGCAATAGCAACGGGGACCTCTACACCATTCCACATCACATGCCTCCTCGTCATGTCGCCGTCGTCTCCCGGAGCCGTGGCACTCCCGCCTTGGTCATCCCGCACCGGTTGTCGTCGCTACTCTTAATAAACTATCGGCTATCCGGTGTCATAAAGCAGCTCGCCGCATTTGTCATGCTTGCCGGCTTGGTAAACATGCTAGGCTGCCGTTTGCTCGTTCGAGTCTCTAGTACATCAGCACCTTTTGAACTTGTTCATTGTGATGTCCGGACCTCTCCGTGTCGAGTATTTCTGGTTATAAATTTTATCTCGTGTTAGTTGATGATTATACACATTATTGCTGGACGTTTCCTCTTCGCCATAAATCTGAAGTTCATGATCACATTGTTCAGTTTGTTGCCTATGCTCACACACAATTCAGTTTTTCTCTACGCTGTTTTTCAGGCGAGATAATGGCACCGAGTTCCTCAACAATGCCACCGCCGCCTTCTTGGCTGGTCGTGGCATCCTACTTCGCACCTCGTGTCCCTACACCTCTGCACAAAATGGCAAGGCCGAGCGCATGCTTCGCACTCTGAACAATGGTGTTCACACGCTTCTAATTCATGCCGCCATGCCTCCATCCTATTGGGTCGAAGCTCTCTCCACCGCCGTGTTTCTCACAAACCGGCGGCCATCCTCGTCCAAAAATAACGGTATACCATATCATCTCCTCCACCATAAGATGCCAGACTACTCCATACTTCGGGTTTTTGGCTGCCTATGCTACCCCAACCTTAGTGCCACGACTCCCCACAAATTATCTCCTCGCTGCGGCGTGTGTCTTCCTCGGTTACCCTCCTTCTCAGAAGGGCTACCGGTGTCTTGACCTCTCCAATCGCAAGATCATTATCTCGCGCCACGTCGTTTTTGATGAGACTCACTTTCCGTTTGCGGCTTCCAAGCCTCGACCGGATTCTTTTGATTTTTTGTTACGGGACTTACTTCCGCCGCGCGCCCCGTCTACCTCGGGCGCTCGGCACCCGCGGCCCTCGGTGGCGCCGCATTGTCGACTCGACGACGCCGCGATGCCGGTGACCCCGTTGGACTCGACCGCCATCCATCCCGTGGCATGGCGCCGCTCACCGGCCGTCCTCGGCTCCTCGGCCCGGGCTACGGCTCCAAAGACCTCCTCCGCCGGCGAGTGTTGCCGCCCTGCCCTGCCGGCAGCGGTTCGGCATCCACTACAGTCGTCGTCCACCTCCACCGCCGGCTCCACAGCCGCCACCGGCGGCACCTTCGGCCCCACTGCAGCAGGCAGTGGTGCTCCCGGCATCTTCGGCCCCACTGCAGCAGGCAGTGGTGCCCTCGGCTCCAGCACCGCAGGAGCCCCCTGCGCGGGCAACTCATTCCCAGACGGGTTCACTACCGCCGCCCATGCAGCGGTATGGCTTCACCGCGACAGCTTCCAGTCTGGCTTCTCCGTTGCCAGGCAACTCTCGCGCCGCACTCGCCGATGCAAATTGGCGTGCGGCGATGACTGAAGAATACAAGGCGCTCATGGAGAATGGCACCCGGCGTCTCGTTCCTCGTCCCGCCTCGTGCCAACGTCATCACCGGCAAGTGGGTCTTCAAGCACAAGTATCATGCGACGGCTCTGGCTCGACATAAAGCCAGATGGGTCGTTCGCGGGTTCTCGCAGCGGTACGGCATCGACTACGACGAAACGTTCGGGCCGGTTGTCAAGCCGGCCACTATTCGGGTCGTCCTCGCATCGCCGCCACCCGTTCTTGGCCGATACATCGGGGACGTGAAGAACGCCTTTCTCCATGGCCATCCGAACGAGACAGTCGACCTCGGCGCCCGCCGGTTTCGTCGACCCGGCGGCTCCCGACCACGTCTCGTCTCCCCGCAAAGTCCTTGTATGGGCTCAGCGGCGCCCGGGGCATGGCACCGGCGGTTCTCCGGCTTCATCAAACGGATCGGCTTCGGTGCTTCGATCTCGACACTTCCTCTTTGTTTACAAAGATGGTGCGGCATTGCCTACTTACTTGCTCTACGTCGACGACATTGTTCGACGCCTCGTCGCCTCGGCTTCTTCGTCGCCTCACCGAGCTTCTTCACTCCGAGTTCGCTATGACGGATCTTGGGGACCTTCATCACTTCCTCGGGATCTCTCGTCACGCGTTCGATGATGGCCTCTTCCTGTCTCGGCGCCGGTATGCTTTGTGGATCTTCTCCAGCGGCGGCATGCATGGCCGAGTGTCACTCTGGCGACTCCCGTTGACACTCGTGCCAAGCTCTCCGCTACGGACGGTGCTCCGGTGGCGGATGTCACTCGCACCGCCGGCCTCGCCGGTGCTCTACAGTATCTCACGTTGACTCGTCCGGACCTTGCCTATGCAGTTCAGCAGGTTTGCCTCTTCATGCATGATCCGCGAGAGCCTCATCTTGCGATGCTCAAGCGTGTTCTACGGTATGTCAAGGGCACTCTGTCTACCGGGCTTCACATTGGTACAGGTAGCATCACCAGCTTGACTGCCTACTCCAATGCTAATTGGGTTGGCTGTCCCGACTCTCGGCGCTCCACTTCAGGGTATTGTGTCTTCCTCGGCGACAACCTAGTCTCCTGATCCTCCAAACGACAGACTACGGTCTCTCGTTCGAGTGCGGAGGCTGAGTATCGTGCTGTTGCACATGCTGTGGCTGAGACTTGTTGGCTTCGTCAGTTGCTTCAGGAGCTCCACGCACCCATCTCTTCGGCGACGATTGTCTTTTGTGATAATGTTAGTGCTGTCTACATGACCGCTAATCCAGTCCATCATCGTCGCACGAAGCATATTGAGATAGATATTCACTTCGTCCGCGAGAAGGTTGCTTTGGGACAGGTTCGGGTGCTCCATGTTCCATCATCTCATCAGTTTGCGGATATTATGACCAAAGGGTTACCTGTATAGTTATTCACTGACTTTAGGTCCAGTCTTTGTGTTCGTAACACTCCCGCTTAGACGAGGAGGGTGTTAGAATATAATTGTAGCAGCCCATATTGGGCTTACGGCCCATTGGCCTTGTACTCTAGCGACTAGGATTAGTACCATATTGTAATCAGTACATGTCTTTATAAGCCTTCCAGGCTATATAATAAAGGTCACCCCCCCTGATTAGGGTGTGCGGTGTTTCTACAATGATACTAATTATGTACCATAAATATTAATATATTCTTGTATATGCTTTTGGTCAAAGTTGAGCTCAGGAAGTGAGAACGGCATTTAAAAAGGGCCGAAGAGAGCAGAACAGAAGGATGACTCTTCAGGTGGAGGTGAAGAAGGGATAAAAGAGGAGACTTGGAGAAGATTTGAATTAAATCAATGGGTAAAGAGGGAAGAGGGCAGGAAGGAGAACAATCAGAGAAGACCCCAGCTCTGCTTTTCAGGATAGCTGAGCTTCTCCAAATTGGATAATTCTGTGCCCACCAGAAAAGGTAGAGTTGTTGAAAATCATTTTGGAGGAGATCAAGTCTTCAGCTACAAGGGTCTTGTGGCTGCACAAACTGAAGTTTCAGAGGGGAGGAGAGGGGGGGGGGGGGGGGCAGACGATTTCAGTTCTGGGCAGATTGGGAGATTAGAACATGTTTGCAATCAAAGATGAAGTCGCTGGAGAGAAGTAGTTACCTTCTTCAGAGCTTTGGTGCAAAGATTTTTAGAATAGTATGGAGTTAATGAAATGTTCTTTAGTTTTTAGAAACTAGTGGTGAGATGGTTTCCCTTTTTAGTTTCGGTTTCAGGATGAGATATCATCCAACAGGCTGTAATGTATTTTCATCAGTGTTTTCTGATTGGTTTATCATTCCTAATCGATCTGGTACTGATCAGGACGATTAATCGACCTCTGATCAGTTCAATGGTCCAGCATATAGCAGGACTATATATCATATATGTTTGGTATATATACCACTATATAATTATATACCATATACTATATACTTATACTATACTTATATAGTAGATATCAAGCATCAAGACTATATTTAGTGCTGAAGCGAGACAAATACAACCTAGTAAGGTGAAGCAGCCCAGCTGCCGATTTAGTGCTGATCGGCCAAGAGACCTAATCAAACGATTAATCGCGATTAGTAGATGATTAATCAGACGATTAGGTTTCTGATCAAATTGGAGGGCCTAATCGAGTGTAAGGTACCGATCAGGACAATCAATCGTGATTAATCACGATTAATCAGACGATCAGAAAACATTGATTTTCATTTTACTTGAAAGACTGGGGCATGAGCCCTAAAAGTCTAAAAAAAATTAACAGTTTAAATAATATCATTTTGGGCAGCCTAATGTCACCTTGTTACCAGTTGTTAGAAAGAACATGCTAGTGACATGACCAGCCAAAGATCTCTTTTACCTGTTCTGCAGTCGCATAAGACCCATAATGCACATCTTTACGTGAAAGTGCTTTCACCGCGGCCAAGAATGACTGAACCTGGAAGCCACATGTCAAGAATAAAAAAGTATGCTTTCAAGTGAGTGATTTATAAATAGGGCACGGCAAAAAGTGGTACCTTCTCAACAACCGAAGTCAACTTGAAAGTCAGATACAATCCCGTAGTTAAAGATGAGAAGAGACTCCCATATTCCTTGTTCAGAAAGAAACGGTACCAAACAGGAGTTGGCAACAAAGCACGATAAAGAAGCAGAAGGTACTCCACGAGGGTTAACATTTGGCCCTAAAAAGGAAGAATTGTGGACATGTTACTACTAATCAGTTCTAACAGATGGAAAATTTCTGCCCACATGCTACTGTAAAACAATGTTCTTATGGTGGTAAAGTAAGGTGAGGCGTGGTGGCTCGTCCCTTTCCAAGTGCCAATAGCAACCTAGAAACAGCAAAAACAGCAACAGGGAGAGGAGGAAAGAAAAAGGACAAAGGAGAAGCGACTGGGCCAGCCAAGCTACCAGTCAACCTTAGGTCTGAAATAGTAACTTTTCATCAAGGCAACACTTAGGAAGGCACAACACGGGCAGTGGTAAACGTTGGCCTTGTGAAAAAGTCAGATGAGAAGAGGACACTAGCCTCTCAACAAAGGCAGCATATGTCTTGCATTTACTCCTGGTCCCACCACTCCTTTGCTGGTAGCTGCCATGACTGGACATGATCCTGAGTGCACAATGTCATGCTGGAGTCTCCTCCCACAAAGTGCACTCCAGTTGCTGCTTTTGCTTTCTGTTTTGGTGAAACCTATGCTACTTCTGCAAGTACCGCTGACACTGCAGGACCACTATTTGCGGTGACATGGATGATAAGAGCAGACATGTGGAAGGTTGAGGCAGTACCATCGGACATTCACAACATAATGGTACAAATAGATATTTATGACCACTGAAGCTGAGTTCAATGTTTGAAAATATTGTTAGAAATGTGTCTAATGTACATGTTTGTTAATGTTGTCCAGCTGCTACACACTCTAATTTAGCAGAAGGGTGTCAATTATCTTTGAGGAAACAAAGCCAGTCCCATCATGCTTTTTTAGCTTCCCTTAAAATTTCAAAATAAACCCCTAAGCCAGAATCGGAACCTTTTGGCCACACCATGGACTATAGTTGTCTTCGGTAGGTTCAGATTTGGAAATGTTAGGGAGTTTGTTTTAGAAGTTGTTTTGTTTACAAAATATTCTTTAAAAAAGATACAGTGCAAGCTCAAACAATATAATCTAGTGTAGGAGCAATCGATGAGGTAACATAGGTATTGACATGTGTGTAAATAAGGAACAATGACAACAACGGTTCTGGACATTTTATCTAGATTGCAGTGCCTTTACAAAGTTCACATACCCCTGTAAATCACTTAGTCATGGAGAGTCATTATCAGAAGCACCACTTTTAATAACACATACAATTTGTGGAAGTTATGTTTATCATCATTAACCAATACCAGACATGATCAAGCCACGAACATGAGAAAACCAAAAGTGATCCACAACAAAGCATAAGAATTTGAATAATATCTCACCTGTCTACGGTAGTTACGACCTCTGCAGTTCTTGTAGTAGAGAAGTAGCATGCACTTGACAGCCATTGCAGCTTGGCGGACCATTGTATCTGGAAGTAACTCATGGTTATACATCAAATGTGCATAGCGTTAGATCATCTATAACCCAAAAAATTCAAAAACTTATGTTTATTTCTAAAAGAATGTTTTCTAAAAAAAATAAATGACAATGAATTGCAATAGGCTCAAGGAAACACAATATCCCAATCAGTTTATGCCATTCAAGCAATTACTTTTCTTGTATGGCTCCATGTTGAAGTTATATTAACTAAGGATCAGATCTTGTGATTTCGTTGAAGAAAACTTCATGAATTTGCAAGATTCTACAATGACTCAGTGGAAAAAGCTGATGACAAGCAAAAAGTCTTTGTGAAAGAGGTAAAATAGTAGTCTCTCTGCTGCACCTTATAAAATCTTTTTTTTCCACAGAAACATACCTTTTTAAAATCAAACAGTATGATTAATGAATGAAGAACAAAAAAAATCAATTACGCTAGAGCATATCAACAGTTGGGGAAGTAAAATGCATGGAAGTTCATTTGCAGTTTCAGCAGTCAATAAAATGTGCTCAATATAACCAAATATTTCAGTAGATCAATATTTAATCTACAGTAAACTAGAGAAAGCTAACTGTATATAGCTTAAAGAATATTTAGCTATACAATTGAGAAACTATATGGACAAATTCAAATTAGTAATACCATTGACCATGATGACAAAAATCGCATGCCAGAATGGTGGTATATCTTTCGGAGGAAGCATGAACAAAGGTCTGAGAAGATCATCATTCCGGTACCACCAATATACGCCAAACACATGAATCATGAAGATTACTGTAATACCAATGAGTACAGATATTTTTCTCTCGCCCTGTAAAAGCAAGCACGAGTTGGAAATATTAAGATACTATTGATAACAAGCTATTACATTATCAAATAGATTAGTTTAACACAAGCATGGCAACTACACTGAGCACCGTGGTACTAACTGGTACAGTGGTAAAACATAACTCAAGACCAACTGATGAGCTGATATAGATAGCATAATGTATTTGTCGTTCTAATTTCACAATGGACAGCATAGTAGTAAGGTCACTATGAGATGAGAATGTGTTAAGCTAATACAATGATGTCTTAGAAAATGCAGTATTTGACTCTGATTTTATATCAATTACCATTAGAACATCTCTTTGCTGCAGATAAATTATGACAGTAATTCCAATTGATGAGGTAACAGAAAAGACAAAGGCTAGCCAAGTACACACCTGATGTGTCAAATAGTTCACTAAGCTAGTTCAACAATGTATAAAGTAATGCGTCATCAAACCTTCAAAGCAGTTTGCTTCCTCAATATATCATTCGACTTGAACATTACCGCAGCAATCCAAATTGTGACAAAGAAACCTGCACACAACAATTCTTCCACTAGTGGGCACTCAGGCAGTCCCAACAACATTTGCTCAAAAAAAAAAGGTGATCGAAAGGATCATAACTTAGTTAGAATTATGGAGTTACATGGATAACTGACCATTCAGAACAGTGGAGATAATAAAAAAAGGACATTTTCAGGCTATTGAAAGTATAAAAAATGCTGGAGAGTAACAGCATATATATGACTGTAATGCTCAGTTTGATGCACTCAATTGAAGCAACGCAAAAAGTAACAACATTTTTTAACCTTAGTTTGACATTCTGACATGCATGTTCCATTCCCCAAAAGAGAAAAAAATTCTTATTGAAAGAAAGTTGTCCCATAACTCATAAGCATGTTGCAACAGACCCGACAGACAAATTAAATGCATGGAAAGGTTAATGCATCTGAACTACATTGTGAAGCTAGAAAGCTATGAACACATACAGGAATGCCTATTATGGTAAATGTAGATGTGCTCCCTCAAGCCATCACTTCAGAGATGCAAGAAGCTAAGGAGAATCAACAACTCCTAACTAAACAGGAGCCTAATTTCAGAGAGTCCAATTGCTACACTAGCACAGCTAACATTCCAGACCAAACTCCAATGCTTTTCCACATTGGACTCATTAACCGAATAAGGTGAAAGATCAGCACAACAAACATAAATTCAAACAACATTAGGAATTTAGGAGCCCAACCAATGCAGATGAATGAAAACAACAGATGTAAAACCCACAGCCATGGATTATTGAAACCACAACATACAAAATTGATTGCCCACAGTAGGACAGCAGGATAGCACAGGCTAACTTGAAACATTACTAAAAGTGGACTAAACAGTTATATTCCAATAGAATTCATAGCACAAACTAGTCTAGCCTAATGAAAAACTTAACATAAGCAAACAAAGTGTGGATCTAAGACCGAAATTCCTCGTTTGTTTAACAGTCTTACCACTTGTTAACAACTAGAGTTGCCTCAGTGAGATCGCACAAGTGCATAACGTTCCCGTAGTACCAATAGCACATTTAGAATGAGAGATATGAAGCAAACCTTGGAGATGCTGCCGTATGAAGACGACGAGTAGAAGCAGCGAGAACGGCAATATCTGTTCGATCCACCGCGCAACGTGGTGCACGTCGTACCGCTGGTACGCGCGGTCCCCGCCCCCGTTCCCCGACGTGCCGGCCCCACCACCGTTTGCCTCCGCGTCCGTAGCGCCGGCTCCCCTGCCCGCAGCGGACGCCTGGTCAACTTCCGAGCCGACGGTCGTCTCGATCAATTCCTCGGACGATGTCCCCGAGGCCGGCCCGCCCGTGGCCTCCGTGTCGCCTGGGCCGCCCTGGATCCGGATCGAAACCTCCCCGTCCGCAGCGGCGGCGGCGGAGAGAAGGCCATCGACCTCCGACGCCGACAAGGGCGACGAGGGCCCCGCGGGCGGGTGGTGCGCCGCCAGGGCAGGGCCGGATTGGACGACGCCGGAGTACTCGAGGAGAGCCGCGAGGGGTGCCTGGAGGAGGCTGGAGGCGGAGAAATTGAGGCCATATCGGCGGAGGCCGGAGGGTGCGACGCCAGCGCTCTGACTGGGCCCCCGGCGATCGGAGCCTTCAACCGGTGGGTCCATCGCCGTCGCCGGCGAAACCCTTTATGCCGGCGTTGCACGCGGAGCAGGCCCGACGACGCGGAGACCTCTGGAACGGGAATCCGGGAGGTCCCGTTGGCTTTGCCGGGTTGGTCTTCGGCGTCTGCCTTCACCGTAGGTCCCTAGCACCCTCCGGCCATTTAAGTTGGCAAATTAAAATAGGAGTAAAATATAAATTCGGTTTTAAAATTTTTGATGGCAAAATATTCGGTGCAAATCATATCTTCGGTGCAATCCTGAAAACCATTTGCAATACTAGTATAATGTATGTGCTAACGCTACGAATGTTCATAACATCAAACAATTTGTTTTGTGTACTTTAATATTTACACGATTATATTGTAACCTAAGTTACATTTGGCTTAACTGTTTTATCAGTTCTTGCATATCTTCAGGATCATGTTGAAACATTCGTTTTCAGGTATCGTCAAGATGTCAGCCACGAATTCCATCCTAGTGAGGACGATAATTGCGCATGGTAGATGCAAATATGTTATTATTCTATATATGTATTGAACGGAATATAGTTGGAATATATGCTTACCGTGTTGATTGGTGGCAATGTTACGCCGTCCCACGACTTCACGAAATTATATACCAGAAAGCCAGACAATTTCGTGAAGAAGGCCAGTTATTTATTTGATGTACATAAATCAAATTTTAATTTTTGTTATAGACGAGTTGAGTCAAATTTTGCGACACTTACCCGTGTTTACGACCCTCAGCCTTTGTGACACATATAGGGTATTCTCGTTTCCATAAATAAAAATTGTCCGGGTATGCCATTTTGATAGTGCCATGGCAAGTTTGAACATCTTAGCAATAGTGTGGAATTTAGGTAACAATGACATTTCTAGATGATAACCCTTAAAACATGTATGAACTGGGCCCGTTTTCAGCGGATCCATGATGTGCACAATTTTATTTTTGGATGTCAATAAATAAAATGTATAGTCTGTTATCATAATACGGTAGTAGAATCTAAAAACAAACAAACAGACTATAAGTTATCATAATACGGCAGGGTTGCTGATGGTGGAGTATGAATCATAACAACCATACCAAGCTCGGATATACTATATGCAAGGATCAGTCTTTCCAAATACAACCACATTCCTATCAAAACACCTCTGTGGATCATCCCTGTCCATCCAGATAGCAGTCACTTGGAATGTTGTTGGGGCGATGTACCTTCTCTGATTAGGAGTGACATTGGTATTCAGCTCAACCCGGTAGTCATTCAAGTTTGGAAAATCACCATTTCTGCTAAAAGTACGAACATATGGGTTTTCCTGCATAATTGAAAGGATCTTTCGGATGATCAAGTATCGTAAAAGTCCATACTATCAAGATAGACGTGACAAGTCCACACTATCTGTATCGTAAAAGTAGAGCTGCGATTCTGAGCGCCTTGACGGCCTGGCACCAGCTGATCAAGATGGTGATACAACGCACCATGAATTCTGAATGTATAAGTACCAGTTCCGACAGGACTGTTGTATCTACGATCAATGGAAACCCCTAGACTTGTAAAGGAGAAATGCAAGTTGATGTAACATATATTTTTTCTAAAATATTTATCATCAACATCCACCTAACTTGTGAATAACCTTTTCAGCTCTTCAAGAACTTGTGGTATAATAATCTGTACCTTTTCCTTTTCTACAACAAAACCCTGATGTCTCATACTAAAACCTCATTGCTCCACAGTAAATGCAGTCAGGGACTTGCCTCAATTTATGTCTCTGCGGCAGATTGTGGTAGATGAAGTCATATGGATAAGCATCAGCCACATTATTTGCAGCAAGGCCCTCAGGAACCACACGATATGACTCATATTCACAACCTGTGTAGACATGGTAGTGCTCGTTTTAGTCCATATATTTAATATATTTAATTTAACATCTGTACTAAAGATTCTCCATGTTAATTTACCTTGCATATGTCGCTGAATGACCTCCATCATCATTGCAAAGTTTTCGCTATGCAATCTAGGTTGGCCAGCGTCCATGACATCGTCCTCCCCTTCCCAAAAATCATGCGTTGGCTCAAAGAGTTCATGGTCAAATTCATGTTCATTGTCCTGGTCATGGACACGGTCCCTGTGCAGCCCAGGTAAGCATATTTCTATATAGTAGATATTTAATATATGCCACAAAAAATAGCGCGCTATTTTCGCGCTATAGCGACCCAAAGAGCTTGACGCGAAGCTATTCCTCTTTTTCATCCTATAAGCGCTATTACCACTATGACGCGCTATAGTGCCGCTAAGCCGCTATAGCGCCATAGTGCTGCTAAATTGTCGCTATCGTTGTTTCCCTGGTTGAGCAAGAAAACTTATGGCTTTATGCCTTTTTGTTTTTGGATTTTATTAAACTATGAATCATCAATTCATGCCAGTTGTTGTTTATTGCTATGCTCTTAAGAAGTTATGGACTTATGATTATGACTTTATGAGATTATCAGATTGACAGATTTTATTGCATCATTTTAATGTATTGCATGTTTCTATATGAATAGAGCACTATAGCGTGGCCACGCAACTAATGCTATGGCGCTATAGCGGCTCATAGCTCCCAGAAATGGATGACGCTAAGTTTAATAGCGTGCAATTTTTTTCATGAAATATATGTTAAGCATGTTTTAATCTATGAACATGTTTTATGGACAATTAGAATAGCAAAGAGGGATGTGGTTGATGTGTTGACCTGGGTCGTCGGAAGTATGTAACGCTCCAGAAGGTTCCGTATGCAAGTGTCTGTGCCTGGGAACATAAGTATCATTTGTATGTAACCAATCTGTGGGATCTTCAGACTCCTTAATTTCTAGTATTGTCGACAATCCAGTTCCTAAATTCGCTCCTTCACATATAAATATCAGCAGATGGTAATGATATATGGCGACACAGACATATATATATATATTATGGAGTTATGGTCTAGGATATAACTCACCTGCAACTGAGGATGATGGAACTATGGGCTACCGGTGGATGCATTGTTCTGGGATGCAGCCTTTTTCCATGCTCGGTATTCCTGTTGGTACACATGTTGTCTCCTATTAATCTCCTCCTTTTGTTCATCAGTCATCTTAGCTCTTCGTTTACATTGCTGAATAGTCACGGGGCTAATAGCATTCCACGAGGGTAAGATTTGACCTCATATATAGTAGAGAAGTCGGAAATATTATTATAGTAGAGGTATAAAAGTGATTATCATGTATTTTATAGAGATAATCATTTGGTTACATAAATAACATCATTACCTGGTGAGCACTTGCAGGTGTAGTGGATGATCCAATGCAATCCTGGATATGATCCCTGTTGACGAGAATTAAGACTAGTTTTGATATACCCAGAAACCCATCAACAGTCCTCGATGGAGGGAAGATAAGCATCACATGAGCATATTTATCACTAATAAAGTTCCACTTGTACTCTTAGCTTGTAAAATGCAGGGAAGATGGAAATAAGCCCTATGGGACCCAAAATCTAGGTCTACCGACCTGGTTCTGGTCTCACTAGGAGCTGACCACCAAGCAGGGTCCCTGACAGGCTACAGGGAGACCTTCTCCTGGATCCAAATGTGCTACAACTCAATGTTTCAATCACTGAGCGCATTGATCCAAGGATCCACATAGAAGCAAGCAAGGAATCAAGTGAACCCAACTTCGGACAAAACTACATGTGACAGATGGGGACAGCACCAGGAAGCTGCAGGTGGGCCAGGCTCACCAGGGCCAGGTCGACCGACCTGGCCTAGGTGGCCTGACACCTGGGCAAGCCTCCCACAGCCACCTGGAACTTCTAGAAGGGCAGTGGGACCCACAGGTCAGCCAACCTCTGGTCGGTCGACCTGCAGGTGGGACCCTCCCAAGGTCGGTTTGCTTCCACCGACTTCCTGCATGGCTTCCACGTGTCCACCCATCTCAATCGTCCAATCAAGTCGGTGGGAAGGTCGGTGGATCCAAGGGTGCATGGTGGAGGAGCACACGGATCGCTGACGTGGCACCGGAGTGGCCCCTACTCCACCTCCACTATAAATACCTCCCTAGTTCATCCCTTTAGAGCATCCCCAAGTAGTCCACAAGTGTGTTCTCAAGCTCAAGCTCTCTTGGAAGATCAAGAGTAGTGTAGTCTAGTCTAGAGTAGGAGTTAGAGTCGAGTCGAGCAAAGCTCGGGGCTCCGGAGTCGTCTTCTGGAGAGTCTGGTATAGCTCTTGTACCTTTTCTCTTGTATTACTTTCTTTATTAATATATTCTTCCTTTACGTTATTAAGTCTTTACTTTGAGTACCTTATTTTAAGTATTTACTTAGTGTATTACTATACTAGTATAGTAGTGTTGTGTCTTAGTCCTCTTAGTGTAGAGTCTTAGCTAGTTTAGTGTCTAGATCCTTTGTGTGCGTTTCATTACCAACTGGGGCTGAGGCTACTTATGTGGTAGCCGAAGTCATAAGACTAGTGTAGGCGAGGTGCTTAGGCTAGTGCTTATTAGTGGATGCAACTTTTCCTTGATTGGTACTCCCTTCATTCCAAATTATAAGGCATTCCAAGAATCTTGGAGAGTCAAAATTTTTCAAGTTTGACCAAATTTATATGAAAAAAATAATAATATTTATGATGAAAACTAAGAACCATTAGATTCTTCATTATTTATATTTTCATTGCATACCTAATTGATGTCACAAGTTATTATAGTTTTTTCTATAACTTTGGTCAAACTTAAAAAATTTTGACTCTCCAAGATTTTTGGAATGCCTTATAATTTGGAATGGAGGGAGTATATCCATTCAACATTCTGACGTATATTAGCGGGAATGGCGAATCGTGACAAGACTCCATCTCCTCATAGTTATATTTGCGTTGGGTTTGGTCTGTAGGGCGACCATAAGCCAAAGGTTCGCTGGAGTAGGGGATGAACCCTCCTGCTTGTCAGTCGACTTCCCCTATCACACAGATTGTCTAGGCATCTAGTTTAGTTGAGTCGTTACATTAGTAGGATTAGAACACAGAAGTAGAGTTAGATACATAGGAGTCCATACTCACTCGTTGTCCTCCCACCTAGCTAGCTACCTACTAGTTACCCTTAGGGTGTGTTTGGTTGAGCTGTGGCTTTCGGAAAAGCCGCGTGGGCATGTGAGTCAGGAAAAGCAAATGTGAGAAAGCAAATGGGGAAAAGCGAAGGCCGTTTGGTTAGAGGTCTTTGTCAAACCGTGGATTGTCCGAGAAATACATGTTTATATAGAAATTTTGTTTCGATTGACACTTTTAAATTATATGGTGACCCTTCCGAACCTATGGACTTAAGCAAGAGGTTATATGCCCGAATTCATTGTTCTCCTTAAAATTTTGATTGTTTTCACTCTTGTATTACTTGTTTGACATCAATAGTTAGGTGTTTAATTTTTTCCTTCAATTAGCTAAGTAATAAATCTTACTTGCTACTATTGCTTCAGTCCGTACCTACTTGCAAAAGCCGGTGAAAGCGGGGTAGAGGTGCTTTTGAGTTTGTACTGTGGCAAAAGCCAGCTTTTGCCAAAAGCAGCTTCAGCTTTTTAGCCCTTTGGTTGGGCTTTTGACTTTTCTGGGCAAAAGCCACAGCCAAAAGCCCAACCAAACACAGCCTTAATTTATCATTCATATCCATTACAACCTATCCCTTTATCAACACTGATAGCTTAGATTGGGTAGAACCACCACGGATATCCATTCACCCATTTACTAGAGAGTCTTAATCCACTTTCCTGTGAGCGAACTACAAATATCGACACCGCGGATACTCACCCGGTTGAAGTGCTACAGCGGTACCTGTGCGCTTGCAGAGTTACCCTTGGCACGTCTTGCGTCATCACTAGAGTCTAGCCTTGCTTAGCATTCTTAGGCTGTTGCCTGAGGAGGAATTGTGACACCCTCTTTCTGGTAATAGTTCGGGCTTGCAGTAAGCATTGCTAACAGGAGCCAGTCGTGATTACCTTTACTCTAGTTGGTGTGCGTTAAGAAGGCGGTGGAGGGCGCATTCGGGAAAATTTTTTTCGCTAAGCCCTCCAGCGTTGTGTGGAGTCTTAGAGCGCCGCCCCCCCGAATTTGGGCGGTGGAGGGCGCATTCGGAAAAAAAATTTTTTTTGCTAAGCCCTCCATCGTTGTGTGGAGTCTTAGAGCGCCGCCCCCCCCCCCGAATTTGAGCGGTGGAGGGCGCATTCGGGAAAAAAATTTTCGCTAAGCCCTCCAGCATTTATTTTCACTTAGGGTGTGCTGATGTCGTTACACGGTGCTCTTGCACTCTGCATAGCTACTGAATGGAACTCTGTATGGCTTTAAAGGTTATAGCCGGTTGAGTCCTATCTCGAAGTGCTGGGATGTGGCTGCTGACGCTCATGCGGGCATGCTGGTTCCCTTTCTTGCTTACAGAAAGTCGGAGCTCTAAACCTAAATGGTTGGCTAGACCCCGAAAGTGAGCTAGTCGGCGTGCAGGATCTGGATCTTCCAGTCATTCTTGGCGATAGTGGGACACGCGGTTCTGCACATCTCTGCTATTGCGCGCTTGCTGCTTTTACTTAGGCAGTCGAGTTGACCCAGGCTGCGCCTATCTGCTTGATGCTCACAACTGAAACAGGAGGACTAGTGCTGACTCCCCTCCTGACTCCTCCCGAGTTGAACCTGGCTGCGCCTATTTGCTCAATGCACCGAACTGAAACGGGAGGACGAGTGTTGGCTCCTTTCCTGACTCCTCTCGTTCCTACTGACCTTAGTTTTGAAATGGTGTGAGTTTGTTTTGATCGACATGGCTTTGCATTATGGGGGACGTTATGCATATATAATAATGCTTGGATCATAATGCCGTGAAACACCTTGTTATGCCATAACGCCGTCGTACGTTTGTTAGGTGAGTCATAAATTTTACCCGCCTTAGAGCTGAGTAGCTGGATTATATAATCTGGTCCAAGCTCTTGATTTTTATCATGGCTGCAAAGACCTTGATTTTTGTTTTACCATCTGCTTACCCTGTTTGTGTCGTGCTGGAATGGGAGGTTTTGGGATCTGTGGTGCCATCGGGCCAAATGCCGCATTCACTACCCAGTCCTCACTAACCATATTAGGCGTAGGCTTTCGGCCCTTTTGCTTGTTATGTATGCCGCATTCAGGTGATGTGCGCCCGATCATGGTGCAGTACAGCGCTCCTTTCGGGAGTCCGAGGGGCTCTAATCGCGCACATTCTCGAGGCATTGCTCGATTTAGAGGGTGTGTTGCTCTTGATTGTGGTATTAAATACCGCAAGCACATCCGGTGTAATTATACCACCAGAATATGATGAATAAGAAGTTTGACTTTGCGGATGAAAATTGCTTGTTGGTAGCTTTGCACTACTGTTACATTCAGGTTTTTGTCCTCGAGGCTCGTTTCACCCGAGTCGTTGTTTGCCCGCATTCGGCTTCTTGCCGCTTCCGCGACGCTTCAACATTTTTGCTGAGTTCGCCTGCAGCGTTTTCTTTCGCGCATTTGGGTTGTTTGGTGCGTTCGTGACGCTTCAGCGTTTTGCTGAGTTTACTAGCCGTTTTTGGCTTTTGGTTGCTTGCAACCTGACAAAGACTGCTCCGAATAGGGTCAGTGGCGCATATGGCACTGTCTTTTTCGGATTGGAGAAAGTAGTATGCACCCATGCTTTTGGGGAAACGTGAATTGAAAAGCATTAAACAGGGGTACATAGGGCCGCCTCATTAAAAAACCTCACACCTCCGAAAAGGCTTCCCCTGTGAGGAAAAAGAGCGCGACCCCCGAATCGTAAAGCAGATGTTCAAAAATTTGTAAGAAAGAAAATTACAGCCCCATTGGGGTGATCTCATGGGTAGAAGCGACGCAGGTTGTCGGCGTTCCAGGTGTGGTTGGATTCGACGCCGTCATCATTCACAAGCGTGTAGACGCCTGCTTTCACCATTCTTGCGACGATGTATGGCCCATACCACTGCGGCTGCAGCTTTCCCTGCTTGTCGGGTTGCCGAATGAGCACCATATCTCCAGGGCTGATAACTTGCCTCAACACCCTCTTATCTCTCCATGTCTTTGTTTCTTGGTGGTACTTATCGAGATTTTCCGCCGCCTGAAGCCTCAAAGAGTCTGCTGCTTCCAGCTGGACGTATCGCTGCTCAGGGGTAGTGGTCAAGATTTCGGTTCTGAATGACCCCAAGCGCACTTCCTCTGGTGTAATGGCTTCTTCCCCGAATAGGAGTCTGAACGGCGTAAAACCAGTTGCTCGAGACTTGGATATGTTATGACCCCATACCGTTGCGGTCAATTCCTGAGCCCATTTGCCTTTCTTTTCGGTGCTTTCGAGGGTCTTTGATATGGTGGTGAATATGTCGCCGTTGGCGCGTTCTACGGCACCGTTTGATTCTGGGTGATTCACAGATGCGAATGTCAGCCTGATCCCCAGGTTCTCGCAGAAAGTCCTGAATTTAGTGCTGTCGAATTGCTTTCCGTTGTCTACAGCTATGTAAGATGGGACCCCGAATCTGCAGATGATCCTTTGCCACACAAAGTTGACTAACGTGCCAGATGAAATTGTGGCCAGCGCTTTCGCCTCAATCCATTTGGTGAAGTATTCTAGCGCTACCGCGGTGAATTTCAGATTTCCAGGTGCCGGCGGAAGCGGTCCGACTATGTCAATTCCCCACCTTTGCAGCGGCCAGGTTGGGCATATCGGGGAGGTTGGATTCGCCGGGGCCCTCTGATATTTTGCAAACTTCTGACAGCCGTGGCACGATTTCACCAACTGCTTAGCATCTTCTACAGCGGTTGGCCAATAAAACCCCTGTCTCATGGCCCTGTGGGCAATTTCGTGCGGCCCTCTGTGTGCTCCGCAGGTTCCTGAATGTATATCATGTAACAACTGGATCCCTTCGTTCCGGCTGATGCACTTCAGCAGTGGCGCCACCACTCCCTCCTTGTACAAATTCTCTCCAATTATGGAGTATTGCTTTGTCCTGGACTCCATCCTTTGCTGTTGCTTTCTGTCCCCAGGCTCATAAGTCCCAGAAATGAATGCCCATATCGGGGCCCTCCAGTCGTCACTCGCGATAGCGTGAATTACTGCTGGTCGCTCCTCTTCCTGCTGCACCGCTGCGGCTGTCAGGACTTGGTAGAAGACATCGGGGGGCAAGGGAGTGTTCTGGGCTGCAGCTTTTGCCAGCGCATCTGCCTCTGTGTTGTCTGCCCTCGGAATGTACTGCAAGGTGAATCCGAGGAAATATTTCTCCATTCGTCGCACAGCTTCCAGATACCTGGCTAGAGCCAGCTCCTTGGCCGTGAATTCCTTTCGAATATGCCCCACAATTACTTGCGAATCAGACTTAATGACGCATCTGCGGACTCCTAGCGCCCTGAGCTTCCTGAGACCCAGCAGAACTGCCTCATATTCGGCCGTATTGTTGGTGGTGCGATTCTGCAACCTTGCGGCGTATCGCAGTCTCGGGCCTGTAGGTGGTGTCAATACCGCGGATATGCCCGCTCCAGCTGAACACCATGCTCCATCAGTGTGCACTGTCCATTCTGGTTCCTCGAAGCTGAGAGTAGTGTTATCCCCGCAAGGGGTCCAATCTGCGATGAAATCCGCTATCACCTGCGACTTGATGGCCGATCTGTGCTCGAAGTCAATGACGTATTCATTTAGCTCGGCTGCCCACTTGCCTATACGCCCTACCGCCTCTGTGTTTCTGAACAGGGCATCTAGGGGTTGGGCAGACAAAACCCGAATGTGGTAAGCCTGAAAATAGTGCTTGAGCTTTCGTGATGCCATGACCACCACGTATGCGATTTTCTCCAGCTCGGAATAGTTTGCCTTTGCTGATGTCAACGCTTCTGACACAAAGTAAATTGGGAACTGCTGTAACTTTCCCTCATTCTCTTTTTCTTCCACCAAGACTGCGCTCACTGCGGCGTGGGATGCTGCTACATATAGTAGCAAGATCGCATCTGGCGATGGGCTTGATAATGTTGTGGCCTTTGACAGGTATGCTTTTAGGTCATCAAATGCTCGCTGCTGATCCGGACCCCATCCGAAGCCTTCTGAAGCCTTTAGGACACGGAAAAATGGAAGTCCTCGCTCCGCGCTTCTGGATATGAATCTCCCAAGGGCGGCGATCCTGCCTGTGAGCTTTTGCACCTGCTTCTTTGTCTCGGGCGGTTTCATGTTTACAATAGCGGCAATCTTGTCCGGGTTAGCTTCTATACCTCTGGCCGATACCAGACATCCCAGCATCTTGCCCTTGCTAACCCCGAATATGCATTTTTCCGGGTTTAGCTTCAGGCCGCTTGCTCGTAGGTTAACGAAGGTTTCCTTGAGATCCTCAATGTGCGTGCTTTTTTTATCGCTCTTCACCACTATATCATCCACGTATGCAACTAAGTTTTTCCTCTTTTTCTGCTCCCTGAAGACCTCGTCAGTCATTCGGGAGAAAGTGGGGCCAGCATTGCGCAGGCCCTCGGGCATGCGTTTGTAGCAAAAGGTTCCTCTGGGAGTGATAAAGCTTGTTTTCTCTTGATCTTCTTCGTTCAGCCATATCTGATGGTATCCCGAGAAGCAGTCCAGTAAGTTTAACAGCTCGCAAACCGATGCGATATCGACCAGCTTGTCGATTCGCGGTAGTGGGTACGGGTCTTTAGGGCAATGCTTATTGAGATCCGTGAAATCCACACACATGCGCCATTTGCCGCTTTTCTTCTTGACCATGACTACACTGGCTAGCCATTCCGGATACTGCACTGGCCTGATCACGTCTGCGTCTAAAAGCCTTTGCACTTCTACGGCTGCCGCGTCTGCCCTTTCAGATGACATCTTCCTCAACTTTTGCTTCCTTGGTTTTGCCGTTTTGCTGACATTGAGGTTATGCTGTGCCAGTTGCCTGTCAACCCCCTTTAGGTCTTTAGTAGTCCACGCGAATACATCCTTGTTTTCAGCCAGAAATGCTAGCAGCTCCGAAGCGTCCTATTCCGAAAGACCTGCCCCGATATGTACACACTGATCCAGGCAATTCGCCGATAAAGGTACTCTTGTCGTGCCCTCGTCCGGCTCTGCTCTTCGCTCTTTCCGTTCTGCGACCTCATCCGCATTCTCTTTTCTTGCAGGCTTTTTTACTTCGTGCACCATGCTGTATCTCGGTATAGGTTTGCCGTCTATGTTTCTGGCCGCGAGCTGGTCCCCGTGCACCGTGATTACCCCGAATGGGGACGACAATTTCATGCATAGGTAACTCTGCTTGATGATGATGTCGAACTTGTTTATGATTCCCCTTCCGAAAATGGCCGTGTATGGGTATTCCATTTGCACCACATCGAAAGATATTTCTTCTGCTCGCAGTTTCTCACCCTCGCAGAAAGCTACTGTCAGCGTTTTCTTCCCCAGTGCATCTATTTTCTTTCCACCAAAACCGAATAGGGCATTGCACACTTTGATCGAGCGAACGCTGTCGAGTTTCATACTTGTCGAACGCTTTGGTGAACAGGATGTCCGCCGAACTCCCGTTGTCAATCAGTATATTGTGCAAGGTGTACCCAGCGACGAATGCTGTTGCAACGAAAGCGTCATAATGCGGGTAATCCCGGACCTGATTATCTTCTTCAGTGAAGGTGATGGGCTGAAGCTTCCACGCGGCTCGGTTCGTCGGAGCTGCTGGTGCTACTGCCAACACGCGTCTCTGGTACTCTCTTCGTGTTCTCTTGCTGTCGTGCTCTATATTAGAGCCTCCAATGATGGCGTATATGTGTCCATTGGATGGCATCACGTTTGTGGGTGCCACAGTGTGTACAATTTGCAACTCCTTGGAGGTTTCTTGCTTTGCAACCTGCTACTGCTGGTGCTGCCCATTCTCAGTCGGTGCGGAAGAGGATGCCACCGCCGAAACGGGCAACGAATGCGCGATTAGCGGCTGCTGATATTGCTGGCAATGCATATTTGGCGTTCCCCCCCAATGCGCCTGCAAATGTGGAGCCAGGTACGGGTTTACCGACGGCCCTGCCTGAAAAGTTGGCAGCTGATGGGGAACGCGTATTGCTTTGTGTCGGTGCCGTATGGAACACATGTTTTGCAGGTTCGGATTTTCCCATAGCGTCATCTCTTTCCTTCTGCTCCTTGGCCTGTTGCGTGTACTTGCAATCTCTGGTGAAATGGCCTTTGTTTTCGCCGCATACGTAACAATATGGCGTTTTCGGGGCGCCACCGTTGCGTCCTCGACCTCGTCCGCCTCTGTTTCCCCGCCCTCCCCGATTCTGCTGGCCTCCCCCTCGGTTTTCATGAGACTGGCTGTCGTTCTGCTTCGGGGGTGCCTGGTTGGACGACTCTTCCTGGAGGTTGTTGACGTAGCTTTGATTGTGCCCCCACTTCTGCTGATTCTACTGGTTCTGCTTCGGGGTGTTTTGCTTGAGGCTGTTCCTAGAGACCTTGCGCTTCTGCAAGTCTTCTTCTGATATGGCGAACTTTCGCATTTCATCAAACAACTGTTTCACAGTTTTGGGTACCTCCCTGGTTAACACCTCTGCGCACGGCCCAATCTTGAGGCCTCTGATGGCCGATGCAATGACCGTTTCGTCGGACACATTCGGTACTTGTGCCCGCGTTTGGATGATGCGTTCCAGATACTTAGCCATTGGCTCATCGTCCGGCTGATACAAAGTGAGCAAGTCCATAATGGTTTTCTTGTCGGCCTGAAGGCCCTGAAACGTTGCCAACAGCTCCTCTTTCGCCTGTTTCCATGACCGGATGGACAAGGGACGCAACGACATGAACCAGTCGTGCGCCACATCTTGCATTGCCAGAATCAAAGTTTTGGCCAACAAAGCTTCGTTGCCACCTGCCGAATATATTGCAGCCTCATAACTTGATATGAACCTTCTTGGATTAGATTTGCCATTGAAATGCGGGATTTTAGGCTTGTATCCGGGTGGCCATGGGTATTTCTGCAATTCTGGGGACAACGGGGATGCCATGTCAACCGTGTCCGATACCCCCTTGCCCGGGGCTGATCCCAAGTACCTGACTTCACTTTCGGTTTCGGCCCTTGCGCCGAGTGCCTGAATCTCTCGCTGTAACCTTTCTGCCACACTGGCTGCTTGCTCGACTGCCACTTGAGTTGCCGATATTCTGTTTCTTGCTTCAATGTCTCCCTGTAGCTGATCCCGATACGCTTTTAGTTCTTCGATTCTTGAAGTGTGCTCATCCAGCATCTTTAGAAGCTTGGAATTCTGTAGCATCAACTCGTCCACCACATTCGGGGCCTCTGGCTCCGGTTCGACCTCAGCGTCATCTGCAGCTGCTTCCGCGGCAACAACCCCCTCTGCTGGTTGATCCTGCGCTCCGGCGACTGACCCGATTGCGTTGTCCTCGATAGCCGGATCTGCTTGCTGAAGAGCCGGAATCGGCGGAGGAACCGCCGATCCTGATGCGGTGACCTCAGTGTGTGGCGGATCCGAGCCATTTGCAGCTGAAGGAACAATCTCTTCCACGGATGGCATTGGCTTTCTAACAGCTGAACCTCTAGCTTTTCCCTTTGGTGGCATGACAAGTCCGTGCGACAACCACGGTGGGCGCCAATGTTGTTTCAGCCCCTTAGGGTCGAACCCCCTAATGGACCAAAATAGGAAACGCAGAAAACACGGAACTACGAAACAACACGAACAACACAAACCTTATATTCCTTGTCCTCCGGCTAAAACGCACGGAGTCCAGAAGTCCTTTACAACGTCCCCTGAAGGGTGTATTTATAGGAAGTCGTATTGCGTTTAATACAAGAATGCCCCTGGAAACCCTAATTTCAACGTACAGGAATAACCGACATAGGGCAGACAAGTAAATGGCCCGAGGGCCCACTTTTGCCGGCTAACCACCAACCAGCGCACATCCGGATTCTTCTTCCAGCCGGGCCGCCGAATGCGTCCAGGCTTGCACCGAATGCGCGCCTGCCCGCGCTATCGGGGTTTCCGCCAGGCGCCCGGCGTTGCTGCCGAATGCGCGCCTGCCAGCGCTATCGAGGTCTTCGTCCTGGCGCCTGACGTCGATGCCGATTGCGCGCCTTCCCGCGCTATCGGGGTTTCCGTCCGGGCGCCCTGCGTTGATGCCGAATGCGCGTCCTCCCGCGCTATCGTGATTTTCGTCCTGGCGCCCGGCGTCGATGCCGAATGCGCGTCCTCCCGCGCTATCGGGATTTCCGTCCTGGCGCCCGGCGCTGGTCCCGAATGCGCGCTCTCCCACGCTATCGGGATTTCCGTCCTTGAGCCCTGCTTTCCGGCCGAATGCGCGCCTGCCCGCGCTTTCGGCCATGCCTGCGTACATCAAACACAAGAGGCGCACATAATCAGGGGGGACGGGGTGGCCAATTCCACTCCTGCCCCCAACAGTACTCAAACCTCTATCGGAAGCCAAAAGGGAGCTGTGTCAGCCTGTTGCCCTCGTGGCAGTTGCCAGCAGCGTTCATGTGCATTCCGTGTTCATGATCTTTGTGTTCACGTTTGATCCAGCCACAAACAGTGTTTGATTGTCGATCCAGACTAATAGCTGGTATTGGAGCCGATCAATCTCTCTCGGATTCACTCTAAGATCGAATCATATGTCGATCATTCCTGTTCGCAGAAGCATGTGTGGCTTTGTATTTTGAAACAGAATCTATGTGTTCCCAAATGCAGAAGACAGTGTCCCTCCTATGAGTCAGAGTTCATGGCAGCCACGTACAGGAGCAGCCAAACAAGATGTGTGTCGTTCGATCACCAAAGAAAAAAAATTCTCTCTATGTAGACAACAACCCTGCAATAGCACAAATGAAAAATCCAGTGCTTCAAGTAAGCATATAGACTTGAAGTACCATTTATATGGAGAGTGTTGAGAGGTTAGATTTATGGTGAAGAGGGTGTGCACTGATGAACACAAAGCAGCAGTTGTCCTAACCAAGGCAATGCCTGCCCCGAAACTTCTAGAGATGAGGCGCATTTTGATTGGGGTTAGAGAGATCAGTGCTTTGTCAGGCTTATAGGTGCGAGTATATGTTGGCGTGTAATCCTACCAACACTGACAGTGGGTGCACATAGAAGAAGTGGGGCAGACTGGAGGCGGGAAACATTTAGTTTCAATATGGAGAATGCCAGAGCATCAAGGGTGGTGGCGACCGCGGCCACGACGTGTCAGTTTCTGCAGTGTGTGTTTTCAGCATCAAGAAACGTGTGTTTTAGCAGTTCGTAAGCGGTTCGTAGGCCCACGTGTGCATTCAATCCTATTGTTACATGTATATGGGAGTCCTACGGGCGGAGTTGACACATTGTATGCCGGTTATGCAATCGGCAGTCAAACCTATCGAAAGCCAAAAGGGGTGTTGTCAGGCCTGTTGCCCTGGCGGCAGTTGCCAGCGTTCGTGTGCATTCCGTGTTCATGATCTTTGTGTTCACGTTTAATTTGGTCCAGCCACAAACATCGTTTGATTGTCGATCTGGACTAATAGCTGGTATTGGATCCGATCAATCTCTCGCGGATTCATTCTCAGATCTCATCCATGTCGATCGTTCCTGGCGGGGTTCCCAGAACGGAAGAACCACATCAGAGGCATGGATTTCTGTTTTGAAACAGCATATGATAACTTGGTGTTCCTAGAAGCAGAAGACAGTGTCATTAATATTGTCCTCCTGTGAGTCAGAGTTCATAGCAGCTATAGTAGAAGCCAAACAAGCTGTGTTGTTGAGGAACTTGGTCGGTGAGATCACCACAGAAAAAAAACTATACTCTGTATTATGTTGATAACAAGTTTGCAATATCACACATGAAAAATCAACTGTTTCATGGAAAAAGCAAGCATATAGACTTGAATTACCATTTCATATGGAGTGTTCTGAGAGGTGAGATCATGGTGAAGACTAAAGAGGTGGGTGTGCACTGATGAACAGAAACCAGGTGTGGTGACCAAGGCACTGCCTACTCTGAAGCTTTCAGAGATGAGGTGCACTTTGATTGGTCATAGCAGGGCTTATGCTCTTTCTAATTACAAGAAGAAGATAGCTAATAAGGGTGCACTACTCTCACATGCCACTAAATTTGCGGTATTAAATTGTTTTGTTCAAAAGTTAGGTCATCTTGAAAGGGTGTCCAACATTCACTAATGCTTTTCGTGCTTATATTCATTGCAAGTGCCATCGGCAAATCAGTAGAAAAACATGTGGCTTCTGCACTGTTGTTGACGAGGATTAAGCTACATATTTCACTCCCTATAATCTCGTCAACTGGGCAAAATCAGAGGAAAATTTGCATAGCATAGGCATTTTACCACTAATAAAGTTCCACATGTGCTTTTAGTATTTGGATTGCAGGTACATCCACATTTTAGGGGAAATAAGCCCTTTAAACCATCCAACAGAACCAAACTCGAATGAGCAAGGAAACACACTCTAGGACACGTGGGGACTGATGTGGAACAAGGCTGGTGGGCCCACCTGACCAGACCCTGGTCGGCCGACCAGTGTTTGGTGGGTCCCACCTGTCAGCCCTGCTCCACTGACCTACCACTGCTTCTAAAAGATGCCACGTGTCAACTAAGGATGAAAACGGTAAAAAATGGTCGAAAAACTCCTCTATTGTTTTCTACATTTATATTTAAATACGAACATGAAAACAAAAACAGTATAGTCGGAAACGAGAACGAAAACGAACTTATGGCATTTCGAAAACGAACCAATTCGAGCGGAATTATGTCAGAAACGGTCGACGTACGAAAATTCAGTACGAAATACCAACCCACTTTAAAAATGTGCATGACCAAACTAACAAGTGCATGATTTAGTTCAAGTACACATAATAAAATAAGGGGTGCATGACATAGTTGCCGACACACAAATACAAGTCTAGAACAAGGAATTAATAGGACATGAATATCTACAGTTCATCGGCATCATCCATGATGTCAGAATCACTTTCTATGTCATTTTCTTCCTCGTGGCTCCGCAATACGGAGTGGAGGACGGAGTCACTGACTCACGACCATGCGACGAAAACCTCATTACCCAAGCTACTCTCCATCTCACCTCTTTGGGAGAACTAGTTAGGAGACTTCTTACACACCGTTCCTTGTGGAAAATACGATACCCTGAATACTTCCGGGTGAAGTGCTACAACGGTACTTTCCGTGCGCTTGCGGACTTTTCTGTTTGCGTTAAGAAATACCAACAAGCATTTCTGGCGTTGTTGCCGGGGAATGGTTGTCATAATTATCTTCGAACCTAGTTCGTCCCGTGTATCCTTTCCTTGTTTTTATTTTATTTATAAAAAACAACCTTTTCAATGGAGCAAAAATCTATCCAACAACTTGGTGCTCCAAAGGGCGAGTTCTTAGAGCCACCAAAATCATCGAAGCCAATCACAGCTTCTAACTATGAACTCCGCCCTGGCTTTATAGCCTTGGTTCGGGAACAAAGCTTCTCAGGGTTTGATGACGAAAACCCATATCACCATTTATGGGAGTTTGAGCAGCTCTGTGCATGCCTAACCATTGCAGGCATGTCACATGATACTTTGCGGTGGAAGTTGTTTCCTTTCTCTCTTGACGAGGGGGCGAAACAATGGTACACCCATAACATAGGGAAGGTAAACGGAGATTGGGAAGAATTGAGGAACAATTTTTGTCTCACATTCTTCCCCATACCTCGAATCGCTTCCTTGCGTCAAGAGATCCTCAACTTCCAACAAAAAGAGAAGGAAACGTTAGGTGCAGCCTGGGATAGATTTTTAAACCTAACCTGTACTGGCCCAAACTTGTCTATACCAAACCATGTGTTGTTGCAACACTTTTGGTTAGGTCTTAGCAAGGACTCGCCTACTGACTCGATACGCATGGGAGGTTCATTTCAACATAAAACCGTAGCAGAAGGAGAAGCTATTTTAGACCGCATCTTAGAGAACGCTCCTCCGCTAGAACCTCTCCGTGTAGAGCCAGAGCCTAAACATGAGGAAGTCTCTTCGGCCAAGGTCAAACCCATAGCTCCCATTCAGAGACCCTCACCCGAACCGGAATCTTTGAGGGAAGGTTTTGAACCTTCAGAAGATCCATACTTCGAGGACGGATTAGAAGATTTTGGGAACACCTCGAGGTATTCACGAGAAAAGAGACCAAGTTCATGTCACTCCTTATGATCCCCTAGACAAAGCATTCCTTAAGGAATCCCTTAGGGAGTTGACTTCTATCATGAGCAGTGAATGGGTAGAAGAAGCGGAGCTTTCTTCTGAAGAAATTCAGATTCGCACCCCTTCTTTTACCATCCAATGCCAAATCTTAGGAACATTGTGGATGTGCTTTACAGCCCTCTTGTCGGAGCAAATATCATGTCACTATCTTTCATGCTGACCTATTTAGGCGATAAACCCCTTGCTCCGACAAACAAATCTCTTAGAATTGCCCCACGATCATAACAGTGCATCATGATAATGTCGAAATGGCCCTAGACTTTCACGTCTTTGACATCCATGATTTCTACATACTAATTGGGCACCCCCTGGAGAAATTTTTTTATAATCCATCAAAAATAGGGGAAATCGACTTAAAACTAGGGAGAGAATCATTCCCGATTCAAGTCACTCGAGCCAGGAACTCAGTGGCCGAACCTCCCCCTAGTGTGCCCGTGGAAGTCATGGCGGTTGAGATGTTTGAGTCACCCAAGTCGTCCCTAGATAAAGATGCCAAATTCTTCATAGAAGAAGAAGACAAATTCGGGGAGACCATTGACCTTCCCATAGGGGAAAAACCGCCTAGACCTCCGGTTGAAGCTTAAACCCCTACCCAAAGGATTGTGGTATGTTTTCTTTAACGGCGACACACAGACTCCTGTCATAATAAATGATAAACTTAATGACGAGGAGACAGCCAAATTGATCGCGGTTCTAGAAAAACATAGGCCTGTCTTTGGGTACTCCTTAGACGATCTTAAGGGGATAAGCCCAACACTCTGTACCCATCGCATTCCCGTAGAACCGACTAGCACACCTACTCGGGAGCCTCAATGTAGGCTGAACAATGCGATGCGGGAAGTCGTGAAAAAGGAAGTTCTGAAACTTTTTCACACCGGGATAATCTATCCCGTACCACACAGCTATTGGGTCAGCCCGGTCCAAGTGGTTCCCAAAAAGGGAGGAATGACGGTCGTTGAAAATGCTAAAAATGAGCTTATACCTCAACGTACTGTCATTGGATGGTGAATGTGTATTGATTACCGAAAACTTAACAAGGCAACAAGGAAGGATCACTTTTCGCTCCCCTTCATTGATGAAATATTGGAGCGGTTAGTGAAACACTCCTTCTTTTTTTTCTTGATGGGTATTCGGGATATCATCATATTCCCATCCACCCGGATGATCAGAGCAAAACGACCTTCACATGCCCCTACGGAATGTACGCGTACCGTAGAATGTCGTTCGGGCTATGTAATGTGCCCGCGTCATTTCAACGGTGCATGGTGTCTATCTTTTCAGACATGATCGAGGAGATCATGGAAGTTTTCATGGACAATTTCACCGTCTATGGAAAAACTTTCGATCATTGTCTTAAAAATTTAGAAAGGGTCTTGCAAAGGTGTCAGGACAAGGATTTGGTACTTAATTGGGAAAAGTGCCATTTCATGGTCTGTGAGGGCATTGTCCTGGGGCACTTAGTGTGTGAGAGGGGAATCGAGGTAGATAAGGCTAAGATAGAGGTTATCGAGCAACTACCTCCCCCGGTAAACATGAAAGGAATTCGTAGCTTCTTAGGTCATGCGGGGTTTTATAGAAGATTTATCAAAGATTTTTCACAAATCTCTAGACCCCTCACGAACTTATTGGCTAAGGATGTTCCTTTCAAGTTTACCGATGAGTGCTTGAAAGCATTTAACACTCTCAAGCAAGCACTCATCTCTGCACCTATCATCCAACCTCCCGACTGATCTCTACCATTTGAGATCAGGTGTGATGCGAGCGATTGCACAGTTGGGGTGGCCATTGGCCAAACCAAAAATGAGAAGCATCACACAATATCCTTCGCTAGCAAAACTTTGACAGGAGCACAACTTAACTACTCCACATCAGAAAAAGAGCTCCTAGCAGTCGTTTTTGCTATTGAGAAGTTTAGATCTTACTTAGTAGGAGCAAAAGTATTTGTTTACACTAATCATGCTGCGCTGAAATACTTGCTCACTAAGAAAGATGCTAAACCTCGACTTATAAGACGGATGCTTCTACTCCAAGAATTTGACCTCGAAATAAAAGATAGAAAAGGAGTAGAAGATATCTTTGCAAATCCTTTGTCGTGTATGCAAGTCGCTAACCTGCAGGAAAGAAACGACTTTCGATGTGATGGCATGGTTCTGAAGGTGACAGATTCCAACCCATGGTACGCAAACATCGTGAACTTCATGGTTGCAGGTCATATACCACCAGGGGAGAGCAAGAAGAAGCTCCAAGCTGAGAGTAGATGTCACCTTTGGGATGACCCATACCTGTACAGGGTGTGTTCTGATGGACTGCTGAGGAGGTGTGTACCAACGGCAGAAGGGATACAAATCATAGAAAAATGTCATGCAGCACCGTAGGGAGGCCACAATGGAGTATTCCGCACACAAGCCAAAATCTGGCAGTGTGGATTCTTCTGGCCAATGATGTACGAAGACACCAAAGAGTTCATCAGAAGGTGTCGAAAATGTCAGCTGATAGGCAACATCACTGCTCGCAATGCAATGCCCCTTCACTACAACCTTCAAATAGAGATATTTGATGTTTGGAGCATTGACTTCATGGGACCATTCCCAAAGTCCCATGATAGCGAGTACATCCTGGTGGCCATTGACTATGTATCCAAATGGGTGGAGGCATTACCATGCAGAGCTGCTGATGCCAAGCATGCAAGAAGGATGTTCCATGAAGTGATCTTCCCTCACTTCAGAACACCTAAAATGGTCATAAGTGATGGAGCGTCTCACTTCACTGATAAGACCTTCTGTAGCTTTTTGAAGGAACTTGGAGCAAAGCACAACATAGCCACACCCTATCATCCTCAAACAAATGGTCAGGCAGAGACGTCAAACAAGCAAATCAAGAACATCCTACAGAAAACGGTCAACGAGATGGGAAAGGGTTGGAAAGATAAGCTACCTGATGCACTTTGGGCATATAGGACAGCCTACAAAACCCCCATCGGCATGTCACCATACCGGCTCGTTTATGGAAAAAATTGCCATTTACCAGTCGAACTAGAACATAGAGCCTACTGGGCAGTAAAGAGCTGGAACATGGATGAAATACTAGCCGCGAAATAGGCAAAAGCAAATTTCGAGCTAGAAGAACAGAGAGAGAAGGCTTATCATAGTGCCAAGCTTTACAAAGAAAGAACCAAAAGATGGCACGATCACCGAATCAAGCAAAAAGAGTTCAAGGAAGGAGACAAAGTCCTACTATTCAACTCCAAGGCCAAGCTCTTCGGTGAAGGAAAACTTCGAGCAAATGGAAAGGACCGTACACCATCGTCGACATCATCACATGGCGCTATAACTATTCAAGATGACAAAGGTAATACTTTCAAGGTAAACGGTCAACGCTTAAAAGTTTTCTTTGAGCCTTCGTATAATTCTAATGAAATAATTGATGTGATAAAATTAATTGGCTTCAAAAAATTTTAAAAATCAAAATAGTTATATCACATTTTTGTTAGAATTTCTACACTTGTTTTTGTATTCTCTCTTTCTGTAAAATAAAAACAAGACAGTACAAAAACAAGTGCGGGGGAGGCACCACGCTCATTGGTGCACAAAAATTTCTTTGACATGATGGAAACATGGTTTGTGCACCCTCTTACTCCCCACTACCTCTCTTTATACTGAAAATAAAATAAATAAGACTACAAAATTTGCAAGCTCCATTTTCATATTCTCACCAATCGAGAACGAGTTGCATACGCTTATTCCTTGTTGATCTTAATTTTGTGAACAACTCGTTCAATAGGGACCCATGTTTTATCTAAGTTATTGGCAGGTGAGATATAGTAGAATGATTTGATGCTTAGCAACTTGTGCAATGGACTTGGGTATTTTTATGCGAAAATTTAAAACTTTCTTTTTTTAGCAAATGCTCCTCATGTGATAAGTGTTATGTCCTACCAGAGCCAAATATCTACACTTACATTTGTGCGAAACCTGTTCTAGCTACTTTTCGCAATGTTAAGTCTTGAGATTCTTGCTAGAGATGGCCTTATCCCCAAGATGATTGCATTCACCCACCAAATAAAAATGCCGACTCTCACACTGAGAGCCGCGCAACATATGCATCCACCATTCCACCAAAACGTTCATTTCTTACACTGAGAATTGAGCACATATATTCCGCATCTTCTCCCTCTTTCACCAAAATACTCCTGCCAACAAAGTCATGCATCACTCTCTCATCTTTCATTCAAGAAGAGTATGGACTGTCATTAGAAAGATCCTACAAAAAGAAGGCATAGTTAGTGAATAAGGAAGAATTCTTTTTCTCCAAGGTCTTGAGATAAAAAAAGAGAAAGAGAGAGAGAGAGAGAAGAAGGAACAGAAAAAAAGAGAAAAAAAGAGAAAAAAAGAGAGAGAAAGAAAGAAAGAAATAAAGCAAGTTTTAGAAATATTTTTAGAGTCCATACCTTCTTGCATATTCCTTCATAAAGAGAGAAACATGATCAGGAGTCCACAAATTTTTCTACACTTGCACTTGCACATCTAGGGATATGGCCTTCTCTTCATGAGTCCAGTTGGCTTGACATTGAAACATGTTCATCATCCATACCCAAAACTCCACACATCAGCCTGTAGTAGTAGGATGATCAAAGAACACCTGGATAGGACTAGCCACCTAAAAAGAGCGATTTGAGAGTATCACACGAGGAGCTAAGGCAATCTTTGCGAAAATATTAAAACCCCAAGTCTCAAAGCATGGGTAGTGTGAGCTGACTTGATTTCAAGCTATTCCTCCTCCCAATGGCTATAAGATAACTTGGTAGCCACCATGAATGTTCACAAATGCAGGAAAAGCTCAGAATAATCTGTATGCATGTCAGCTCTTGGGAGAATACAACCACCTTAGTTCTTCAACCTTTACTCGAGGACGAGCAAAGAGCTAAGTGTGGGGGAGTTTGTTGGCGGTCCTTAACTCATTTCTAACCCCGTCAACATTAGTCTAGGCAACACCAAAAATCACCTAGAATAGGTATCTAAACTAACTATTTTCATAGTTTTGGTGAACTACATGTTTTGCAGGGCTTATATGAAAATACACTAAAAATATGACATGGCCCAAACAAAACAAAGGAAACTGGAGAGAGGGGCCCAGCAGCTAGACAAACCAGAGCACAGACGCAAGGAGAACTAAGTAAAACTACATCAAAATGAGCCCAACTCACCAAATCACCAGCATGGTTCAATTCAAGAGGCCGAGGAGAGCACGTGGGTCAAATTTGGGCCAGTTTGGCTCCGAACCAGGTGCGGGCGCGCCTGGCTAGGCCCCGCTCTGGCCCAGTTTTGACCTGTAGCTCCATCCTGACAACCCAAGGCCAATGACGGTGGTGTTTCTGGTATGGAAGGTTTGAAACCGCCTATGGAGGTCGGTTTTGGCCTTTTCATGTGGGGATGGCATATTTCCAAGGAGCCCCCTCTTCTCCACCTATAAAAGGAGGCCATTCCCCCTCCTCTCAAGAGACAATTCAGCCAAGGAGCAGCATACACAAGAGTAGAGAGGAGAGCAAGCCACATTCCAACTAGCTTCTAGCTAGACTAATATAGGGAGTGAGTGAGAAGAAGTAGAAGGAATCCCGGAGTGCCGGCTTCCTCTACCTCTTGTACTTGGCTTGCTGTTGGCATTTCTTAGCGCAATCACTAGAATTGTTACATCCCAGTGGTCACTCCAAGAAATGCCAAGGTGATAGTCGTGTTCTAAAGATATTATCCGCAAGTGCACGGATCTATCATTGTAGCATTTCACCCGGAAGTATGTCAGGGTATCGTTATTTATATTTTCCCAAAGGAAGGCATGGTGTAAAATAGCTCTAGCACATGGATATGGTACTTCATATCATTGAAATAAGCCTTAGTGCTATGCAGGGGTAAGATAAATGGTAATTTGAGGATAGTGGACACACACTTGGTCTTCACTCAAGGATAAAGAGAAATAAGGAATAAAAGAAACGGAAAGAATAAAGAATAAATCTACTGGGAGCTGGTTGGTCGTATACAGCTAAGCGTAGAATAGCTAAGTCACATGTTATATAGAGTTAGAGACAAGTCAGAGCCTAGAGTAACAGGGAGACCCCCGCAGCTGGTCTGCCAGCCGATAGAGGCATTTATGAACACCTACACGACATACGGAAGTGGGAGATTACGAGGGATGGACAGGGCTGTCACCACCTGCCGTCTACCCCTCGACCGTGGCATGCCATCATATTCGAAGGCCCTCTCGCATCCGGACACCACGCCCGCATACTAGAGAACTACCTATGCTCCCCAGGACTCCCACCCTACGGATGGACGAGCTAGAACATAGGCAAACTCGAAAGAACATCGAACCGTTACTTCATTCTCATCATGGACTCTAATTCTATAGAACATATGAACGATGAAGAACAGGGATGAACATGCTATGAACTGATCATATGAACTAGGCTCTAGTTCATATGCATCAACATGAACATGATCAAGACTATGCTCTAGTTCATACACTAAGCAATATATAAAGTATAAGAACTTGAACAAGGAAGAACACTCCATAGATGATTACCAAGATGTATCTCTTCTCCCTAGGAGACAAGCTCTCCTTGGTAGCTTTCCTAGCTCCAACACTACTAGCACTAAGCTAAGGAACAAGTGGAGATGAGGGAGAGAGAGACCAAATGAATGTGTGTGTGTAGAATGGATTTCTTCTCTCCTTTTATATCTTGGTTAGGTCGGTTCAGGGGCAGATTTGGAAAGAACACCAGCGCACCGCCCTCCTCTGCCATCAATGTACCGGCCTCCAGCCGGCCTGCCCCATATGGCAGAGGGAAGGGCGCGAGCGCGCCCCTGGCGCGGCCGCGCCAGGGTGCTGCCTTCCCCTGACCGACTTTGTCAAGTCGGTTCCCCCTTGGGCCTGCGCCGTGTTGGTTTGGTGTTTCGGCCCATTCTGGTCCCGAGGTGGCCCTTCTCCTCTTTAGGTTGGTTTGGCGCTTTCCAGAAAGCGCCTTTTTGGTATTTAATCCCTGCACTTTCATATGATTCCTGCAATGACAGTATATTTCCTAGTGCACGTGGATTTGGGTTAGTTGCACATGTATATGCATATAGGAATATATAATTCACCCTTTTTCATGTCTAATTGGTGGTATAAAATCGTCGATAAGGACCGCCAACAAGATCCCCAAGCTTACCCTTTGCTCGTCCCGAGCAAAGCTCACCTTAGGTTGTTGATCAGGAGTTGCTACTATGCCGATCATGAGTCAAATGTACCAAGCGTATAAGCAAGATTTCTACCAAAATTTGAATAAATCGACATGACTACTCACCCTGTTATTATCTTAAGACAAAATGGGGCTTTCCAAATTTTCTCGAGTCTTGGGAAATTGCAAGATAGAATAGATTCACAAGCGCCGCTTATCATCTACCCAAGATCAATCAAGTCTCCGGAGGTTTTGAAAGTTTTGTAAAAGAAACTCAAGTTCCTCGAATGATTCTCTCAATCGCTCAAAAAGTGTTTGTACCTCACCAAAGGCATTGTGTTTTTTCCTTTCTTTCTAACCTACCACTACGGCTGAGAGTGGAGTTTTGGGTAGGTATGAAAGGTGGGCATGCTTGAATCACATAAAGTTGGTGAAGTCAAGGAACGAACCGTCTGAAGATTAAGACCATACACTTTGATTGAGATTTGTGCAAGTGTGTGAGGGTGAATGATTCCTATCTAAGTGTTTTTGGTACTCCAGGCATCATGACTCCTTTTTATTGGTGGAAGGGAATTTTGAGAGAGTATGGGCTTGAATTGGGAAAAACTAAAACCTTTCTTTTATCCCCTTTTTTTCTCTTCTCGCTCTTCTTCTTTTTTTTGAACGGGAGACTAACTGGGATTCCCGTTTTACCTACTTTGGGATTTTATTGCTGCTATATTTTTTTTCAAGAGACGCTAATGCCCAATACTCTCTTTCAGGTATGACGAAGAACTTTGGCGGGAAGAAGCCATGATGAAATAACAAGGAGTAGTTTTTGTGATGGATAAAGGATGCGCGATCCTCAGTGTAAGGGCCGGCATGCTTTATTTGAGGAGGTGCACAACTCTAGGGTCAAGAGTTGGCGTTTTTGGGTGGATTGGATGAAAAGTTAGTTTGCGCAACTCGCAGTGTACGGGTTGGCAAAATTATTTGGTGGGTGCAAGTGAATCTCAATCGTGAGTGTAAGGCCATAATCTTGCGGAGGTTACAGACTTCTAGTGATCAAGCAGCATATGACAACTGGTTTTTGAATGAGATTGACAGCTACGTCATATGGCCTTGGTAGGTATTTCAAAATCATTGAGGAACTTTTTGTTTTTTTGATAATTTTGAAAATAAAACTCCAGAAGTCAGGTTTTCACTCAGGACAGAGTCATAGCGTTGCTCGTGGCACTATATCATACCCGGCAATAACTTAGACAGGATCTAGCCTATGCAACCCACTAAGCCCAAGTTTTCAAGGATAAGACATTTTTAGCCAATAAACTCAAACTTTAGAGAAAGCCTGATTATAAACAAGGTACAAGCGAGTCACGAGACAGAGCAACTTTTCATCATTTCAACAAGGGTCGAATTAAATATTTCTATGACGCATATGTGTAGGAAATGACGAAGCATTTTTTTTATATGCGTGAGTGTTAGTATGGTACATACCTCTTATTGGGGGTCCTCCCCCAAGCTTGCTTGGAAACGGGGCCCCTTAAAAATTATTCCGAGGTAACAAATTATTTTATTTTATTCTGGGTCTGTCGTCAGGACTTCCTTATGATTGAGGACCATCCTGCGAGGTTAGCTCATAGCATACTACCAATACTCCTACTAGCAATCTATCTCAATGATCAACAGAAGTTGACCAAGGTAGACTAGTAACCTAAGCACCATGCTCAAGCTACAAGTCTATGGAATATGCTAAGCTTGAACATGTTCCAAACATCAAACTAAGCGGGAATAGGGATAGCAAGATAGAACTTTATTTTGACAGACTAAGTAAGCACAATAAATAAGTAAATAAAATATTATAAAAAGTTAACTTACCGATTATCCTGTCGGTCAGGGCTCACAGTTTATAGTCCGTGAAGCGAGACTTTTCTCCTGCTCAATTTGAGCTTGATGATGAGGCATCCGTCTCAGGAGAAGTAGACGGGGATGCCGGCTTAGGTCTCCACACCATTTTTGTCTTTGGTGGTGTGGTGACAATGGGTGAGGACGGTGGTTGATCATCCTCTCTAGGAGGTGCTTGCGTTTTCTCCACCTTCAACACCTTTGTCTCCTCTTTAGGGACCAATTTTGGTGCCCCAGGAGTTTTGAGTGAATTTGATTTTTTCCTTCGGTTCCACTCTTTCTTGGGCCGGAGCTTTGCCTTTGTTCTTCTTGTCATAGGGGTGCGCAGGAATGACCTTTGGTTTTGTTCCTTCTGCAGGAGCCTTCTTCCTTTCTTTCCTGGGAGCTCTCTGCTCCTTCTTTTGTTTTGGCTCCTGGGCACCCTTTGTAACTTTCTTGGCCTGCGGCTCTGGCCTCCGTTCCCAGACAATGTTGGGGATTCGATTTGTGCCATGAGGTCAGATTTCAACTTCCGTGACCTCCCTCATGGTTAGCTCGTACTTGATGCGAATCATGTTGCACTCCTCCGTCTTCCATGGTCGGAAGTGGAACTTCTCCTCACTCCCATTGATGTTGAACCGGATTTCTCCGGCTCCAACATCAATCTGTGTCTAAATGTACCGAGGAATGGTCGCCCCAATATGAGTGGTGATTCTTTGGTGGCATCCATGTCGAGTACCACGAAATCCACTGGGACGAAGTATCCTCTAATTTTCACAGGAATATCTTCAGCTATTCCCACTGGGTAGCGTAAGGAGGAGTCCGCTAGTTGGAGTTAAACCTTCTATCTTTGTACTGATGCTCTCTAAGATTTTGTCATTGGCCAGCATCTTTTTGGTAAGGTTTTCGTTAATCTTAGCTTGGCCAAGGACTAAATCTTTGAGAGTAGGCTAATTCGAATTGTAATTTGCGGAGTAGTTCGAATTACCTTGATATTGTGGACGGGACTGATTGTACCATCCATTATTACCTCCTTGCTGTTGACGATACCCATTGTTGATGTATGAAGTTTCTTCACGGGTTTCGGGGAATCATTCCCCGAATGTCCATCATTGCCACAGACCTCGCACGTTGTGCGAGATTCTATGGCTTTAACGGTGCCGGATGTATCTCCTGCGGCTCTTTCGTCAAACTTTTGCAAGAGCAGGTCTATTTTTGCGGCCAACGCCTCTGTCTCCTTCTCGGGGTGCGTGCCTTTTTGTTGCTTGGTTGGGGCCCTTTCTTCCCCCCAAGCTTGATTTTCTACCATTTTGTTGATCAACGCCGTAGCGTTACCAACAGTGAGTGATAGAAACGCGCCTCCAGCTGTAGCATCAAGGTGCCCTTTTGACATGGGCGTGAGCCCATTGTAAAAGTTTTGGAGCACCAGCCATTCCTCCATCCCATGATGAGGACAGTCTAGGATGAAGCTTTGGAGCCTCTCCCAAGCTTCAGGAATGGGTTCCATCTATGTTTGCTGGAAATTGGCAATTCTTCCCCTCAGGAATGGGTTCCATGATGGGGAAGAACTTTGCGAGGAATGCCATGGAGCATTTGCCCCATGTGCTCACAGCCTCTTTGTCCTTATAAAACCACTGTTTCGCCTTCCCCACAAGGGAGAAGGGAAACAGCCGGAGCCTGATGACGTCAGCTTCGATGTCCTTGATGATGACAGTGTCACAGAGCTCGAAGAAACGCTGCAAGTGAGCGTTCGCATCCTCATTGGGGAGTCCACAAAATGGAATCCCCGCACCATGGTGATCGTGCCACCCCGAGCTCAAAGTTCTTGTCCGCCACGTTGACAACGGGCCCAAAGGGCACGTTGGCAACAAATGGGACGAGAATTCGCGGAGAGTCTTCTGAGCCATTTGGATGGTCACTGAAGGTGCGGAAATGACCGGTTTGACTGCCGATGGAGTAGCAGAAGAAGGAGTAGCTGGCTTCTTCTTCCTTAGGAATGCCTCCGGATTTGGATGGAAATTGTTTGGCAGGGAGAAACCGGACATACACTATCCTGTTTTCACCCACAACAGGAGAAAACATAAAAGTTAGCCTGCATAGACTCGGACTATTTCTAATGAAGTTATATCCATGCCATGCTAGATTATTTTAACCAATGCCTTCCCCGGCAACGGCGCCAGAAATGCTTGTTGGCATTTCTTAGCGCAATCACTAGAATTGTTACATCCCAGTGGTTGTTGACAGTAGTTAAGTAACAATTTTATACCATCAACGCAGCAAGAGAAAGGACTAATTTTATACCATCAACGCAGCAAGAGAAAGGACTAATATAAGTTCACCTGTTAGATATAGGGGTTACACTGACAGAATTCCACGAGTTTTGGTGATTGTCTATTTCTGCAGGGGGTTATCAGAAAGAGAACCAAAGGAGGCCCACATGTCATGATTACATAGAGATAAAGACCGAACGGGTAAAATTGTATACTCTAGAAGACTCCAGAAGGCGACACCTGAAAGTGGGGGCCCACCTGGCATAGACCAGGGGCGGTCGACTCCCCTCTTGGGGCAGCCGACTCCCCACCTCAACCAATCAGGTTGAGGCTCGCGGATCCTGCCTCCACCGCCTTTGAGGATGAATAATTATCGTCCATTTAGGTCGGTTTGATCCGATGGCTGTGGTGCATCCTAGGGGGCTATATATTCGAGCCCCCGGCCCCCGGGTGAAACCCTAATTCATTCTCTTCATTCATCTCGAGAGGATTCGAGAAGCCGTGAGCCACCATCTCAATTAGAGCTCCATAGTTTAGGAGCATAGCTACATAGGAATAGATCTAGAGGGAATCAAGCATAGCTTGGAGTCTGGATCTGTCGGAGTTCTCGGTAATTCCCCTCTACATTCTTGTAATATTCATCATTGTTCGTGATACTATGAGTAGTACTTTATTCTATTCTATTATATCAGACTTGACTTTACTCTATTTGATTATGTTCTCAATTATATCATTCTTAGTTTACTTTGATTATATGTTTAGCATAGTTGGACTAGAATTATATTTATGCATAGGATCGTATAGCGCTTGCTCATTAGGCCAATGGGTGAGTGATAGATATTGTGTGGGCATGGTGCCTGGACCGTATTTATCTGCGATTGCACCCTATATTCCGGATCATGAGGTAGATCGCGGGAGTGACAGTCCTGTTGAGTCCTTTGTAGCCCTTCTCCCGAGTATAGGTCTAGCAGAATACCCCTATTACATTGAAGTCATTGCTACATCTCTAGTCTTCTCTGGTAATATCACTATGCATAGATGTAACCTTTTCCCGCCATGATTGCTAGATGTTCTTGCACTAATCATTGTATGCTTTGACTTTATAGTTAGAATAACATAGGATTATACCCTAGATCGTCCTAGTCCATGCTAGTGTTATAAGCTTAGAGTGCTAAGTTGAGATGGTCAAGTTACTATCATTTTATGTGGCTAAATGCTCTCATTTATTTTATGTCATTTATCATTCATTCCTATATTTTATGTGACACTTACCCTATATGAGATGATCGATACGTACAAGGTTAAGCTCTCTATTATTGCATGTGCATTGCTTATCACTCATTATCCAAAGGTATTCCCTTCCCAAAGGGGTAAAATTATAAATAACGATACCTGGATTACTCCTGGTTAAAATGCTACAATGGTATTATCTCGTGCGCTTGCAGATCACATATTTATTACTAGGAGCAGTTGCATTTATTAGTACCAGCATTTCTTGGCGCTGTTATCAGGGATGGACTTCTATTCTATCTTTTGGTGATTGCGTTAACAAATGCCAACAGGCATTTTTGGTGCCGTTGCCGGGGAAGGTTGAAAGCCAATGGATAATGAGCAGCATTGCACTACATAATGAGATTGAGCACTGTCACCATTCTCTACTCATACAGCCTTACCCTTGTCTTTCGTTTATTTTATATCTTATGCAGGGTAATGTATGAAAAGGACAATTCTTCCTGATAATTATATTGACAATCCAGAAGCTTTATTCAGGAAGGCCAGAAGCAAGTTGAAGAAGACAAATCAATCATCATCATCAACTCAACTTGGAAGTTTGTCGGAAGCAGAAAGTCAACCTTTCGTCCGAGACTTGACACCAACGTTTGAAGCCATGGCGAACAAGTCACTCCGCGAGTTCTCAGCTCCCACTATGGACAACATTCGTACTGGACCAGCTGCGGACATCGAAGGAGCTTTTGAGCTCAAGCCCGTGCCGATCAACATGGTGCAAGCAAGCCGGTTCGTGGGAAGGCCCATGTAGATGCTAGTGCTCATCTCCAACACTTCCTGGAGATTTGTAGCACATTCACTATCAAGGACGTCCCCAGAGATGCTATACTACTTCGCCTCTTCCCATTCTCACTCTTGGGGAGAGCGAAGCAGTGGTTCTACGCCAATAAGGAGAAGAATACTACGTGGGCACTATGTTCCACCAATTTCTTGGCGAAGTTCTTCCCCATGGGCAAGACAAATGCTCTTCATGGGAAGATATCAAGCTTTCAGCAACATCATGATGAGACTGTCCCAGAAGCTTGGGAGCACTTTCAAGACTACATCCTCGAATGTCCTCATCATGGCATGGAGAATTGGTTACTTATGCAGACATTCTACCATGGGCTCAGCAACAGCACACGTGAGACAATGGATGCTGCTGCTGGTGGTGCATTCTTATCACTCACTATTCCTCAAGCCACAGCTCTTGTGGAGAAGATGGCATCTAACCAAGGTTGGAGTGAAGAAAGAACTCAGACCCGCAAGAGAAGTGGAGGAATGCACCAGCTGAAGGAGGTAGACATGCTGTCTGCCAAAATGGACCTGTTAATGAAGAGGCTCGATGAGAGAACCACAGAGAAGAAGGAAGTCATGCATATACATGATGCTCGCATGACATGTGAAGAGTGTGGAGAGACTGGGCACACAAAGTGCTAACCGCCCGAGTTGAAGGAGGACATGAACTACCTCAACAACAACAACAACAACAACAACAACTATCATCCTCAAGGAATCAAGGTTGGAATCGAGCGAGGCCTAACTACTCGAGGCAATTATTCGTGCAACTATCAAGGTAACAACTCCTCCTACAATAATTACAACCAGCCGCCTTTGAGAAAGTTAGTGCCGAATCAAGGCAAGTTGATGGACAACCTGTCCAAGAAGCTGACATCAAATGACAAGGTCCTAGAGACACTCAGCAACAAAATGGATGGCTTTTCCAATGCCATCAAGAGTCAGCTTAGCTTCAACAAGATACTTGAGTCGCAGGTACAACAGCTTGTCAACCTTGCTCCCTCCGCCGGCCAAGGTAAACTGGCAGGACAACCGAAAGAGCTCGAAACTGCAAACCTTGTTGATATATTCAATGTAGAAGACAGCTGGAGTAACCCATCGAAGGGATCATGGATTGACTCAACTCTGCCAATCAAGAAGGGCGATCCAGGGAGGCCAGTTATTCCGATCTCCATTGGAAGTACCAACTTTAATGAGGCAATCTGTGACTTCGGTGCAAGCATCAACATTATGCCAAGAGTAATATATGAGAAGCTATTCGATGCCCCTTAGCATACACAACCATGTGCTTACAAACTTGCGTGATCGATCCACTCCGTGTTCCTTTGGGAATACTAGAAGATATATGTGTACGAGTGGGCAACTCATATGTTCCGGCAGACTTCGTGGTAGTGGATACAGGCAGTGATGAAAGGTCCCCTATCATTCTGGGATGACCATTCCTGAACACTGCTAGAGCTATTATGTATGCCAACACTGCCAAGATCATCTTCAACGTCAAGGGCAAGAGAGAGACCTTCTTCTTCAAGAATAGAGTGCTGCAGTTCCCAGCACACCCTCATCAGCAGAACAATGAGAAGAAGAAGAACCCAGCTAAGAAGAGCAAAGATAAGAAGACCAAGAAGACGGAGACAGTGAGGATGGTCACTGCAGTCCACAAGGAGCATGACCACTTACTCAAGTCCCCACGTCTGATCAAGAAGGATGACCCAGGTGTCCCAACCATTCAATGCTCCATCAACAGAAGCTCTTTCAATAAAGCTGTCTGTGACACCGGATCGGGCGTCAACATTATGGCCAAGGTAACCTATGAATATCTATTTGGCACTATGCCTTTGGAGCCCACCTATGCACAAACCGCGAGATGGCGCATCGACATTCCGCTTCGTCGAAGGAGAAGTGAAGGACGTCCTCATCCAGATAGATGACCATTATATCCCCACAGACTTCCTAGTCATCGATATGGGAGATGATTATGATCCTCCAATCATCCTAGGGAGACCATTCCTGAACACCACCAGAGCTATCATCTATATTGGAACAGGAGAGATTCATTTCCACTTCCCCACTGAGAAGGTACGTAGCTACTTCAACAATAATTATATAATCACTGAGGAGCCCAAGAAGAACAGCAAGGAGAAGGCATCGTACCCGTCCGCGAACAAGAAGAACATCACTACCGATGGATGGGCCGACTATGAGGGAGAAGTGTCTAGATATGAAGATCGGTACCCGAAGAGAAGAACATTATAGAAGAAGAAGAGGTACTACCAACAGAAGAGAAACAAGTGGTCCAAGAAGCTTCCTCCTCAAGGTCACCCTCTCCAACAAAGAAGGTGTGGAAGATAAAAGAAAAATCAGAATCAATTCCTACACAAGAGGCGATGTCATCGAGGCGCCACCAATGCGCCCTTGAAAAATGAGCGAACATGACAAGTCCCGTTCGGAGGACTTAAAACCACCGAACGCCGCGCCAAGAGGTAACTTGGTATTTATCAGCATTTCCTTTTTAGTATTGCATTTTTCCTTAGCATATTTATTTTCCTACTAGCATCTTAGTTGCACCTTTACTCTTTTATCTCTGCATTAGAAAAGAAAATAAAGATGTTGAGCATTTGCATACAGAAAATTGTTAAGCCCCATGTGGATAATCATTCACCGTGGTGGCACAAAAATAATTTTTCAAAGATATTTATCTTCCTATGTCTCGCATTCCTTAATTAATAAAAAGATAAAAATATTTCTTGAGATCCCGTTAGAATAACTTTAAGTTAGGATGTTCTAGACGACCAAGGCCTAGCGGTTTTATCACTAATGCTTAATCGCCCACAAGCTTTGTTGTCTATTTGAGCTTCATGGAACATCAAGGATCAAGAAGAGCTAACAGCAAGCGAGAGGACATCCAGGTCCCCGTCGAGTGCTGCCCGCGACACTTGAACGCTGTCTCCAACAAAACTATCTACGACACTCCAGAGGACTAGAACATCTTCACCGCCTATCAGCAACATCAGCAGACTATGTCAACATCCAGCTTGGGGGAGAGCATCCCCCGTGTACCAAGCTAAGTGTTCTCAACTTATCTATTTATGCCTTATTAGAGTGCGCTTTGTTAAACCAACTAAAAAAGATGCATAACCATAGAAACCCAGAAAGATTTCCTTATCTATCCTTTTCTACTTTTGGAGAGCTCTTGCAATCTGTCTTTAAAATGATCCCTAGAATAAACTCTACATGGAGATGATGAATAGTTGCTCTACCGTAATTCCTTTCAAGTACCTAGTTTTCAACCTTGCACTCTCCCGAGTTTTGGACACAACCGTTTAGATTTAAGATTTGCTCAACCCGAAACTTGTGGGTAGCAAACACTTGATCTAAGTCTAGGTGGTTGACGGGTATGATATGGGAAGGTTTTGAGTCAGTGTCCATCTTGTTCCTAGAGATACTAGAGTTCTGAGAATTTACCCGTGAAAATATTAAATTCCCGTATGATGAGTTCCTTTATGATGAGAGTTCAAATTCCTACCACAGCCATATATTCATGCTTACTAGATTAGGAAAACCCATCTGTTTATATAGATCATATTGTAGGCATTGAGTGTAGTCTTTATAGGCATTGAGTGTGGTTATGCTGTGGACCCATAAGGAATCAGTCATGCAGTTAAAGTCAACACTATGTGCTCTCCATCCATTGATCTATGCTACTTCTGTCCTCAGAAGCATGCACCCATTTTATAACTACTACATTCATTCTGTGCTACTTCTGTTCCTCGAAGTACCACCCACATATAGATCCACATCCACCACATATTGTGCTATCTCTACCCTGGAGATACGCACCTATGCTGCTCCTACCCTAGGAGTACGCATCCATCCATCCATCCATCCACATATACATACGCCATTCATTTCACTTCATCCAGAAGGTTCTACTCCTATCCTGGGAGTGAACATCTAGAAATAATCATCGCTGTTCCATTGCCTACATAAAAGCTCCAGTCATTATCATTTCAAGTTATACACTCCCCGTTACTAAAGTTTTGTTTCCAGAGGATTGGTTGCTAAAAAAAAAGAGAGAAAAAAGAAAAGAAAGAAAGAGTAGCCAAGTCCTTCCATTCAAGAAGTTTCAAGGTTTTCGAATAAAGGGAGTCATGTTATCCTCAAAAGGAGCAAGTGTAGAAGTAGATGTTCACCAAGTGATTACCCCCACAATCATTTCCTTATCACCATCATTCCATCATCATCCTATCATCATCTCATCCATTCCATTTCCTCATTCACATGCACATATGATTTTATTATTATTTTAGTTCCTATTGGATCCATGTCTTAACTGTGCAATATATGCAAGTGAGTTTGAGTGTCTCCCCACCTATGAGCTCCACATAAGCCTATTAGAAGTAGGGTGAGAGAGAGAAGGCACTTTCCACTATGCCTTAGTTCCACAAATACCACATATTTTGAGAGAAGAGAGAAGGCATACACTACTCATGCCTTGGAAAGGATCCAGAAATACCACAAATGAGAGACCTAAAAGGTTCATACAAGGAACTCTGAGTTTTATTTCAAAACCTTGCAAAAACTCCGGGATAATAGTTGATCAAAGAGCGAGAAACATGGCGCTTGACTTGACCATTCTATCTTTCAACTACTCAAGGCCCAAGTGACGGTTACAAGCCCCATGGTGAAAGGTAATATGAGTAAGTTTTGAGTCAGAATAAGTTCACTCTAATCCGGAGGAGAGTTCTTGTTTGAACGCATGTGTACTTGTGAGGAGTGAAAGCATTGTAGCAACTCCTGATCCATCACTGAGTCTATCTTTGCTCAGAGACGAGCAAAAGGTAAGCTTGGGGGAGTTTGTTGACGGTAGTTAAGTAACAATTTTATACCATCAACATAGCAAGAGAAAGGACTAATATAAGTTCACCAGTTAGATATAGGGGTTACACTGACAGAATTCCACGAGTTTTGGTGATTGTCTATTTCTCGCGGGGGTTATCGAAAAGAGAACCAAAGGAGGCCCACATGTCATGATTACATAGAGATAAAGACCGAACGGGTAAAATTGTATACTCTAGAAGACTCCGAGAAGGCGACACCCGAAAGCGGGGCCCACTGGCATAGACCGGGGCGGCCGACTCCCTCTTGGGGCGGCCGACTCCCCTCAACCAATCGGGTTGAGGCTCGCGGATCCCGCCTCCACCGCCTTTGAGGATGAATAATTATCGTCCATTTAGGTCGGTTTGATCCGATGGTCGTGGTGCATCCTAGGGGGCTATATATTCGAGCCCCTAGCCCCGGGTGAAACCCTAATTCATTCTCTCTTCATTCATCTCGAGAGGATTCGAGAAGCCGAGCCACCATCTCAATTAGAGCTCCATAGTTTAGTAGCATAGCTACATAGGAATAGATCTAGAGGGAATCAAGCATAGCTTGGATTCCGGATCTCGTCGAGTTCTCGGTAATTCCCCTCTACATTCTTGTAATATTCATCATTGTTCGTGATACTATGAGTAGTACTTTATTCTATTCTATTATATCAGACTTGACTTTACTCTATTTGATTATGTTCTCAATTATATCGTTCTTAGTTTACTTTGATTATATGTTTAGCATAGTTGGACTAGAATTATGTTTATGCATAGGATCGTATAGAGCTTGCTCATTAGGCCAATGGGTGAGTGATAGATATTGTGTGGGCATGGTGCCTGGAACGTATTTATCTACGATTGCACCCTATATTTCGGATCGTGAGGTAGATCGCGGGAGTGACAGTCCTGTTGAGTCCTTTGTAGCCCTTCTCCCGAGTATAGGTCTAGCAGAATACCCCTATTACATTGAAGTTATTGCTACGTCTCTAGTCTTCTCTGGTAATATCACTATGCATAGATGTAACCTTTTCCCGCCATAATTGCTAGATGTTCTTACACTAATCATTGTATGCTTTGACTTTATAGTTAGAATAACATAGGATTATACCCTAGATCATCCTAGTCCATGCTAGTGTTATAAGCTTAGAGTGCTAAGTTGAGATGGTCATTGTTACTATCATTTTATGTGGCTAAATGCTCTCATTTATCTTATGTCATTTATCATTCATTCCTATATTTTATGTGACACTTACCCTGTATGAGATGATCGATACAGACAAGGTTAAGCTCTCTATTATTGCATGTGCATTGCTCATCACTCATTATCTAGTGCATTCCCTTCCCAGTGGTAAAATTATAAATAACGATACCTGGATTACTCCTGGTTAAAATGCTACAATGGTATTATCTGTGCGCTTGCGGATCACATATTTATTACTAGGAGCAGTTGCATTTATTAGTACCAGCATTTCTTGGCGCTGTTATCAGGGATGGACTTCTATTCTATCTTTTGGTGATTGCGTTAACAAATGCCAACAGTGGTCACGCCAAGAAACGCCAAGGTGATAGTCGTGTTCTAAAGATATTATCCGCAAGTGCACGGATCTATCATTGTAGCATTTCACCCGGAAGTATGTCAGGGTATCGTTATTTATATTTTCCCAAAGGAAGGCATGGTGTAAAATAGCTCTAGCACATGGATATGGTACTTCATATCATTGAAATAAGCCTTAGTGCTATGCAGGGGTAAGATAAATGGTAATTTGAGGATAGTGGACACACACTTGGTCTTCACTCAAGGATAAAGAGAAATAAGGAACAAAAGAAACGGAAAGAATAAAGAATAAATCTACTGGGAGCTGGTTGGTCGTATACAGCTAAGCGTAGAATAGCTAAGTCACATGTTATATAGAGTTAGAGACAAGTCAGAGCCTAGAGTAACAGGGAGACCCCCGCAGCTGGTCTGCCAGCCGATAGAGGCATTTACGAACACCTACACGACATGCGGACGTGGGGGATTACGAGGGACGGACAGGGCTGTCACCACCTGCCGTCTACCCCTTGACCGTGGCATGCCATCATATTCGAAGGCCCTCTCGCATCCGGACACCACGCCCGCATACTAGAGAACTACCTATGCTCCCCAGGACTCCCACCCTACGGATGGACGAGCTAGAACATAGGCAAACTCGAAAGAACATCGTACCGTTACTTCATTCTCATCATGGACTCTAATTCTATAGAACATATGAACGATGAAGAACAGGGATGAACATGCTATGAACTGATCATATGAACTAGGCTCTAGTTCATATGCATCAACATGAACATGATCAAGACTATGCTCTAGTTCATACACTAAGCAATATATAAAGTATAAGAACTTGAACAAGGAAGAACACTCCATAGATGATTACCAAGATGTATCTCTTCTTCCTAGGAGACAAGCTCTCCTTGGTAGCTTTCCTAGCTCCAACACTACTAGCACTAAGCTAAGGAACAAGTGGAGATGAGGGAGAGAGAGACCAAATGAATGTGTGTGTGTAGAATGGATTTCTTCTCCCCTTTTATATCTTGGTTAGGTCGATTTAGGGGCAGATTTGGAAAGAACACCAGCGCACCGCCCTCCTCTGCCATCAATGTACTAACCTCCAGCCGGCCTGCCCCACATGGCAGAGGGGAGGGCGCGAGCGCGCCCCTGGCGCGGCCGCGCCAGGGTGCTGCCTCCCCCTGACCGACTTTGTCAGGTCGGTTCCCCCTTGGGCCTGCGCCGTGTTGGTTTGGTGTTTCGGCCCATTCTGGTCCCGAGGTGGCCCTTCTCCTCTTTGGGTTGGTTTGGCGCTTTCCAGAAAGCGCCTTTTTGGTATTTAATCCCTGCACTTTCATATGATTCCTGCAATGACAGTATATTTCCTAGTGCACGTGGATTTGGGTTAGTTGCACATGTATATGCATATAGGAATATATAATTCATCCTTTTTCATGTCTAATTGGCAGTATAAAATCGTCGATAAGGACCGCCAACACTTGCCTTGCCTTGTACATCGGGCGTGGGTGGAGTGCCGGCTTGTCGACATCCTCCACACTTGTACCTCGATGGACATCTTGCTAATTGGAGTAAGAGTTCGTGTTTACCCTATGGTTCTAAGTTCTTAAGTAAGTTATCTTTGTTCGCTTTATACTTACGGGTTCGTCGTTCGTCCTTGTGGCGAGTACTCTAGTAGAAGGACCCCGGAGACAAGTAAGCCTTGAGCTCACGCTAGAGTAGTAGTTATAGCATAGACGTGGTGTCTAGGCTAGACACTACCTTCGTTTGCCTCGTGCCCCATGGTTGAGGTGGTAGGCGGCAGGTGGTGACAGCCCTGTCCATCCCTCATAATCCCCCACGTTCGGGTTTGACGTAGAGCCATAGGCCGGCAACGCTTGGCAGACCAAGTGCTATCCGGTGCCCGAAGTAAGTCTATCGCGGCAAAGTTACCTTCACTTAGGATCTTCCCATAGAAAACCTCATTACCCAAGCTACTCTCCATCTCACCTCTTTGGGAGAACTAGTTAGGAGACTTCTTACACACCGTTCCTTGTGGAAAATATGATACCCTGAATACTTCCGGGTGAAGTGCTACAACGGTACTTTCCGTGCACTTGCGTACTTTTCTGTTTGCGTTAAAAAATACCAACAGTGGTCTCATCATCATCATCACTCTCATCATCACTATCGGGTGGAGGTTGTACCTAAGTGGCCTTGGCCATGAAGCAAGATGATGGAGCACCAAATAGAGAAAGCTTCTCTTGAATGGCAATGCTTGCGTGCCCCTTCTTCTTCTTCTTCTTGGAATCATCATCATCATCACTTGAGGAAGATGAATCACTCTCCCAAGTTGCCACATGAGATTCACCCTTCTTCTTGTGGTGGGAGGAGTCATTCTTCTCCTCCATCTTCTCTTGCTTCTTCCTCTCCTTCTTCATGGCATCTTCATCATCACTTGCATAGGGACACTTGGCAATGAGATGATCCTTGCTATTGCACCGAAGCACTTCATGGGAAGGTCACTTGACTTGGATGAGCTTTTCTTGCCCTTGGACCGGTACCCCTTCTTCATGAGCTTCCCCATTCTCTTCACAAGGAGTGCCATTTGTTCACTGACTTCTTCTTCTTGTCCACTTGAGCTAGAGCATGGCTCATCTTCACTTGAAGACTCTTCCTTCTTCCTGCCCTTGCTCTTGGATGATGTGGCCTTGAATGCCACACTCTTCTTGTCATCATCCTTCTTCTCACTTTCCTTCTTCTTCTTCTTCACCAACTCTTCCTTCTCATGATCTTCTCTAAACTCATCATCAGCCATGACTTCTTGAAGGACTTGGTTGGGTGTAGGCTTCTCCCTCATGGTTGTTTTCACCATGACGGTCTTCAACATGTCAAATCTCTTGGGGAGGCACCTCATGAACTTGGTGGAGAATTGTGTATCTTTGATCTCTTCTCCAAGTCCCTTAAGCTCATTGATAATGACTTGGAGCCTATGGAACATCTCCGGCACACTCTCATCTTCCTTCATTGAGAAGCTTGCAAACTTCTCTTGCAACATGTAGGCTCTTGCGGTCTTCACACTTTCGGTGCCCTCATAAGCTTCTTCTAGCTTCTTCCATATGTCATGCGCCACCTCAAGATTCTTGATGAGCTCAAAAGCTTTATCATCAAGTGCCTCATGGAAAGCACTCACGGCAACATCATTTGCTTGTTGCTTCTTCTCTTCGGCCGGTGTTGGCACCGCACCCTCAACAAGCTCAAAATTTGTTTCCACCACTTTCCACACCTCAAGGTTGATTGACTTAAGATGACTCTTCATCTTGAGCTTCCACTTGGCATAGTCATCACCATGAAATGATGGTGCCTTCTTGGTGTGGTTGATATACAAAACCAATGCCATTGCTTCACCGTAGGATGTTAATCCAACTCAAACAAACGATGCCTGGCTCCGATACCACGTGAAAGGTCACAATGGCTAGAGGGGGGTGAATAGCCTAATAAAATTTCTAGCAAAACACTAGACAACAATTTAGATAGCAAGGCGGCAAATGTGCAAAGCTAAAGCTTCGACTACTCTATGCAAGTTGTCCTAAACAAAGCTAGGCTACTCAATCCAATTGCACAACAACCACGGTGAACAAGCTACACAATGAAGGTTCACCGAAACCGAACAAGCAATTCTACCCACAAGATTTAGACTACACAAAGAGTGGTTCCCGACTGACCACAACAAGCAATTCTGACCCACGCGGTTTTAGTCTACATAAGTAGAGGTACGCGGCCAACCTCACAAGCAATTCTACTTTGCGGGAATGTAATGAGAGGATGAAGGTTTATACTGCTGTGAAGAGTAGAAGATGGTCAATCACCGGTGTAGAAGCCAATCACCTAGAGAGCTCAAGCACAAGCACAAAGGAGGTCGAAGCCTCGGCAATCACAAATCAACACAATGATTTTTTACCGAGGTTCACTTGCTTCCCGGCAAGCTACTCCTCATTGTGGCGATACACTTGCTTGGTGAGTTGCCCGCTCAATTGGCTCGGTGCCAAAGCCCCCAATGGGGAGCCGCAATCTCCACACAAGACAAGGATCCATAAGCCACGAGCAATCCACTAGAGTATCCTTTCGTGAACTCCCACGAGGAAGGATCAAGAACCCCTCACAAGAACCCTGTTGACATTTCTTAGCGCAATCACCAACGATAGATAAAAAGTCTATCCCCGGCAACGGCGCCAGAAATGCTTGTTGGCATTTCTTAATGCAATCACTAGAATTGTTACATCCTAGTGGTCACGCCAAGAAACGCCAGGGTTGATAGTCGTGTTCTAAAGATATTATCCGCAAGCGCATGGATCTATCATTGTAGCATTTCACCCGGAAGTATTTCAGGGTATCGTGATTTATATTTTCCCAAAGGAAGGCATGGTGTAAAATAGCTCTAGCACATGGATATGATACTTCACATCATCGAAATAAGACTTAATGCTATGCAGAGGTAAGATGAACGGTAATCTGAGGATAGTGGACACACACCTGGTCTTCCCTCAAAGATAAAAAGAAACAAGGAATAAAAGAAACGGAAAGAATAAAGAATAAATCTACTGGAGCTGGTTGGTCGTATGTTGCTAAGCGTAGGTTAGCTAACTCACATGTTATACAGGGTTAGAGGCAAGTCAGAGCCTAAAGTAACAGGGGAGACCCCCGCACTGGTCCGCCACCCGATAGAGGCATTTACGAACTCCTACACGACATACGGACGTGGGGGATTACAAGGGACGGACAGGGCTGTCACCACCTGCCGCCTACCCCTCAACCGTGGCATGCCGTCATATTCGAAGGCCCCCTCATATCCGGACACCACGTCCGCATACTAAGGAACTACCTATGCTCCCCCAGGACTCCCACCCTACGGATGGACGAGCTAGAACACAGGCAAACCCGAAAGAACATCGAACTGTTACTCCACTCTCCTCAGAGACTCTAATCCTATAGAACATATGAACAATGAAGAACAGGGATGAACACGCTATGAACTGATCATATGAACTAGGCTCTAGTTCATATGTATCAACATGAACATGATCATGACTATGCTCTAGTTCATACACTAAGCAACATATAAAGTATAAGAACTTGAACAAGGAAGAATACTCCATAGAGATTTACCAAGATGTATCTCTTCTTCCTAGGAGACAAGCTCTCCTTGGTAGCTTTCCTAGCTCCAACTACTACTAGCCCTAGGCTAAGGAACAAGTGGAGGTGAGGGAGAGAGAGACCAAATGAAATGTGTGTCTTGGAAAAGCTTGAATCTCCCCTTTTATATGTTGGTGGAGGTCGGTTTGAGCCTGAAATGGAAGGAACACCGCGCACCAACCTCCCTTAGCATTTAATGTACCGCCTCCAGCCGGCCGGTCCTACCTAGCAGTTGGGGTGGAGCGAGCGCACCCCTGGCGCGGCCGCGCCAGGGTGCCGCCGCCCCCTGACCGCCTTTGGGTGGTCGGTTGTGGAGTGGGCCTGGGCCGTGCTGGTTTGGTGTTTTAGCCCAGTTTTGGTCCTGAAGTGGCCCATCTCCCTTTGGGGTGGTCTGACGCTTTCCAGAAAGCGCCTTTTCGATATTTAATCCCTGCACTTTTAATTGATTCCTGCAATGACAGTATATTTCCTAGTGCACGTGGATTTGGGTTAGTTGCACATGTATATGCTTATAGGAATAAATAATTCACCCTTTTTCTTGTCTAATTGGTGGTATAAAATCGTCGATAAGGACCGCCAACAAGATCCCCCAAGCTTACCCTTTGCTCGTCCCGAGCAAAGTTCAGCCTTAGGTTGTTGATCAGGAGTTGCTACTATGCCGATCATGAGTCAAGTGTACCAAGCATATAAGCAAGATTTCTACCAGAATTTGAATAAATTGGCATGACTGCTCACCCTGTTATTATCTCAAGATAGAATGGGGCTTTCCAGCTTTCTCGCGTCTTGGGAAATTGCAAGATAGAACAGATTCACAAGCATTGCTTATCATCTACCCAAGATCAACCAAGTCTCCGAAGGTTTTGAAAGTTTTGTAAAATAAACTCAAGTTCCTCGAATGATTCTCTCAATCGCTCAAAAGTGTTTGTACCTCACCAAAGGCATTATGTTTTTGCCTTTCTTTCTAACCTACTACTATGGCTGAGAGTGAGGTTTTGGGTAGGTATGAAAGGTGGCTAAGCTTGGATCACAAAGAGTTGGTGAAGTCAAGGAACGAACCGTCCGAGATTAAGACCATACACTTTGATTGAGATTTGTGCAAGTGTGTGAGGTTGAATGATTCCTATCTCTAAATGTTTTTGGTACTCCAGGCATCATGACTCCTCTTTATTGGTGGAGGGAAAAAATTGAGAGAGTATGGGCTTGATTTGAAAAACTAAGATTTTTCTTTTCTTTCTTTCTTTTTTCCCTTTTTCTTTTCTTTTCTTCTTTTCTTTCTCTCTTTTTTTTGAACGGGAGACTAACTGGGATTCCCGTTTGTCTACTTTGAAGCTTTATTATTGCCCCTTGGCTTTCATCATCATCATATTTTTTTTTGAACAAGAGATGCTAATGCCCAATACTCTCTTTCAGATACGATGAAAAATTTTTGGCGGGAAGGAGTCATGATGAAAGAACGAGGAGTAGTTTTTGATGGATGATGAATACGGGATGCGCGATCCTCAGTGTAAGGGTCGGCATGCTTTTGTTTTGAAGAAGGTGCGCGGGTCAAGAGTTGGCATATTTGGGTGGATTGGATGAGAAGTTAGGATGCGCAACTCGCAGTGTACAGGTCGGCAAAATTATTTGGTGGGTGCAAGTGAATCTCAATCGTGAGTGTAAGACCATAATCTTGCGGAGGTTACAGACTTCTAGTGATCAAGCATCATATGACTACTGGTTTTTTGAAATGAGTTTGACAGCTACGTCATATGGCCTTGGTAGGTATTTCAAAATCATTGAGGAACTTTTGTTTTGATAGTTTTGAAAAAAATAAAAACTCCAGAAGTCAGGTTTTCACCCAGGACAGAGTCATAGCGTTGCTCGTGGCACTATATCATACCCGGCAATAACTTAGATAGGATCTAGCCTATGCAACCCACTAAGCTCAAGTTTTCAAGGATAAGACATTTTAGCCAATAAACTCAAACTTAGGAGAAAGCCTGATTATAAACAAGGTACAAGCGAGTCACGAGACAGAGCAACTTTTCATCATTTCAACAAGGGTAGAATTAGATACTTCTATGACGCATATGTATAGGAAATGATGAAGCATTTTTTTTAAAAAAATGCATAAGTGTTAGTGTGGTACATACCCTTTTGTTGGGGGTCCTCCCCCAAGCTTGCTTGGAAATGGGGACCTTTTTCAAAATTATTTTGAGGTAACAACTTTATTTTATTTTATTTGGAGTCTGTTGTCAGGACTTCCTTATGATTGAGGACCATCCTGCAGGGTTAGTTCATAGCATACTACCAATATTCCTACTAGTAATCTATCTCAATGGTCGACAAGTCGACCAGGGTAAACTAGCAACCTAAGCTCCATGCTCAAGCTACAAGTTTATGGAACATGCTAAGCTTGAACATGTTCCAAAACATCAAACTAAGCGGGAACAGGGATAGCAAGGTAGAACTTTATTTGGCAGACTAAGTAACCATTATTGAAATGAAATACTTATAAAATAACTTACCGATTATCCTCGTCGGTCGGGCTCACGCTTTATAGTCCGTGATGCAAGACTTTTCTCCCCGCTCAATTCGAGCTCGATGATGGGGCAACCGTCTCAGGAGAAGTAGACGGTGGTGCCTGCTTGGGTCTCCACACCATTTTTGGTGGTGTGGTGACAATTGGTGGAGACGGTGGTTGATCATCCTCTTTTGGAGGTGCTTGTATTTTCTCCACCCTCAACACCTTTGTCTCCTCTTTAAGGACAACTTTTGGTGCCCCAGAGGTTTTGAGTGGGGTTGGTTTTGCCTTTGTTTCCACTCTTTCTTGGGCCGGAGCCTTGCCCTTGTTCTTCTTCTCTTCGGGTTGCGCAGGAACGGCTTCCGATTTTGTTTCTTTTGTAGGAGCCTTCTTTCTACCCTTCTTTTCTTTTGGCTCCTGTTCTTTCTTTTTCTTCTGTTTTTGTTCCTGGGTACCCTTTGCTTTCTGCGGCTCTGGCCTTTGTTCCCAGATAATATTGGGAATCCGATTCGCACCAAGAGGTCGGATTTCAACTTCCGTGACCTCTCTTGTGGTTGGCTCATACTTGATGCGAATCATGTTGCACTCCTCCATCTTCCGTGGCCGGAAGTGGAACTTCTCCTCACTCCCATTGATGTTGAACTGGATTTCTCCAGCTCCAACATCAATCTGTGCTCCAGCGGTACTGAGGAATGGTTGTCCCAATATAAGTGGTGATTCTTTGGTGGCCTCCATGTCGAGTACCACGAAATCCACTGGGATGAAGTATCCTCTAATCTTCACAGGAATATCTTCAGCTATTCCCGCTGGGTAGCGTAAGGAGGAGTCCGCTAATTGGAGTGTGATCGTTGTTGGTGACAGCCTTGTATAATTTAGCTTGTCAAATACCGTCTTGGGCATGACACTGACGCTGGCACCAAGATCACAGAGTGCGTGGTCGAACTGCTGTCCTCCAATGGAGCAAGTGATAGTGGGGGCATCCTGGGTCCTTCTTCTTCTCGGGTAGATCATTTAGGATTGCCGCACTACATTCTTCTGTGAGTTTGACCACAGCTGTGGATGGTAGTGGTCGCTTGTTGTTGATGATGTCTTTGATGTACTTGGCGTAAGAAGGTACATGTAAGACGTCCATGAGCGGGACGCTCACATGTACTTTCTCGACCATCTCAACAAATCGAGCGAACTGATCATTCACAGCTTGCTTTCTTGTCCTTGTGGCGAATGGCAGATGTGTTGTATCTGGATAATCCAGGGTCGTCCCTGATTCTGCCTCGCCTTGTGGTTCGGCAGATGAAGGTTCTTCTTGCTGTGGTGCTGCTTGTTTCCTGGCTGCTTGTTTAGGATATGGTGGATCACGAGTGGCCTTACCGCCTCTCGTGGTCACCGAATTAACATTTTCAAAAGTACTAGCAGCTTGATCCGACGTTTTGCCATTAGGATCAACAGGAACATCAGAAGCAATTTGAGCTAGCTGTCTTTCTATCTTTTTGTTAAAGCTCAACTGATTCTTGACAGCAGAAGTTAAACCTTCTATCTTTGTACTGATGCTCTCTAGGATTTTGTCATTGGCCAGCATCTTTTTGGTGAGGTTTTTGTTGATCTTTGCTTGGCCAAGGACTAAATCCTTGAGAGAAGGCTGATTCGAATTGTAATTTGCGGAGTAGTTCGAATTACCTTGATTCTGTGGACGGGACTGATTCGAATTGTAATCTGCGGAGAAGCTTCTTCACGGGTTTCGGGGCAATCATTCCCCGAATGTCCATCATTGCCACAGACCTCGCACGTTATGCGAGATTCTATGGCTTTGACAAAGGTCTTGGATGTATCTCCGGTTGCTCTTTCATCAAACTTTTGCGGGAGCAAGTCTATTTTTGCGGCCGCGCGCCTTCGTCTCCTTCACGGGGTGCGAGCCTTTTTGTTGCTTGGGTGGGGCCCTTTCTTCCCCCCAAGCTTGGTTTTCTACCATTTTGTTGATTAACGCCGTGGCGTTATCAACGATGAGTGATAGAAATGCGCCTCCAAATTGCAAAGCATCGAGGTGCCCTTTTGACATGGGCGTAAGCCCATTGTAAAAGTTTTGGAGCACCAGCCATTCCTCCATCCCATGATGAGGACAGTCCAGAATGAAGCTTTGGAGCATTTCCCAAGCTTCAGGAATGGGTTCCATCTGCGTTTGCTGGAAATTGGCAATTCTTCCCCTCAGAGCATTTGTTTTGCCCATGGGGAAGAACTTTGCAAGGAATGCCATGGAGCATTTGCCCCACGTGCTCACAGCCTCTTTGTCCTTATAGAACCACCGCCGCCTTCCCTACGAGGGAGAAGGGAAACAAATGAGCTCGATGACGTCAGCTTCAATGTCCTTAATGACGACAGTGTCACAGAGCTCCAAGAAACGCTGCAAGTGAGCGTTGGCATCCTCATTGGGGAGACCACAAAATGGAATCCCCTGCACCATGGTGATCAGGCCAGTCCTTAGCTCAAAGTTTTTGTCCGCCACGTTGACAACGGGCCCAGTGGGTACGTTGGCAACAACGGGAATGGAGAATTCGTGAAGAGTCTTCTGAGCCATTGGGATGGTTGCTGAAGGTGCAGAAATGACCGGTTCGGCTGCCGACGGAGTAGCAGAAGAAGGAGTAGCTCTAGGCTTCTTCTTCCTTAGGAGTGCCTCCAGATTTGGATGGAAATTGTCTGGCAGGGAGAAACCGGACATACACTATCCTATTTTCACCCACAACAGGAGAAAACATAAAAGTTAGCCTGCACAGACCTTGGACTATTTCTAATGAAGTTATATCCATGCCATGCTAGATTATTTTAACCAATGCTTTCCCCGGCAACGGCGCCAGAAATGCTTGTTGACATTTCTTAGCGCAATCACCAACGATAGATAAAAAGTCTATCCCTGGCAATGGCGCCAGAAATGCTTGTTGGCATTTCTTAATGCAATCACTAGAATTGTTACATCCTAGTGGTCACGCCAAGAAATGCCAGGGTTGATAGTCGTGTTCTAAAGATATTATCCGCAAGCGCACGGATCTATCATTGTAGCATTTCACCCAGAAGTATTTCAGGGTATCGTGATTTATATTTTCCCAAAGGAAGGCATGGTGTAAAATAGCTCTAGCACATGGATATGATACTTCACATCATCGAAATAAGCCTTAATGCTATGCAGGGGTAAGATTAACGGTAATCTGAGGATAGTGGACACACACTTGGTCTTCCCTCAAAGATAAAAAGAAATAAGGAATAAAAGAAACGGAAAGAATAAAGAATAAATCTACTGGAGCTGGTTGGTCGTATGTTGCTAAGCGTAGGTTAGCTAACTCACATGTTATACTGGGTTAGAGGCAAGTCAGAGCCTAAAGTAACAGGGAGACCCCCGCAGCTGGTCTGCCAGCCGATAGAGGCATTTACGAACTCCTACACGACATACGGACGTGGGGGATTACAAGGGACGGACAGGGCTATCACCACCTGCCGCCTACCCCTCAACCGTGGCATGCCGTCATATTCGAAGGCCCCCTCGTATCCGGACACCACGCCCGCATACTAAGGAACTACCTATGCTCCCCCAGGACTCCCACCCTACGGATGGACGAGCTAGAACATAGGCAAACCCGAAAGAACATCGAACCGTTACTCCACTCTCCTCAGAGACTCTAATCCTATAGAACATATGAACAATGAAGAACAGGGATGAACACGCTATGAACTGATCATATGAACTAGGCTCTAGTTCATATGTATCAACATGAACATGATCATGACTATGCTCTAGTTCATACACTAAGCAACATATAAAGTATAAGAACTTGAACAAGGAAGAATACTCCATAGAGATTTACCAAGATGTATCTCTTCTTCCTAGGAGACAAGCTCTCCTTGGTAGCTTTCCTAGCTCCAACTACTACTAGCCCTAGGCTAAGGAACAAATGGAGGTGAGGGAGAGAGAGACCAAATGAAATGTGTGTCTTGGAAAAGCTTGAATCTCCCCTTTTATATGTTGGTGGAGGTCGGTTTGAGCCTGAAATGGAAGGAACACCCCGCACTGACCTCCCATAGCATTTAATGTACCGCCTCCAGTCGGCCGGTCCCACCTAGCAGTTGGGGTGGCGCGAGCGCGCCCCTGGCGCGGCCGCGCCAGGGTGCCACCGCCCCCTGACTGCCTTCGGGTGGTCGGTTGTGGAGTGGGCCTGGGCCGTTCTGGTTTGGTGTTTTGGCCCAGTTCTGGTCCCGAAGTGGCCCATCTCCCTTTGGGGTGGTTTGACGCTTTCCAGAAAGCGCCTTTTCGACGTTTAATCCCTGCACTTTTAATTGATTCCTGCAATGACAATATATTTCCTAGTGCACGTGGATTTGGGTTAGTTGCACATTTATATGCTTATAGGAATAAATAATTCACCCTTTTTCTTGTCTAATTGGCGGTATAAAATCGTCGATAAGGACCGCCAACAAACCCGGTGTGGCCTCGAATAATCACCAAGTCGAGCTCAACCACCACCCGCTGCTCCAAACCGTCTATGGTGATGGGAATCACCGAAGAGTAACAAGAATCCACAGCTCACTCGATGAACAAGTGCCTCTAGATGCAACTCTCAATGCAATGCACTTGAATCCTCACTCAAATCTCACAAGAGATGCTCATGAATCAAAGAGATGAGTGGAAGAGGAAGTCTCTTGCTCACAAATGCTCAGGAATGAAAGAAATGGCCAAGAGAACCTCCCCAACCCGTCACATGCTCTATTTATAGCCCAAGCCAAAAATAGAGCCGTTGCTCCCCACGGGCAGGGCAAATGAATGCGCCGGACGCGTCCGGAGTTCACTTGCGCCTAGCCGTTTGGTTCAAACGAAGTGCCACGTCACCATCCGCCGTTGCTCTACACTGCGCGTCCGGCGCCTTCAACCGGACGCGTCCGGCGGTCTCGCGCAGCCAAGGACCTCTCTGTGTCGCGTCCGACGTCGTCCGAACGCGTCCGGCGTGCGTCCCGCCGGCGTCCGATGCCCGCGCCAGCCCGAGGAGCTCTCTGGGTCGCGTCCGACGTCCATCTGACGCGTCCGGCCCCCGAGATCCCCGCGTCTAGCGCAGCCAATGCCAAGCAGCCCTTCAGCGCCACGTCTGGCCCTCCCACACCGCGTCTGACGCCTTCCATAAGGCACGTCCGGCGCGTGCAAAGAGGCCAGACTTGGCACAAAGTCGTCGATGAATCGCCGTCTTCGATCCAATGTGCAAACCACTTTGTCTTGGGTGCCAACTCCCGCAGTGTAGATCACATCTCAAGCACCGGAGTTAGCGTATCATCTCATGATCACGTCGACAAGTGTTAGCACTCTAGTTAGCCTCTCATGCATCATGCAAAATCACAACTAGAGGCACTTAGGACCGCGAATGAAACTGAGGAAACCCCTCTTGATAGTCGGTTATCAATCCTAAATGTGATCACACTCGCTAAGTGTCTCGATCACTAAACCGGAAAGCCCTATCAAGTATACCTTCACCTTGATCTCCATGGGCCTCCGTCGGAGCTCGATCATGCCACAAGTCCGCCTTGTCCATCATCATGATCACCATGCTCCATGTTCATCGTCACGTTGCTATATGTCTAACCACACTTAGAGCAAAGCATTAGCAACGTTTGAGCGTCATTAATAACCAAAACCAAACCGGAGCTTTCAGTACTTCACAATTATGGCCTATGTCGGCATAAATCGTTGCGGGTTATCATGAAAACGGTAATCTCAAAGCTTTTAAATGCTGAAAGGCAACTAGTTGTGGAATAGGAGAGATTTCTCTCCAACTTGTCATAGCTTTCCGATTAATCGATAGATGCATGAATGATATGTGTGTTTGATGTCTTCGGTAAGGCTTCGTTAGTATGAATTATGAATGTTCGAGCGATTGGGGATGTCAGAATCAGCTGGTGGGAATAAGGTGTTTTGTGTGACAAATGGAATGATTCCCTCTATTTCAGGGTACTTTTCGAAAGAAAATTAGAATTCATCTACTAGTTAGATTTTTCGATGCTTTCTAAAGGTACCCATGATTTATGGAGTCAAAGAAGGAAATTCTTCGGATAAAACCTCTTATTAGAGCAGATATTGAGGATTGTTGGGATAGTGCCAATACCTTGTGCTTACTTATTAGTGATATTCAACCTTGATTCCTGTCCACATACGAGATTTCCATGTGTTTTAGTTATAAAGCACTCAATCTTCTATGCGGTATTGGATGTTGTTTACGCTAGTAGATTTGCATTTGGAAACATACCAGATCATTCATGGTGTCAGGATGGTCATATATCAAGAGATCGACATATATGATTTGGTTTGATCTTGGATGTACCAAAACTCTCGCTACACTTAAGAATGGATAAGTATGGTCTAGCATGAAGAAATTGGATCATGTGTTGGTACATACTAAGTAAAGTTTGGCACGAATCCTATCGGAATAGGTGTTTTCGACAACTTTTGGTGTGAAGACCAGACAACGAGAGCATATACCTTATGCCAAGGATTGGAAATGTCGGACCTTCGATGAAGGATTTAATTAGGTCAATCAATTCTGCTCTATAAAAGGAAGAGTTTGGCGGTTTGTGGTCAAGTTCGGAGACCCTTGACCTAAGAACTTTGACTTCTACATGAGTAAATTGGAAGTTATTGACCTAGGAATTTTGATTTCTACATGAGAAGATTTGGATCCCTCTGACCTAAGAACTTTGACTTCTACATGTAAAAGTTGAAACTTCCTCCTTCGAGTTGGATAATATTGTCATGTCTATAGCCAGTTTTCCTATGAAGGGCTTTGCCAGTATCAAATTCATTTCGATTAGTCCTACTATTACTACCTACAAGTTGGTGAAGTAGTTTCCATCCCATGGAAATCTACGCTTCGCTTCCTTTGGTGGTAAACATTGTAGGGTTTTGAGGAACCATTTGATGTGTTTGAAGATGCGAATAGCAGATTCCCTTACATGTAACCCTCGATGCCTTCCATGGGTAGTTATCGATCAAGTACCACGGTAACCTGCCTTTGTGAGGCATAGTCTTGGATTTATTGTAAGAGTCTTGATACTATTCTTTATCATCATCATACTTCAGATTGATGATCAAGAAAGTGGCAACACCTAAGAGTCATGGATATAAGATGTAAGGTGTCTATGGATAGAACCTTGGAAGTGAAAGTGCTCATGGAGCCAACTAAGCAGTTAGGGATCAACCTATGGAACAAGTTAAGACAGTGGATCGCCTAACCTACTCGGCATTCCTTGCCTATGGGAGCTCCGAACCGTCTGTAAGGAATGACGAGTAGCTCACATGGATAATTTGTGGTGTGGTGTTTTGAATACCGCTGTGCCCCACTCGAGGCCACCACTACAACTCATTCTGGCGATATTTGCTAGTTGTTGATATGATTCAAAAAGGGAAAAGGCTCCACCATGGTAAAGCTAGATCATGCCAAACCCTGCCATGTAAGTGAAGGTGATTTACGAATATAAGCTACCTTCGAGATGGAGTGAGACTCTTTCGGGTCTTGTATGTCGTAAATTCGAGAAGCAAGCCTATCTTGAATGGAGTAAAGACCAAGTCAGAGAGGACTCGATGTCAGGATCAGTTCATCCAGGGGATAACGTGTGTTGATGTTCACCATATCGGAAGGGACAATATTACAGAAAGTTGAATGACGTTATGTGAGGTATCATTTTTCGAAAACCAAAACTAATCTAACCTAATCTCGAGGACGAGATTCTTTTAAGGGGGTAAGTCTGTCACATCCTGGATTTTTGGCTCCTATTTACCAAAAATCCTAATGTGACTACACATTGCATTCACTCATGGCATATGCATTCATATGGCCTTGCATATGCTTATAAGAGTCTTTATTTTCTGGTTTAAGACGGGTAAGTCTAGCTGAGTACCCCACGTACTCAGGGTTTTATTCCCACTTGTTGCAGATCAGATGACGTGTTGTGTGCCAACAAGATGGACAAGTATCCCACTACGGGAGGATGTTAGATCAATGGGCAAGATCATCTCCTATATCTCATCTATTGCTTTTTGTTGGATGTCGACTTAGAGCTGGCACTCTATTTGAAATGGATAGGGGTGTGTGTGTGTGTGTGTGTGTGTGTGTGTGTTGTGTGTGTGTGTGTGTGTGTGTGTTTCAAAAGAGTTTTATTTCCGCTGATAAATTATAACTTTGATTTGTAACAAGTTTTATCTAAACCTGTGTTGTAACTATTCTATGTACGAAATGTATGATCAAGTGGATTGTAATTGCTGAACTATGATTCCTGGTGTTTCGTTGGAAAAAGTTTGAAATCCTTCGTGATTTCGGATGACTGCCGGGTTTACATGAGCTCAAGTGTGTTCTTCGATGCCTTGGCGTTGATATTCATACTTGTGCTTATGTAAATTGGTCGGGTCTGTTTCAGCTGGCATCGGAGCAAAGGTTCAGCTATTACTATTCACTTGAGTATTTTAAAACAAAAAGAATTTGTTTTATAAAACTATTTGCCAACTTATAGTTATAAAGGTATTTGAAAACTATGAGTTAAACTTAAGAGTGTGCCAGTAGCCGTGTCCGTTATGCCCAGTTAAGGACTATTAGGTGGCTTATATAAGTACTGACTCTGGGGGATTGCATCATATTTTTGTTTGTCGCGCTCATACACGACGGATATGTATGGAGGCCATTCACTTGAATGGTTATGTATGGATCATTTTTGCCTCTACGCTCAGGTAAGGTTGGTTCGCCGCCAAGGTAAGCGTGAGTTGTGAGAGCATGATCGGATACACTGCCGATCTAGGGGAGTGCTTATATGGCACTGAAATATTTACATGTTTAACACATGTTTATATGAAAGTGTCCCATGTGTGGGATTCCGTCTTCTGACGATGATTTTGGGTAGCGTGCACCTACATGCAGGGATATCGGGGATATGCCTATGTGGAGGGGGGTGTGGATAGGATTAGTTGTAATCGGAGATTTGACCTTATTCTTAAGGTGCTGGATGTTTACGTCGACTTGCATTCATGGGGAAATGGGCTGAAATGAAGTTTTCTGCAGGTACGCTAACCACGCAAGGACGTGTAGCCCGACTAGTTATCGTTATATGAGAGAACGATAGTATGCCACTGCCTAGACGCTAGAATCTATGGTTTTCTAGGTTTGCGAGAACGTACGGAACGTGCATGCATCATGTTATATGCTCATCTCATATGAACTGCATTATTCTTTCCTTATAAATTGAAAGCTTCTCTTTGATAAAATATACCAACTTAACCTCCGTTTCATGAGAGTCATGATTCAATGGTGCCAATGGCATGAGTGAAGCATACTGTCGATTACGGATAACCGGCAGTCCACCACGGGGTATCCCACAGCGGTGAGTTTCGATAAGGGCGTGTTACGATCTACGATCTGGACGTTCGAGAAACAAGACCAACCAGGGACAACAGGGTTTACCCAGGTTCAGGCCGCTCGGAAGCGTAATACCCTACGTCCTGCTTCTCGTGTTATGCTGTATGATCAAGTGTCGGGTTACAATGAAGCGCTAAGCTCTCTAGGTTAGGATGCCAGAGAATAGCCTGCGTTCTAGGGGGGTCCTCGGCCGTTTTATATAGCCGAGCAGCCAAGGGTACATGAGAGGTGGTCGGTTACATCAAGTCGTGCCCTAGGAGGACTCTATCTGACCTAACCGACTAAGTATACTTGCGGAACAAGCATCCTTGTGCGCGATCCACCTCCTGGTCGGTTGCGGACCACGTCATTATCTTAACGTCCGGCCCACCAGCCTGGTCGGTAATGGGCCGGGTCTTGTTTGGTCTGGGCCGTCTTGCCGAGCAGCCCTGGAACTGTCTATGGTGGTATACCGGATTTATACCCCCCACAGCTAGTCCCCGAGCACTATGTATCTTGAGGGAAGTCCATCATCTTGACCTGTGCTGAGCAGTATAGATGCAGACCACGTCGAGTGCTGGCGATGATGTGCTGAGCACGTAGTACTGACCACGCATAGTAGTGCCAACCACAAACAGTGCTGTCCACACAAAGTGCCGACCACGTGTAGTGCCGACCACACGCAGTGCCAACCACGTTTAGTACTGACCACGTGCAGTGCTAACCACACGTAGTGCCGACCACGTTTAGCCGAGCAGGTTTCCCGAGCAGTCTGTGTCCGACCACTGCTATGTCAAGGAAGTTGATCTTGTCGAAAGATGCATGGTGCTCAAAAAGAAAAAAGAATTTTTTCTTTTTACTTGTCCTGAGACGTGGGCCCACGTTGACACGTGACATAATTGTCAGGGCAGTGCGCAACGTAAGCCAGGGAAGAAAATCAACCAGAACTATTCAGAAACAGTAGGCCCTAAGTCACCGCAAGGTGACGTGGGCCCACGTAGTCCCCAAGTTCGATGGAAGATAGTATATGTTCGATTGAACTTTTTAAGAAAAAGTCCAAACAAAATACCTACGGCCCTCTGCTTAGGAAACAGAGCTGGAAAAAATTCCAAAGACCAAGGACATAGGCGTGTTTTAAAAATGGACTACCAGGGAGCTGGCTGGGCAGTCCCCAAGATAAAAAATGAAGCCCACGTGCAGCGCCAAGGGAACTGGGCCCGTTAAAAATTTACTAGGAATAGTAAAAAATCTGGCAGCCGCACGTGGCAGGTACGGCCCATGGGACCACGGCCCACTAGGGTAAAAAATGGGGCGGTCCACATGAGTCAGAGGGGGTCCAACCCTAGAAGTCAACCGGACATCATCCAGAGACTATAAATAGCGGGCGCCGCCGCTAGTGGACGGTTCTGCACTCATTGCAGTCGCACTCAAGCAGTGCTCGAGCTCTCCGCATTCTGCGCGCTAGAGAAAACTGCCGCCGCCGCCGTCCATTTCGCCTCCAGATCCGCCGCACAGCCAGCACCAGCAGGGGCAATCGACGAGATCCGGTCGCCTTCTCTTGCGCCAGAGCCGCTGCGCCGCGTAGATCCAGCCGCCACCGCCGCGCATCCGCTAGGGTTTCACCACCGCGTCGCCGCCGCCGGAGATGGGAGTGAAGCGGTCGACCAAGAAGGCCGTGAAGGGCGGGGAGTCGGCGAGGTGCGGGCCGGACTGGGTCCAGTCCACCTCGACCCAGGAGTCGCTCGACTTGCTGGCGAGCCACGGGTACCTACCGCCGCGGGAGATGGGAGTATGGAGGGAGCCTCGCGGCGAGGACGAGCCAACGCCATTGCCGGGTGAGTTCGTCGTCTTTGAGGACCAGGTTGTTCGCGGGTTGGGGCAACCGGTGAACGGGTTCCTTCGGGACCTGTGCATATGGTGGTCAATCTCCATATGCAACCTGGACCCCAACTCCATCTTGACCGTGTCCATCTTCATCATGTACTGCGAGATGTTTTTGGGCATCCCCCCCATTTCAATCTGTTCGGCCATTTCTTCGTGCTCCGGAAGAAGGGGGTGGAGACCGGGGGGTCCCAAATAGCCGGGGGATGTTACATCCGGCTCCGGGATGGGTTGGCCACGTCTTGGCTGGGGAGTAAGTTCAACTCCGCCCCCAAGAAGTGGAACAGGAGCTGGTTCTATATGAGCCAGGATGTCGCCATTGGGAGGAAGGTGCCATGCGACATCCACCAGATCCCAGAGGCGAATCCCAGGTGGGGAGAGGCACCACCTGTTGGGGATGTCCAGGTGGCGGAGCTGCTAGAGTTAATTGACAACCAGAAGGTGAACGGGGCGCTGGTGGCCGGGATGTGGATGGTCCGTCGCGTTCAACCGTGCAAAGAAAGGACCAACCCATTGTGGCAATACAGTGGGGTGAAGGATCCAGCACAGGAGACGGAGGAGAAGGCCAATGAGAACGACGTCCACCATCTGCTCTCGGTCCTGTTTGAGAAGTATAACTCAACTACTTCTCTGCCGACTACCAAGCAGCTGCCGTACCGTCTCAGCAATCCTCCACCTCAGGTAATGCAGCAAAAAGTTGTACTTTCTGTGCAATGTGATAATGTGGCTGACCACTGATATGGTGCTGAGCACTTGAACATTTTGTGTAGGGTCGAAGCGAGCAGTACTTTTCTGCTGTACCAGTGGAGAACTGGCCAGAGGGCGATGCCCTTCGTGGTCAGCGGCGTCCGCAGAGGACTGCCGACCAGGGCGAGGTCGAGGATCTCAGCCCTGAAGATGATGATGATGATGATATCATGGTGGGAACAACCACCAGGGGGCAACGGCGCGCGACAATGAAGAAGCCGGCCAGTGCAGCCCCCAAGGAGAAGGAGAAGCCGGCCAACCTTGGTACCGGGGGTAAATTGAACCTCGGCAAGGAGGCCGGCGCCGAGGTCGGCAGCAAGAGGCCGGCCCCGGACAGCCCGGTGTCGTCGGATTCCGACGACGCCATCACCATCGCCGAGCACCGGCGGAAGCGCCAGGCGCGCGCCATCACCATCGCCGAACACCGGGCCAACCCCGGCTCCGTCGAAGCCGAAGGCCGCCGCCGCCCCCTCTTCACCAACACCGAGGGCAGCTGCCAAGGACGGCGCCGAGCAGTCCCCGGGCGAGAGACAGGTCCCGCCCAAGTCAGTCCCCAAACCCAGCGCGGGGTCTGGGAGCGGGGCGCCGAGGAGCGGCGGCGTGCCCAAGTTCAAGGGCGGCTTTTGCCGGTAAGTAGCTGTGTACCTTGCAATTTGGATTGCTTGCCTCAGAATCAGATGTGTGTTCATGTCGATGTTGTTTGATATGTAGTCGGCCAAGCACTGGCCCCACCCAGAGCTCCACCGGGACTGCTGCTACGCCACCAGCAGCGGCTGCGGCGTCGAGCGCAGGGCCCCAGCCGGGCGAGGCGGACGCCACCAGTGCTCCGCCACATGTAGAATTGCCACGGGCAAGGAGCCGGCGGAGCAGGAGGTGATCCCGTCGCCGGATCCTGTCCACCGCCCCCTCAGGCACCCGCCACCACCTTTCCTCCGAATCGTATCATGATTTCGAGGATGGTGGGGGAGAAGTGGACCTCATATGATGAGGTGCCTGAGGTGGTGATGGAGGAGGGCATTAGGGAGGCCCTGGAGACGCTCACTTCCCGGATCCAGGTATGGTTGTTTTATCGCTTGTGGTAAACGAGCGTGCGGAGCACGTATTGATTGTGTTGTTAACAGACCCTGCAGACCACCAACGCCCAGCGTGCGCGGACCATTCAACGGTTCGCGCCGATTGATGAGGAGTGCAGGGCCCTCCGGGAGGAGAAGGCCAACATGCTGGTGCAAGCGCAGGTCTATGAGACCTGGCTCACCGAGAAGGAGGCTGCTCGGCTGGCGCTGGAGCAACAAGTGGCAGTGCTGGAGGAGGGCCAACAAGGTATGTGGCCATATCCTTTGTAACCAGGCTAAGCACAGTTCTGTGGCCATGAAAATTGATAATTTCTGCCTCTGCGTCAGGGCTGGAGGAGAAAGCTGCTGCACTGGAGCGGGAAAAAGTCGCTCTGGCTAAGCAGTTGGAGGCCGCCTGGGAGCAGGCCAAGGCGGATGCTGCGCAGATCGCGGAGCTGACCGGTAAGTTGTACAACTTAGATTAGTTGTATAGGTTGTCTGCCATGTACTGGATCTAACAGCACATGCTAACCACGTTGTTGTCTTTTGCAGATATTAAAGATCGTCACGCTGCTCAGTTCCAATGCCTGCGGGAGACCTACGCCTACCTCCAAAAGAAGATTGATCGGAGGACCGAGCACATCAAGCCGGTTCTCCGCGCTGTCTTCCCAGAGGAGGTACACCCGGTGGATCTGGTCGGCGAAGACACGGTGGTGGCCGACCAGTGTCAACGGCTGTGGCCGGCGCTGCGGGACCTCGTCGCTCGGGCTGGCACCTATGCGGTGTCCACGGCGTTGGCGGTGGTCCGCTCAAGGGTGGCGGCTGCTGATCCAGCCACCGTCGCGCTTGGAATTGCGCCGGAACTCAGCGACGCCGACACCGAGGAGCTCCGTACCACCTTTATCCCTGTGGCAGAGCAGCTGGTTGGCGACATGATGCTGATCGAGGACCCTGCAGAGGAAGATGGTGGTCAGTAGGGCCGTTTGTTTTAAACTTGTTTATTTAAAACTTGTAATTAAGTGGTGCTGAGCACGGGGTGCTCGAAACAAAACTTATGGCCGTGTTAAGATGCAGACAAGGTAGGCATACTTAAGCGGGTGATAAGTATTTTGCCGTTTTTATAACTTATCGTTAGGCATAACTTCGATGCGTAACGTTTTAGAAAAATCATGTCGACAAATAAGTTTTGCGCCCACTCTCGAAGTGATTAGCTCTGTCAAGGTGACAAAGGGACGCACTAGTGAACAGCGCGGTACGCCGGGATCACTAGGTACGATCCTAAGTACCTATTAGAGGGTGCCGGGATCTCCTAGTCTTTGTGTAGCGCGGGAGCCAGTAGCACATCGACGGAGGACCGAGACGCAGACCTTATCAAATCGTTCTCGGCGAGCGAACGCAAAGTTTAGATGTGACTTATGCAGGGCGCATGTATGCAAAGTGGTGCGAAATTTCAGAGAAGAAATTGCAACAGGACGAAAAAGAGACGACAAAAGAGGAACTTTGTTAGTAGAGGAAAAAGTACAAGATACATATCTTTATGGGTAAAAGCGTATGAGCATCTCTATATGCCAAGAGTTTGGCTCTTCGACTCCATCTAGTGTCTCCAGTCGGTACGATGTTGGGCGTGTTACAGCCTTAATTCTGTACGGTCCTTCCCACCTTGGTGATAGCTTGTGGAGGCCGGCCGTGTTTTGAATACGACGGAGCACATGATCGCCAACCACGAACAAGCGTCCTCGGACGTTGCGATTGTAGTAGCGTCATACCGTGGCTAAGTACTTCTCGGTCCGAGCACACGACTCGAGGGCCTGCTCTTCCTTAGCGATTATGTCCACCTCTCTAGCTTCGTCGGAGGTGGTTTCATCATGGTAGGCTACCCGTGGGGATTGGAAAGCGACCTCGGCTGGTATGACAGCCTCCGAGCCGTACACCATGAAGTATGGTGAGACTCCTGTGTTGCGGCTGGTTTGGGTACGCGGTCCCGGACCACCGCATAACTCCTTGAGCCACCGACCGGGTTTGAGCTTGGTGTCAACCCGGAAGACTCGTTTTTGAGTGCGTCGAGGATCATTCCGTTAGCACGTTCAACTTGTCCGTTAGCTCTCGGGTGAGCGATGGAAACGTACTTGACCTTGATCGGTTGTCATCGCAATAATTGAAGAATGCATCACTTGTAAATTGCGAGCCCGGATCGGTGATGATGGTGTTTGGGACACCATATCGTGACGACCTCGTCGAGGAACTGGACTGCCTTCTCGAGTTTGTGGCTTTCTTGACGGTTTGTATTCAATCCACTTGGAGAATTTGTCAATAAGCATGAAGACGTTGGTGTGGCCACCGGGAGGCGGTTTGAAAGGGCCAATCATGTCCGGTCCCGGCATGAGAAGGGCCAAGCGGTGGGATTGTTTGCAAATCATGTCTTTGGGACATGAATCAGCAGGCAAACATTTGGCGGTTTACGCACCGTCGTACGTAATCTTCGGCGTCGATGCTTGCGGTTGCCGGTAGAAACCTGCCGGTAGGCCTTGCCGACCCGGTGTCCGGACGCCGCATGGTTGCCACAAGTCCCTTCGTAGATGGCTTTAAGAAGCTCAATCCCGGCTTCTCGAGTGATACACTTCTGGAAGATGATGGACTTGGGTGCCTTGCGCATCAACTCGCCATTGACCATAGCGTAGGCCTTGGCTCTGCGGACCAGCTGTTGAGCAGCAAGTTTGTCCTCCGGGACAAGGTGGTCATTCAGGTATTTGATAAAGGGCTCTCTCCAGTCTTCTTGAAGAGGCGTCACCTGGTCGGCTGACTCTGTACCCTCATCATTTGCCTGCCGGCTGAGGAGACCGTCGTCGTCCTCGACGTTAGCGTTACTGAGCAGTGTGGTCAGGATGTTGACCTCTGAATTGGGTTCTGGTGTATGTTCAACCTGATCGGGGATCGAAGGTTTGATTAGATCTTGCACAAAGACACCAGGGGGTAACTTGGCATGAGATGAGCCTAGCATGGACAACTCGTCGGCTCCTATATTCTTTTCACGACGGATGTGGATGAATTCCACGCCATAAAACTTGTTCTCAAGTTTGCGAATTTCGGCGACGTAGGCATCCTTCTTTTCGTGGACTGTATCCCAATCTTTGTTGACCTGCTTGATGACTAAAGCAGAGTCCCCATAGACCATGAGTCGCTTGATGCCAAGTTCAACGGCGATACGAAGGCCGTGTAAAGCTGCTTCGTACTCGGCTACGTTGTTGGATGCTTTGAAGTGGATACGCAAGACGTACTTTATCGTATCCTTGGAAGGAGAGATAAAGTAGACACCAGCCCCAGCACCATCGATGTTGAGGGAGCCGTCAAAGTACATCGTCCAGTACTCGGCGTTTGAATCGGTGAGGGGTAGGCTGATGTCCATCCACTCCACGATGAAGTCAGGCAAGGCCTGCGACTTCACCGTCCGTCGAGCGTGAAACTGGAGTGTGTACTCAGACAGTTCTAGCGCATACTTCACGATCCGACCACTGGCGTCCCGGTTGCGAAGGATGTCGCTGAGTGGTACGTCGGTAACGACCGTGATTTTAAAAGCTTGAAAGTAATGGAGTAGCTTGCGTTTGGTGATCAGGAGTGCGTACAAGAGTTTTTGTACTTGATTGTACCGCTGCTTGGACTCGCTGAGCACTTCGCTTATGTAATATATGGGGCGGACTCCGTAGACGTGTCCTTCCTCCTCACGCTCGACTACTAACACAAGTCTTGACCACGTTGGTCGTTGCAGCTATGTATAGGAGCAACTCCTCGTCCTGCTTTGGGACTGTCAGGAGTGAGGGGGAGGTGAGGTAAGCTTTGAGCTGTTTAAAGGCCTGGTCGGCCTCCTCGGTCCACTCAAACTTATCTTTGGCCTTGAGCAATTTGAAAAAGGGAAGTCCTTTTTCACCCATCCGAGAGATGTATCTGCTCAGGGCGGCCAAGCATCCGGTGAGTTTTTGGATGTCTTTGACGCACTGAGGTGGTCGTAGTTTTAGGACGTCGGCTACCTTCTCTGGATTTGGCTTGATGCCTTCCTTGTTGACCAGGTGGCCGAGAAGGATGCCGGATGGTACTCCAAAAACACACTTGTTTGGGTTGAGTTTCCATTGGAACTCGTTGAGTTTCTCGAATGTGCGCTCAAGATTGGTGATCAGGGCGTCCGCCTTTCTGGATTTTATTACCACGTCATCTACGTAGATCATCGGCGATCTCTTTCTCGAGGCAGGACTGGATAGCCCGTTGGTACGTAGCCCCGGCGTTTTTGAGACCGAAAGCCATGGTCGTGTAACAAAAAGCTCCGAAGGGGGTGATAAAGGCGGTTTTTTCTTGGTCCTCCTTTTTAAGGGCTATCTGGTGATACCGGAGTAACTTGATCAAGAAACGAGAGCAACTCGCGGCCGGCGGTAGAATCTACGACCTCGTCGATTCGAGGGAGATTGAATGCCCGCTTGGGGCGGTGTTTGTTGAGATCTCGTATAATCAACGCACATCCTCCACTCTTTATTCTTCTTTTGAACAAGCACCGGATTGGCTAACCGATCTGGGTGGTACACTTCTTTGATAAAGCCAAATTTGCTAAAAGCTTGGCAACTTCTATTCTAATAAGCTCCTTGCGGTCACGGCGAACAGGCGCATCTTCATCGGACCGGGACTTGGCAGCGGTCGTTTTGACGTCGAGGTAGTGCTCGGCCTTTTCCCTGGGGACACCAGGCATATCGGAGGGTTTCCATGCGAATATGCTGATGTTTTTCCGAAGGAATCGGACGAGCGCGTCTTTCTATTTGGGGTCGAGCTCAGCTCCGACCTTGGTGACCTTGGAAGGGTCGTCGTCGGAGAGGCGGACCGTCTTTGCGCTTTTCACCTTGTTGGATGGACGCCGATCAGATCCAACGGGTTGCTCGAGCTCTGCGGGTGGTAAGTCGTCGACACCCAGGCTGGTATGCTGCAAAGCGTGTTGTAGGTCTTGGAACTCTGCCGCGGCGTAGGCGGCAGTCTCGTACTCTCGAGCCATGAAGACGTTGCCACGCAGGGAGAGCGTTCCCTGCTCGGTGGGCATCTTCAACACCAAGTAGCCATAGTCGGGGACAGCCATGAACTTGGCGATGCCAGGGCGGCCCAAGATGGCGTGGTAGGTCCCTTCGAAGTCGGCCACGATGAAGGTGATATGCTCCATACGGAAGTGCTGTTTGGTCCCAAACCGTACGTCGAGAGTGATCTGCCCGAGTGGGGGCATGATGCCCCAGAACGGCGTATCGTACGGCTGTAGTCGCTCTTGTGGTATGCCAAGTGCCTTGAAGGCTGGGTAGAACATGATGTTCAGAGCACTGCCGCCGTCGACGAGCACCTTCTCGAAGCGGATGTTAGCTATTACTGGATCGAGGACCAGTGGAAATCGTCCGGCGTCTGGGATGCGCGCCCACATATCTTTGCGGCTGAAAGATATGGGCTGCTCGGACCACGCCGATAGCTTGACATCGGCAACGAGGCCATCGGGCTCTTGCATCGCGATAATGGCGCGAGTCAACAATTTTCTGTCGTGACTTGTTTCAAGTCCGACTTTTCCGCCAAAGATCACGGCAGTGAAGTTCCGCTCGGGTTCCTTGAATGCGTGGCGAGGGTTGACATCTCGTGTCTCGTCCTCGTCCTCTTCTTCTGGCTTGTCGGCAGGCTTGCTTTTGGCCTTGGGGTTGGGTCGAGGCCTTTTGGAAGCGGACTTGATGAGGGCGTCCGTCAACACTCGGCACTCGCCCATGGTGTGGCCTTTGCCAGGATGCCGAGGACAGTCCTGGGCAAAGATTTTGTCAAGCACCTCATCCCCGGCTGGCTTCTGCCCCTTAACCGCGTTGACGGCATTGTCGTTGTGGTTTCGGTTGCGTTTGCCGCCGCCGTAGTTGTCCTGGCCACGGCGTCTGAAGTTAGGCTCGCTGTCGCGGGGACCAGGTCCACGGATGAAACGCTTGTTGTTGCGGCGCTCCTCTTGTCGGCGTGGTGGTCGGTCAGCGTCGCTTTCGTAGTCGGAATTGTTCCGACGGTAATTACGGTCTGACGGGCCATCGTCGCCCCGGTTTAGGCCGTCATCCAGGAGAGTGTAGTCGTGCGCGATGGCGAGTAGCTCCTCCATGGTTTTTGGCTGTCTGAGGAGGAGAGTCTTTTGGAGGTCTCGGCCACGTGGTTGGACCAGGCCATCGATGAATGCCTCGACAGCTGTCTCCTGAGAGATCTCTGGTACGCGATTCCACTGGTCCGAGAAGCACCGAATGAACTGTCGTAAGGATTCCTTTGGGCGAAGGCGGACCTGCTTCAAGGCGTACTTGGTCCCTGGTTGGACGCAAGTAGACTTGAAGTGGTCGACGAAGACTTGGCGGAGCTGTGCCCAGCTGTGGATGGAACCGGGTTGTAGCCGGAGTAGCCAGGTGGTGACCGTATTGTTGAGCACGACGGGAAGGTAGTTCGCCATGATGTACTCGTCGCCCCTGCTGCTTGGACGGCCACCTCGTAGAGCATGATCCAGTGGGATGGATCTGCTTTGCCATCATACGCCCGGATCTCCGAGGTTACGGAAATTTTTAGGCCATATGACTGCCTTGAGCTCCTCGGAGAAGGGTGGGATGTGGCCAATGTTTCTGCGTGCTCGGAGGCGCTCATCTATCCGTTCTCGGAGGTCCCGGTGCTCGGGTTGGATTACTTCGTCGTCCTGTCTGCCCTGGTTGCCTTGCTGGCGATTAAGGCGTCGGCGACTGTTCTGAGGACGTGCGCGTCGTGGAGCCTTTCCTAGTTGCTCGGCACGGTCGTCGTAGTCCCCTCTGTCTTCATAGGCATATCTGCCATTGTAGGATGAATTGTCCCCTCCACTCTCGACTCGCTGCTCACGTCGATTCCGGTTCTGCCGAGAACGACGGGATCGGTAAGAGCTGGCCATGGAGCCCATGGAACGAAGGTCATTCACTTGGTCCTCGGCCGCTGTTGACGGCATTTAGACCCTGTTTTCATCTCATGAAAGCCATCAACATTTGTCACAATCCGGAGATAACACCATGCAAATGAATAGTGACATAGGTACAATTGACTTGGTTCCAGATGTACGTGTCATTATTTGGGTGCAGGTGCAAACAGACACTTTTCAGTGTTCGGAAGCTACAAATGAAGGTAGAACAACCAACCAAGATGGCCAATGACCAAACCAACTCCACATTCATCAATGTCATAACCTCGGAGTCGGTGTGCAAAAGATGAGCACAAAGGTCGGGTCGGTCGACGACATTTGTGGGTCCAATACCACCATTGTGCTTAGAATTGCATGGTGAAACTACACCGCAAAAGATGGCCCTTTGATCCCACCAAAGGCAGGTCGACCGACCAAGGTTTGGGGCCATCTCGGACACGCGAACACCGAGACGTCGGGAAGACGGTGGTGGGTCCACCCCCAATGGGCCGGAGTCGGCCGACCACCCTTTGGTGGGATGCCACCTGTCCTGACTCACCACCGACCTCAGGAGCTTCTAGAAGGCTGGCGGGACCCACATGTCAGCCAAAGGCAGGTCGGCCGACCTGCCATGTGGGCCCACCAAAGGTCGGTTGGCCACCCACCGACTTCCTGCATGGTCTCCACGTGTCCTCTGCCCACAAACGTCCATTCCAAGTCGGTTTGATCCAAGGGTAGAGAAGGCATGTCACGCGGATCGATGACGTGGCGGTGGAGTAGCCCCTACTCCACCTCCCACTATAAATACCCCTCACTCCCTCATTTGTAAGACATCAAGGAGAAGCCTCTTGAGAGCCATATAGTTATGTAGTCCACTATAGTAATAGTAGTAGTGTGTGAGTTAGAGTGAGTCGAGCGGAGCTCGGGGTCTCCGGAGTCGTCTTCTGGAGAGTCTGGTATGTCTTCCTCTGGGTCTAGTAAGATTCTCAGTATTTAATATATATATTATTCTTGTTTTGCTTTCCTCTGAGTAGTGCTAGTATTTACTTTATGCCTTAGTTATCGTAAGTATACATTCTTTCTGCTGGCACATTGCTCTCTCCTGAGCGGGCGTATGTCAGGCTCTTGAGTGAAGTGCTCTAGGCCCTAGTCTAGGTTTAGAGTAGTAGAGATAGTGTAGGTGCGGTGTCTAGACTAGATCTGCCGGTGTGAACGTCTGGCTGCACCCAGGAACGCCCACAAGTGTAGTGTGACAGCCTTCCGTTGGGACCTTGGAGTTCTCCTGAGCGTGTTGTTAGGTTAGATTGTAGGCCTACTTTGGGGGTCGCTTCAGGGTGCGTTATTCTAGCATCCTGTCTCATCCGTCGGCCGCAGCAGAAAGTTAGAGTTAGTTCTCACGTATACTTAGGATAGCTGGGTCAGGATCTAAACGCTAGGACTAATTCATGGAAGTAAGCCAAGACCCATTAGGAATCTTACACTCACTCGTTGTCCTCTCACCTAGCTGCTATTCCATTAGTTACCCTCTCTTACCAACTCCTTGATCCATCCTTCCTATCCACTTAGTTCATCCCACTAGCACTAGTGAAACTAGATGATAGACATCTGGATCTCCTTTACCTATTGACTCCTAGCTACAGCTTTCCCTTGGGAGAAATATAAATCGACAACCTTGGAATACTCCTTGGTGAAATGCTACGGTAGATTACGTGCGCTTGCGGAATGTCCAATAGATATAGAATTACCCCTCCCGGCATCTCTAGCGTTGCCGCCATACTTTCGGTGGTTGCGCTCGGAAATGTCAACAAGCATTTACGGCGCCGTTCTTGGGAAAGCGTCGGCCTAGGAGTTTTAATAGGATCAAATCTAGGGTCAGTGACCAATCTAGTTATCTATTAGTGTTAGGGGTTTACCTCTCACCTGTCTTGCTTCTTGTTATCGTGAAGCTGGACGGTGCATGAACGGTTGTTGAGGAAAACTAGACATTGTCAAGTTCCACCTCCAGGGTTCATTCGAACCTAAATCCATTCACGGAAGGAGGCTTTGCACTAGTTATCAAATTAGCCATGACCCAAAAGATCATCCCTGACTATTCTGCACCGTTAGTTGACTATGTCGCTACGGGTTCGCAGCTTAGCTTGGGGATGCAAACTTTTGAGTCTGTGCTCATCATTATGGTGCAAGCCAACCCGTTTGTGGGAAACCACACGGGAACGCCAATGCCCATCTCCAATATTTCCTGTAGGTGTGTGGGACTTCTATCATTAGAATACCTCCACAAAAGCCATCTGTCTTCGCCTTTTCCCATTCTTGCTTTTGGGAAAGGCGAAGCGATAGTTTTACACCAATAGAGAAGAAGTCACCGTCAAGAGAAATCCTTCTCATCACTAGTGACGGAACGGCTCCATCACTCATAATCCAATCATAGGTTGTGAGTGATGACTTGATCCAGGGATGTCGTTCAATCCTTTTGTGAATTTTTGTGCATCATTGTCTTTACTTCCATTTTTCACTCTAGTATGCCTTGGTTTGGTTGTGCTTTTCGCGATTGCTTCCATAGGTGTTTTAAATTAAGCATGGTGCTTAGGTTAATCTGCCTACCTTAATCAAATAAGACATGGAGTCAAGTTTGATTAATTGAACCAAAAATTACTAGTGTAGACTATGGTTGTATGTCTGGACTAACCCCTAGGGAAGTTCAAATCCAAAAGGGTAAGTCGTTGAGAAATTCACAAATGCGGTGAACATTGAATGAAGCCTTGATCAAGAAAAGAATGGAGATCTCGAAGGTTTGGCAAAGTGCAATCATCCCCATCCATCTCCGATGGAATGGTGCACATTCAAGCTCAATCATCAATGGAGAGGTCTGCTCTATGGACCTAAAACATGGAGCCCTCGCTGATAAGGTATGTCAGTAGTTATCTCATATTTGCTTTCTGCATTTCAATTTTGCATTTCCCTTTCAATTGCATGTTTACTTTTAGCACTGCATATTTTATTTTCAACAAAGTAAGTTAGACATAGGTAATAAAACTTGAGAAGAGTAATTAAAGGAAAGCTGAGCTGGTGGGGCCACCATGGCCAGGTCGACCGACCTGTCATGTGGGTCCACCACCTCTCTCTTCACTCTAGCTAGAAGCAGGGATCCAAGGAGCAGCATAGGATGCTCTGGGGCTCCAAAGCCCAGGTCGACCGACCTGGACTTAGTGTCACCAGGCACCCTGCTGTCTCCCAATGATGACAACCATGGATCCTATGCCCACCACACTAGCCAGAATTCAAGGAGAGATGGTTCATTGCTCATGACTTTAGCTTAGGATGCCACTTCGAGCATCTTGAATGCTTTAGGAAGCATGCCACCAGCCAAAGCCAGCGTAGGGAGTAGTAACGCATATTTAAGTGTTCCCATGGTTCATGGGAATCACTTTGATGCTTGTCTCCACTTCTGCTTTCTCCTTTTTCACTAGACACTAGACATAGGAATCCAAGCAACCTCAACAACTTTGGACCATGACCACCACCACCCTTGCCGACAACCTAACTTAGCATGACTAAAGTGGTAGGGGACACAAACCTTGGTCGACCGACCAGGTTTATGGTCCAATGCTAGTGACCTTTTGCAAACACTAGGATAGATTCCTTGTCGGAGGAGAGCATGCTTTGCATAGGGGCCGGGACCGGGTCGGCCGACCTGCCCTTTGGGAGGCCATGCCTTGCCCTTTCACCCCTATGACTAGCACCCCAAGTTGAGCTCAATCCCATACCACAACCAGTAGAATCATCTTGAGCTCACTTGACCTTCTCTTTTCTCTTTAGTGTTCCAAGCCTTCTCAAGCTTAGTGTAGTAGTAGCCATAACCAAAAACCCAAAAACATTTCCCTTTCCAAATGCGTGTTTACCTTTACCTTTGCATCAGAACACTTAGTCATCATGCATAAAAAAAACATAAAAAAAATGAGACAACCTTTTGCTTAACCTGCTGAGCAGCTTGGGGACCAGGTGGGGCCCATGACTGGGTCGGCCGACCCAGCCTTGGTGCCACCCATCTGCCAACTTTGCCCCCTGCTTTGCCATGCCATGTTCATGACTTGCTCAAGCTTAAATCTTAAAATCATGACATGTATAGCTTCTTAGGCTTCCTCGAACATCTAGATGAAGCTAGCTTGGCAAATTCTGCAGCTTTAAGCAAACAACTTTTGGTGCATTTAGTTGGCTTGTGTTTGGGAGTGTTGCCAACCTTGGGAGGCCAACCATGGGTCGGTCGACCTAGTGGCTGGGCCCACCTCCTTCCAGGCTTTCCGGTATGTGTGATCATATAGCTATAGTATGAATGCCACAAGAAAAGGAAGACAGGAAACTGTCAACTTACATCTTAGAAGCTAGACTCCCTCACTCTCATCCCTTGCTTTAGCTAAGAAGATGAAGAAACTCACCATCCCATTTAGCTGAGCAAGAGTGATTAAGCCACTAAGCCAAGCATAACCTTGAGAGCAACTCGGCACTAAGATTTTGAGCCGGTAGACCGCCAAAGGTAGGGGTCACCGATCCCACCATTGAGCCTACTTATGCTCCTTTCACTTTGGCTAGATGTGTAGATTTAGGGACAACACTTGGATACTCAAGGCGTCTCCAAGTGTGGGTCGACCGACCCACGCATGAACCCCATGGGCATCCTGTTGTCTTCTACTCACCTCACAAAAGAATCCTATACACACTATGCTAGCCAAACATTGAAAGAAGTGGTCCCTTGGCCCATCACTCTTAGCATAGATACTCCTCTTCACCTTGGGACCAAACCACCAGATCATATCTACAAAGTGGTCAGCGAGACATGCTTGAGTGTTCCCATGGTTCATGGGAATCACTCGAGCCATGTCCCCACTTTTGCCAATCACCTTCTATAGTTCACCAAGCACTAGATTAGGGAATCACTGAAATATCACTACCTCTGATCCACAACTAGTCTTCACTCTCCTAGAATTCCATGGCAAAAGGTTGAGAGTGCTGAGAGGCCAAGCTTGGGGGTCGGCCGACCCCCACCTTGTGCCAATTTAGAGATGGATTCATTAGGATTCCCTGCTTATAGTCCAATAGAACATTTAGTTGTGCTTAGGGGAGATCAGCCTACCTTAGCTTTGGGACTTCACCATGTGAACAACCTTGCAATGTGAGCCCAAATCCACACTTAGAATCATCTTGAGCTCACATTGCCTTCTCTTCTCTCTCTAAGATGGGGGATGCCACGAGCATGCTCCTAAAAACAAAAAAAAAAAGAGAGATGTTTTGGAGTGCACCCAACATAGTGTGACCTCCACTCACTTCCCACTTTGGCACAGAGCAAGGGGAGGAGCATCCTGAGTCAGTCGACCCAGGAGGTACTCTTTTTCCCCCGTGAACACTTGTGAGCCCTTCTTCCTGTAGCAATAGAAGTTTGACTTGCTCAACGAGCAAGTGTGGCGTGTGTCACTACCCACTAGCACACCCTGCTGTGGGAGTGACTGTGCCCCACAAGGACCACTATCACTTGGGAGGACTAATGCTAATGCTAATCTTTGTTTTCCTAGCGTGTCCTTGTGTTGTCTCACCTTTTGCAGCTAAGAGAAGAACTTGTTCCCTCCGATAAATGCCTTGTGTACCTCCAGTGAGAGTAAGAGAGTCCAAGAGCAGCCTCATGTCTGGCCCTCTTGGACCGCACAGGCAAGAAGCCAAAGTGTTGCAGGAACAAGCGAGACCACTCGCAGTGGAAGTGTAGAAGAAGACGAAGAAGGAGAGTTGCCATCAAAAGATGAACATGGACGACCTCATCGACAACACTAAGCTTGGCTCAAAGAAACACCCAACTTCTACAACTATACAAGATGAGCAAAAGCCAAGCTTGGGGAGATCCTCTCCCCCACTAAGGTACGTTTATCCAAGGTCTGTCTTCTATCTTGCATTTTTCTTTATTTACTTTATTGCATTATAAAATAAAAGTTTAATTATAATAAAAAAGCTTATGCTTCATGAGTGCTCTTCTTCCTATGGAAATGATTGTTAAATTGCTAGTTAATGTTTCTCTAATGCTTGTTTACAACTTAGCACTTCTCTAAGTATGGATTACTTGGCACTCTTAACCATCATGAACTTGATCACTTAGTGGGTTGCAAGTGCTAAAACAAAGTCTAAGTTGTTGTGAGATATGATATAGTTGAGATAAGAGCTCTATACTATTGTTCTAAGCACGCATGATTGCCAGAGATTTCCTTTTTAAAATGAATGAAAAACTTAATTGTTCCTCAAGGGTGTTGAAATTCCTACCACGGCCATATATATACCTTGATATATCCAAAAGCCTTCTACATAAGCTACTTGCTTGTATTGAGTTTGGTTAAGACTTGTAGAACCTTTGTTAGAGGTTTGTCATGGCCCTAAGATGAAGATCCCCAAATCACCAAATATGCTGCTTCTAATCCGAAAGTACGCAACCATGCTGCTCCTACCCTGGGAATACGCATCTTATTACCATCATTTATGCTACTCCTATCCTGGGAGTACGCATCTCACCATTCATCATTATGCTACTTCTACCCTGGGAGTACGCATCTTATTACCATCATTTATGCTACTCCTATCCTGGGAGTACGCATCTCACCATCCATCATTATGCTACTCCTACCCTGGGAGCACGCATCATCATCCATACCACCATTCTTGTGCTGCTTCTACACTGGAAGTACGCACCTTCACCAATTCCATCATATAGGTTGCTCCATGTTCCAAAGTTAGAAATCTTCTCTCAAAGTTATCATTTGTTAGGTGAGACACATCCCAAAAAGGCTAGGCGTCTATTTCAAAAAAAAAAGAGAGAAAAAAGAAGAGAGAAAGAAAGAAAAAAGAGAGAGAAAAAAAGATAAAAAAAAAGAGAAAAAAAAGAGAAAGAGAAAAAAGAGAGAGAGAGCTAGCCTTGTCTCAATAGAAGTAGAGAGAGAGATAGAATCAAATAAAGGAGCAACCTCATCCACCATACATCCATCTTTTCCTCATTACCTTACCATTTCACTACATTCATCCATTCCATTCATATCATCTTACATCTTGATCTAAGGATATGATAAGACTCGCGTGTGGTCCAAGATTTCAATTTTTCTTAACTAAGACAACATATGCCTTGCAAGTACGCTATTCCTTGACATACCTACTTAAGCTCCACATAAAGCCTTATTAGAGATAGGATGTCTTTGAAAGGCAAACACATGATGTGCCTTGGTGAGGATTCATACACCACTTGAGTGACTTGAGAGAAACCATTTGAGGAACATTAAGACTTCTTTTGAAAACTTATCAAAAACCTCGGCATGAAACTTGCTAAAAGAATGAGAAAAGTAGATGCTCTAGTCAAAACCGCTCGTCTTCCAACATCCCAAGACTAAGTTAATGCCATAAGCCCATGAGTGCTAGAGTAATATTGGTGTGTTAGCATTGCTAATTTTTCCATTCAAGGAGAAGTTCTTTGTTGTGCACTTAGTATTATTGAGATGTTAACTTAGTGATAACACATGATCCACTCATGCCAAGTCTTAATCGTTTGCTCGGGACGAGCAAAGGTTAAGCTTGGGGGATCTTGTTGACGGCATTTAGACCCTGTTTTCATCTCATGAAAGCCGTCAACATTTGTCACAATCCGGAGATAACACCATGCAAATGAATAGTGACATAGGTACAATTGACTTGGTTCCAGATGTACGTGTCATTATTTGGGTGCAGGTGCAAACAGACACTTTTCAGTGTTCGGAAGCTACAAATGAAGGTAGAACAACCAACCAAGATGGCCAATGACCAAACCAACTCCACATTCATCAATGTCATAACCTCTGGAGTCGGTGTGCAAAGATGAGCACAAAGGTCGGTCGGTCGACCCGACATTTGTGGGTCCAATACCACCATTGTGCTTAGAATTGCATGGTGAAACTACCTGCAAAAGATGGCCCTTTGATCCCACCAAAGGCAGGTCGACCGACCAAGGTTTGGGGCCATCTCGGACACCGCGAACACCGAGACGTCGGGAAGACAAGTGGTGGGTCCACCCCCCAATGGGCCGGTCGGCCGACCACCCTTTGGTGGGATGCCACCGTCCCGACTCACCACCGACCTCGGGAGCTTCTAGAAGGCCGGTGGGACCCACATGTCAGCCAAAGGCAGGTCGGCCGACCTGCCATGTGGGCCCACCAAAGGTCGGTTGGCCACCCACCGACTTCCTGCATGGTCTCCACGTGTCCTCTGCCCACAAACGTCCATTCCAAGTCGGTTTGATCCAAGGGTGGAGAAGGCATGTCACGCGGATCGATGATGTGGCGGTGGAGTAGCCCCTACTGCAACTCCCACTATAAATACCCCTCACTCCCTCATTTGTAAGACATCAAGGAAAAGCCTCTTGAGAGCCATATAGTTATGTAGTCCACTATAGTAATAGTAGTAGTGTGTGTGTTAGAGTGAGTCGAGCGGAGCTCGGGGTCTCCGGAGTCGTCTTCTGGAGAGTCTGGTATGTCTTCCTCTGGGTCTAGTAAGATTCTCAATATTTAATATATATATTATTCTTGTTTTGCTTTCCTCTGAGTAGTGCTAGTATTTACTTTATGCCTTAGTTATCGTAAGTATACATTCTTTCTGCTGGCACATTGCTCTCTCCTGAGCGGGCGTATGTCAGGCTCTTGAGTGAAGTGCTCTAGGCCCTAGTCTAGGTTTAGAGTAGTAGAGATAGTGTAGGCGCGGTGTCTAGACTAGATCTGCCGGTGTGAACATCTGGCTGCACCCAGGAACGCCCACAAGTGTAGTGTGACAGCCTTCCGTTGGGACCTTGGAGTTCTCCTGAGCGTGTTGTTAGGTTAGATTGTAGGCCTACTTTGGGGGTCGCTTCAGGGTGCGTTATTCTAGCATCCTGTCTCATCCGTCGGCCGCAGCGGAAAGTTAGAGTTAGTTCTCACGTATACTTAGGATAGCTGGGTCAGGATCTAAACGCTAGGACTAATTCATGGAAGTAAGCCAAGACCCATTAGGAATCTTACACTCACTCATTGTCCTCTCACCTAGCTGCTATTCCATTAGTTACCCCTTAGACTCTCTTACCAACTCCTTGATCCATCCTTCCTATCCACTTAGTTCATCCCACTAGCACTAGTGAAACTAGATGATAGACATCCGGATCTCCTTTACCTATTGACTCCTAGCTACTGACTTTCCCTTGGGAGAAATATAAATCGACAACCTTGGAATACTCCTTGGTGAAATGCTACGGTAGATTCTCGTGCGCTTGCGGAATGTCCAATAGATATAGAATTACCCCTCCTGGCATCTCTAGCATTGCTGCCATACTTCTGGTGGTTGTGCTCAGAAATGTCAACAGCCGCCACGAGGAATTCCTGAATCTCGTTGAGTCCAGGGGTCTCGGGGGGAAGCTGCTTCAGTTTCTCCATGGCCACAGCAATGTTCGCCATAGGCGTCTCGTGAACCACTGGGTCGCCAGCACCGTCGAACTCGGGGTTGAGGTTGCGACGCCAGGGTCGGTGCCGTGGTCCGGCGCCTCCGTTGGGACGGCCCTGCTCGGCAATGCATCGACGGGCACGACCGTTGTTACGATCTTCCCTTGCCTGACGCTGGGCGTCTGTCTCGTTTGGAGCCGGGGGCTCATCATTGCTGACCATCAAAATTGTCGGTCCGAAACCGGGCGGGTACTTTGGAAAATCCAGCGCGGTACTGGGTGTCTCCGTCCGGTGGTCGGGAGTGATCGGCGTGTCCTCGGTGGTCGGATTGAGTTCCGTGTCCATGAGGTAATCTTCATCCGAGGAGAGGTAATCGGCGTAGTCTGAGGGGTACCCGGCGAGCAGTTCGGAGATGGTTGGCGAGTCCGGGTTGGCGTCCTGGGACGTGTCTAACTCACGGATCTCCACCATCCCGATCATGTGCGCGGGACTCCTCGGGACAACCTCCTGGATCAAGAGCGCATCAAACTGTTGTTGGATGTCCCCCGTATAGGTCGACGCCGCGTTGTTCAATCCAAAGGACAGAACGGTTGGATCATGCGGTGGAGCAGATGGGTCTACTGTAGGTAACTTGTTTGGCGGAGCACGGCCTTCTTGGTACTGTCGGGCAGGTGCTTGCCGGTTTCGTCGTGCTTCGATGAAGTCGTTCAACCTGGGGAGAGGAGGAATGTTCACTCTGCGCTGGATCTGTTCAGTCGAAATCAGGCGGCTGTCCTGGTTGGGATCTAATGAACGGGGACTTCTAGCCGATCTGAAGGGAGCTGGTCGAGCGACAGGCTGATCGTCATCGACGAAATCTGCATTGCTGCGTCGGGTAGAACTTCGCCGACGTGGTCGGACGGGTATGAAATCAGAAAAGTCTGGCCCCTTGCGGATCAACTCCTGCGTGGCCTCAACTAGCTTCGTGATTTCGGCCAACCTGCGACCCTGTTGGTCAATGAGCTCGATCAGATCTGAGTTGTCGATCGGCTTTCTTTTGTAGCAAGATAGCCGATCTACGAGTGCTCTGAGATCTGTTGTATCCTGCGCGGCGGTGTCTTTGCGACCGGCGGCGAGGCGGTTGGCGCGTGGGGTGAGCGGATGGTGCTGGGACCATCTCGCATGGTGGGCGGTCTTGAGACCGTCTCGCCCCGGCGGGCGGTGCGAGACCGGCCCGGATGCTTCCACGGAGGCGAGGGACGCCGCCATCTTGGTGGTCCAGGTGACCGATCCGAAGGTGAAGGCGTCGCTCGCCTCGAGATTCATGGAAGCGGGGAAGGAAACCATCTAGATCGCCTTGAGATCGAAAACGCCATCCCCTACCTGGCGCGCCACTGTCGATTACGGATAACCGGCAGTCCACCACGGGGTATCCCACGGCAGTGAGTTTCGGTAAGGGCGTGTTACGATCTATGATCTGGACATTTGAGAAACAAGACCAACCAGGGACAACAAGGTTTACCCAGGTTCAGGCCGCTTGGAAGCGTAATACCCTACGTCCTGCTTCTCATGTTATGCTGTATGATCAAGTGTCGGGTTACAATGAAGCGCTAAGCTCTCTAGGTTAGGATGCCAGAGAATAGCCTGCGTTCTAGGGGGGTCCTCAGCCGCTTTATATAGCCGAGCAGCCAAGGGTACATGAGAGGTGGTCGGTTACATCAAGTCGTGCCCTAGGAGGACTCTATCTGACCTAACCGACTAAGTATACTTGCGGAACAAGCATCCTTGTGCGCGATCCACCTCCTGGTCGGTTGTGGACCACGTCATTATCTTAACGTCCGGCCCACCAGCCTGGTCGGTAATGGGCCGGGTCTTGTTTGGTCTGGGCCGTCTTGCCGAGCAGCCCTGGAACTGTCTATGGTGGTATACCGGATTTATACCCCCCACACATACCAAGCAAAAGTCAACTAAATGGTGAGTGCTGCGTCAACAACCTGCCACTTGTGAGCCTTGTGGTGCCAAGAAGTTTTTGTGAAGCATGGAGAGCCCTCTCTACTATGGCAAGTTTTATACTTTGTGGGCTGTCACATCCTGGATTTTTGGCTCCTGTTTATCAAAAGTCCAAATGTGACTATGCATTGCATTTGCTTATGACATATGCATTGATATGTTTTGTGCTTGATGAATTCTAGTTTGTGAGCAGAAACATGATAAAGTAATCCAAGTGCTTGATGTTTGATCACTAAAACAATGTAGACCTACTTAGGGCAACAAATGAAGGTAGGTTTATATTGGCCAATTTGGCTAACCAACTCTCTAGTGATGAGTTTATTGAAATTGGCTTACAAAGTGATTTGCTTGGTTGTTTTAAAAGTGTTCCAAAAGTTCAAAACTAGCTTTTGACCTATTAATGGTTTTGGTGTAGAATTTTATAAGGGTTAATTCATCTAACTATGACTTTTTTTGAAAATGGCTAGAGGGTGCTCAAAAAGAGGGATTAAGGCAGAGTCAGGGGGCTGTTTTTATTCTAAGTCATTTAGGACTTCCTGTGAAGTCGATTGGCATGCTGCGTTCTCCTAATTTCATATAGCAACTTAGTTTGCCCCAATTAGGATAAATGTTCATAACACAATGGGACATGACATGCCCAAGTTTGGGATCGATTTGAGTTAATTTAGTCATCCAATTCGAGAGAGTGTGGGCCCTAGGTCAGGCTGAAATGGCAGATTTGCATTGCCTTGTTGGACCTTCATTATCTTGTAAACCATTAGGAATTGGGCCAAAGTCATTAAACGAAAAGTGATCAGCATGATTTAATTAGTAAAAGTCATGTTGGGCCCAAAGTCCAATTCGGCCCATAGCCAGCCCATTTCGTAAGTCCAAACTGGCCCAGCCCATGCATGCCAAGTGCTCGGTGGAATGCTCCAGCGGGGGACACGTGCCCGTGGGCGTGTCGCCAGGTGAAGACGACGCGCGCCCGGCCACCTCTGCATGTCGCTGCCCCGTCGCACCGCCGAGAGATGAGGACGACGCGGTCCTCGTCGACCTCGTCCACTCCGCCCCACACGCCGCACTCCACTCGCTCTCTCCCTCGGTCTTCTCCGCCTCCCTCTCTCGTTTCCGTCGTCGTGGAAACCACCGCCGCCAAGCGCTCCGCCATCACCGCCACCTCGCAGCAGCGTGTGAGCGCCACCGCCAAACCACGCCGTCGCCTCTCCTCCACCATCGAGCGCGCGAAACCACTCTGGTCCGCTCGCCCTCGCTCCTCCATCACCGGCGCGGAGAGCGGAGGCCGCGGGAGCGTCATCGCCACTGCCGTCGCACTGGCCATCGCAAGCGTCGTCACCCTCGCAGCGGAGCCACGCCGTCGTCGCCTCGGTCTCACGAAGCCGCCGCGCTCGTCGCCAAGCGCCGCCGTGGCCCGTATCTCATCCCCGCGTAACGCCGCCGCCGGCCGCCTCGGCCCACGCGGCCAGGGTGCTGCGGGCGAGCCCCGCCTGCGCTGGGGGTACCCGCGGGTGCGCTCTGCTCCTCGGGTGCTCCGTCGCCCCCTCGTCTCCGCCGGCGAGCCCCCACAGGCAGGGAACCGTCGGAGCCGGCCGCTCCCCTGCTCCACCCCGTCGAGGACCTCCTCATTAGAATTCAAGAAAGGTGAGGGGCCCTGGTGCAAAGGTGCCAGGCACAGCCGACTTTTAATTTGGGCCTGGCTAATTTGTGAGAAACCCAGGGGCTAAATTGCAAAGCATCTGTCCTATCTGGATAAAGGAAATGAATTTCCAGAAATCCTTTTTAAACTTTGGAAATTCATAGATCACTCATTTCTTGTCCAAATGGGATGATTCAACTTGCAATATTTTTCTTATGCTGTGTACTATGCATAGAAAATATGATTTGTCATGTTGGTAGAACTTTTCTGTGTAAGTTTAACTAATTGTTGGATATGGATTAAACTAGGGAAATTCATAGTAATTCATAGCATGCTCAGAAAAATATGATTCCTGTTGATATAATCTTGTTTTGTCATGCTTGTTCTATGGTAAAGAAATCAAGTATACTTGCTGTATGAAAATATAGAGTTGTAGTTCAAGCTTGATTGTTGAGCTAGGAAGGAAATAATTCATAAATCGATTATAGGAGTATGATCTGAGGTTCATAATTTTTATGGGATGTCAATATGCTATGTTGTAGCTCTATGTGTAATCAAATCCATGATTTGATCAACATGGTAGTACAAAGTATTTTCATGGGTGCTCCTGTCCTGTCACTTGTCATTTTTGTGTAGGGCAGTTGGTTCATCCAAATGGAGTGAAATTTGGATTATGGGTTTCATTTGATATATATTACCTACTATAATTTTTGTAGGATTTTAGGAGCAACCAATCTTGGTGTTCCTGTTCAACTCATTGGTTGGTTAATTAGGGGTTAACCCAATGATGCTATGGTTAACCCAATGATAAGTTGGTTTTCTGAGTAACTTGTCTATAGATGAAAGTTACAATATTAGCTTATCTATCTACTGTTAAAGTTTGGTGGTCATTGGATTAGTAGTTTGAGAGTTATGGCCATTACAACTTGGGGTAACAGGTCATTTAGTGGCTGTCTTTGCCGAATCGATCTGATGTTATGAGTTTTAGGTGTAGCAAATGGGAATCAGCCTGTGATGTCTTCGGATGTTAGATGGAGATTTTCATAAGTATTGGGTTCATTCATATCCATAGGGTTTATGGATATTTAGTTATGATTTTATTAGTGAGCTTGATTACATGTTGTGATGAGTAGTGAAGCTTGGTGAGGTGATGATTACATCTTTGTGCTTAATACTAAGTGTTAATGATGATTAGTGTGTGTAGGGTTGATTGATAAGGTGTAAGTCAGTATGAATGGGTTGAGATGATTGTGTTTGAATGCATCTCTTTGGCTTTACTGGCTTGTTTGCTAGTGATAGATAGAATAGGATCATCTCTACATTAGCATTCATAATCGTCGACCATTTATGATCATGCATATGTCAATGATCATGTGTTCATACATGCACACAATGCATCATTCCAGGATCGCGATTAGGGATTCGTTGAGAAGGACAAGGATCCCGAAGGGCAAGTCGCGAAGGAAGTTCCCGCACAGGAGGTGATCGGGAGCTAGACGTCAAGTGATCGAGCATTGGAACCTCGACCACACTCGACAATGAAAGGCAAGCCCCGGAGCATTTCACCTACGGTTTGCCAAAATACTTGCGTCATCTTATTGTTTATGTTGCATTAAGTTATAGGCGTTGAATGACACTTTTGATGCATTACCTGCCTTGACCACTTGAGATACCTACCCTGAATTAAGTGTAGGATGTAATATGCTTAGCCTTGCTTAATTATGCGGTAGAAGTCGGGTGGTTAAATGACCATCCGCGAGGATAGGTTTTCACATGATAATGGTTGGATCGGAAAGGAAAGGATGGAACATAACCCAAACGGGATTGGTCTATGACCCTGTATTGTTCCAGCCCTCAGTCAATTTGAATAGCTTCTCACACTTAGGTGGTGTTTATGGCACCCTGAAGTCTAGTAGCTTGTTTGGATTGGGGTATCAGGTCGGCCCGTGGGGTTGGTGTTGGGGTGCGACAGTCCGTGGCATTAAGACTAATGTTGGGACCCGACTAGATGCAGCCATCGAGAGGCCTGGGCTCGCACGGGTCCTGTTGATCCCCAATTCTGAACTTGTTAACGATGCCTAAAGCAGCCCTCGTGAGGCTTGTATGGGGTATGTGAGAAATAATCCCTCAGCTGAGTAGGAATCGATTATAATCGCCATCGTCCCTGGATAGTGGATAACTTGACGTGAGTACATGCAATACAGATATAAACGGGAAATTTGGTTGCGGGGTTATGTTACCATGACGGATATGGGATATCAGATTATGATCAACCATGTGAAAAGGATGATTGTTTTATACTTCTACTTGATGATGTTATAGTGCAGGTGCAAACCTAGCTAATGCAGGCTTTACTTAAGTTGATAAGCTTAGTATAGCTCACCTAAAGAAGATAAAGTAAGCTCAAGTCGTTTATGCAAGAAAGGGTCAACCAAACCACCATATGGCCTTGCATATGCTTATAAGAGTCCTTATTTTCTGGTTTGAGACGGGTAAGTCTAGCTGAGTACCCCACGTACTCAGGGTTTTATTCCCACTAGTTGTAGATCATGTTGATGTGTTGTGTGGCAACAAGATGGACAAGTATCCCACTACGGGAGGATGTTAGATCAATGGGCAAGATCAACTCTTATATCTCATCTATTGCTTTTATTGGATGTCGACTCAGAGCTGGCACTCTAGTTTGGAGGAATAGGTGTGTGTGTTTCAAAAAGAGTTTTATTTCCGCTGAAATTTTGTAACTCCAATTTGTAACAAGTGTTATCTAAACCTGTGTTGTAACTATTCTATATGCGAAATGTATGATCAAGTGGATTGTAATTGCTGAACTATGATTCCTGGTGTGTCGTTGGAAAAAGTTTGAAATCCTTCGAGATTTTGGATGACTGCCGGGTTTACATGGGCTCAAGTGCGTTCTTCGACGCCTTGGCGTTGATATTCGTACTTGTGCTTATGTAAATTGGTCGGGTCTGTTTCAGCTGGTATCGGAGCAAAGGTTCAGCTATTACTGTTCACTTGAGTATTTAAAACAAAAAGAATTTGTTTTACAAAACTATTTGCGAACTTATAGTTATAGAGGTGTTTGAAAACTATGAGTTAAACTTTGGGGGGATTGCATCATATTTTCTTTGTCGCGCTCATACACGACGGTTTTTTATGAGGGCCATTCACTTGAATGGTTGTGTATGGATCAATTTTGCCTCTACGCTCAGGTAAGTCGGTTCGCCGCCCAAGGTAAGGTGAGCTGTGAGGGCATGACTGGAGATACACTGCCAGTCTAGGGGAGTGCTTAATGGTGCTTGATCATCTTCATGTTTTACACATGACTATGAGAGAGTACCCCATGTGTGGGATTGTCTTCTGGCGATGATTTCGGGGTAGCGTGCACCTACACGCAGGGATATCGGGGGTAGACCTGTGTGGAGATGGGTGTGGATAGGATTAGTTGTAATCGGAGATTTGACCTTATTCTTAAGGTGCCGAATTTTTACGTCGACTGCATTCATGGGATCTTGGGCTGAAATGAAATTTTCTGTAGGTACGCTAACCACGCAAGATCGTGTAGCCCGACTAGTTATCGTTATATCTATGGTTATCTAGGTTTGTGAGGACGTACGGAACGTGCATGCATCATGACATAAGCTCATCTCATATGAACTGCATTATTCTTTCCTTATAAATTGAAAGTTTCTCTTCGATAAAATATACCAACTTAACCTCGGTTTCATGAGAGTCAATCAAAAGATAGTCAGCAAAAGTCAATCAAAAGATGAGTGCTGCATCAACAACCTACCCCTTGTGAGCCTTGTGGTGCCAAGAAGTTTTTTTTTAAGCATGGAGAGCCCTCTCTCCTATGGCAAGTTCTATACCTTGTGGGCTATCCCACGAGTGGAGAGCTTTGCTATCAATGGAGTATGGAGCTAGAGAATCTGCACCCAAGTTGTCCCCAGTTTTGGTGGAGTTTTCCGCCAAAGGTGATAATATGTTCCTTTGTTTGGACCCTCTGTTATCGCTTGAGGTAGGAAATCTTGGAGAGTACCAAAGTGATTGTTGCAAGGTTTTGAAGGGTTTGGTACTAAAGGTTGCAGATATGGTTGCTCGTGCCACTGCCGATGTATTTCCTCGAGGTGACCCATACCCTGTGGTGTGGTGCCAACTTAGTCGGACTACACTTGTTGGTGGTAGCGATGAAGTTGAGAATAGCAACAGTCTAGCTTCCAGTGCTGTGTTTGCTATGATAAAGAGCTATTCCTAATTGGAGAATCCGTTCGAGTTTCTCGATCTTGATTTCAATAATGATAAGGTTGCAAGACGTGAGATGAGGAAAGAGCATGCTGATGAAATGGATTACGCAAATGTCAATTGTTAAGGATCAGATTATCCAGAGAGAGAAGGCTATGCACAGAATCCTTGTGCATAAAGACAGTTTTGGAGTTGTTTGGTACCCTTTGCCAATGGCATTAGGCCTTTGGTACAAGATGTGTTATGACAAAATGAAGCCTGGAAGGAAAGAAAATTCTTGAGAAATTTGGTGGTTGCATGAAGGAGCTCAATTCACCACTTTTCTCTCGGATCTGCCAAGAGAGAATTAGGGGTCATCTTCGCTGATGATGGCTCCACAACAAATGAGGAATTGGTGGAAAGATCTCAGCAATGCCTGACATGGAGAGTAAAGAAGATGAAGATACAGGTTATGTGGAAAACCTGGACCAGGAAACCGAGGAGCAGTTGGAGTGATGCTTGATAGTAGAGTTGCTTGCTTCCTTTTTGTGGACCTTTATGTTATGGCATATATCCATGCGTTGTGGGTGCCATGACATGTTGGTCGATAGAATTGTATGATGTGATGCATTGGTTAACGGATTTGTTTTAGACTAGCCGCTATGAACAAGTATCATGTTAGCTCATGGTTTATTCTAGAACGTTGTTGTGGTTTAAGAAAATGTTTAACTCTCGTCCTTGGAATTCGCTTCCTTCTTATCGGTCCATGATGGTATGTCGACGTTGGTTCCTTGTTGTCACATACCTAGACCAGTTTTTAAGCGAATCTTGCTATCCATTGTACCTGTTGGAACAACATGACCTTAGTGTGTAGTTTATGCCATGTTTGTTCCATACATACCCCTTGGTATCCTCAAATTTTAAATCTATGACAAATCTTTTACCTTGTCTTATGCCCAAAGTTGTCAGTACAAGATGTCCTGTAGTATATATGTTCTATCCTCTGGCGAATTATATCATTGGTCATGGATTCGGTGATGTAGTCTCGATTGAAGTTCGCAGTGCCACGATGAAACCTAGCACCACCATGTGGCCGGCCAGTGCATAGTTGGATTGCTAGGGGACGCGCCAACATTGTGATTACCAATCGTAGCATGCTACCGTAGCTACACCAGTGTAATATTTTTGCCATGTTTTCATCATATGACATTCTTTGCAAGTTGTAGGGTGTATCTTTTCGAGATAATCTACCTACATATAGTCGCATTATCCAGAAGCCTGAATAATGTCTTGTTCGATGGGGTGATTCATTCTGTCCCCATCTTCTCCAAAGTCGAAATGTCGCCTTGCACATTCTCCTCGATTGATTGTTTATATATTTATGCACGTGCTTAGCTCACAATAGTAGATTGTTGGTAAAATAGTCTCATCAATATGGCTCATGCGAATAGCAAGATGTTAATGATAGCTTAACCCCGTGCCCAAAGTGTTTAGTGGCTTTCCCGCTGATCCTTGGGCAATAGACTTGTTTTGCTAATCTTGGATTGGCAACTAACCTCGATTTAGGAATGATTGCTTAACTAAGCTAGTCTTCCCAACAAGCCTTGTAATGGGAAATATTTTCTACAAGAAGAAGAAGTATGCCTGAAGACGGTGTGCCATGTATCATTCCTTGTTTTCCTTGTTATCCCCTAACTTTGTGACCATCTTTGATTGGTCTCACTTCTATCTTGCACGTGATGCCTATTCGTGCGAGAGTACTCTCTGTCGAGCAAAATTGCATCTCGATGCGTAACATCTGTGATGGTGTCTTGAGGAATAACCAATGGTGTCGCGATGCAACCGAGAGCTCCCAGTGGCTGCAGACACATGGTCGAGCTATTTGGTACTCACGAATATCATTGTTGTTAACCTCGATCCATTACATGGATTACCTCGATGTGAAATTTTGCGCGATCCTACCTTGATTATCTTTGAAATTATTAATCATTCTATGATAATGTTGACCATAAAGCCTTTCCCTGAAGTGTGACATAAGCTAGTTTGAGAAGGATAGGTCACTAACATTAACCTTGTCTTGACTATGAGAGATGGTAGGCCATTGGACTACCACGTGTTTCCCCTAGAATCACACTATCTCTTGTAGTATGTGTGCTCCTCTATAGTTCGTGTAGAGTATACGATACGTTTGATGCATGTTTGAGGAGTGTTTTGAGATAAACGTAAATTTAAGTAAGGTTTTTGTTTTGTTAGTGTCTAGTTAATACCTTTGTATACCTCGCAAATATTTCCTATTGTTGGTATTTCTTAGCATAAGCAGATAAATCCGCAAGCGCACGGAGTACCGTTGTAGCTTTCACCCGGAAATATTCAGGGTATCGTATTTTTCCACAGGGAACGGAAGTGTACTAGAGAGAAACAAGGTCGTCCAAGAGAAGTAGGTAGAAGGATATTTTTGTAGGTCGAGAGGGTTTTCTAAACTCAGCCCTAGGTCACCAGATAACTAAAGCCTCGGCTCGCTATACTCGCTCACTTCGGAGCATTTGTTCCTTTCCGGTTCTCGAAAAGACGGGAAGACGTAACCGGGGTCGAGGCGGCCAAAGCTCTACGAAAACACCAACCCGAACGTGGTGGAATACAAAGGCCTTGTCGGGCTGTCACCCCGGGGCTACCACAACTATCCGTGGGGTTGGGCGCAAACTCAGGTAACTCGCTAGCCCAGACACCACGTCTACGCTAACGGCTACTACTCTAGCCCGATTTCTTAATTAGACTAGAGCACTCGGTCGAGCGGAGATCCCGTAAGCAAGCAAGAAAGCGCTGAACTTTAATCAAATAGATCACTAAGGAAAGAATGCAGATATTACTCACGAAGGAGTCGGCTCCGTAGAGGTACAAACTAGAGGGGAACCCAACAAGCCGGCTCCGCCTCCACTCTTCCCTCCTCTCTCTTCCTCTTTTCTAATGTATACAACTAGGCACTAGCACCTAGAGGGACACTACTACAAAGTATATGATGTGGGAATGAAGTTCTTCTTGTGTAGAATGTGTGTCTTTGAGAAATGCTTCATTTCCCCTCTTATAGTGTGGGGAGGTCGGTTCGGCGTAGCTAAACATGGAAACACCCTGGAATCGCCATAAGGAACCGCCATAGCACCTTCCAAACGAGGCTGGGTCCGATTGGTTCCCGCGCGGGAGCGGTCGCACCAAGGGTGGCTCTGATGGTCCGACCAGGGGTATGCCCTGACCGGTAATGGATTGGCGGAAGGCGTACGAGATTGCAAGCGAGATGTAAACAGAGAACAATCACACGAGGTTTACCCAGGTTCAGGCCGCAAGGATGCGTAAAACCCTAGTCCTGCTCTCTGTTTCGATTATGGATGTGGATGTGCGAGTCTGTGCGTTATGCCAGATTCTGTCCCTAGACGGGGGGGTCCTTGCTCTCCTTATATATCATGGGGAGCAAAGTTACAAGTCGGATCTAGCCTATCTGGTACTAAGTTTACATACTTTACAAGTCGGATCTTGCCTGTTTTAGGCTGTCCGACCAGCCTGGGCCGATCGGTCTTGGAGTTTGATGGGCCAGCCTGGCAATGGCATGCTGGCCCAAAGTAGGCCGTGAGGGTATATGGAGTTTATACCTCCACAGCTAGTCCCCGAGCATCATGGATCTTGAGGGAAAAACATCGTCTTCGTTTGATCAAGTGAGAAGCGAGTGGTCGGACACACGTTCGACATATGGTCCGAGCAGTGCTGGAGGACCGTCTTGTGCTTCCGACCAGTTTTGCTTTACACTTAGTTGACGCTTTGGTCTTGATCAAAAGATTTATGATGCTCCTGAAAAGAAAAAAGAAATTTGAACGGGTCCCAATCCGGAGACGTGGGCCCACGTTAGTGTGTGATGCCTGCCATCACATGGTATCTGCCGTATTTGGTCATTGCTTTAGCTTAGTTTTGAACTAAACTCCTTGTTGTAAAGAAAAAAGATCAGGCCGAGTCATGCAAATGACGTGGGCCCACGTAGTCCCCGAGGTTGCTGTAAGATAGTATATGTTGCAGCAAGCTCTAAAAGAAGGATCTAGCCCATGTCACCTCTTAGGTGACGTGGGCCCACGTAGTCCCCGAGCCTGAGATGAGGTGGAACACGTTATGTCAGGGTCTAAAAAAGACGACCTGCCCGTAGTATCGTGCTTTATGTGTTTCCGAGCACTCTTTGAGTGAGACCGAGTAGGCCAAATTTCATTTGGGCTGGTCGGTTTGAACCATGCCATGACTTGGTCATGATTAAATTAAGATAGCTTTGCTACTTAACTCAGTCCCCAGCGAGGCTGTGAGACCATAGTTTTGAATCTAAACCCAAGAAATAGCTTTGCTATTTGTGTGCCAGAATAACCGGTATCATTGGCGAAAAAGTCCCAGCTCAGCTGACGGACTGTGTGGGTTGAAATGTTGATGCTATACTGCAACTTCGTCGCAGCGGGTTGGAACAGCGTCTTCAAGTTGTTGCTGCAAAGGAAAATATGAGGTATGAGTATGTGGCTCGATGAGCTAGATTGAGTTGTATTGATTTGATATGATCTGTAACACAAATTTTGTATTAGGATGTATTATTTGGAAATGGTTTTTGTAGTCGCCCTTCCTTAGAGTTAATCAGTCCTAAGGTGTGTAGATGATCTATAGTGAATAGCGCGATGCCGAAACACTTAGGGCCCTATTTCCGTTGGAAGCGACCGCTAACACCCCTGTGTTGTATAGCGTTAGAGCTGTTAACACATGTCGGAGTTGATCAGAGACAGTGCATGCTGATTGTTTTCTGTTGGAAGGGTGACGTACTTAGCCATTTTGTACAAAGAAAAAGGATGTTTTTGACTTTGTAAGGGCTTTGGAACATACTTTGAAGTAGTTCTCGTAAAGAAATCTTTTTTGAAAAGAGACTTGTGAAATGTATATGCTATCGAGTTGAGAAGGCACTTATCTGTTTTCTGCAGCGAGCCACCGTTTCTCCAAGGTGGGTTGCGATCACACTTGTTTCTGAAAAAATGGTCATGAGATATGTAAAATTCTCTTATTATGCAGAAGGGTAGGTTACGCTTATTATAGATTTAGAAGAAAAAATTTCCAGCGACGCTAATCTCTTTTTCATTCAAGAGCCGACCAGGCCTTAGGGATTAGATGATCCTAAAGAGACAGCGCGGTGCCGGAATGTTTGGAGCCCTTTTCCTTTGGGAGCGACCGCTGGCGCACTCTGTGTTGTTTGAGCTTGATGCTGTTAACACGTAGCGAGTGAAACCAGAGACGGTGCGTTCCTGGTTTGCTTCGTGTTTGAGGAAAGAAATTATTGTGAGACTAGTTTTTCCAAAGAGTAGTCTTTTGAAACAGATGGCTAAATAATTAAAAATTTTATTAAAGATATTGGATACTTATCTTTCATCCGTTGTGTCGCGTTATGATCGCGTGTGAAGCGGAAATATTCGCTTGCTGATGCAACCGTGTATCAGCAACCGAGTTGTCTCGTCAATCTAGGGTACACTTTTTGGACTCTGGTCGGGTCAATGCTCCCTGTTGTGGTGGGATCAAAGTGTCAGTGACTCAATCGCTCCACCTTCCTGACGACGTGAGTCAATGAGCGCACGGGGGGTTCCCGATGCGAGGGAAACGTATAAATGCGCATTGCATTAGTGGGGCGGTATTCGTCGCTTCGTGCTCTTGGGAAACGAGAGGGCCGCGGGGTTTTGATTACCCACGATCCCGTCAGTTGCCTTCTCGAATCCTCCGAGCTCTTCTATAAATTGGCGCCTGCGCTGAGAGCCTCTCTACTCGCAGCGCGTCTTCTGTTCTTGCTCCTTTTCTTCTACTCCCAAAATCTAGGGTTCTAGATCCTGACTTGCTCACCACCGCCGCCTGAGATGGATCGCCGTGACGGCAAGCGCCCGGCGGAGGAGGAGTCTATGAACTCCCCTCGAGAGGTGAGGCCGAGGAGGAGGTAAGCTTGAATGGGGTTTTTTCTTGATTGGTCTTTGGGTTTTCTTCTCTTGGTGTAACCACGGTTCTTCGTTTGCATTGTAGATACACGCTCCTGACGGTTGGAGGTGCACCAGGCACCTCTACCGCGGGCGCCGCCGAGGCGGCGAGGAGGGCGGCAGCGAGGCGGCCGGATGTGCCGGAGGTGGCGGCCTCCGAGCAGGCGGCTCCGGTGGTGGAGGCCGGGGTTGCCGTTGCTGCGCCGGAGGATGCGACTCCCATTGTGGCGGAGGAGGCGGTGGCGGCCGCCTGTGTTTCGACGCCGCGTTCGCTGAGCAGTGTCTCAGCGAACTCCCTGGCGTCTGTGCTCGACCGCTGTAGGGCGGAGCTGCAGAACGTCAGGGACCTCTACTCCGACGCCACCAAGAGGCTCGGGCAGGCGGAACAGGACGTGGACCTGTTCCTGAAGGCACTCTCCTCCGCCCAGGAGGAGCTGGAGGCGGAGAAGCAGCGGGCCGCCGACTTCGACGCCGACGCCAACGCCGCCGTTAATGAAGCGGCGGACGAGAGGCTGGCCCGCCAGGTCCAGGTGGACGCGTTGCTTCGGCAGCGCGAGGCTGCCGACATCAGGGTCGGTGGTGAGTACTTGTATTCTCACTGTTCGTACTCCCTGGTTTGTGCGCGTATTGGCATTTTAATTTTTGTCTTTGCAGAGCTGACAGAGCAGCTAGAGCAGCTGTAGGAGGCCGCGCACGCCGCGGCAGACGCGGTGAACGCCCAGGGGGGTGATGTGGTCGCGCGGTTGGCAGCGATCCCTGGCCAAGTGGCCGCGGTGGCGGTTCATGGCGTCCGCCATGGTGCAGCTGCTGCTTATGCCACCGTTGATGCCATTTCTGGCGTCGATGTGCGTGGCATGGAGTTGTCGGTGGCGGCGCATGATGCCATGGAGGGCGGCGTCGTCGAGTTCACCGGGGCGGCGGAGGCCATCGTCACCGCTACTCCTGTCGACCTTGTTGTCGGCAAGCTCTTCGGGGAAGACTAGATTGCTTTAGATGCAATCAGTCCCCTGTTTGTAAAAATTTTTATATTTTTAATGAAGAAAAGGTGGATCTTTTGAGATGTGTCTTGTGTCGGAATCCATCGAGGTTCCTTTTTATGATCCCTTTTGCTTGATCTATTTATGACTATGCCGTATTAGGCCGTAGGATTTTGTTTCAAAGCTCCGAGCCCTCTGTTTTTTAGCGTCAGAGAATGTCGTATCGCGTCTGATTGAGGGATGATTTTCCTTTCAAAAGGTAAGAAAAATTCATGTGCTCAAGTATCTGACACAAAACTTGACTTCTTATTATAAAATAGTACACATTAGATTGCTTTGTCATCGGAATGACTTACAATGTTGTGTACGACTGACGCTAACTTTAACATATTGAAAGGGAAATTGCCTAGGAAAAAACTGTTTTGATAAAAGAGGAAAACGCATCTCTTGTTCTTTTAGCTTTCTAGCTCTGCTTCGCCTTCTTCTTCTAAGTCATGGACCATGACTGGATCTTCTTCGGTGCAGAGCAGTAGGTCGTCATCGTCCAGGGCTTGATCATCTCTGCGTCTGGTGTGGTCGGAAATACTTATTCCGTTCCGAGTGGTATTGAAGTTGTCCTTTTTTGGAAAAGGTACATCTGTAAAAGAATCTAAGGAGCTTGAGTTCTTCTCAAATTGGCTTCCTTTTTGTACCACTTCGTACCATACGCCATTGATAAACATTCCTTCTGATGTTTTGCGCCCTGGTGATCGAACTGTTCTGATATGCCGTAGGTTGGCTGGATTTGTTGGATTAGGAAATACGTGCTTGGTGTGCGGCGGTATTCCATTCTCAGGAGGCGTTGGACTGGGGAGTCTCCAATCTGGTTCTCGGGTTAATAAATTGTCCAAGAATGGGGTAATAAAACCATTATGGTTTGTTTGGACACTTGGTACCATCCGTCCGGGAGGAGGACTCCGAGCACGTTTGTATACCGTAGTTGTCTGCAGAGGTTGAGTGCAACAATGAGGCTCATCTACGTTAGGTGACTCCCTCGTGTCTTCCCTTAATGGGCTCATACCAAAGTTGCGCCGATTTTCTCTGATTGCTGCCATGTGTTTTTGTTGTTCTTCCCTCCATTTTCTTTCTGTGTCTTGGTGTCGGTCGGCAAGTGCCCTGGCTCTGTGAGCCGATGCCCTTGTCATCGGGGGAGATTGGGTCGGATTTCTTGTCGAACGTATAGACGGCTGTTCCATCCATTGTTCTGTCACATCCGATGTCGCAATGGTAGTTGAAATCTCTCATCGTCGCCTTTCCCTTCGTTGCTCAACCCTTTGAGATTGGTCGTCACGACGAAGGGCAGCAGCTAGCTCAGCACGTTTTGAGAACAATCGAGCGTCGGATGTGTTGCTTCGAGGAGATCGTTCTTGCTGTGTTGCGCCAGCGGGCACAGTGGGTGGGATTCGATTGGTTCGTCGAACTTCTCACTGATGCCGCCGTCGTTCGTTGCGACGTGCGTTTCTGCGCTGAACTGTTGACACGTAACTCCGGTTTGGTACATTCTGCAGGATAGTTTGTGCCGTTGGGGCTGGATTAATGTTATTCCGTGGAGCCTGTTGTGAAGCTCTCTCCCCCAGGTCCTGAATATCAGCCAGAATTCTTTGTCATATGTTACTAGGCTGGCCTCTCCGACCACCATGAACAATGGCCGGTCGTGGTCGGAGCCACTGCGAGTTTCTTCTAGTACCCGGTTGTGTGCGGTTGCCACGAGGATTTGCATGGATACGACGTCGTAGATCCGTTGGCTACGAACATGGTCGTTCGGGACGCCCAAAAGTAATGCTGTGCCGATTGCGTCGACTTTGTGTTGATAAATTGGGAACATGTTGCTGTCGCACGAGCTGTCCATCGCGCCTGACGCGTTGTCGGAGCGACTCAATGTTGGCTTGGGTTTTTGTTAACCTCATGCCTTGTTGATGGATCAAACGGAGTAGATCCGTGTTGCTGACGTGCCTCCTTTGTGAAGGGTTTGAACCGATCGGAGGTGTTGACGCTGCGCAGTCAGCCATCATTGGTGGATTGGTTGGGACTACAACGGTGGTTACCGGGATGAGTTGGATCTGGTTTGGTGCAGCCACCAATGTTGGTGCCATTGTCGGCGCGATGGCCGGAGGCGTGAGAGTTGCAGCAGTAGTTGCTGAGTTGGAAGTCCAGGTGAACGTTCCGAAGTTGAAGGTGAGGCCGGCTTCGAAGGTCATGGAAGCCAGGAAGGAAACCATCTTGCTTGACGTGAAATCTCGGTGCGCACCCTCTACCTGGCACACCACTGTCGACGAAATATCGGTGATAGTCCGACCAGGGGTATGCCCTGACCGGTAATGGATTGGCGGAAGGCGTATGAGATTGCAAGCGAGATGTAAACAGAGAACAATCACACGAGGTTTACCCAGGTTCAGGCCGCAAGGATGCGTAAAACCCTAGTCCTGCTCTCTGTTTCGATTATGGATGTGGATGTGCGAGTCTGTGCGTTATGCCAGATTCTGTCCCTAGACGGGGGGTCCTTGCTCTCCTTATATATCATGGGGAGCAAGGTTACAAGTCAGATCTAGCCTATCTGGTACTAAGTTTACATACTTTACAAGTCTAAACTTTCCTATCTCAGCTAGGTCTGTCCTCCTTGTCGGTCTTTGATAATCTTGCCTGTTTTAGGTTGTCCGACCAGCCTGGGCCGATCGGTCTTGGAGTTTGATGGGCCGGCCTGGCGATGGCATGCTGGCCCAAAGTAGGCCGTGAGGGTATATGAAGTTTATACCTCCACACCTACCTCTAGTATTTTTGAGTGGAGTTCTGGGTAGGCATACAAGGAATGGCTTACTTACCGCTTGTGGATAGCCGAGTCAAAGTCCAAACCATGTTAAGGTAAAGGCCATACACTAGGTTGAGATGTGCAAGTGTGTGGGATGGATGAGGAATGATTCTTAATTTTTGTGGTATTTTTGGATCTCCATGCATCATGACAAACTCACTTTTATTGATGGATGAAGAGATGAAGAAATATGGGCTATCAAAGAGTAACTAAAATTGTGTTGTTTTTTTTCTTTCTCTTTCTTTTTTTTTTCTCACTTTATTTTCTTTTTTTTCTTTTTTTTTTTCTTCTTTTTTTCTTTGAACGGGGATCTAAGATTTCCCGTTTGTCTACAAGATTGGAATATCTAAAACTTATTTCTCCCCTTTTCTTTTCTTTTCTTTCTCTCTCTCTCTCTTTTTTCAACTAAGAACATGGCCCATAACTTATTGCCTGGAAAAGGATGAAGGAGAGAGAGATGTCATGATGGAATGCATGGAGAATTTTTGGCAATCTAAAAGAGGGGGTGCGCGATCCTCAGGGTAAGGGTCGGCACTTTTATTTGGTGGAATGATGCGCAATTCTCGATGTAAGAATTGGCATTCTAGGCGAAAGGGGTGCATGTTGTGCGCGACTCTCAGTGTGAGAGTCGGCAATTATTTGATGGGTGCAAGTGAATCTCAACCATATGCGTAAGACCCAAACCTAGGTTAGGTTCAAACCGTGACAAGGCCCAACAATCGGTAAGAAGCATACGACAAAAAGGTTTTGTAAACTTATTGATAAGCATGTCGTATTTGGCCTTGGTAGGAATTTCAACCATTGAGGAGTATGTGAAACTATGATTTTTGGCATTGTATCAAAAAGAAAACTCTCCAAGTACTTCGATAGAAAAGGTAGGACAACTATGCCAAAACTATATCTCACTTCACAACAACTTAGTCAAAATGTTTTTCCTATGAGATATTTTCCCACAAGCATGAAGGAAATGTAAGGTCTAACAATTATGCAGTCCAATCTCAAAAAGCTATCTTCATATTTACTTTTCAAAAATTGAATCTAAGTGGGAAACTTGATTTGCAGGAAGGAACGGGATTAAATCAGGAGCATGAAAATAAAAAGGTGGGAGGAAAGTGATCAAACAGAGTTGTGTGCAGGCTCCTCCACCAGTTCATGATGTGCTTTGGTATGGTGCTCCCCTTTTTTTTCTTTGATGGGGGTGGTGACACCCCCACACTTCTTTGGAGCTATATCTGGCTCTTTATTCAAAGATAGAAAAAATGGTGAAAATAACATGGACTCTTCTGGTGAGGAACACCAGAGAGTCAAAAGTTTATTTATCATTATTGAAAACTTGTTCACCCAACTTTCTATTAGAGCTCAAGCAAGGCTAAGATAAAATTGCAATATGAAACTAGCCTTAACTCATCTCCAAACATGAATTACTTCTATGCTTATGACAACAACTCAAAGATTATTAACCATAATTCAACACCATGTCAAATTATGATTAAAGAAGGCTATTTCAACCCAGGCACCATGCTTAAATTGAAAACAACCTATGGATGTTACTTGCAAGAATACATCCAAACAAGAGCATATGACATGAACAGAGAAGCAAGAATTTAAATGATCATATGGAGACAAGAATGAGCAAAAGGGGTTGGTGAACATTTAATACCTGTTGCATACCTGAGTGTCCTTATCGGCAGCATATGTAAATTCAGCTTTGAAGATTATGCACCGATGACGTGTTTGTACAGGCTCCAACTCAGGTAAACCATAAGGCCAAATCATACACACAACTAGTGTATATGGATGTTGGGCCTTAGTGGTAGCAAAGGTAGGAAGAGGCTCTCCTCATTTTTTTTCTCATATGCATATATTTTTTTCATCTTTTTTTAACTCCTTTTTCTTTTCTTTTCTTTTCTTTTTTTTTACCAAGGCAAAGCTAACATCATCCATCATCAATTTTTTTTGAATGCCTCTTGGTGTGAGTGGGACTCAAGATTATCACCATCCTCCCCCACACTTGGACTTTTGTGTAAAAGTCAAAGTGTGTGTTGGGTCGAGTCTCCTTGTGAGTGTGTTCCACCTCTCAAGAGCATCTTGATTGTAGTTGATGTCGCTCCATGTTCTCAAGTGTCGTATGACTGAAATGGTTAGTGACAAGGATACCCGAAGGTGCACACTAACGACAACATGACCTTGCTTTTATTTGGAAAGAAAAGATTTTTTTATGATAACAAGACAAAATATATTTTTTTCAAGATAATCCGGGGTATCTCCCGGCAGTGCTTGTTTAAGGACAAAGCCCGTCCCTGGGAAACCTTTTTGAAACTAGTCCAATGTTGGTGATGTGGTTTCCCCTCCATCACCAACCTTTGTGGGTAGATCTGTAAAAACTCATGCCAAAACATTTCGAGACTTGCAAAACTTATGATAGACAAAAGTATCTACAACAACCTTCTTAAAAATTTTATGAACAAGGAGTAAGAAGGGGTTGTAGATCTTGCAAGTCATGGCAGAGTTATAAACTGATCCAGGAGATTTTTCATATGAGCATGGAATGAATGGGATAGTTAGGAAATAACTTCCATCCTCATTCATAAAATCTTCTGTTCTAGGGGGAGCACTATCCTTTTCATGATATTCCATATCCTTTGTCGGACTTGGATAAGTTATGGATATATCAGAGATTGACATAAGTTGCCCCCTAAGATCAAGAACAGATGAGACATTGGGTGTTGGCATAGAGGGAGAAGGAATAGAAGGGTCTTCTATATGAACCGATCCTTCCTCTATGTCTTGAAAGTGTTGTTGATGTCTCAAATGGGAATTCGAGGCAGACGATGATGTTGAAGTGGGAAACCCTATGGTATTCCCAAAATCAGCATCAAGAAAAATGTCATCCTCGAATTCAAAGCGGCACACAAAAGAATGAGATTCATCATCTCTCGACGTGTGATGTGCCTCCTCATTGGGAGGTTCATTAGCAATCGGATTATGAGAAAGATTTGAAGGAATCTCAAATCCAGTTGCTGGTGCCTCCTCTTGTTGGTCGGGGCTTGACTCCATTGTATCTTCTGGAAGCTCATCATAAACACCAGTGTAGGGAGTGTTTTCAAGGATTTTCTCCAAAACGGCTTTTCCCTCATTGATGGTCATGTGCGTGAACGAACCTCTAGAAGTTATATCAAGGTGGAGAGCATCATCTTTGCTAAGACCAAGATGGAAGTGAAGTAGGAGGACTTGGTCAGGCAAAGAAAGGTCTGGGCCAGTATTAATAAGATTTGTGAACCTAGCCCAAGCTGCTCCTAGAGTCTCCTTCTCCTTTTGCCGAAAGGTGAGAATTTCTATTCGAAGGGCAGCAACTCTAGAAAGGGGGAAGAACACGAGACAAAATTTGTCTCGAAGTTCATCCCAATTTCCATGAACACCTCCTACGGTATGAGCGCACCATTGTTTTGCTCTTCTCAAAAAGGAGAACGGAAACAGTTTCCATCTAATGGTTTCTTGTGTCATGCCAGAAAAATTAGGCAAGAACACAAGTGCTCGAATTCCCGAAGGTGGGTATAGGGATTTTCGTCTAGTTGCCCGAGAGAAGGGTTGCTCCCGAACCATGGCTATGAAAGCGGGCGAATCTCATAGCCATTTGTAAGAATGGGATGGGATGATGGTGGAGGTTCCAATAAATCGCCCTTTGGAACCAAAAACATTTTGATAGGAGTGGAATCCATGTGGTAGTGATGGTGGTGGTGGTAGGTTGCATAAATTTTTGGTAAAAATAAAAATAAAAGGATACACGGACGAACTTGGTTCGAATCTAGAATAGCTACCGTTCCTCGGCATCGGCGCCAGAAAGCTTGTTGGTATTTCTTAGCGTAAGCAGATAAATCCGCAAGCGCACGGAGTACCATTGTAGCTTTCACCCGGAAATATTCAGGGTATCATATTTTTTCACAGGGAACGGAAGTGTACTAGAGAGAAACAAGGTCGTCCAAGAGAAGTAGGTAGAAGGATATTTTTGTAGGTCGAGAGGGTTTTCTAAACTCAGCCCTAGGTCACCAGATAACTAAAGCCTCGGCTCGCTATACTCGCTCACTTCGGAGCATTGTTCCTTTCCGGTTCTCGAAAAGACGGGAAGACGTAACCGGGTCGAGCGGCCAAAGCTCTACGAAAACACCAACCCGAACGTGGTGGAATACAAAGGCCTTGTCGGGCCGTCACCCCGGGGCTACCACAACTATCCGTGGGGTTGGGTGCAAACTCAGGTAACTCGCTAGCCCAGACACCACGTCTACGCTAACGGCTACTACTCTAGCCCGAATTCTTAATTAGACTAGAGCACTCGGTCGAGCGGAGATCCCGTAAGCAAGCAAGAAAGCGCTGAACTTTAATCAAATATATCACTAAGGAAAGAATGTAGATATTACTCACCAAGGAGTCGGCTCCGTAGAGGTACAAACTGGAGGGGAACCCAACAAGCCGGCTCCACCTCCGCTCTTCCCTCCTCTCTCTTCCTCTTTTCTAATGTATACAGCTAGGCACTAGCACCTAGAGGGACACTACTACAAAGTATATGATGTGGGAATGAAGTTCTTCTTGTGTAGAATGTGTGTCTTTGAGAAATGCTTCATTTTCGCCTCTTATAGTGTGGGGAGGTCGGTTCGGCGTAGCTAAATATGGAAACACCCTGGAACCGCCATAAGGAACCGCCATAGCACCTTCCAAACGAGGCTGGGTCCGATTGGTTCCCGCGCGGGCGCGCTCGCTCCCTTGGCGCGGCCGCGCCAAGGGTGGCTCTGATGGGCCTCAGCTTTTGCAGGCACGTGGGCCTCGTCATTAGCTTTCTAACGCATATTTGTTTGCCTGAATCGGAGTCTGTATGAGTGAGATATGGCCTGTTTACCGAAGCCCACTCATCCAACCCGAGATGGAGTTGGACCGGGTTTTGGTCTTCCATCTCTTGGGCTTATGTTTGGCATTTTGGCCCATGTTTAAGACTCACAATTGTCAGGCAAATGGGCCACCATCTTATTCATGGTTTTCTTGTGTGCTTTGGCCTATTTGTGTGCATTTCCGGAGTTGTCTTCCTGTAAGCAACAATCACCGAAACTCGTGGATTATGTTAGCGTAAAACCCTATTGCTAAGTTTTGGTGACTATTTTTATAACAAGTTGGCAATAAAAAGCATGCAATAAGGAGCGCCAACACCTATGTCGGCATAAATCGATGTGGGTTATCGTGAATGTGGTAACCTCAAAGCTTTTAATGTTGAAAGGTAACTAGTTGTGGAGTAGGAGAGATCTCTCTCCAACTTGTCGTAGCTTTGCGATTAGTCGCTAGATGCATGAATGATTTATGGAGTCAAGGAAGGAGATTCGGCAGATAAAACCCCTTATTCGAGCAAATCTTGAGGATTGTTGGACTAGTGCCAATACCTTGTGCTTACTTATTAGTGATATTCAACCTCGATTCCTGTCCACATACGAGATTCCCATGTGTTCTAGTTATAAAGCACTCAATCTCTTATGCGGTATTGGATGTTGTTTACGCTAGTAGGTTTGCATTTGGAAACATGCCAGATCATTCATGGATAAGTATGGTTTAGCGTGAGGAATTGGATCATGTGTTGGTGCATTCTAAGTAAAGTTGGGCACAAATCCTATTGGAAGGGTGTTTTCGATGACTTTTGAGGTGAAGAACTGACGGAAAAAGCGTATATCTTTGCCAAGGATTGGAAATGTTAGACCTTCGGTGAAGGAAGTGGCTAAATCAATTCTGCTCAGTTGAAGGAAGAGTTTGGCGGTTTGTGGTCAAGTTTGGAGACCCTTGACCTGAGAACTTTGACTTCTACATGAGTAGATTGGGAGTCATTGACCTAGGAATTTTGATTTCTACATGAGAAGGTTCAGATCCCTCTGACCTAAGAACTTTGACTTCTACATGTAAAAGTTGAAACTTCCTCCATTCATGTTGGATAATATTGGCATGTCAGTAGCCAGTTCTCCTGTGAATGGCTTTGCCAGTATCAAATTCGTTCCGATTTGTCCTACGATTACTACCTACAAGTTGGTGAAGTAGTTTCCATCCCATGGAAATCTACGCTTCGCTTCCTTTGGTGGTAAACATTGTAGAGTTTTGAGGAACCATTTGATGTGTTTGAAGATGCGAATAGCAGATTCCCTTACATGTAACCCTCGATGCCTTCAATGGGTAGTTATCGGTCAAGTACCACGGTAACCTGCCTTTGGGAGGCATAGTCTTGGATTTATTGTAAGAGTATTTGATACTATTCCTTGTCATCTTCATACTTCAGATTGACATAGAAATGGTGAGCAACACCTAAGAGGCATGGATATAAGATGTAAGGTGTTCATGGATGGGTCCCTGGAAGTGAAAGTACTCATGGAATCAACTAGCAGCTAGGGATCAACCTATGGACCAGGTGGAGGAGGTTGATCGCCTAACCTACTCGGCATTCCTTGCGTATGAAAGCTCCGAACCATTTGTAAGGAATGGCGAGTAGCTCGCAAGGATGATTTGTGGTGTGGTGTTTCGACTACCGCTGTGCCCCACTCGGGGCCACCACTACAACTTATTCTGGCGATAATTGCTAGTTGTTGATATGATCAAAAAGGGGAAAAAAGGCTTCCACCATGGTAAAGGTTGGATTATGTAAAACCCTGCCATGAAGGAGAAGGGGATTTACGACTATAATGTTGGGGGGAACAACCTCCGCTAGGACCCCCCTACTTAGCTCCGCGGCCCTAGCAAGGGCCAAGACGCGCAAAAGTGCCAAGTAACTTTGGACAACCTTCGCTGCTGCATACCCACCTACGGCGAAGGTCGTCAAGCCTGCTTCCGCGATCCGGCGAAGGTATGACACACCTTCACGTATGTGCATTTCAATTCTCTTATCGCGCAGGTGTACGAGGGTTTAATGGAGTCTCTCAAGACCTCCGCGATGAGTTGGGTTTCCGAAGACCTTCGGAGCAGTTGCTCGGCCTGTTTAGCACCTGAGGCGGCGGAAGACCTCTGGATGTACGCTCACAAGGCAGGTATGGGGCGGCGTCGAGGACCCGACGCGTGGCGACAGCGGAAGGCGACGCGTGGAGCCCCAGACGGCACGACACGTGGTGCTTCAGGATAGGGTTAGGAAAAGATGCTTTTAGTTTTGCAATGTACAAAAGTGCCCTTGTTGAGGCCCATTTGTAAGTGTAACTAGAGTTGAAACCCTAGTGTAAAAAGCCACATGACCCTTGGTATGGCCTGTAAATACCAAGGGCATGGCATGTGTAAGGAGGAGGACATTGGACATTTTTAGTCCCATTTAATGCAAAAAAACCTCATGGGGGCCCATTGACAGTTGTCCCTTTTTGGCATTTGTTTGGACCTCACACTATCTGTCTAGGAAACCTTCGCCCTCCTCCTCCGGGCCCCGGCGAAGGTAGGGGGGCAAGAGTTTATACCAACAGTTGGCGCCGTCCGTGGGGTTCGAACAAAAGAAACAAGCCATGGCTCCAAACCTCAGCGAACTTTCCTCAGCACAGGGAGCCAACGCGGATCTAACCCTCGCTGGCGGAGGTGTCGTTCCGCCAGATCCCCTCTCTGAGCAACCTCCGCTTGAGCAATCGGCAAACTTGGCAGTTGACACCAACCCAGACCAAGTTGCATCCGGAAGTCGGCAACGAATTTCGGTGGTTCAGGACATCATCGCCTAGCCACGCCCTCACACCTCCGGGGATGGTATCGGCAACGGATCAACGACCGACAGTGAAGCTTCGGAGGAAGAAAAGGTGGCCAGGCATCTCGAACAGCTTCAGGAAAGCATCCTCGCTGGCAAAAGGCACCTAGAGCAAATCAACAAAGAGTCAAGAGCGGCAGCCATCCAGCGCAGGACAGAGGAAGCAGAAGCAGAGCTTTGCCGCATCGAGCAAAGCATCAGAACAGCTGAGGCAGACGCGGAGGTGAGGAACTATAGAGACCCGGCTCTCCCTGTGTATCCTCCAGTCGTACAACCTCCGCTCGTGCTGTAGCAAGACCCCCACCCACCACGCCCAGAACCAGACCTCCGCGCCAACATCCTTTGCCCGGCAGTCGCAGGCGGAGGTGCTCCAGAGCCAAGAGCTGCGCCACGGGCTCCGCACTATGACTCCAAGTCCCCCTTGTCATACGACCTCCAGACCATCGAGTGGCCTCAGGGTTTCGCCATGCAGCATCTACCACGGTATGATGGCACCTACGAGCCACGCCAGTATTTAATGTCTTATGAAGCTGCTGTTTCGGCCGCCGGAGGTGACGAGGACATCATGGCCAAGGCTTTCGTGATTGTGGCTAGAGATATCGCTCAAACCTGGTACAGCAACCTCCGACCAGGATCCATCCGATGTTGGGATGACCTTCGCGAGAGAATCTGCACAAACTTCAAAGGCGTCAGTCGGTCCGTGGCCAAGGCCGCCACCCTCCTCAATTGCAAGCAAAGAGTTGATGAACCATTGCAAGATTGGTGGAAAAGATTCATCAACACCAAAAATCGTACCCCCGGAGTCACTGATGAAGTCAGGATTTTGGCGGTAACGAGTTGCATACAACCAGGACCATGCTCGTCGAAGATATCAAGAAGGGAACCGAGAACCATCGCTGAGCTGTATGACATCATGGAAAAGCAAATCAGAGCGGATAACAATGAGCGCATCAAATCGCAGTCCTCCCAACCTCCGCAACGACAGCCAAGAGAACGCAATACGAACCCTCGCAATGACTACCCTTGCATCGACATGGGAAATGTTAAAGCTATTGATGGTAGCCACGATCAGCAAGCTCGGCAAAACCCTCACCAGCCCAGACAGCCTCCGCCGCAAGTCGATAGAAGACTGACCAACTCAGATCAGCAGAGACAGCAACCTTCGCAGCCGCATTATTGCCATTTCTGTGGGAAAGGCAACGACCATTACACCAAACAATGTGTTTGGTACATCAAGGGGCTTGAATGCAGGGATGGCCAAGCCCCACCAGCTCCGTAGGTGGGAACAGTCAATCATACTCGCAGAGCAGCACCAAACCCCCGCAACCGTAACCAGGGATACAACCACAACCACCGAGCTCAGCAACCCCCGTATCAACAACCAATATACTACCCTCAGCAAGCCTTCACTCAGGGTCAATATGTTCACAACCAGCAGCAGCAATACTACCATCGCCAAGCACAACAGCAGTACCAACAACCCCAGCCAATCGCTCAATAGGCCCAAGTGCAAGCTCTACCTCCGCCACCACCTCTACCAGCATTACCTCCGCCACAACCAGTCAAGGTCGAGGGAGAAGCACAGGGGGCACAGATCGCAGTCAACAACCCCACAGCCACCTATGGGGTCATCATGGCAATATCCGGAGGTTCAGGTGAGGATCACGGCAACAAAAGGCAGCGCAGAGAGCACTTTCGCCGGGTCAACATGTAGCCAGCGATGGACCACACAGAAACGATCATTGGTCCCATATTCCCTTGACCTTCAACAACTCAGACCTCAAGCTCAAGCAATACCCACATACCGACGCGATGGTTATAGAAACAAACGTCGCAGGTTGGACAGTGACAAAAATCCTTGTGGACAACGGCAGCTCCGCCGACATCCTATTCGCATCTACCTTCGACGGCATGATGCTCGACAGAAACTCGCTTCAACCGGCAGGACATCCGCTATTTGGGTTCGGAGGTCAGCAGATCAGAGCAATCGGAAAGATCACTTTACCAGTGTCCTTCGGCAACAATCCATCGCTCGCACGGAACACATTACCTTCGACATAGTTGACATCCCATATTACTACAATGCTATCTTCGGAAGAGGTACCATCAATCAGTTCAATGCCGCAATCCATCCTAGTTATCTTTGCATGAAAATGCCAGCACCCGGAGGTATCGTTGCCGTCTACGGGGACCAAAACACGGCCAGAATAGCGGAGCAATCAGCCACTCCGGGGCAGAAAAACGTCCACTACCTCCAAGAAAAGGAGCAGAGACAGCAGCAAGAAGAAGAACGAAAAGAGCAACGAGAAGCAGAGCCGAAGGTAGATGCAGCTTGGTTACCTTCACGCGCACAGCCGGAGGAAGAGACAAAAAAGATTCAGCTATTCCCGGACGATCCGGAAAAGAAAGTCATCATATCAGCTTTGCTAGACACCGAACTTGAAGCCCAACTTGTCCAGTTCCTCCGCGATAACAGCGATGCCTTCGCATGGTCGGCCTCGGACCTCGTTGGTGTAGATAGAAAACTCATCGAGCATTGCCTGAACGTCAGCAAAGATCATCCTCCAATAAAGCAAAAGCTCCGCAAGATGTCAGAAGAAAGGAAACAGGCCGCCAAGGCCGAGGTAGATCGCCTGCTAAAAGCGGAGGTCATTCGCAGGGTCAAGTATCCAACCTGGCTCTCTAATGTAGTGCTGGTACAAAAGAAGAACCTAAAGTGGCGAATGCGTGTTGATTTCACAAGTCTCAACAAGGCATGCCCGAAAGATTGCTTTTCGTTACCCAGGATAAGTACCCACGTGGATGCGGCAGCGAGTTGTGAACTCTTATCTCTGCTCGATTGCTTCTCTGGCTACCACCAAATCTTGATGAACAAGGACGACGAAGAAAAGACTAGCTTCATTACCCCTGACGGCACTTTCTGCTTTAGGAGAATGGCCGAGGGGCTTCGCAATGCAGGCCCAACCTTCGCCGCATGACAGCGGAGGTCTTCAAAGATGACCCAACAGTCTCGGCTTACGTCGATGACATCGTGATCTAGAGTAAACTCAGAACCAACCACATAGCCGACCTGGCCAGAACCTTCGACAAGCTCAGAAAGGCGAAGCTCAAACTCAACCCCGAGAAATGCATCTTCGGAGTCAGCAAAGAGAAGCTTCTGGGTTGTCTTGTCTCAGCTAGAGGAATTGAAGCCAACCCAACAAAAATAGACGCAATCGTCTCCATGTCACCTCCGGCATCAAGGAAATCTGCCCAGTGCCTGACCGGTCGATTGGCATCACTCAGTAGGTTCATCTCGCGGTCCGCAGAGCGGGGGTTGCCATTCTTCGAAGTCCTCAAAACCTGCGAACCTTTCAAGTGGGGTCTGGCCCAGCAAACCACCTTCGATAGTCTCAAACAGTACCTGCTCAAGTTAACAACCCTCGCAAGTCCTGAACCTTCGGAACCGCTACTGCTATATGTTGCTGCATCGCCCCACGCAGTCAGTGCCGTTCTGGTCAAAGAAACCCTTGAGGAGCACCAAAGATGGCAGATCCCTGTTTACTATGTATCGGAGGTCCTCGAGGGCCCCAAGAAGCACTACTCGGAGCTCGAGAAGGTCGCGTACGCGGTGGTCATGGCTGCAAAAAAGCTCAAGCACTACTTTCAGTCCCATCCTATCACAGTACCTTCACAGTTCCCTCTGGACAATATCTTCAGAAACTCGGAGGCAGTGGGCAGAATCGCCAAATGGGCTTCGCAACTCAGTGATTACACGCTAACCTTCGTCGGAAGACACACGATCAAATCACAAGCTCTAGCAGACTTCATTGCAGATTGGACCCCAGATCCTCACAACAAGGCAGAAGATATAGAACCTCCGTGGATAGTGCACGTGGACGGAGCATGGGGACCTCAAGGGGCCGGAATCGCAGCAATCCTAATGTCACCTTCGGGAATTCAGCTCAGATACGACGCAAGACTCGAGTTTCAATGCACCAACAACTCCGCCGAGTATGAAGCCGTCCTTCTGGCTCTCGCAAAGATTCGCGCTCTCTTAGTGCGCCGGGCGGTCATCCGGACTGACTCTCAGGTGATCGCCGGTCACATTGAGAAAACTTTCAAGGCAAAAGACCCGGAGCTACAGAAATACCTTCACACTGTCCGCAAAGCAGAAGCTTTCTTCTTGGGCATCACAACAAAGTCCATCCCTCGCAGCGAGAACAGGGAGGCAGATGAAATAGCGAAGGCTGCAGCTCAAGCAATACCATTACCTCCGGACGTCTTCTATGAGACCCTGACAGCACCTGCGATCGCCTGCAACGCACCACATGTAAGGACGGTCAATATCATATCCAGCGAAGATTGGAGGGCTCCTATCACAGCTTACATCAAAGGATTCTATGAACCCAAATCGAAGGAAGAAGAAAAGAGAATGATCCAGAGAGCGCGAGGGTACAAGATCGAAGGCCAGAACCTTTACAAGGCTTCGGTCACCGCTCCTTGGCTAAAATGCGTCGCCACAAGCGAAGGTATCGCCATACTCAAAGAAATCCACCAGGGCATCTGTGGCTCGCATAATGGCCCACGGGCTCTAGTTGGAAAGGCATTCAGACAAGGGTTCTACTGGCCCACCGCCCTGTCCGACGCTTCCTTGCTAGTGCGACACTGCGAAGGTTGCCAGCGGGCCGCCAACCATTCAAACAGACCCGGAGCTCCGACCACTTTGATTTGCCCAACATGGCCAATGCAGCGATGGGCCATGGACTTGGTCGGGCCCTTGCCGACTGCTCCCGGGAAGCTCCGCTACGCGGTGGTAGCGGTAGAATACTTTACCAAATGGATCGAAGCTCGAGCGCTTGCCACCATCACCTCCGCTACAGTACAAAAGTTCTTCTGGCAGCAAATCGTCTGTCGCTTCGGCGTTCCAAGGGATCTCACAGTTGACAATGGAACCCAGTTTGATAGCTTCGCCTTCAAAGAATTTTGTTTCCAAATCGGTACCAAAATCCACTTCGCTTCAGTTAGACATCCGCAGTCTAATGGGCTAGTTGAAAGGGCCAACGCAATCATCCTGCAAGGAATCAAAAAGAACCTCATAGACAAGCCACTGGGCAAATGGGCGGAGGAACTCATCACTGTAGTATGGTCTCACAACACCTCCGATGGCAGGGCCACCGGCATCACCCCATTCAAGCTGCTCTATGGAGAAGAAGCCGTGCTCCCAGAAGAGCTCCGCCACGGGTCACCAAAAACTACCTCCGATACCCCCACTCAAGATGAAGCGCTCGACAAGGACCTACTCGAAGAAGTAAGGTGCAAAGCGGTCAACAACCTCCGCAGCTACCAGGCTGAAACCCAGAAGTGGAGAGACAAGAAGGTCTCGCCGCGTGACCTCCACCAAGGAGACATGGTATTGATCAGGAAGCAGAATGCGAAGGTGGCAGGTAAGCTCCAAGACAAGTGGCTTGGCCCCTACATTATCACAAGCTCCGCAAGACCAGGATCGTTCCACCTCCAGGATGTCGAAGGTCGCGAACTACCGCATACATGGAACATCGACGACCTCCGCAAGTACTACCCTTAGTGGTTCATCAAAAACTATGTAATCTCTATCTTCGGATCGTTTTTCTTTCCTTCGCATACACAGACTATCCTCGCACTCTTTTTCCTTATGTCAGGGCATAAGGTTTTTAATGAGACGAGAAAACTATGTAATGTAATAAAGATTTGTTTCCCTGAGATTTGCATGTCAACCACCGCTAAAATGGGCCAGGCTGTGCCTCGCCCTCATCAGCAGCCGCCATAAGTACAGGGATTGCCTCGGGCTGACAATCGACCCTAGTCGAAGGTCACCCCGATGCAAGCCCATCCGTAGACCCCCGCCAGTTGGGCCAGGGGCTGCGATGAAAGCAAACTCCACCTCGACCCCGCAGAGGGCGAGGAGCGGAGGTACCAAAATCCGCAGACCCCCGCCAGTTGGGCCAGGGGCTGCGACGAAAGCAGACTCCACCTTGACCCCCGCAGAGGGCGAGAAGCGGAGGTACCAAAATCGCGAGACCCCCGCCGGTTGGGCCGGGGCTGCGACAAAGCGACTCCACCTCGACCCCGCGAGGGCGAGGAGCGGAGGTACCAAAATCCGCCCAGACCCCCGCCCGGTTGGGCCGGGGGGCCGTGACGAAAGCAAACTCCACCTCGACCCCCGCAGAGGGCGAGGAGCGGAGGTACCAAAATCTGCAGACCCCCGCCAGTTGGGCCAGGGGCTGCGATGAAAGCAAACTCCACCTCGACCCCCACAGAGGGCGAGGAGCGGAGGTACGAGCATTGACAGACCCTCGCTCCCCAAACCAAGAAGAGCGCCAGGACAACATTCGATTCGACATCCAGTCCCTTAAAAGTATCCATTTTCCAGAACCAAGTGTCAGTGACTCAAAGCTTATCCCACACACAGCCAATCACTTTCAGTTCCAAAATTATTCCAATCGACACCAAGCCTCTTTTTACATACCTGCAGCCAGCACACTCCCTTATATAGCTTTTAATTACTAAACCCTCGCCGTACAAGCCAGCCCGAGAAATTAAAAGACTTATACCCCTCCTTAACCACCACACCTACCCTAGTACCCTACAAATCTCAAGCATTCAAACCAAATCTCAAGCCATTACATCAGCTCCAACATCAGTACCATCAAAACATGCTTATTTAAGCAAGACCCAATAGCCAAACCCAAGCACTTCCAAACCATGTCCGGCCATTAGCAAACTCCCATAGGAATGAGAGGAATCAGGAAGGAGTGCCTAAGCCAGTCATCAAGCCGAAGGTCTTGATTCCGCAGCATAGCTGCTTTAGCACAGTTCCAGCCAACCTTCAATCAACACCAACGCAACCACCGCAATCGCAGTCCCCGAAGGTCAGGGGCATGAAGCGCAATACCCTTACCAGCCATCACTTGCACACACCCTCCGACAGCCACCTTCGTAACAAAACCCAGCAGCTTTATATAGTCATGCGCAAGGCCACAACTTGACATCTGTTGCAGCTTAAACCACCGCTGGGAACCCAGGAAGAGCTGTGCCTGAGCGAAAATCTGAACACGCGAAAGTAAGGAAACTAGCGCGTGAATCCGAATTCAACCCTCGGTTCGATGCTGCGAAGCTGTCTACCTCCGCAACTCCGCAACCAAGGTTCATCATCAACCAGAACCTTCGAGGCAAAGGACACAATTCAGTCCTTAGTATCGCTGTTCCAAAGGCCAAACTGGCGCCATGTAAACACATGTAGGCTAAGCTCCGCTTACAGTTCGTGCAAAAGATCCTGTATCAACTAATATAAGTCTTTGCAATTCACTACCTCCAAAAACAACGCGAGCCTCGCTTTTTAAAAGTTGGGCGTCGCTGCGCTTTACTACCTCCGAAAATAAACGCGAGCCTCGCTTTTGAAAAGTTGGGCGTCGCTGCGCTCTACTACCTCCGAAACCAACGCGAGCCTCGCTTTTGAAAAGTTGGGCGTCGCTGCGCTTTACTACCTCCGAAAATAAACGCGAGCCTCGCTTTTGAAAAGTTGGGCATCGCTGCGCTCTACTACCTCCGAAACCAACGCGAGCCTCGCTCTTGAAAAGTTGGGCGTCGCTGCGCTTTACTACCTCCAAAAATAAACGCGAGCCTCGCTTTTGAAAAGTTGGGCGTCGCTGTGCTTTACTACCTTCGAAAATAAACGCGAGCCTCGCTTTTGAAAAGTTGGACGTCGCGGCGCTCTACTACCTCCGAAACCAACGCGAGCCTCGCTTTTGAAAAGTTGGGCGTCACTGCGCTCTACTACCTCCGAAACCAACGTGAGCCTCGCTCTTGAAAAGTTGGGCGTCGCTGCGCTCTACTACCTCCGAAACCAACGCGAGCCTCGCTCTTGAAAAGTTGGGCGTCGCTGCGCTTTACTACCTCCGAAAATAAACGCGAGCCTCGCTTTTGAAAAGTTGGGCGTCGCTGCGCTCTACTACCTTCGAAACCAACGCGAGCCTCGCTTTTGAAAAGTTGGGCGTCGCTGCGCTTTACTACCTCCAAAACCAACGCGAGCCTCGCTTTTGAAAAGTTGGGTGTCGCTGCGCTTTACTACCTCCGAATCCAACGCGAGCCTCGCTTTTGAAAAGTCGGGCGTCGCTGCGCTTTACTACCTCCAAAAATAAATGCTAATGATTTTGTTACAAGTTGGGCGTTGCTGCGCTTTACATACACAACATTCATTATCAACAAGTAATTGTTACAAGTCACCTCCTCAAGCGACCATCGGAGTCTACATAGTAATACAACACTCGACCACGTTTACGCCGGGATCGCGGCCGGGTCACCTCCGCCGCTAATGATTGCACAACATTCTCTAACATATCATCGACAAGTACCTCCGCAACCATACCAACAAACTCGTCCACGTCCGTGATAATTATCTCGTGACCGGCAACATACTCGTCTTCCTCATCGTCGCTAATAACCACCACCCCCGCATCGGCCTCATCTTCGCTATCATCAACAAGAATTGGGGCGCCCCAAGACCCTCGCCAGCTCTTTACCACAAGTGGTAAGTCACCTTCGAGCACTCTTGAACGAAAACATTGGCGCAGGTCTTTTGTTTCTATCTCCACCGGCTCCTCCTTCGGAATAAGTACGCCGCTGCTGCTCCCGGGTTCCCCGGATCGCCTACCACGACCGGCGGTCCGAAGGAGGTACCGCGACCGCTGAGCCGACCGATCGTACTTCGCTACTTTCCACCACCAAATCCTATCAAACTTAGCACACGGATTCTTGCCCCTCAGATTAATCCAACTGGCTCCCATCATGAAAAAATCCTGACGATTCAGCATCAGCGGAGCCACGTTAAAAATGGCAGGCCCAAAATCCAGAGGAACCTGCGCAGCGAAGGCACACGATCAGTGCCCGCCAAACCTCCGTCCTAACAAATGGAGCTAAGCCCCCATATAAAAGCAGAGGAAACGCCAAAGCAAAACACCAAATGCTAAACCTCCGGTCGAAGTTTAGAATTCAAAAAAGCCCCGAGGGTATCATTAAACGACCGAACCGAAAAGCCTTATGGCTCAATGTATATTACAGTCATCCAGAATGCACATTGTGCAGATTGTTCAAAAGGGAAATCTCTCTAAGCCTCACCAAAAGCAATAGTGCCAACCAACTATACTTAAGCTTGATCACCGGGGATAACACCAACCTGTTCTTCTGCGGAGCCCTCTGGAGGCGGGTTGATCGCGGGGGTAGTTTCAGCTTCTTGCGCGGCTGGATTCAAGGGCCCTGGCACCGAACCTCCGTCTCTGGTCGTCCCGGTGGTCGTCGTGGCATTGCCCTCATCCGGAGGTGGTAGATCTTGTGTCCCTTCATTCAACGCATCACCCTGCGAAGGCCAGAAAGTCTCATTAGAAATCAACGCAACAGAATACTTAAACAAATTACTTATTGACAAAATGGCCGGGCGACACTTACCCCCACAGCAACCTCGGCGACGATCTCGTACGCCAGCTTGGTACCTCCGTGGACTGCAAATTTGTCGTAGGCCGCATGGCCCACAACAGCAACCAGAGGATCCTTTCTTGATTCATGAACCTCCGCAACAGTGGGATAGCGGAAGTCGGCGTCGATAATCTTACGGGCATGCTTGCTCCCCGCATCCCGAAGGGCGCACGCAGTAGCCGCACCTCCGCAGAAAATCCCCGCTTCAGTCAGCTGATCGAAGAAGGGAGTCAAATAGTTTAGCTCCGTTGTTAGCCATTCCACATAACCTTCGATGCTTGGCTCGGCAGGCAGATCATTAGTGGGAGCTCCGCCGGTATGCGCGAGCTGTGCATCGAAGGTCTGCTTGACATTTGCCATGCGGGTCACAAGGGCACGCATGAAGTCCGCCTCCCTCTCCTCTGCATCATTAGCACGTTTCTCGAAGGTCTCCCTGCGACCCTCAGCATCCTCTGCCCGTTTCTTCATGTCTTCAAAGTCTTTCCTGAGCTCCCGCATATCCTTCCTCAGGTCCAAGTTCCGGGACACAGCATCATCACAATCTTCGCGCGCCTTTTTGGAACTCACGCGAAGCTCCTTCATCTCAGAGTCACGAGAAGCCTGCTCCGCAAGAAGGTCCTGAACCCGCCGATTGAGCTGGCGGTTCGCCTTCTCCAGCTCCGCAATCCTCTTTTACGCCTCAGCTTCCTCCTTCGCATAACGCTGCCACGAGCCCCGCGCAAGCAAAATCGCTTCGATCATCTTTGCCTCAATATCAACCAAGTTGTTCTCCATTTTCTGGCCGGCCAGCAGCAGCTCCGCCTCAGGCATACTGACGCGCCCAAAAGCAGGAACCAAGAACCTCCGCTCCTCATCACTGCAAATCAACCGGCAGTCGCGGAGGTCGGCACTGGTGTAAAGGTGCGCCTTAGGGTCTGTTACCCCCACCGACTGGGCGAAATAGGGCAGCGAACTTGGCGCAGTGTCACCCAAGGCATTCTTTCAAGGCTCCAAACGGGGCGGAGGTACAGCTTCCTTTCCATTGACCCAGATATGGATCCCCTCATACTCCAGCGGTTCGTCGCGAGCGCCAGATGAAGCCTCAGCCTCTGCCACCGCCACATCTTGGCCACCTCCTCCTCGTGGCTCCTCCGCTACCTCCTCAGCAGCAGCCTCTTACTGAACCTCCGTAGGGGCCTGCTGCTCTGGGACGTGGGGCGAAGTGATGTCCACATCCTCCTCTGCCTTGTCGCCCGAGCGACCCGAAGGAGACGAGCTGCCAGAGGACTTGTTCTCACTGCTGCTGCTGCTGCTGGAAGAGCTGACATTTAAAATCAGAGGTGGTTTCGGCACCGCCAGCGAAGCCAAAGAAGCCACGCGGCCTCTGCAAGCCCCCGTCCACGCCCGCCTCTGGGTGGCAGCGGAGGTCGTTGAGCGACAGGTGCGACGTTTAGTGCCTCCTCCGCAGCCTGAGCGGTGGTCGCGGTCGTAGCAAAGCGGCCACCACCGCGGCCACTCGCTGATGTCTTCCGGAGTTTCCCTCCCCCGCGTCCACCTCCGCCGGCGGGAGCAGGAACGTCTTCACTAGCAGAAGCCTCGGAGGTCTCCGAGGCGGCCTCGGTCGCCGACCGTTTCCTCACCCTCCTTTTCTCCTTCGCCGGAGCAGCAGCTTCTGTCGCAGTCCTGTACTCGATTCCTAGCAGATCATAGACCCGATTCACACGAGTCACCCCCTCCATTTCCTCCTTCATCTTCTTTTGCTCAGCATCGTCCACCTTGCCGACGAGCTCCAGAACCTCCGCCTCAACCACCGGGCGAATCTTCTTCACAGCCTCCGCCTCGCTAGCGGCGGAGGAAAACTCCTCCGCCCAAGCAGCGCGGAGGTTGGGCAAGTTTAGGTCCTTCAGAAACTCATACCCCATAGCAGCGTAAGATGACGGCCCCACCTTCGCTAGGCCTGTCCAGTCATGATCAGCCTTCAGAGGCACGACCTTCGCGCAGTGATACTCCACGAAGATATCCCAATGCGCCATACACCGAGAGAGGTCGCGCATGGCGTCTTCAGAAAGACGCGACCCATGGTCGGAGGCGGTGGTCACCTTCAAAGTATCTTTGTCCGGGAGCAGGCGAAGGTCGCCCGCCAAATCACGCCCCTCCGCGTCGTCCAAGCGGTAATAGAACCACTTATTCAACCAGCCCTCCCACTTGTTCTTTTGGGCCTGCACCGGAACCTTCGCATTGTTCCGACGACAGAACGTGAGGGCCCTGAACTGACTTTCCTCCATAACCGTATTGCCACCAATGGTCTCCATCTTCGTCTTCTTCTGCAGGTGCATACTGTGTACCTTCGCAAAACCCTCCACAGTCGGCTCCACCCCCTGCGAGTGGCAACCCCATACAAACGCGCAAAGCTTCGGGAAGCTGTTGGGCGTGAGGTGATGGAATTGCACACCGAACTTCCGCATAGCACCCAACACCAGCGGATGGGGCGGAAACCGGAGCCCCGCTTTGAAGAAGGCTTCAAATACCACCACCTGGTTGTTGTCAGGGAGCGGCGTCAGCAATCCACCAGCAAGTGTCGCCCGGTCCCTCTCCAACCAGCCCCTAGCAGCGAACCTCGTGAGATCACCTTCCGTCACCGAGCTAGCTCCGATCTCATAAACGGGAACAGTGCAACCTCCGACAGCCTGTTGCCTCTCACCCTTGCACGAGTCAACAACCTCCGCGTGTGAATGAGCGAAAGCAAGCGGGCAATGGAAGCAAAGGCACGAGAGCAAGTAAAAAATGTTACTTTCACCCACCCCGGCTATTTATAAGACGGGGGGATTCACTGCGGTAAAGGCCGGCACAAATCTCGAGGACGCGACAATCGAGCGGTGGAGGAAGTGCCACGCAAACCCTAACTGTCCCATCCCCACCATAGTGGCGAAGCCCACTTCAGCCCATTAGTCAACTAAAATAACAAAGCGCAAGTAGGCCCAGCTAAAACGGGCCGCGAGCAACTGTTGGGCGTCGCTGCGGAGGTGGGCCTCAGGCGACCCGCCACCGGTCCATTCCCCCTCTTTTCTCAAGGGCGTTGCTCCCACCCCGCCAGCCGGGCCGAACCATCGTGGGGCTACTGTTGGGGGGAACAACCTCCGCTAGGACCCCCCTACTTAGCTCCGCGGCCCTAGCAAGGGCCAAGACGCGCAAAAGTGCCAAGTAACTTTGGACAACCTTCGCTGCTGCATACCCACCTACGGCGAAGGTCGTCAAGCCTGCTTCCGTGATCCGGCAAAGTTACGACACACCTTCGCGTATGTGCATTTCAATTCTCTTATCGCGCAGGTGTACGAGGGTTTAATGGAGTCTCTCAAGACCTCCACGATGAGTTGGGTTTCCGAAGACCTTCGGAGCAGTTGCTCGGCCTATTTAGCAACTGAGGCGGCGGAAGACCTCCGGATGTATGCTCACAAGGCAGGTATGGGGCGGCGTTGAGGACCCGACGCGTGGCGACAGTGGAAGGTGACGCGTGGAGCCCCAGACGGCATGACACGTGGTGCTTCAGGATAGGGTTAGGAAAAGATGCTTTTAGTTTTGCAATGTACAAAAGTGCCCTTGTTGAGGCCCATTTGTAAGTGTAACTAGAGTTGAAACCCTAGTGTAAAAAGCCACATGACCCTTGGTATGGCCTATAAATACCAAGGGCATGGCATGTGTAAGGAGGAGGACATTGGACATTTTTAGTCCCATTTAATGCAAAAAACCTCATGGGGGCCCATTGACAGTTGTCCCTTTTTGGCATTTGTTTGGACCTCACACTATCTGTCTGGGAAACCTTCGCCCTCCTCCTCCGGACCCCGGCGAAGGTAGGGGGCAAGAGTTTATACCAACATATAAGCTACCCCCGAGATGGAGTAAGATTCTTTCGAGTCTTGTATGTCGCAAATCCAAGGAGCAAGCTTGTCTTGAATGTAGTAAAGACCAAGTCAGAGGGAACTAGATGTGTGGATCAAGTCATCCAGGGAGATAGCAAGTGTTGAGATTCACCAAGTCGGAAGTGATGGCACATGCAGAAAGTGAAATGACGTTATGAGAGGTATCGTTTTTGAAAACCAAAACTAAACCGATCTAATCTCGAGGACGAGATTCTTTTAAGGGGGTAAGTCTGTCACATCCTAGATTTTTGGCTCCTGTTTATCAAAAATCCAAATGTGACTATGCATTGCATTTACTTATGACATATGCATTCATATGTGTTTGTGCTTGATGAATTCTAGTTCGTGAGCAGAAACATGATAAAGTAATCCAAGTGCTTGATGTTTGATCACTAAAACAATGTAGACCTACTTAGGGCAACAAATGAAGGTAGGTTTATATTGGCCAATTTGGCTAACCAACTCTCTAGTGATGAGTTTATTGAAATTGGCTTACAAAGTAATTTGCTTGGTTGTTTTAAAAGTGTTCCAAAAGTTCAAAACTAGCTTTTGACCTATTAATGGTTTTGGTGTAGAATTTTATAAGGGTCAATTCATCTAACTACGACTTTTTGTGAAAATGGCTAGAGGGTGCTCAAAAAGAGGGATTAAGGTAGAGTCAGGGGGCTGTTTTTATTCTAAGTCATTTAGGACTTCCTGTGTCAAGTCGATTGGCATGCCGCGTTCTCCTAATTTCATATAGCAACCTAGTTTGCCCCAATTAGGATAAATTTTCATAACACAATGGGACATGACATGCCCAAGTTTGGGATCGATTTGAGTTAATTTAGTCATCCAATTCGAGAGAGTGTGGGCCCTAGGTCAGGCTGAAATGGCAGATTTGCATTGCCTTGTTGGACCTTCATTATCTTGTAAACCATTAGGAATTGGGCCAAAGTCATTAAACGAAAAGTGATCAGCATGATTTAATTAGTAAAAGTCATGTTGGGCCCAAAGTCCAATTCAGCCCGTAGCCAGCCCATTTCGTAAGTCCAAACCGGCCCCGCCCATGCATGCCAAGTGCTCGGTGGAATGCTCCAGCGGGGGACACGCGCCCGTGGGCGTGTCGCCAGGCGAAGACGACGCGCGCCCGGCCGCCTCTGCGTGTCGCTGCCCCATCGCACCGCCGAGTGATGAGGACGACGCGGTCCTCGTCGACCTCGTCCACTCCGCCCCACACGCCTCACTCCACTCGCTCTCTCCCTCGGTCTTCTCCGCCTCCCTCTCTCGTTTCCGCCGCCGCGGAAACCACCGCCGCCAAGCGCTCCGCCATCGCCGCCACCTCACAGCAGCGTGTGAGCGCCACCGCCAAACCACGCCGTCGCCTCTCCTCCACCATCGAGCGCGCGAAACCTCTCCGGTCCGCTCGCCCACGCTCCTCCATCACCGGCGCGGAGAGCGGAGGCCGCGGGAGCTTCATCGCCACTGCCGTCGCGCTGGCCATCACAAGCGTCGTCACCCTCGCAGCGGAGCCACGCCGTCGTCGCCTCGGTCTCACGAAGCCGCCGCGCACGTCGCCAAGCGCCGCCGTGGCCCATATCTCATCCCCGCGTAACGCCGCCGCCGGCCGCCTCGGCCCACGCGGCCAGGGTGCTGCGGGCGAGCCCCGCCTGCGCTGGGGGTACCCGCGGGTGCGCTCTGCTCCTCGGGTGCTCCGCCGCCCCCTCGTCTCCGCCGGCGAGCCCCCATAGGCAGGGAACCGTCGGAGCCGGCCGCTCCCCTGCTCCACCCCGTCGAGGACCTCCTCATTAGAATTCAAGAAAGGTGAGGGGCCCTGGTGCAAAGGTGCCAGGCACAGCCGACTTTTAATTCGGGCCTGGCTAATTTGTGAGAAACCCAGGGGCTAAAGTGCAAAGCGTCTGTCCTATCTGGATAAAGGAAATGAATTTCCAGAAATCCTTTTTAAACTTTGAAAATTCATAGATCACTCATTTCTTGTCCAAATGGGATGATTCAACTTGCAATATTTTTCTTATGCTATGTACTATTCATAGAAAATATGATTTGCCATGTTGGTAGAACTTTTCTGTGTAAGTTTAATTAATTGTTGGATATGGATTAAACTAGGAAAATTCATAGTAATTCATAGCATGCTCAGAAAAATATGATTCCTGTTTCTATAATCTTGTTTTGTCATGCTTGTTCTATGGTAAAGAAATCAAGTATGCTTGCTGTATGAAAATATAGAGTTGTAGTTCAAGCTTGATTGTTGAGCTAGGAAGGAAATAATTCATAAATCGATTATAGGAGTACGATCTGAGGTTCATAATTTTTATGGGATGTCAATATGCTATGTTGTAGCTCTATGTGTGATCAAATCCATGATTTGATCAACATGGTAGTACAAAGTATTTTCATGGGTGCTCCTGTCCTGTCACTTGTCATTTTTGTGTAGGGCAGTTGGTTCATCCAAATGGAGTGAAATTTGTATGATGGGTTTAATTTGATATATATTACCTACTATAATTTTTGTAGGATTTTAGGAGCAACCAATCTTGGTGTTCCTGTTCAACTCATTGGTTGGTTAATTAGGGGTTAACCCAATGATGCTATGGTTAACCCAATGATAAGTTGGTTTTCTGAGTAACTTGTCTATAGATGAAAGTTATAATATTAGCTTAGCTATCTATTGGTAAAGTTTGGTGGTCATTGGATTAGTAGTTTGAGAGTTATGGCCATTACAACTTGGGGTAACAGGGCTGTTTAGTGGCTATCTTGCCAGAATCAGTCCTGATGTTATGAGTTTTAGGTGTAGCAAATCTGGGAATCAGCCTGTGATGTCTACAGATGTTAGATGGAGATTTTCATAAGCTTTCTAGATTGGGTTCATTCATATCCATAGGGTTTATGGATATTTAGTTATGATTTTATTAGTGAGCTGTTGATTACATGTTGTGATGAGTAGTGAAGCTTGGTGAGGTGATGATTACATGCTGTGCTTAATACTAAGTGTTAATGATGATTAGTGTGTGTAGGGTTGATTGATAAGGTGTAAGTCAGTATGAATGGGTTGAGATGATTGTGTTTGAGTGCATCTCTTTGGCTTTACTGGCTTGTTTGCGAGTGATAGATAGAATAGGATCATCTCTACATTAGCATTCATAATCGTCGACCATTTATGATCATGCATATGTCAATGATCATGTGTTCATACATGCACACAATGCATCATTCTAGGATCGTAATTAGGGATTCGTCGAGAAGGACAAGGATCCCGAAGGGCAAGTCGCGAAGGAAGTTCCCGCACACGAGGTGATCGGGAGCTAGACGTCAAGTGATCGAGCATTGGAACCTCGACCACACTCGACAACGAAAGGCAAGCCCCGAAGCATTTCTCCTACGGTTTGTCAAAATACTTGCGTAATCTTATTGTTTATGTTGCATTAAGTTATAGGTGTTGAATGACACCTTTGATGCATTACCTGCCTTGACCACTTGAGATACCTACCCTGGATTAAGTGTAGGACGTAATATGCTTAGCCTTGCTTAATTATGCGGTAGAAGTCGGGTGGTTAAATGATCATCCGCGAGGATAGGTTTTCACATGATAATGGTTGGATCGGAAAGGAAAGGATGGAACATAACCCAAACGGGATTGGTCTATGACCCTGTATTGTTCCAGCCCTCAGTCAATTTGAATACCTTCTCACACTTAGGTGGTGTTTATGGCACCCTGAAGTCTAGTAGCTTGTTTGGATTGGGGTATCGAATTCGGCCCGTGGGGTTGGTGTTGGGGTGCGACAGTCCGTGGCATTAAGACTGATGTTGGGACCCGACTAGATGCAGCCATCGAGAGGCCTGGGCTCGCACGGGTCCTGTTGATCCCCAATTCCGAACTTGTTAACGATGCCTAAAGCAGCCCTCATGAGGCTTGTATGGGGTGTGTGAGAAATAATCACTCAGCTGAGTAGGAATCGATTATAATCGCCATCGTCCCTGGATAGTGGATAACTTGACGTGAGTACATGCAATACAGATATAAACAGGAAATTTGGTTGCGGGGTTATGTTACCATGACGGATATGGGATATCGGATTATGATCAACCATGTGAAAAGGATGATTGTTTTATACTTCTACTTGATGATGTTATAGTGCAGGTGCAAACCTAGCTAATGCAGGCTTTACTTAAGTTGATAAGCTTAGTATAGCTCACCTAATGAAGATAAAGTAAGCTCAAGTCGTTTATGCAAGAAAGGGTCAACCAAACCACCATATGGCCTTGCATATGCTTATAAGAGTCCTTATTTTCTGGTTTGAGACGGGTAAGTCTAGCTGAGTACCCCACGTGCTCAGGGTTTTATTCCCACTTGTTGCAGATCATGTTGATGTGTTGTGTGGCAACAAGATGGACAAGTATCCCACTACGGGAGGATGTTAGATCAATGGGCAAGATCAACTCTTATATCTCATCTATTGCTTTTATTGGATGTCGACTCAGAGCTGGCACTCTAGTTTGGAGGAATAGGTGTGTGTGTTTCAAAAAGAGTTTTATTTCCGCTGAAATTTTATAACTCCGATTTGTAACAAGTGTTATCTAAACCTGTGTTGTAACTATTCTATATGCGAAATGTATGATCAAGTGGATTGTAATTGCTGAACTATGATTCCTGGTGTGTCGCTGGAAAAAGTTTGAAATCCTTTGAGATTTCGGATGACTGCCGGGTTTACATGGGCTCAAGTGCGTTCTTCGACGCCTTGGCGTTGATATTCGTACTTGTGCTTATGTAAATTGGTCAGGTCTGTTTCATGGGCTATCCCACGGGTTGAGAGCTTCGCTATCAGTGGAGTAGGGAGCTAGAGATCAGCACCCAAGTCCCCAGTTTTGGTGGTGACTCCCGCCAAGAGTGATAATACGTCCATTTGTTTGGACCTCCGTTATCGCTCGAGGTAGGAACTCTTGGGAAGCACCAATGTGATTGTTGCAAGGTTTTAAAGGATTTGGTACTAAGGGTTGCAGATAAGGTTACTCGTGCCACTGCCGATGTATTTCCTCGAGATGACCTATACCCTGTGGTATGGTGTCAATTTTGTGGGACTACACTTGTCGGTGGCGATGATGAAGTTGAGAGTAGCAACAGTCCAACTATCAGTTCTATGTTGGCTACGATGAAGAGCTATTCCTATTTGGAGATTGCGTTCGAGTCTCTCGATCGTAATCTCAATAGTGATAAGGCTGCAAGACGGGAGATGAGAAAAGAGCATGCTGATGAAATGGATTGCACAAATGTCAATTGCTAAAGATCAGATTATCCAGAGAGAGAAGGCTATGCACAGGACCCTTGTGCATAAAGACAGTTTTGGAGTTGTTTGGTACCCTTTACCAATGGCATTAGGCCTTTGGTGCAAGATGTGCTATGACAAAATGAAGATTGGAAGGAGAGTAAGTGTAACATCCAGGATGTTAATCATGCATTAGCTCTGCACATCATGAGCATAATCATGTCATTTGCACTAGAACACTGTTTGACTTGCAGTTCACCTTGATGCTTGGTTCAATTTGCTTGATTATGCTTGGGATGCATATGAATGTGATTAATTAATACAAGTGCTTGATGATTGCTCGCTAAAATAATCTAGACATGATTAGGACACCAAATGAACCTAGGGTTATGTTAACAACTTTGGTTAATCTTGCTTCTACGTGTGTTGATGATGATAGGCCTATAAAAGTGCTTGCTTTGACCATTTCAAAAGAGCTAGATAGAAGCTTTGCATGGCGATGCGCCTTAAACCTTTTCTTCATAGAATTTTATAAGGATCAAAAGTCCCAATACTCACTTTTCATGAAAATGAGTGGAAGATTTCCAAAAAAGGCAGAAAAAGGTGGTTTTGGGGGCTGATTTTCTATTTTAGGGAATTTTAAAGGTATTTTCATTTGGAATTTTGTATCTCAAAATCTAGAAGGAATCTGGCCAAACTCCTTTTAGACCAAATGATCTACTCTTCAAAAGGAACAGTTTTCATGTAGGAAGTTTCTCCTAATTCGGCCTAGTTTAGAAGATATAGGGCATACAAATTTGTATGCCGTGGAGGGAAAATAGCATTTCTGTGACGGCGAGTCAACGGCCGTCACTAAAATAGGCGAAGTCGAAAATATCGGACCGGCCATGACAGAACCTTGCCGCCGTGTGTCCCCCCATGCGCCCTCCTTCTTCTGCCCGGCCAGACGCCTTCAAGGCGAGAGGGACGCCTCCACCACCCTCCCACTCACTCATTCTCCCCTTTCCACTCCTGCTGCCTCCTCCCGCACACGCCATCGCCGGCCGTCACTGCACCATGGCCGACGCCACGGAGCAGCAACCCGACGGCCGCTGCCTCGCCGCTGCCTCGCGTCGCGTCCGAGCCCGAGCGCGTGTCGTGACTGCCGCACTGCTCCGCCCGCGTGCCCCGTTCTCTTCTTCATGCCGGGCATAGCCGCTATGGCCGTCGCCGCGAAAGCTCGCGCCGACAGCAGCAGCCCGCCACCGTTTTCCTCCCTCTCCACCTCACCGTTCGCTGCCCCAAGGCCATTGCCGATTTCACCACCTCTCACTCTAGCTTCGCCGCCTACTCGCCGCTCGCATCGCAAGACGAGGTGGCCGATTCGGTCGAAATTCCGCCGCCGCCTCGGTCGCCGAAATCGCCGTCGCGAGCACATATCTCTGAGCCTCCTCGCCGCCAATCGATACCGCCGCTGCCTTCTACGTCGCTTGCCGCGCGCGCAGCGCCCTTTCCCATGGCAAATCGGTGGCCTTAGCGCCGCCGCCGCGTTGAGGTCGGCCGCCGGACCACCGGCATGCGTGGCCATGCCGCCACGGTGCGCCACGCGCCACCTTGTGGCCACCGGTAGGCGCGTGAAGATCCCCGCATGCTCCGCCGCCTCTAGGGGGAGCCGGTGAGCCCTCACCGCCCGGCAACAACGAACGCCGGCGAACTCTCCTGGTTTCCTCCCTCGGGGACTTCTTGTTTAGAATTTGGAGAAAGGTGAGGTCACTTGTGCAAATGCGCCAGAGACATCAGTTCACAGATTGGTTCTCAGATAATTTCAGGAAATCGCAGGGCCCTAGATGCAAAGTGTTTGTCCTATCTGTATTTTGAAAATGAATTCCAGATTTTGGTTTTAACCTTTAGAAATTCATCTCACTCAATATTGATCCAAATGAGATGGTTCAAGTTCCAGTATTTTTCTTATGATGTGTACTACTTGTGAAAAATATCATGTGCCATGTTTGATGAACTTTCCTGTGTAGTTTTAATTAATTTTTTGGATATGGATTAATCTTAGGAAATTCATAAGTAATTATAGGTAGCTTAGAAAAATGTGATTCTTGTCTTGTTCATCTTGTTTTGTCATGATATTGCCATGGTAAAGATATAAAGTATGCTTGCTGTGTGAAAATATAGAGTTGTAGTTCAAGCATGATTTAGGAGCTAGGAAGAAAATAATTCATAAATCAATTGTATAGGTAAGATATGGGTTTGATAATTTTTGTAGGCTCAATATATGCTGTAATGTAGCCCTGGGTGTGATCAAAGTCATGGTTTGCTTAACTTGGTAGTACAAAGTAATTTCTACATGCAATCTGTCCTGCTACTTGTGAATTTTGTATAGGACAGTTGGTTCATCCAAATGGGGTCAAATTTGGGTGATGCACTTTGTTGGACATGTATGATCTACTGTAATTTGTATAGAATTTTATGATGAGTATAACTATGTGTTGCTGTTGTAATCATTGGTTGGTTAATTGGGGGTTAATCCAATGATGCTCTGTGTAACCTATTGATAGGTTGGTTTTCTGGGAAACATATCAATATATGAAATGAAGTTAATTAGTATGTATATCTACTGTTGAAATTTGGTAGCCATTGGATGAGTAATTTAACGGTTATGGCTGTTGCAAGATTGGTTGGCAGATTGTTTGCTTGCTGTTTTGTCAGGACCAGTCCTGATGTTCTCTGTTTTAGGCCTAGTTAACTTAAGAATTAGGCTCTGATGTTTTGAGATGTTTTATGGAAAATTTTATAAGCTTTCCAGATTGTCCATAGGATTTATAATTCTATAGTTATGATTTAGATACTAGACTGCCAGTTGTAGGTCTCTAAGTGCTAGTGAAGCGTAAATGTGTGATGTTGTGTGTAGAGCATAACGATGATGACCCTTAGTGATAGTCTATGTATGAATGATTGTTAATTAGTATGTCATGAGGATTGGGTTAGGATGATTGAGTAAGTATAGGTCTTTGGCTTAACTGGCTTGTTTGCTAGTGATAAGTGTAGCAGATTAAATAAGCTATTCACCTATGAGCATCTATCATCCTTGGTCAGTCATGAACATGCATACACCGACAATCATGTACTCATACATATGCACATGCATCATTCCAGGATTTACGTGTAGAACATTCGTCGTGAAGTCAAGGATCCAGAAGGACAAGTCACGAACGGAGATCCGCACGAGGAGTGATCGGGAACCAGGAAACCGACATGGAATAGTCGAGTACCTGGGGCTCTAACCTCGATCTTCTAAATAAGTCAAGCCCCAGAGCATCTCTCCTATGTTTGCAAATATCACTTGCGTCCTTTTATATGTTTAATGCATTAAGTTATAGGAGTTGCCTGGAACCCTTGCTGCATACTATCTATTCCTTGTCCACTTAAAATATCCTTACCCTGTTAGGTGCAGGACCGATATTAATGCTTAGCCTTGCTTAATTAAGATCGGTAGAAGTGGGTGATTTCTAGTCACCTACACCTTAGGGTGATAAAGATAATTTGGCAAGATGATCATGATGGATATAATCATGTATGTTGGATAAACTGAGACCGGACGGGATGTGGGGCAACAAGACATGGGTCTTGTGTGCTTGTAGTTCCCGTCTGTGTCGATTAAGGACCGATCATTGTCGGCCCTCAAGTCATGTTGAACGCATGCCCCATGCTTAGTTGGAAGGATAAGTCGTTCTGACCACGAAGCCTAGTAGCTCTGTTTGGGCCGGTGACTGAAATGTAGGCAATAACAACATATGGAGGCGGGAGTGGTCAGAGGCCCGAGTGACCGTGGGCAAGAATGTCTGAGCTACCTGGCGTCGTCTCATGGGCAGACATGTCTTGATCGACCTGGCTTCGGACAACCTCTAGGTGTAGAATGGTCCATAGCGGTCCCGCGACTTTACCCGAACAGTACCAACGGTGACCTAAGGTGCCTGCCGGAGGCATGTCTGGGTTTGCATGGGGAATACCCCCTCAGCTGAGTAGGATCTGATTCGAATCGCCATCACTCCTGGACAGTGAGTACTTGACTTGAGCTTCGACCTTGTAGTAATGTTACTATGGAACATAAGGATGGTTATATGGATGATGTTGGCTAAATGCCAAATGGACATGGTTACTATTGATTGCTTATAATAACTCAAGTGATTGCTATTAGTATAGGTGCTCACCTAGTATGATCAGGCTTTAATGATAAGCTATGCAAGAATAAAATGAAAGGTCCATACTTATACATATCTATAATATGATAACTTGTGCTTTTCGCAAATGAGTCAAGCCAACCCACTATAAAGCCTGGCATCCACCAAAGAGTATTTATTTTATTTTAGTCGGGTAAGTCTTGCTGAGTACAATGTACTCAGGGTGCAATTCTCAATGTTGTTGTAGGTTTGGAGATTACTGCCGTGGCGACACGGTGGACTTATATCCCACTACGGGAGGAATAGACTTCGGGCAAGTCAACTCTTATACCTCATCTACATGTTGTTGATGGAGTCAACCCTGAGCTGGCACTGTATTTAAAAGTATAGGTGTGAGTGTGTATTATCAAAAGTGTTTCCTTCCGCTTTTATTTATGATTTAGATTGTAATAATCCTAGGTGCGAAATGTAATTAAAACGGGTGAATGGGAACTGCTGAACTGTGGATTCAGGTTTGTTGTAGAGTTGTTTGAAATCCTTCGAGATTTCACGGACTACCGGGCTGGTTTGGTTACTAAGTTCTAATTGAGTTGCCACGTCAGCTTGATTAGTGCTTCGTAATTAAATTAGTTGGTCGGTTCCGCTACAGTAAGTCTTTGAGAAATTTGGTGGTTGCATGAAGAAGTTCAACATGTCTATGTTCAGCTTCACCACATTTCTCTCGGATCTGCCAAGAGAGAGAACTTGGGGTCATCTTCGCTGATGATGGCTCCACAGCAAATGAGGAATTGGTGGAAAGAGCTCAGCAAGTGCCTATCATGGAGAATGAGAAGGGCTGAAGATACATGTTATGTGGAGAACCTGGACCAGGAACCTAAGGAGTAGTCTGAGTGGTGTTTGCTAGTAGAGTTGCTTGCTTCCTTTTTGTGGACCTTTGTGTTATGGCATGTATCCATTCATTGTGAGTGCCATGATATGTTCGTCGATAGAATTGTATGATGTGATGTGTTGGTTGACGGGTTTGTTTTAGACTAGCCGCTATGAACGAGTATCATGTGGAGCTTATAGGTTTGGTCTAGAACGTTGTTGTGGTTTAAGAAAATATTTAACTCTCATCCTTGTAAAATTCGCTTTTCTTCTTGTCGGTCGATGACGGTATGTTGATGTTGGTTCCTTGTTGTCACATACCTAGACCAGTTTATAGCGAATCCTACTATCCATCATACCTGTCGGAACAACATGACAATAGTATATAGTTGATGCCATGTTTGTTTCCTACACACTCCTTGCATTGGTAACCTCCAAATTTTAAATCAGATTCCTTTTTACCTTGTCTTGTGCCTAAAGCTGTTGGTACAAGATGTCCTTCCAATTATAGGGTGTATTCTCTGATTAAATGTGTTGATTGGTCATGGATTTGGTAATGTAGTCTCGATTGAAGTTTGCAGTGCCGCGATGGAACCAAGGACCCTCCTTGTGGACGCACATGGTTGGGATACTAGGAGACGCGCCAGCATTGTGATTGCCAATCGTAACATGTTGCCTTAACTACACCAGTGTAATATTCTACCATGCTATTGTCCTGCAACCATCTTTGAAAGTTGCAAGACATATCCTTCTAAAATAATCTACCTACATATAGTCGCATTATCAGAAGCCTGATAATGTCTTGATTGATGGGGTGATTCTTTCTCCCATCTCCTCCAAAGATGGAATGTTGCCTTGCACATTCTCCTCGGTTGATTGTTTATATACCTATGCACGGGCTTAGATTGTGATATTAGATTGTTGGTAGAATAGTATCATTGTTACGACTCGTGCGAATAGCAAAACATTAATAGTAGCTTAACCCCGTGCCCAAAGTGTTTAGTGGCTTTTTCGCCGATCCTTGGGCATTAAACTTGTTGTTTTGCTAATCTTTGGATTGGCAGCTAACTTTGATAGGTAATAATTGTCTAATTAAGCTAGTTTTCTCAATAAGTCTTGTATTGGGAAACCATTTTGACAAGTAGGAGATGTAACCATGAAGATGGAGTGCCATGATTCATCCCTTGTTCTCCCTTGTTATCCCCTAACCGTGCGACCATCCTTGTCGGTCGTTCACTTCTTATCTTTCACGTGATGCCTATTCATGCGAGAATACTCTCTGTCGTGCAAAGTTGCATCTCGATGCGTAATATCTGTGATGGTGTCTTGAGGAATAACCAACGAAGTCGCGACACAACTGAGAAGCTCCCAGTGGCTGCATGGTCGAGCTACTTGGTATTCGCGGATATCGTGGTTGTTGACCTCGATCTATTACACAGAATACCTCGATGTGAAATTTCGCGTGACCCTACCTTGATTATCTTTTGACATTCATTAGTATATCGATGATGGTTTGTTGACGATGAAGTTTTTCCTGAAGAGCGACGTCAAATGATTTTTGAAGGATAGGTCACTAACATTAACCTTTCCCAACTATAAGAGATGGTAGACCAATGGACTACCAAGTGTTTCCCCTGGAATCACACTATCTCTTGTAGAATGTGTGCTCCTTTATAGCTCGTGTAGAGTATACGATGCGTTTTAACGCGTGTTTGAGGAGTGTTTTGGGATGAATGTAGATTTAAGTAAGGTTTGTGTTTTGTTAGTGCCTAGTTAATACCTTCATGTACTTCACAATTATGGCCTATGTCGGCATAAATCATTGCGGGTTATCGTGAAAACGGTAATCTCGAAGCTTTTAAATGTTGAAAGGTAACTAGTTGTGGAATAGGAGAGATTTCTCTCCAACTTGTCATAGCTTTGCGATTAATCGATAGATGCATGAATGATATGTGTGTTTGATGTCTTCGGTAAGGCTTCGTTAGTATGAATTATGAATGTTCGAGCGATTGGTGATGTCAGAATCAGCTGGTGGGAATAAGGTGTTTTGTGTGACAAATGGAATGATTCCCTCTATTTCGGGATACTTTTTGAAAGAAAATTAGAATTCATCTACTAGTTAGATTTTCCGATGCTTTCTAAAGGTACCCATGATTTATGGAGTCAAAGAAGGAAATTCTTCGGATAAAACCTCTTATTAGAGCAGATATTGAGGATTGTTGGGCTAGTGCCAATACCTTGTGCTTACTTATTAGTGATATTCAACCTTGATTCCTGTCCACATACGAGATTTCCATGTGTTTTAGTTATAAAGCACTCAATCTTCTATGCGGTATTGGATGTTGTTTACGCTAGTAGATTTGCATTTGGAAACATACCAGATCATTCATGGTGTCAGGATGGTCATATATCAAGAGATCGACATATATGATTTGGTTTGATCTTGGATGTACCAAAACTCTCGCTACACTTAAGAATGGATAAGTATGGTCTAGCGTGAAGAAATTGGATCATGTGTTGGTACATACTAAGTAAAGTTTGGCACGAATCCTATCGGAATAGGTGTTTTCGACAACTTTTGGTGTGAAGACCCGACAACGAGAGCATATACTTTATGCCAAGGATTGGAAATGTCGGACCTTCGATGAAGGATTTAATTAGGTCAATCAATTCTGCTCTATAGAAGGAAGAGTTTGGCGGTTTGTGGTCAAGTTTGGAGACCCTTGACCTAAGAACTTTGACTTCTACATGAGTAAATTGGAAGTTATTGACCTAGGAATTTTGATTTCTACATGAGAAGATTTGGATCCCTCTGACCTAAGAACTTTGACTTGTACATGTAAAAGTTGAAACTTCCTCCTTCGAGTTGGATAATATTGTCATGTCTATAGCCAGTTTTCCTATGAAGGGCTTTGCCAGTATCAAATTCATTTCAATTAGTCCTACTATTACTACCTACAAGTTGGTGAAGTAGTTTCCATCCCATGGAAATCTACGCTTCGCTTCCTTTGGTGGTAAACATTGTAGGGTTTTGAGGAACCATTTGATGTGTTTGAAGATGCGAATAGCAGATTCCCTTACATGTAACCCTCGATGCCTTCCATGGGTAGTTATCGGTCAAGTACCACGGTAACCTGCCTTTGTGAGGCATAGTCTTGGATTTATTGTAAGAGTCTTGATACTATTCTTTATCATCATCATACTTCAGATTGATGATCAAGAAAGTGGCAACACCTAAGAGTCATGGATATAAGATGTAAGGTGTCTATGGATAGAACCTTGGAAGTGAAAGTGCTCATGGAGCCAACTAAGCAATTAGGGATCGACCTATGGAACAGGTTAAGACGGTGGATCGCCTAACCTACTCGGCATTCCTTGCCTATGGGAGCTCCGAACCGTCTATAAGGAATGACGAGTAGCTCGCATGGATAATTTGTGGTGTGGTGTTTTGAATACCGTTGTGCCCCACTCGAGGCCACCACTACAACTCATTCTGGCGATATTTGCTAGTTGTTGATATGATTCAAAAAGGGAAAAGGCTCCACCATGGTAAAGCTAGATCATGCCAAACCCTGCCATGTAAGTGAAGGTGATTTACGACTATAAGCTACCTTCGAGATGGAGTGAGACTCTTTCGGGTCTTGTATGTCGTAAAGACCAAGTCAGAGGGGACTCGATGTCAGGATCAGTTCATCCAGGGGATAACGAGTGTTGATGTTCACCATATCGGAAGGGACAATATTGCAGAAAGTTGAATGATGTTATGTGAGGTATCGTTTTTCGAAAACCAAAACTAATCTAACCTAATCTTGAGGACGAGATTCTTTTAAGGGGGTAAATCTGTCACATCCTGGATTTTTGGCTCCTGTTTACCAAAAATCCTAATGTGACTACACATTGCATTCACTCATGGCATATGCATTCATATGTGTTTATGCTTATTTAACTTGGGTCTGTGTGTAAAACATGATAATTCTCAAGTGCTTGATGTGATGCTCACTAACCACACCTAGACTTGAAGATAGCCTAAATCTATTAGGGGGTCATAATAATGACCATAGTCAAGAAAAAGTCTCTAGTTGGCTTGACCAATTTTGAGTGTGCTAGCTAGGGGTGTCGAAAAGTATTTCTCGGGCACTCCAGATGAAATAGAGGTCTAAAGCTTTTAGTCAAAGAATTTTATTAGGAGTAAAAGTCCTAAAGACCCCTTCTTGTTAAAATGGGTGGAAGACATATATTTTTGAGCGAGAAGATCAGCCTAGGGGGCTGTTTTTCCATTTAATGGGTTTTAAAAGCTATTTTATTTGGAAATTTATATTTCAAAAACTATTTGGATTTTGGATAAACTTCCTAAAGATGAAATATTCTAATCTTCGAGAGGAACATTTCATCCAACTACAATGTTTGATGAAAATGGATAGAAGGTGCTCGAAAAGTGGGATAAATGCAGAGTCACGGGTTGTTGTGGGTTTTCTGACAATTGTCGGTTGGCATGCCGCATTCACCTAATTCCATTAGGTAACATGGGTTGGTCCAATTATAGAAAACATTTGTAATCTAGTTGGACATGACATGCCAAAAGTTGGGATTGGTTCGATCATGTTTAGTTGCCTAATTTTCAGAAATCCCAGCCCTAGGTTAAGTCTGATTAGCAGATTGACATTGGCATGTTGGCATTAGATTATCTCCTAAACCGTTGACCTAATGACCAATGTGCCTTAATGAAAAGTGATCAGCATCATTCATAGATCAATTTCTCTTTTGGTCCTATATCCAAACTCGGCCCGTAGCCGGCCCAAATCGAAGGCCCAAGTCGGCCCGTTAATGCACGTCACCTGTTCGGTGGTTTGCCTCAGCGGTGGACACGCGCCCGCGAGCGTGGCGCCGGGCATGCCGACCGTGCGTCCCTGGCCGTCGTCGTGTCGCCACCTCGAGCCTCCGTCGCGAGAAGTGGACACCACGACCCCGTCGGCCTCGTCTACTCCGCCATCACACTCCCATTCCACTCGCTCGCCCTTGCTTCTCCTCGCTCCCGTTGCCCTTCGCGCTGACGAAAGCGGCCACGACGCCGTGCAGCCATCGCCGCCGTGAGCTGCCGTCGCACGAAGTGGGTGCTAGGCAGCGCCACCTCCTCCTCTCCGTGTCATCCCAGTTCGCGAGGAGCTCCTCCACCCTCGCGCCCCTCCGCAGCCATCTCCTTCGTCGCCTGAACTTGCCGCGCCGCCGCCCGGTTCGTAGCCACCATCGCGTGCCTCCGCATAGAAGCTTCCTCCACCCATCTACTCGCGTCGAGCGCGGCTGCATAACCTTCGCCGTCGTCCGCCGCAAGCACCGCGCCCCTCGGCCGGTCCGATTGAGGGTCGCAGCTCCGCCGCCTTGGAGCGCCACCGCCGGCGTGGTGTGGTCCTGCGTGGCGACGCCGTCGCGGGCTACCGCGGCCAAATTGGGGAGTACGGGTGGGTGCGCTGGGCCCACGCGGTGCTTCGCCGCCTGCTGGTGGCCGCGGGCGAGCCGCCGCGTCGCCGGCGCAAGTTTTCCCTTCGTGAGGACCTGGTTCCTAGAATTTGAAAAAGGGTAAGGGTCTTTGGGTAAAAGCGCCAGACACAAAGAACTTTGAATCTGCCCTTATGTAATACTGGGGAAGTACAGGGGCCTATTCATAAAGTGTTTGTCTTATCTAAAAATAGGAAAAAGGATTTCCAGAATTCCTGTTTAATCTTCTAAAATCCATAGAGGGAGCTAGGAATGGCCAAATCCTGTGATTCAAGTTGTGATATTTTTCTTTTGATGTGTAGTTTTTGTGAAAAATATCACATGCTATGTTTGAGACATTTTTATTTGTAGATTTATTTAATTATTGGTTGGGGATTAATCTTAGGAAATTCATAAGTAATTGTAGGTTGATCTGAAAAATGTGGTTCTCTTCTATTACCATGATATTGCTGTGGTAAAGAGATCATGTATGCTTGCTGTGTGAAATTTAGGAGTTGTAGTTCAAGTGTGCTAGAGAGGCTATGTTAGAAATAATTCATAAATCAATTATGGGAGTATGATCTGTGGTTGGTAATTTTTGTAGGCTCCTTATACACCATAAGGTAGCTCTGTATGTGATCAAATCCATGATTTGATCAATTTGGTAGTACAAAGTATTTTCCATATGCCATCTGTCCTGCTACTTGTGAATTTTGAGGAGGGCAGTAGGTTCATCCAAATGGGTTGAAATTTGGATGATGGACTTTATTTGTCATGTGTTACCTACTGTAATTTTGGTAGGATTTTACGAGTGACCAATCATGGTGTTCATGTTTAAGCCACTGGTTGGTTAATTAGGGGTTAACCCAATGATGTCATGGTTAACCTAATTATATGTTGGTGTTCTGGTTAACTTGTCTATAGATAAAAGTTATAGTATTATCTTAGCTATCTACTGGTAAAGTTTCATGGTCATTGGATGGATGGTTTAGGAGTTATGACCTTTGCAATTTGGGTAACAGGGCTGTTTAGTGGCTGTTTTGCCCAGATCAGTCCTGATGTTGTCTGTTTTAGGTATAGTTAACCTGGGAATCAGCTTATGATGTCTTTATATGTTTGATGGATAATTTCATAAGCTTTCCAGATTATCTTCAATCATATCCACAGGGTATATGGATATTTAGTTATGAATTTATTAGTGGGCTGCTGATTGTAGGTTCATGACTAGTAGTGAAGCTTGATGATGTGATGTTGTATGCTAAGCTTAATACTAAGTGTTAATCATGATTAGTGCGTGTAGGGTTGTTTGTTAAGGAGTAAGTTATGATGAATGGGTTGAGATGATTGTGCTTAAGTGTTGACCTTTGGCTTTACTGGTTTGTTTGCTAGTGATAGGAGTAATAGGATCATTGTCACCTGAGCATTCATAATCATGGATCACTCATGATCAAGCATATGTCGACACTCATGCATTCATATGTGCACACATACATCATCCCAGGATCACAATTAGGGATTCGTCGAGAAGGACAAGGATCCCGAAGGACAAGTCATGAAGGAAGTTCCCGCACAGGAGGTGATCGGGAGCCAGACGTCAAGTGATCGAGCATTTGGAACCTCGACCACACTCGACAACGGAAGGCAAGCCCCGGAGCATTTCTCCTATGGTTTGCTAAAACACTTGCATCATCTTATGGTTTATGTTGCATTAAGTTATAGGCGTTGAATGACACCTTTGATGCATTACCCTACCTTGACCACTCGATACACCTACCCTGGATTAAGTGCAGGATGTATTATGCTTAGCCTTGCTTAATTATGCGGTAGAAGTTGGGTGGTTGAATGATCATCCGCGAGGATAGGGATTCACATGTTAATGGTTGGATCGGGAAAGGAAAGGATGGAACATAACCCAAACGGGATTGGTCAAGAACCCTATATTGTTCTAGCCCTCAGTCATTTTGAACAGCTTCTCACACTTAGGTGGTGTTATGACACCCCGAAGTCTAGTAGCTTGTTTGGGTTGGGGTTCAGGTCGAACGCACTGTGCTGGTGTTGGGGTGGGATAGGTCACGGCATTAAGACTAATGTTGGTACCCGACTAGATGCAGCCGTTGAAGGCCTGGGCATGAGTGGTTCCTGTTGAATCCCAATTCTGAACTTGTTAACGATGACCTAACACTCACCTTAGCGGGTGAGTGGGGCGTGTGTGAGAAATTACCCTCAGCTGAGTAGGAATCGATTATAATCGCCATCTATCCCTGGATAGTGGATAACTTGACGTGAGTACATGCAATACATAAATAAACGGGAAAATGGAAAGGGGGTTATGTTGCCATGACGTATATGGGATATCGGATTATGATCAACCATGTGAAAAGGATGATTGTTTTATACTTCTACTTGATGATGTTGTAGTGCAGGTGCAAACCTAGCTAATGCAGGCTTGATTTAAGATGATAAGCTTAGTATAGCTCACCTAATGAAGATAAAGTAAGCTCAAGTCGTTTATGCAAGAAAGGGTCTGCCAAACCACCATATAGCCTTGCATATGCTTATAAGAGTCTTTATTTTCTGGTTTAAGACGGGTAAGTTTAGTTGAGTACCCCACGTACTCAGGGTTTTATTCCCACTTGTTACAGATCAGATGACGTGTTGTGTGGCAACAAGATGGACAAGTATCCCACTACGGGAGGATTGTTGGCGGTCCTTATCGACACATTTTAACCGCCAACTTAAGATAGAAAAGGGAGAAATACATGTTCTTATATGCATATACTTGTGCTATTAACCGAATTCCACTTGTACCTGGAGTTTAGCAACGTTTACAGGAAATACACCAAGTACAGGGAATTTTATACAGAAAAGGCACAAGGAGGAGACAGGCCCAACCAGAGCTGAAATGGGCCGAAACACCACACCACCTCGACACACCTGACAGGAGGGACCCACCGGCCAAAGTCGGTTGGGGACGGCTCCAACTGGGCGCTCGCGCGCCAGGCGCGCGCGCCCCCTGCCGCCAGTGGGCCCCGCTTCTGGAGGCGGTACATTAATTGCGAGAGGAGGGGTGCGGTCTTATTTGGGTGTTCCCGCCATATCTAGCTCCAAACCGACTGCTCAAGATATAAAAGGGGAGAATCAAGCTTTTCCAACACACACATTCATTTGAGCCATTCTCCTCTACTCTTGTTCTTTAGCCTAGTCTAGTAGCTTAGGAGCTAGGTTGAGCTATCAAGGAGGGCTTGTCTCCTAGGAAGAAGATTCATCACTTGGTAATATTATGGAGTGTTCTTCCTATTTCAAGTTCTTGTTCTTATTATGTAGCCATATTCATGAACTATAGTATAGTTGCGTTCTTGCTAAACCTGATTCATATGAACTAGACCAATGTTCTTATGATCATTGCTTAGCATGTTCTTCGTTGTTCTTAGATGATCATATACTTTATAGGATTAGAGGTCCTGATGAGAATGGAGTAATGGTTCGTCGTTCCTTCGGGTTTGCCTATGTTCTAGCTCGTCCATCCGTAGGGTGGGAGTCCGCGGGGAATGTAGGTACTTCTCTAATATGCGGACGTGGTGTCTGGATACGAGAGAGCCTTCGGATATGACGGCATGCCACGGTTGAGGGGTAGGCGGCAGGTGGTGACAGCCCTGTCCGTCCCTCGTAATCCCCCACGTCCGCATGTCATGTAGGAGTTCGTAAATGCCTCTATCGGTTGGCAGACCAGCTGCGGGGGTCTCCCTGTTACTTTAGGCTCTGACCCATCTCTAACCCTGTAGATTATATGACTTAGCTGTTCATGACATTGCTATGTATGACCTACCTGCTCCGCTTAGATTTATTCTTTATTCGTTCATTCGTTTATTCTTCCTTTTATACTTTATCCTTGAGTTTGGCCAAATGTGTGTCCACTATCTTGCAAAACCATTATACTTACCCCTGTGTAGTACTAGAGTCACATTTCGATAATGTGAAGTCAAGTATCCATATCCATGTTTAGACACCTCTACACCATGCCTTCCTACGGGAAATATAAATAACGATACCCTAAGAATACTCCCCGGGTGAAATGCTACAATGATAGATCCGTGCGCTTGCGGATAATATCTTTAGAACACGAGTATCACCTGGCGTTCCTTGGCGTAACCACTGGGATGTAACAATTCTAGTGATTGCGTTAAAAAATGCCAACAAGGATGTTAGATCAATGGGCAAGATCATCTCCTATATCTCATCTATTGCTTTTTGTTGGATGTCGACTTAGAGCTCGCACTCTATTTGAATGGATAGGTGTGTGTGTGTGTGTGTGTTTCAAAAGAGTTTTATTTCCGCTGATAAATTAAAACTCCAATTTGTAACAAGTTTTATCTAAACCTGTGTTGTAACTATTCTATGTGCGAAATGTATGATCAAGTGGATTGTAATTGCTGAACTATGATTCCTGGTGTTTTGTTGGAAAAAGTTTGAAATCCTTCGTGATTTCGGATGACTGCCGGGTTTACATGAGCTCAAGTGTGTTCTTCGACGTCTTGGCGTTGATATTCATACTTGTACTTATGTAAATTGGTAGGGTCTGTTTCACACAAAATGATCAAGAATCAAAGAGATGAGTGGGAGAGGGAGTCTCTTGCTCACAAATGCTCAGGAGTGAATGAAATGGCCAACAGGGGCTCTCCAAACCGACCACCCTTCTATTTATAGGCCAAGCACAAAATCCAACCGTTAACCTCCTCGGGCTGCCAGGAACAACACGTCGTCTGACGCCTTCGCCCGAGCCGACCGTTGGAGCTTTGAACTTGCCAGGTCAGCGTCCGGCATGGCCTTCCACTGTGCGTCCGGCGGTCGCGCGCGCCGAGCACCCTCTCTGGGTAGCATCCAGCGTCCGCCGGACGCGTCCGGCGCAACCACGCCGCGCGTCCGAGGCCCCCGACGGCCCGAGGTGCTCTCTGGGTCGCGTCCGGCGTCCAACAGACGCGTCCGACGCCTGAGACCCCCGCGTCCGCCGCTTCCAACGCAGAGCAGGCCTTCTGTGCCGCGTCCGGCCCACCCAAGCCGCGTCCGGCGCAGCCCAAAGGGCGCGTCCGACGCACACTAGGGAGCCAGACTTGGCATCTTGTCGTCGACGAAGCGTTGTCTTCAATCCAATGTCCAAACCACTTGTCTTGGGTGCCAACTCCCGCAGTGTAGATCTCATCTCAAGCACCGGAGTTAGCGTATCATCTCATGATCACGTCGACAAGTGTTAGCACTCTAGTTAGTCTCTCATGCATCATGCAAAGTCACAACTAGAGGCACTTAGGACCGCGAATGAACCGAGGAAACCCCTCTTGATAGTAGGTTATCGATCCTAAATGTGATCACACTCGCTAAGTGTCTTGATCACCAAACCGGAAAGTCCTATCAAGTGTACCTTCGCCTTGATCTCCACGGGCGTTTCCATCCATCACCGGAGCTCGATCATCTCACATGTCCACCATGTTCATCACCATGATCGCCATGCTTCATCATCCACCGTCACGTTGCTATGTGTCTAACCACACTTAGAGCAAATCATTAGCAACGTTTGAGTGTCATTAATTACCAAAACCAAACCGGAGCTTTCAAACGGGTATTTAGCCGTTTCAAATTACATGTTTGAGACGGGTAACATATCACGTCGCAGTATGGACCAACTCACAAACGGCTATAGCCATCTGCTGCTCCTCTACTTGAGACGGGTTTGCTTGCCCGTCACAAATACTGCTAAAAAAGACAGACGGTTGATGACCAGCCGTCACTGAGAAAAACCAGTAGAGACGGCTTGCTCTGTCATCTCAAACGGTTTAGAGACGGACAGTAGCTAGAAGAGCAGTCGCATTGTCAGTGACGGGTGGTCGTAAAGACCGTCACCATTGTCGTAAAATTGAGACGGTTATATCCCCGTCGATATTGTAGTCGTATCAGAGACACAAATTTTGAGACGCGATGCCTATCCGTCACTGTGAGTAGTTACCAGCCGTCTCAATTTTGAAACTCTGTAGTAGTGGGTGTCATCCCGGTACATGAACTTTTAAAGTATGTTATTCTCGTATCTAAACTTTATTTGGGTCTCAAAGCAATCCATTTAGGATCCATTAGCAGCCAAAACCCTTTATCGTATGCAATTAGGTCCCTAACTAGAAATATTGATTCACTTGTGATCTTTTACCATTTTATTCCGATCGTGCGTGATCCTTTACTTGTGATCGTACGTGATCGAGACTCACCATCCAGACCCTCGCGCGAGGACTGGACTCCTCCACGCGAAGACGGGAGTCAGGCGAGGGCTCCTGGGCTCCTGGCAACGACGTACTGGATTCACGCGACGACCGGAGTAATCGCGACCCCGACTGGAAAGACTCGTGGCGACTGAACTCGCGGCGGCGTGCCTGGAGGCTTTCCTCGTGACACGATCTGGCAGAGTATTTGCATACGGACACGATCTGGCAGCGCGTACGGGATGCTAGATTGCTACGTATCCTTGCCAACTCCAACTCCTACACGGGCGACTGCATACCCTCAGAACAGGTACACATTGACTTGCGAGACGCCGAGACGGGCCGTGCGTACCTGCAGACTGTTCGTTTGGTCGTTTCTGACTGGCTGGTTCTAACTGATGTTGATTTGTTGTGAAAGAAAAACACTGTTAAATCGCTGGCTGGAAGCGCCGATAAGAGCAAACGAATAGGGCGAGTATTTTTTTAAAAGAAATTAATAAGAGAGGGGTTTTTTTGCTAATATTAAAGAGGCCAAGACCCATTATAGACTGATTTAAGACCTCAAATGAGTTTAAGCATCCTAATGATATATTTTAAAAGTTTATGGACCGGAGTGACACACCATAGAAAGTTTAAGGATCGAGTTTGTATTTTACTCAATTTGAAATATGTAATGTACAATCATGCAGTGAATCGAGTTTGTATTTTACTCAATTTGAAATATGTAATGTACAATCATGCAGTGATTGTTTTTAATGGAAATTCTCAGGTATGTATAGGGTCTAACTTGATGGTGCATTAAACCACATATAAAATTCAGCCTGTCACTGACACAATCACACAAACTAGATACATTAAACTGTAAAGAGAAGCAGGAATTATATTGAATGCCGGCGGAGGAGTCATGACAGGCAGCTCGGGTCGAACGGCATCAACGAGAATAGCCCTGTGGAGGAAATTGGAGGGAGCGCCGCGGGGGAGAGGATCCCAGGGCACCCGGCGGCGACGCACGATCCGCACTCTCCCCCGTTCATGGACAATGGAGAAGTTTGATGTGTGGTGAACTGGAAACAGCTAACCACATCCTGTTTCAGTGCCCCCCTGCAGCTTTTCTATGGGCTTTCCTAAGAGATAACCTAGGGTGGTCTAAATCGCCAATAAGTTGTGCAGATTTTATGCATGAGTTCGTTTCAGATTGCAGAGGTATGAATAAAGAGTTCTTTCTCATTGGTACAGGAGCTATGTGGGTGCTATGGAAGACAAGAAATGCTGCGGTCTTCGACAAGAAGGTGATGGCGTCTCCGTCGGTGGTGATTTACAAGTCAATGACAATGATCAAATCTTGGATGCCTCTGTACAAGTTGAAGATGAGACCGAAGATCGAAGAGACCATAACAAGACTGACGTTGAAGGCGGCGTCGCTGGAATAAGATCAGAGAAGGGAAGAGCTTTTGCAGATCAGCATCGGCTCAGCGTCTGGCATTTGAAAAACTTCTTTTATGTAATAATGTCGCTGTGCTTGCTGTTAAACTGTAAGGTTGGAGTGTGATGCTCTGCAGCCGAGTGCTGGGGCGCGTTTTTAAAAAATAGAAGTTTAGAAAGTTTATCGTTGCAGATGTTAAGGGGTAGAATGTTTTGAGCGCTTCTCTTGTAAACTGGAAACCCCAGTCTGATCGGAGCGTTCGTAAGCTTTAATAAAGCCGGGTGAAATGCCTTTGATCTAAAACAATGGAGAAGATGACTTGAGTCTGAGGCAGAGGATTCCGTCATGCCAAATCAAAGCTCCAGGTGATCTAGAATGGGAGCAGCCATTGAGTAGGCCGCCGACAAGCCCTATGCGCAACACGACCAGAGGAGGTGTGCTCGTTGCAGCACGAGGAGAGGACGTGCTCGTGATTGCCGTGAACGCTGCCGTCTCTGCCTGCCGGTTTATTGGACTCGTTCGATCAAGAGATGTCGTGGATCTTTGTAGGTGATTGGACCCTCGCATGCACGGGACACGGGAAACAAGCCGGGGAATTTTTGTAGTGTGATTGGCGAGGAAAATTTTGTAGCGTGATTGGAGGTTGCTATTTTGTTTTACAGCAAAAAAAATGGGCTGTTTTACTTTTACTCATTTTAGTTGTGATTGTGAATTAAAGAATTCCATCCTCGTTTGGCAGGGCTTCAACGGCTTAATAAAAAGCCTGTTACCAGATGCTAGGGATTGGAAGGGAAAAATTGGAGAAAAGTAGCAGGCAAGCAACAAGGTTCTAAACTACCATGAACATTAAAGGATTCAAGTTTTCTGTTACAGATTTTGTAACCCTCTCAGCTCTCTCTCGACACCGCTTAAGTAGTCACGCGCGCTCGGCGCTCATCCTCACTTGGTCCAGCTCGGTCCGGCGACGTGTGGGTTGGGCCTTCTCATGTGGACGGCTCGGCCTTCATCGGCAACGTTGCCTTCTTCAGGCCCAGCTTCAGTCGGCCCAGTCGGCCCAGCAACTCCATCATCAGTAGAAGTAGTACTTGTAACAATCACCCTCCCTTGAGAGAGCGGGGAAACTGCTGACACAGCTGCTCCAAATTCTCCCAAGTAGCCAGTGACGGAGGCATGTGCGACCATTGGATCGAACCTTGCTCAATGGAATGATCTCCAGAAGTCCAGCCCCGTTGAAGAACAGCTGAGGAACTTGCAACTCCACCAATGTTGATGGAGGTGAAGCAGTCACCGGTTCGGAGCTGTGTGAAGCTTTGAGCTGCGACACATGAAAGACCGGATGAATTGCAGATGACGCTGGAAGAGCCAATTTATAAGCCACCGAGCCCACTTTAGCAATAACTCGATAAGGGCCAAAAACTTAAATGATAGCTTGTTGTTTGATCTGTAACTCATGGAAGATTGCACATATGGTTGTAATTTGAGATATACCCAGTCACCAACAGAAAACTGGCGCTCTGACCTGGACTTGTCAGCTTGACGCTTCATGCGTTGTTGAGCTCTAATCAAATGCTGACGCACAGCTTCCTGCATCACAGCTCTGGTAGACAGCCATTCAGAGAGATCTTGGACAGGTGTTTCAACAGAATCCAGGGACAACCCAAAATGTCGTGGTGCACGACCAAACATCACTTCAAATGGAGTCTTGCCCAATGCTGAATGGAAGCTTGAGTTGTACCAAAACTCAGCTAAAGGTAGCCATTCACTCCATTTAAATGGACATGTACTGACAAAGCAACGCAAATAAGTTTCTAAGCACTGATTCAGATGCTCGGTTTGGCCATCAGTTTGGGGGTGGTACGTTGTACTCAACCTCAGTTCCACCTTAGCATATTTGAACAGATTTTGCCAAAAATGACTTGTGAAAATGCGATCTCTGTCAGACACTATGGCCTTTGGGAACCCATGCAACTTATAAACATTAGCAAGGAACTGCTTGGCCATTGACTGAGCATTATAAAGATGCATTAATGGAAGAAAATGACCAAATTTGGAGAACTTGTCAATGATGACTACTATAGCATTTATTGTACCTGAATGAGGAAGTCCTTCCACAAAGTAAAGAAACTGTAACCATCTAGAATTCCACCGAACTTGCATTGGGTTAAATTGCTCCAGCCAGTCAATACCCAGAATGACATCAAAATGCACAAGAGGGAGAACCTTCCGATTAACAACAAAGCTATGGCCATGAATATCAATATCAGCTTGCTGAAGTAGAAATTGACTCTGTAACATGCCTCCTCTAGCAACACTAACAGAGCTAGCACAGGGTACTAGATTTGCACAACTAAGCTGACTAGCAATAGCATGATTGATAAATGATGATATACTGCCAGAATCAACAAGTACAGTAACAGACAAACCTTGTATAGTACCCATGAGCTGTATAGTTTTAGGAGCTGAAACACCTGGCAGTGCAGCCTTAGAGATAGCCAAACAGATCGATTCTTCAGCTGGTTCTTCAACAGTCTCTTCCTGCTCATCAGGGCAACATTCCCACAAGTCCTGGACAGCATGCAACACCTCTGCTCCACTTGGCGCCACATTTATAGCAAAGTCCCAATGCTTTCCTGTACTGCTTGAGGGCAGACAACTTGGAATCAATTTCTGATGGGGAGGCTTGTGGACGAGCAGCTGTCATAGGAGCAGGCTTGTCTTGATTAAAAGCAGCTGATGCTTGAGGAGTCTTCGTGGTAGACTTGTGAGCATGATAACTAGCTTTGGAATAAATTGCCCTTCCATTGCTTCTTCCTGCAGCAATGCCAAATTCACGGCAACATCCAGTGTTTTGGGACTATGAACGATCAAAACTGAACGAATTTCAGGTTTAAGGCCCCCAATAAAACGGGTGATGAAATAGATGGTATCAACCGCCACCACATAAACAGTAAGTTGCTCAACCAGAGTTTGGAAGGCAGTAACATATTGTGTTACAGTGCCAGTTTGGTGGATTGTATGTAGTTGACGGAGGAAGATTTCATGCTGATTACGATCAAAGCTCTCACTAATCATAGCACAGAAACCCTCCCAGGTGATATTAGCTAGTTGTGGCTCTACAGACTGGAACCAATATGACGCAACCCCCTCAAAATGCATCTCAGCTATAGTGATCCACATCTCACGTTCAGTACCATACAAGCGGAAATATCTCTCACTACGGCGACGCCAGCAACGAGGGTTCTCTCCATCAAATGTAGGGAAATTAACTTTGGGAATGCGGCCTAATGGGTTGTGCTGGTGTCTATCATGAGGTGGAGGTTGCTGAATTGGTGGTGGGTGACGACCGAAAAACCGCGAGAGATCAGGATTTGTTGGATTTGGGGTTGGATTTTGGTGGTGGCGGTGGAAATGGTGGTGGTGGAAATGGTTGAATCGGTGGCGGCGGTGGAGGTGGAAACACGTAAGGTGGCTGTGGCGGCGGAATTGGGTTTAACTACGGTGGATTAGGCGGCGGCTGATGATACGCATACACATGACCCGCTGATGAACTTGGAGGCACAGTGTACGTACCATTGGCCGGGAGCGGACCGGTGGCCACGAATGGTCCCGATCCGACAACCCGTGTAGTCGATTCGACGCTGTGCCCTACGGGCCTTTCGGTGGTGTAGCATGTAGATGAGCGCGCGGCTGCCGACACAGTTGCAGAGACGAAGCCCTGCTGGTGCGACGATGTGTCGAACACTTGGGACACCTTGGTGTTGACCTCCTTGATGGTCCGCTCCGGCGCCGAAATGCGAGCGGCGATCGCCTCGTCGGTGACCTCCTCGATGCGCGACGACTCGAGGTTGACGAGGCGGTCGGCGACGGCCTTCTCGTACGCCTCCTGGTTCCGCTCGATCTCCAAGAGGCGCTGTACGAAGTTGGGGTCGGAGGATGTCGATGTGGAAGCTGATTCCATGGCGGAGATGCGGGACTCGAACGCAGACGCTCGATCCGTCGTGGACTTCTCAAAGCCGGTGAAGCGGCAGCGCTCATCCTGCTCGGTGAAGCAGCGGGGTCGGAGACGTCGATGCGGAAGCTGATTCCATGGCAGAGATGCGGGACTCGAACGCAGACGCTCGATCCGTCGCGGACTTCTCGAAGCCGGTGAAGCGGCAGCGCTCATCCTGCTCGGTGAAGCGGCGGTGAGGCGCTCCTCCTGGGCGGTGAACTGGAGAGCGATCTCATCCATGATGAGCTTGGTGTTCGGCACAAGGTAACCATGTGGTTTCCAACTACCCTGAAATCTGTATCGATCTAGTGAACCAAATGTAGTGTTTGAATATTCCATGATAAATTATTGAAGCAATCTAAAGCGCTGTTCGAAAACAGTAGGTTTTCAGTATTCTATTTATTGCGGTTGGCTCCTCACGAAATCTATTTATTCAAGCAACTACTAATAACCCAGCTCATTGTCCTATAATATTACCATTGGTTACTCTCTTGACATTTTATATCAAATGCATTAATGATCATTAAGGACATAATTCATCTTTCTGGTTGCCATAGTACTTGCATGAGAGGAGAGGCCGCTGGTGACTTTGGTATTGACTAGGAACTCGTCGCCTGGCAGATTGAAATGTAGCCAATCCCTCCTTTTTAGAAAAAAAGACGACGACGACAACAACAACACAAATATATCAAGAGCTGGCATATAACTTGACTTGACCTATCACACCATGAGGCTCTTAGGTGGGGATCACACACACTACGTGAAAATCCTTCAAAGGGAGCGCTTGGCAATTTGTTGTAGGGGCGGCTCGTGATGCAGCCGCCCCTACAGTGGCTGGCGTGGTGAGCAGTCCGGCCAGATCACCAGCCGCCCCTGCTAATGCACTGTAGGGGCGGCTGGTGATCCAGCCGCCCTTACTACAAGCCACTGTAAGGGCGGCTGGTGATCCAGCCGCCCCTACAGTGGTCTGTAGCAATAAGTGGCTTGCTCACCCTTCTTCCTCCCCGAGCCACTCACTCCAACTCGCAAAAAAAAGGCTTGGGAGGCCTTGGGCACCTCCCTAAAATTGCTCTAGGAAGGGGGGAGGTTTTCAATTCAATTCCTTTGGTGGAAAGCTTGTTTAAGGTAAGGGAATGCCATTCCCACCCTCTAATCCAAGTTTCATTGGTTGATTAGTGATCAATTTGCATTCTTGTTTTCTCTCTCTTCAATGGTGCTTGAGCTATGTATTGCCCAAATTGGAGCTTATCTTTGATGGTACTAGTGTTGATTAGGTAGAGACATGACCTTGCACCCTCTATTTGTTGATATAGCTTGATTTTAGTGGTGATTAATTGTAGTTTGATGTAGTGCATGTTCTAGATCTAAGGTGGTCTTTTTTTTATATCATGACATTATTGGAATGTGTGGTTGGCATATGAGTACTTGTTGGTAAACTAATAGTTGTTGCTAATTGTTAGCTAATAATGGTAGATAATAATTGTTGCAAAAAATAATTGTTGCTAATTAAAATTGTTGCTAATAATAATTATTGTTACTAATAATTGTGCCTAATAATTGTCCCTGCAAATATTTTCCAACACAGTTGAGATGCTAATAATTGTTGCTAATAATAGTAGGTAATAATTGTGTTACTAATAATTATTTGGCACTATTTGGAATTATTTGGCACTATTTGGAATTATTTGGCACTATTTGGAATTATTTGGTACTATTTGGAATTATTGGAATATTACTAATAAGTGTGTTACTAATAATTGTAGCTAATAATTGTGTTACTAATAATCGTTCTCAACTTTACTAATAATTATTTAATCTACGTTCATAATTCTTTTTAAGGATGGAGGACAGAGCTACTTGGATGTATTGTTTGCCAAGGCACTCGAATGGCTTTTCTGATGAGGTGGACAAGTTTGTTGAAGCCGCGGTGAATCATGCAAGGCAATCAGGGGCTAATCGTTCAATTCTTTGTCCCTGCAAAGATTGCAACAACGAAATGGCAACTTATGATGGGGACGTGATCAGATCACATCTGGTTAGGCGAGGATTTGTTTCGGACTACACGGTATGGGTTCACCATGGTGAAGTAATGGTGGATGACGGCAACGAATGGCACGATGCCGCTGACGGCCAGTTGCCCGCCGCCGACGACGTGCGGATGCAAGATGATTTGGCCAATGAACAGGCACGTGGTGATGATGGCGGTGGTGTCGACAATGATGATGTTCATGCTTGTGGTGTCGACAATAATGATGGCGGAGCAGGTGATGAGGGTGATGCAGAAAACTTTGACCACTTAGAGCAAATGCTTCGGGACCTTGGACCAGAAATACTACAGCAGAAGAAGGGTCTAGAAAATTATGAGCGGGTGAAAGCGTCCTCGAGGGCGACTGTGTATGGTGTTGATAAGGGCTGCCCAAAACAGTGGACACTGCTCTGTTTTGTGCTCGAGCTACTACTCCTGAAGGCTAAGTACGGCTGGTCGGACTGCACCTTCGATGATCTGTTGCATCTTCTATCATCTGTACTGCCACTACCAAACCTAGTTCCCTCCAACACATACCATGCGAAGAAGGTCATAAATCCATTGACAATGGGTGTTGAAAAGATCGATGCATGCCCCAACCATTGTATCCTTTTTCGCGGTAAAACGTTCCGACGCCTGGATAAATGTCCTTGTTGTGGGGCAAGTCGGTACAAGGACAATGACGTTTACAGTGGCGGAGAAGCCGTCACCGGGAACAAGAGGAGTAAGAAGGGTTCCAAAAAGGCGGTACAACAATCTCAACCTCCAGAGGACACACCATTAGGCAATGACGCAAGGAAGAGGAAAATTCCTGTCTTGGTAATGTGGTACCTGCCGGTGACCGACCGGTTGAGGCGTATCTTCCTAAACCCTAAGGAAGCCGCGCTCATGACATGGTGGTACGATGAGCGCCCGGTCGATGACGACATGGTGGTACAGCTTTAGGAGGACCAAAGATTTGGATGGTTTTCTGAATGAGATGCATGTCTGGACAGGCAGGTTTGGCAAAACACCGAAGCATGTCTCGAAACAAGAGCATAGGGCGTTTTTTTTTCTAAGGATTTCGTGAAAAGAGTGCTTCCACTGAATCAAAGAAACCAAGATCAGGAACAAGAGCTGGTTGGTAGGCACACATGACTACTAAAATTATAGCACAAGTGCAAGATATGAGGTGATACTCTGACTCGCTGACTCTTCAAATCAGTTTTACACACAGGCAGCATTTTCCATGAGACACTTTTCCTATGCACAATTTGTTTACCCTGCAGCTGCCAACCAAAATGCTGCCACTATTTTTGTCGGATTCAGCAATTTATTCAGGTGTTGACATCTTTCTCTATAGAATATCAATTGAGGAACAATGAAATAAATAAACAAACCATGGCCATCTCAGCGGCTTCCTCACTAGCCATTCATCTGGGCTTGAATCATGTCAGTTACTTCACTAACAACCAGATTCTGGCAAACTTTCTTCAAGGAGAAGATCATGACTCCCCTCTAGATTGGAGACTGAAGCCTTTCACACAGGAGTTTATCAATAATGTAGCCCACTCCTTAGCTTCTCAGGCATGGATAAGAGCCCTCTAACATCTTCAGGCAACGCCACAGTTTCATGTACAAACCCGTCTCATGCTTCCAGATGCCCAGTCTCCAATGTACTACTGAATGTAAATCTCACATTGTACCCTCTATGCAGCGATTTGCTGCTGAAATTAAGTTTTTGCTTACTGTAAAAAAAAACAGTATACACAAAATAATTCTGTTGGTTAATCTACTGCCACATACAATGATACAAATGATTCGTCCTTGTATTGGCCGAGCAGACCAGGATGGCACAGGACAGAGATGGATGGGGAGAATGCTGCGCCTGGGTCGGATGCGGGGGATACCGCCACTCATGGCGTGCAGGAGCGAAGGTGCATCTCGTGCCCTTATCGAAGCTTTTTGGTGGCGAGCGGTGAAACATCTGCGAGGAAGGAAGGTTCGTCTGCTGCTGGCGCCTAAAAAGAAAGAAACGAAGGTTCTTTTTTTTTTTAGAATCACACAACGCAGACTGCTAGCTTGTTTGTTTGCCTGGACCCCAGGGGCAGCTTTTCCCAGCTGGGCTAGGTTGGTGGGGCCGTGTTTGTTTGCCTTCACTATGTGTTAGGCTTCCCAACCGACAGCCTGGGACGCCAAAAAAAAAAAAAGGGACGCCGTTTGTTTGCCTGGTTCCCAACTACCTGCGCCACGCAAAAGTAGGTCGCTCTTCGCCTGTTCCCCTTTGCTACAGTTGCCACAGGAGAAAGCATGGCGATTCGTGGTTCTGGCGGCGATTTCGCCGGCGCTTCTCCCCTCCGGCGGCCGCCATGGCGTCGTAGTGGGAGGTGGGTCGGCAGATCGTCGTGTGGATGTGTATATAGTAGGATCAAGTCTTAGGTTTAGGGTCTGCTCGTCGTCTATGTCTGGCGGCGGAGCTAGGGTTTGTTGGAGGGATTTGTTTCCTCTGCAGCTTGTGTGTCGCGGCGGCGGCGGCGTGGCGGTGACGAAGACGTCGCCGGTGAATAACTTCTCCCAGCCTGGTCTTCGCCCCAGTGATGTTTTCCGGCATCACTGGCGAGGTCGGCGAGATGTGGTCTGGAGTCCATGCCGGCTGGTGTTCCGTTGCTTCGATGTGGCAGCGCAGATGGCATGTCCAGCGATATGTTTATCCATGGAGGTAATTTCGTCGGCCTTTTGCTTGGTAGCTTCAGAGACAACTTGGGTTCTTCTGGATGCTTGGAGAGTGGAGCAATCTCAGTTTTCCAGCGGTGGCCATGGTCACCGTCGGTGAGGTTCGCTCCAAGATCGATGGAGTTTGGGGCGCGACCCTGAGCGATGGTTTCTCGGCGTTGCCTTCATCTTGTCCATGTGGATGAGTGTGTATTGCGGTTCCTCTCAAAGCCACGCGGCGATGGAGCTCCGTCCGATCCGGGAATGGCGGCCATGGCTTCCGGAGGCTTCTGGCGGCGGCTGGAAGCAGGGGATTCTGGAAGCTCCAGTGCTCGGAGGACCTAGGGACTTAGCTGTAATTTTTTCTTTTGTTAAGGGCCTCTGTGCAAATATGGTGGTGCAGCTGTTTTCTGTACCCTACCGTACTGTATCTGTATTTGTACTGGTCTTTATATTGTTTTCTTAACATGAATACATATATGGTTGAATAAAAAAACTACCTGCACCCAGGCTGAAAGTTAATGTTACAACTAGGTAAATGCCCGTGCATTACAGCGGGATAAAATATGAGCGTACCTTACTTGTACCAAAAAATAATAATTCAAGAGTGTGAAAATGTTATTTTCTTTTATGTCCATCCTTTAATAATCAAATTTTGTGTTTCCTCATTTAGTCCAAAAAATACACTGACTTTAATTCACAAAAATAACCATGAATTTCTCAGAAATCCTTGCATACATCTCTTGAAGCAAGAAGCACCAAATCCCTCGTTTGGCAGTATAAAATCCTTCTCTTATATATCTTTCATGAAGCCATTTTCCTTCTTTGTAACCATAGACCAACTGCAGCTAATTATTCTCAAGGCAGTACCATAACTGCACTATACCCAATTCATAGCACTGGTAAACAGAATACAGTCCATTCAATATACCAAGCTTAGTATCGTCCAGTGGTGAATGATTTGAGCCTCCATATGATAGAAACACTGGCACCAATAGCCTTACATCAAGCTAGTGAAATAGCTGCTGTCAGACAATCTTTGTCTAACAACAGAGAGGCTATTAGGCTAACGAATTCATCCCTGCAGCAACGATCCATAGAACCGCGGTCGGCTGGCTTCTGAATGACTCCTACTATTACACGGTAACATGCATGCATAAGACATAGATGGACGTACCTTAGTAGCGCAGACAACCACGTTGAGGTTGTGACGATGGAGAACTGGAGAAGGGAGGAAGCACGTAATGATTCTGTGCCTTGGTATTGGTCGATCTACGTTGTCGTCAGAACCAGACCTGCAGAGGGCAAAAAGAAAACAGAGAACACGACAGGAGACAAGGAATAAGAATTCCAACTAAAACATTACTGAGGTACATGCTCATGCCTAAAGAATCCAGTTGCAAGAAATATATTGAAGCATTTTTTACAGTAGTTCATAGTATCCCCAGTCACGCAAAAGCATTCTCCTTTTCTTAAACAACCATGTTTGCTACTGAGGTACATGCGCATGCCTGAAGAATCCAGTTGCAAGAAATATATTGAAGCATTTTTTACAGTAGTTCATAGTATCCCCAATCACGCAAAAGCATTCTCCTCTTCTTAAGCAACCATGTTTGCTTTCAGGCTTTTCAGTGTGCAAGTCTGAACTGAAACTCCCCGCCTGCATATGTTTGCTTTCAGGCTTTCCAATGTGCGAGTCTGAACTGAAACTTCAATAGGTTCGCATCAAACTCGATCCTAATCAGATTCAATCAGAAATCGTCAAGGAGATTAGAATAATTCGAGGGAAAAGGAATCAAGTTGGGAAGCACCGAAGATGGGCAATGTGCAGGAACCGCATGGATGTTGGTTGCGAACTTCTATTTGTGATTATGGTAGGGACATTGGCCTGAGCGGTAGCAAGATCACGTGCGACCACCTGATGGAGTGCAGGAGCCGGCGATGGTCAGTGCCAGACCACCACCCCCGCACCCACCACGGACATTTTCTTTTGAACAACCATAATGCCTGATGGCATTGGGAAGGGAAGAAATTTTCTTTTGAAGTGATCAGTTGCACACATGTAATTAGATTAGATCAGATCCGAATACAAATAGCCAATTAGCTCAAAGGGTTTAGGTGCTCCGTTTGGCAAAGCAGGAAGGGAAGAGATGGGATTGGCACACCTGGTGTTTCTCGTCGCCGGCAAACTGCCGCGTTAAGACATGGCGACCTTAGCACGCGGGGTTCCAGTACTACCGATGACGACGCCCTGGATGAGGACTCATGGGCTCATGGCGCGGAGCCCTGCGATGATGGCGACGTTGTGCACGCGAGCCCCCGCTCCGAGGCTGGCTCTCGCCAAGCAGGTCCGCAACAAGCTGGACTCGTCGTACTCAACAGCTTGGAGTTGCGGTTGGGATGGCGGCATGGTTGAGTAGGGTGGATGGGGACGCCGAGATTGTGCTGCGCGGGTTGCGTGCTTACGTTGAGCGAGCTAGCGGTTCCACCGACGCACAACACAGGGAGCGGGGTCGGGGATTAGCACGAGCGGAGGGTCATCAGCGCGGGGACGGGGGATTAGCGAGGGGATTACGATACAATTTGATTCCTTTTAGTAGTTAGATTAGATTAGCAGCAGCATTACAACACCATTAATTACATATTACAATTTCTAAGTTAATGTTACAATTAGCCCATCTTGAGCTTGATCCATATACCACACATCAGGTAGATTTTTCCTCTAAAAAAGAACAAACCAAGCACACATCGTGCTGTAAATTATAAACAGCAAAGCCTCAGTCCTAATTGGTTCAGGTGTAAGCCAAAGTTTTGTCAATGAGGCTGTCTAGTTGCATCACTGGTATATGTGGACAAACTCAAAAGAAAAAAAAAAACCAGGCAGCAAATAAATTGGCTCAGTTAATCATATGCTTCATAGGCAAAAAGAAAAAGAAAAAAAAAAAAGAGGAAAAAAAGTATGTGGCCTCAGACTTTGAAAATATTACTTAGTTTGTCATAACGGTCACTGGTGGCAATGTTAGCAAGCTGGAAGAACACAGATTAGGGGTGTTTGTTTGCCTAGACAAGCCACATGTCGACAGTAGAACAGCAAGATCATGACGGCCATGAAAGCATGGGGACACGTCCAACCCAAGCCATCAAAGCATATAACAGTTGCTTTGGTATGGGCGTGTCTCATGTTTTGATGACAGCCATGAGTAAAAAGGAAGCAGTACCAAATCCATAGTAGCCAAAAACCAAAACCAAGTTCATAGGAAACAAGCATTGCCACCTACATTTCCAGATTGTGTCATGGAATGAACTTAACCGATACTCAGGGAAAAAAACAGACTCCATGAGATATTATTACATCCAGAACACTTCAAGATATATATAGCATGGACAATGGTTTCCATCACGCTAGCATCCATCAAGAATATAGCTTTAGTTTATGACTATTACTTAAACAAGCGTTCTGCGTTTTGGAAGAGAACAAACAAATGGTGCAACCCCCAATTACATCCAAAATGCTGCATGAGAGAACATGTGGGTATTCTTGGAGACTGCATATGATCTAGTGGCAATGCCAGCCTTGGTCTTTAGCTCTCCTTTGCGATTATACTTGAGGCCAAACAAAGTGATATGGATCACAGAACCGTCGTTCAAATCGTCACTGCGCAGGATATTCTCAAAGAAGGCAAATCTGCTGTCGCCCATGTAGGTAAGAGAAGTGGCCTTACCTCTCAAACAGCTCCAGTGCTTTGGGTCCTCCTCCTTTCGCCGAACCAGCTTCTCCATGAGCACCGTGCACTCGGGCTGCCTCGTGGTGCTGGCGCTGAGGGAGGTGAATGGGCAGCAGCAAACCGATCCATCGTATTCGCGATGAAGCCCAACCCATGAGTTCAGACTGCTGTCAAAGAAAGCTTGGCCTCTGAAGGGTAATACCCACTCACCAAGCTCTTTCCACGTACCGTTGCTGGTGTCCAAGGTGTAGGTACTGATGCCTGCGGATACGAAAATTGTGCACCCATCCGGATGCACCGCGTAGGCGACTATCTCTTTTCCATTGATGAGGGGCGACAGCGGTGAGGGCACAGTCTTCCAGCACCACTCCATGGTTGGATCAAATGCCTGACGATCCGGAATGACTGCCTTCTTCCACGACAGAGCCTGCAAGGAGGATGACATATGGAAGGGAACTGATGTTAGCGCATAAAGCGTTTCACCGACAGCCATGGCATCGCCCAAGTCATGGATCCAATCTGGAACGCGTGGGCCGACGGTGAGGGCGGCAGTCTTGGTGTCGTAGACCAAGGTTGGGGGTGCGCGGTCGCCGCGCCTGCCCAGGTTGGTGGCGACAAATATGTTGGTGCCCAGAGCGGCAAAGGTCATTGGGCCAGGCCCCGGCGATGCTAACCGAAGAGCAGCCGGCTCGGGGAGCTTGTTCTCGCCCCCTCCTGAATCTTGATCCAGGATGTCGTCGGCGTCAAGCCTGTGGATGCTGTACCCGCCGTTCCAGTCATCCAACGCCAGATACAGGTGCTTCTTCCGCTGGGAGGACGAGCAACTCGTCAAGGTACTCAACTTTGGGTAATCATCGTTCCAGCGCCGCCGCTTAGATGAGGGGAAGGATGACCCCTCTAATGTGCCGCCCATCACGGAAAGGGCAACAGATTTTGGATGGACGCAGACTCTTGTCTCAATCCGTCGTCAGGAGCAGATAGGTGGAGTGTCTGCGGATGCGATGGGAATTCATGGTCATCGTCAATTTTTAATTTGTAGAGCGAGATGTGGAATCCGAATCGAAATCAATCACAAAATCAATAGGAAATCGAGGGGTACAGTACCTGGTAACGGCGTCGCCGCCGTGAATCGGAGTCGGAGCTGTGTTTTTTTTACCGTTCCGGTCATCCCGACCGGAGGCGAGCGGAGTCGGTTAGCCGACCGGTTTGTCCGGTTACCGACCGCAAACCGTTCAAATTCAAATTTGAATTTGAACGCGCTGTGGTTCGGTTTCCGGTCGGTAAACCGGCCGGTTTGTGGCGGTTACCGGCCGGTTTTTTCGGTAACCGCTGGAGACCGGTTTTTTTTTTTTTTTTTTTTGCTTGAATAAACACTTTTTTGGGTAGTTTTTTGGCACCTATTAATATTCACATACAACACAATACGGTACTAAATAGCATAAGTCACTAAAGCAACAATATTTAGTCGAATACAAATACATAGTCGGCTACAACTACAAACCGATACGTAGTCTCATACAAATAAATCGTCGCATACAAACCGAGCGGCCCTCGCATACAAACCGAGCGGCCCTCGCATACAAACCCAGCGGCGCGGTAAACCGGGCCGCCCGTCCGGTAAGCCGCCCTTCCGCGGCGGTTGGCCGGCGGTGGCGGGCGGAGCGGCGGGTCGGACAGAGAGCGCGGGGGGTGTCACCACCGCGAGTCCCGGCGCCATATGCGCCCTCTCGGGCGACTATTGGGCCCGATGGGCCTTAACGGGCCGCGCCGGGATTTTTCTTTTTTTTTTAAACGAACTGAAATTTGAATTTTGTCATATCAAACGGGTTCCAATTTCAAAAAATTTTACACCATTGGGTTCCATAATTCATGAGCTATTTTTAGAAATTTTTTCAGCATTTTTTTTTTAATTTGAATTCAAATTTGGGCCGGTCCGAACCGGACCGAACCGAACCGGACCGGCCCGGAAGGTCGGTAACCGCGGTAAACCGCGGTTTACCGACCGGTAAAAAAAACGCAGAGTCGGAGTCGGAGTCGCCGCCGCCGCCGCCGCTCCGCTCTGAATCGGAACCAAGAAAACGCCTCCAGGGCGTCCTCAAGAGTGCCCTAGCCAGCACCCAGCCTTGCATTGCTGGGCCGTATTGGGCCGCTGAGCCTGAGAAAATGGAAGGCACCCTTCCTTATTTTTCAGTGGGTGCGAAAGTCCATTTTATTTTATCCCTAAACCATGTCGGAATTCCAGGTTTCTTGCCTGGATTAAAAAAACTACTACGAAATATGTCTCCCTCAACTTTCGGAACTGTTATGAGTAGAAAAGAGAGGGAAAAAAAGGTTCCATTTACATCATGCCTTGGTTAGAAGCATTTTCTTAAAAAAGGGTTTTACGTGTTTTATATTAGTTTAAAAGATAAATCTACTCTTTCCGTTCCAGAGTACAAGTCATTTTGACTTTTTTTTTGGGTTTATATGTATCTATATATATTATTATATATCTAGATATAGCTGTAACAAAAATATCAAAGCGGCTTGCAGTTTGGAACGAAGGAAGTATTACACTGTGGATAATAAGGCTTTTAAAATCATGAAAGTTACTTTTAGTGTTATAAATTTGTGATAAAAATCCTAGAGATGATTGGAACACAAGAAACTCAAATACTGTATTTAGATCTCATGAAAATGTCTATAAAAGCTTTCAAAAGATTAGATTTAGCTCCCAAAAATCTAATAAACTACCATGGTATTCAGATTCTTGTCTAAACACATTTTTAAGGACTTTCTATAGCATAAACAACTAGGTGGACTCCCCGCGCGTTGCTGCGGGTATTTTATTTTTGAACTTGTGCTTTAAGTAAACATGACGACTATACAACATGTAATGGTATGTCAGATAAAACTAATTTACTAAAACTCTGTAAATAATTATTGAATTACACGACAAATTAGTAGTAAGCACTAAGTAGCATTAGAAGTTCAAAATTTAAAGATTAAATTGGAAATTTGCATGATATATAACAAAATACAGACAAAATAATCACTTTAAACAAATAATTAATAATTGAATGGAAGCCAATAACATGTACTAATCTACACTATTGACTGGGACACGGCGTTGCTGCTCGCTTTCGCGATTTTGCTGGATGGATGCCAGTCCCTGGGCACACCCTGCGCCCCCTTATGGCTCACGACCTCTGGCCTCATGCCCCTGCCTCGTCCCTTTGCAGTCGGTGGTGCACATCTGCGAATGATAAACAGAAAGATTTCACAGCTTTGCGGTGCAGAATTGCATGTGTTGACGCTAGACCATGCGGACCAGTTTTCTTACTTCTTCCGCAGGACATCGGCAGAGACGCGGTACCAGTCCAGATTGGCCCGGCTGCACGCCTGCACGTATGTTGATCGGTTGGGCGCAGGAACTCGAGCAGAGGGAGGCGCATGGCGGCAAGCGGCAGAGGTTGGTGACTTCATGGAGAGGACAACAGCGCGGCTTGGACCGGCTTGCAGGTGGGCAGAGCATTTTCTTTTGCATCGACGTTGTGAAGCAGTAGCCAAGAAGCGGCAGCCTTTTTTATTTTGCCTTTGGTTTATGGTGGGCGGCGGCGTTTTACCAGCGCATTTACGGAGGAAACGGAAGGGTGCATCATGCAAGCATGCAGCAGCCTATGGCGTTTCCTTTCCTATTGCGAAGGGTCAGCGGAATGCAGCGGAGGCGGCGCTGGTGTACATGCAGGGATCCCTTCGGCGCTGGCGTATAACGGGGGAGTAACTGAAATTTGGTGACGTGGCTCAAGGAGATGGCAGATAAATAGCTAAGTGGGGTTTGTTCTTATAGAAGGTATAGATATGTATGCCACCTGCATAAATGCAACATACATTAATGTTGACTGCATTCATACTAGCTGCATCTTGACTTTCTATTATAGAAATTATTCAAAATGGGAATAGACATCGATTATTATAATTTTCAAAAGATCAGATTTTTTTTTTGGATATCTTTTCCATTGTGCTAAAGCAAAACCCATTTTTTTTGAAGCTTCTAGATATATTTCACTAGCTTTATTTTTTTGGTTTCTCGTGTTCAAATCTATCTCTTAAGTTTTTTCTAAGAGAAAAATTATAAGCTTAGAGACATTTTTTATGGTTTAAATACGTTATAGGTGTTTACTAGATTTACTTTCAACCTGAAAGATGAAATTGCCTTTGAAAACCACTTATGACTGCGTTAGGAGGTAAAATGAACAGATTTAAAAGTTCAGAGACATTATTCACCTGTTTTTTTAGTTCAAGGATAAAACTCTTATGCACTGCTTTCAATGTATAAGTATGTTTCTGCATTGAAGATGGCCTTACTGCCTATGGCTTAAGTGATGCAATTAATAATCATGGATCCATGCACGGTTGTATTTTCTCTACTCTACGATGATAGGGAGTGTACTTACCTACAGAACAATCTAGATGTCCCGAATAACCATGTGCTTGTATTTTTCTAATGCAAGTATCCAACTCGTTGATCCCCCAAGGACTCGCTGCTTTAACACCCGCGCCGTGCACTCTACTGTGCTGGGTAATGAATCTCGCACAATTTTATGACCGTCTCTTTCTATGGAAGACAATGCATACTTTTACCTTCGATTGACGTCCAAATAAAAGGTACTAAGTTGTTCGAAATTGTAGGCCATTAACTTTTAGGTATATATAGTTGTTTTTTTGCTATGTATCCAAACAAGAATTATATCTAAGTGCATATAGCAAAGTGTGTGTGTCTATATATATATAGAGTTGGGAGCAAGAACCGGTGTACATCAAAGGAGGGTGTGAGTAAAAAGAAACAGACTGTTTTCTGTATCCAAACCTGTATCGAAGATTCCAAGGCCTCCTGGAGACCTGGAGTAGTTCTTAAGGTTTCAGATTCTCTCTGAGAGTAACTCCAGATACATCATGCAGTCGGCAGCAAACATTTCGCAATAGGATCAACTACACAGGACAGGACGACCATGGTACCACAATACCAGTGGAAGGAGGTGAATCTGACATAGCTGTACAAACATTGAACCAATCAGCTAACTCACACTCACACAAGCGTACAGGACATGAACCAAAGCCTTCCACAAGCAACGTGTCAATGAGAGCACACTAGGTATGAATCCTACACATGCAGGAAACAAGCGTTCAAGTTGCATACCACAACCAGGAGCATAGGTACAATGACATGTCTTCAAACACATACATTGTTCAACTATCACCACTGCTCCCAGGATCAAGGTGCTATACAGATGCATCAACAATGCCAGATCAAAGAGCAACTGGATTATACAAATCATATTCGTAAGTCTTCCGATCACCCATGATGTTCTTGCAGTTGTCAAATATTGTGTCCAAATCCGAATCTCTGCTGATAAGTCAGCTTTTGCTGCAAACAACCATTTTGAGCAAATCTTACATGGATTCAAGTTGTAACAAAGCTAAACACATTTAAGGGTAGCATTCGTACCAAAAAGGAGCAAGAAAGTTTCCTCCCGTCAAGCTCACGGTCTTGAAACCTGTTGTGTGCCTTCAAGGCTGCCCCTTCACTGTCGAACCTGAAGCACAAAGAGCCCGCCCTCCTGCACGAAAGTTTAATAATGTTAGAGAACAATGCATCATATTTGAACCGAAGTTAATATAGCAGTTTCTTCTTAACAAAATGGCGGAGCTCAGCCGTCGTAGAGACAGTCCACGTCCTATTATTGCTGCACCATTTAAAAATGGCCAACAAGATGCTTCGTATATCCAATAGACAGTTTCCTAGAAAAGGACACAAAACATATGAAATCGCTATCTCTATTCTATCTATCTATCTATCTACAACTAAAAAGCAACTAGAGTTAACGTGCACCCGGCTTCACCATGGTGCTGACCGATAGCTTCAGTTTTATTATTTTAGTACTGAATATTGTTAGTTTTTTGAAACGCTGAAACTTCAAATTTGGTCTGGCTCCTCATGCTTGCTGCCATTTCCTTTCCATTTTTGGTTTGACTAGTTCTATATATAGTTGCAGTTTGTGTAGATTTGTGTACAGTAGCAATAGTAGCATCAATGCCCACATGCTAGCTCTTGTTCTGTGTGCAGTAATGTGATAGAATTTGCAAAGTAGGTTCCATTTTTAGTTGTAGAGATGTATGTTTCAAAGCACTAAAATAGAATTTGCAAAACACTGAATCATTAGTCAGAAAAACTGTCTTCAAACAACATGTGTTTTAAATGGAAAGCCCTACTGTGGTGTCACTACGTGATGAACTGTCATCAGTTAGAAATCACTGGGTTATGCTATTTAGCACAAGTACATAACCTACTACTAATTTAGCACAAGTGCATGCACTGAGTTGTGATGGCACACTGACAGTCAAGCTCGCTGCACTCCATTTATTTTGACTATACAATAAAGCTGGAAGAACTACTCCATTCTTGGATTAGTAAACTAAATAATTTAAAGTATGATTCTCTAGGTAATGCATTCACATAGGTTGCATCTTGTGATGATGATATAAGAAAATAAGAAATATCTGGAAAGATTCAACAAAATCTTGCTTATTATAGAACTACAAATTGGTTGATAGTGTGTTACCAGGTATATATCAGATCAAGCAATGGGAATTCTGAATGCTCTTCAACATGTACCAAAATGAAATCGTTTTGAAGACAAGGAGTTCAATTCTCTGCCCCTAACCCTCCTAAACCTAAGAAACAAAGGGAGTTTGTATCAGAGGTTCTCAATACGATCCATTCTCTCATGCACTATGGCTACATGTTTAAATTTTGTTAATCAATCGGGGATTCATGGAATCAAGTTGACACCTCCCATTATCAATTGTGAAGTATTTAAGGAAACATGGAGATCTTAGAAGTGTCAGTGGCCTTTTTATCATTTACTCACTGAATTTACTGAGTTTGTTTTGCTTCTTTGATTAGCATAGATAATACGAAGCAAAACTGATATGTCCATATTTTGTTTACAGTTTCCCAATCGACTCTGAAAATGAAGCATCTACCCGTCTTCTATACAAGAAGGTATGCAAAATCTTTCATTAATGATTTCTTTTGTGTTGTTTTACCACAGCATCTGGTAGGTGATGCTTTTGGAGCTGTTGACGTTTTTTTTCATCAAGAAGTAATCTATGCTAACCAAATTCAAGAGGCCGAGAGTTCTAACACTCTAATTTTCTTTTTTATGTATTCACTGTCTTTATCAAATTTGTTTGTTCGTACCAGTTTCAGGTATAGTCAAGGTGAGTGCAAATACGATTTCAGGTATAGTCAAGGTGAGTGCAAATACAATTATACCAGAGAACTAGAACAAAGCCTTTACGAAGCATGAAAAGTACTGCATTTCTAATTTCTGAAATACATTAAACCCCATTTATCAAAATGCTTAAATTGACTGGCACATTCACAATCAATTCATTGGAATCACTTTTTGGGCTACAAAATCGATAATCAACAGTCCCCCCCCCCCCCCCCCCTCTCTTTTTTTCCCAAAACTGTCCTACAAACCAAATCAAATACATTTCTATGTAGAGTATACTACTACTGAATAGTTTTTGGATGCACTGATGCGCCTAGAGCCATTTGCCATTGTTGATTTCAATTTTGATTTCCTGCCAGTAAGTATCTCATAAAACATGATATGAATGGTGTGCAAATTTGATTTCCTGCCAGTAAGTCTCCGTTACCAATGCTCTCTGTTACCAATGCATGCTTCAAAAAGAAATGGCACGAAGGGAAGGGAAGGGCAGGTCAAGCATCCGTACATAAAGACTCATTTTTCTGGTGGTGCTAATGAGTTATATGCCAGTATGACAAGCTATGCACTAGAGACTCGAAATCTGAATTGTTTATTAGAATCAATGATCAGTGGTCAGACTGAATTGTGTGCTTCAAATTTTGAGGAATTAATGGTTTTTAGACCCCTTCAGCTTCAGAACCGAAGATTTGAATTTGCCGGTTGTCAGAGCATATATGTAACTGTACGCGCTTATACATATATTATCGTGGTATTATATATGTTTTCCCGTTGCAATGCATGGGCATTTACCTAGTGTAAAGTAAATATCCTTCTTTTGTCTACCTATCTGGCCATATGTTTTTAGCAAAAAATGGATGCAAAGGAGAGCAAGAGCACCATTGTATTTTTTAAGCATCAACCATCCCTGGTTTTATGGCAAAACCGGGCCAAAAACTGAACAACCTCTCGGCTAGATAAGCCAGCAAGACCCACCACTACTAGAGGACCACTCCAACTACTAAGAAAAATAACTGCAATGAAATAGGGTGTAAAAGAATCAGGCCTCGCATACTCAACCTATTGATTCCATATTAATTTATATTCAGTAGATAGCAGACTAGGTTTTGGTTAGTGTGTGTGTGTTAGAGATAATATGGGTTATGAGCAATGGCATGCATCTTTTGTCCAATTGCTGCATGGTGAATCAAGTAGGTCAAAACAGTTTTTTAGGCCAAGACATCCATGTTCTGAACAAAGAGATGACAAGCAAGTGCAAACTAAGAAATGACAAGCCTGCACATCATGTATTAGTACTAATGAAGGGCAAATAAAACATTCAAAATTGTAAGCAGTTACGAAAAATGTATGAAACTTACTTGACAAGATGTATGTTCAGTACAACCAAAGCATTTTTTGAACATTCTGCATGAAGACCATCCTGAACAGCAAGATAAAACTCCTTCTCTTTCTAAAAAAGGAGATATATGTAGTATATATTCATTACAAAATTAATCATTGAGAGGAAAACATAACTATCCAATAAAAAGTTCACCTCAATTGATGGGTCAAATACATTATTGAGCATCATGTAAGGTGTTATGATCTTATTATCAGAAGCAGGAGTTGGCACTGGAGGACAAGTAGGTGCGCTGCCACACGTACAAGACATAGTAAGTGTTAGAAAGTGCTAGAGTTGCAAAACACACAAAGTGTGAGTTGCAGAAAGGTGCTGTTTTCTTATTATCAGAAGCAGGAGTTGGCACTGGAGCCAGGGGAGTTGGCAGTGGAGGACAAGTAGGTGCACTATCACACGTACAAGACACAGTAAGTGTTAGAGTTGTTACTAGAGTTGCAAACAGATGTCGTACCTGACGTGATTTTTAGGCAAGTCACACCCACTTCTCATTTCCTTCTCCTCCTTGGGGATCTCCACCGCCTTCTCCTGACTGTACAAAACAAAGTGTGAGTTGCAGAAATAGAAAGTGCTAGAGTTGCAAGATGTGGCACCTGAATTGATCTGGGTGCTGGTCACACCCACTTTTTTTCTTCTCTTCTTTCCTGGTAAACCCAACCTCCTTCTCCTCATTGGTACAAACTGAGCTCCTTGGCTTCTCCCTCCCCTTGTCCTTCAGGTCCCTTGCTGCCTCGTCACGGTGGGAGCTCCTCCCCCTCCTCTCTTCATACTTGTTGTCGCGGTAGGAGCTCCCCCCCCTTCATCTCATCATTCTTGTTGTCGCGGCTTCTCCCCCTCCTCTCCTCATACGTGTTGTCGTGGCTCCTCCCCCTCCTCTCATCCTTGTTGTCATGGGTCCTTCCCCTCCTCTCCTCATCCTTATCGCCGCGGCTCCTTTCCCTCCTCTTTTCATCGAAGTTGTTGCGCCTTCGCTTTTTGTCCCTTTCCTCATCCTTATCGCTTGTTGTCTCATCACTTTCCCGCTCCTCGACATCACGCCTTCGCTTCGTTTCTCTTGACCTGTCCTTGCGGTGCCCATACCCCCGGTCACCATCGCCGCGAGGCTCGCTGTCACCATCATGTTTGCGGCGCCCTTCGGCCCCGCTCGAGGAATGGTGGTCATCCGACGCACCCATGGTGGAACCCTAGAAATTGGTACCATGTCAAGTGAGAATTCGCAGGGGTAGGAAAGAAAGGAGCCTGAAGCTAGAAGGGTTTCTCACCGCCTGTGCAGCAATGCTGCCTGCTGGCAGTCCGCCTCGCCGGCGCGTCTCGGACACAAAGGCTGATTAGTCAGGAGGGAACTGACGCGCCGGATCTGGAGTTCTGGACGCGTCTGCCTGTCAAAACAAAAGAATGTATCAAATAGTGCAGTGATGGTGTAAAACAGAGTGAAATGAATAATGAACCCTGGCAAACTTCCAATGGTAAATATTGGCACTACAACAACATCTTTTAATGTCTTTAAACCAGAAGATCTTAAATGCTAAAAGTACATATTGGCACTACAACAGCCTCTTCTGATAACCAGCAGGTGAAGATAATCTAAACAAACAATGAATAGAAGCAACCCATACTGGTCTGGTGAAATCATTGAAAAGGCAAAAGTATAAATCAGCATCGACCCGACAAACCCACATCCACAATTCAAAAGATAAGAGAATACTAACAGTATGCTATCTCAAGGTTCGAATATCGTTGTTCATTTTTTGGCAGATAAGCCCTGATTTTGATTAAAAAAATATTCCAAAACAGTAAAGTATATTTTGACCATGAAATGTTCCAGACTAGCAGTGGAAACTGAGGGCAACATATATCCTACCAAAACTGACATGCGCTAAAATAACTAAGGGCAGGTTGTTTGAGCACAACATCAGATAAGTTGCAAAGCCCATGCCCTAATGCTGCCTAAGACAGGTACAAGTATTCAGAACCCCACATCAATGGGCAATGGAACAAGGAAACATAATAGGAAGGATCGATTTTCACCATGTCTGAAGCACCTACAGCACGCATGTATCAAACAGTGCAGTGACTGACGATGTAAAACAGAGGGAAATGAACCCTGACCCTGGCAAGCTTTCAACTGTAATAAATCACAGAAATTGGGGCATGTAAAACAGAGGGAAATGAACCCTGACCCTGACCCTGGCAAGCTTATCTACACTTCCCCCACCCACCCCACCAAAAATTGGGGCATGTAATAAATCACAGAAGTTAACACACGATTGGGATAGCACAAAATCGAATGTCAGCAATGGCGCGCACACCTAGAACGACGCACCCATCAGAGCAGAGCCAGAACCGCTGCCACCAGCGGCCCCCCTAAAACCCCCAGATCTACTTGAACCAAGCCGCTCCCGTGACGCCGCAAATGGGAGGGGAGCGGAGGCGACGACCGAACCCCATGTCCCCACCCCATGCCCAACTGCCCGATCAACATATGAGGGTAAATTGACAAAAATATTAGTACAATATTTTAATGGATTATGAGGGTAAATTTCAAAAGAGTTGCAGAAATAAAAGCAGCAAAAAATCATCATATGAAAAACAACAGGGGCTTCAAAAAGGCCATGAAATCTAAGCCATCCTAAGAACAAGTTATAGATGAAAGGTACAGACACTGCTCAAAATAACATTACAGTCTCTTTGAAGAACAAAGAGTGAAATAAAATGTGGCAAATTGTATCTACAATTCAGACAACGACGCAAACATGATTTAGACTGACTTTTGCTGGAACCCATAATGCATATCTAAACTACAATAAACTCAATAAGAGCACATTGCATTTAGTAGAAGTGCAGATGAAGGAAAAGAGCAATCCCGTTTAAATACTAAAAGTACATATTGACACTACAACCTCTTCTGATGTCTATAACCAGAACATCTTGAACCTAAACAGATGTAAACAAATCTAAACAAACAACAAACAGAAGCAAGCCAAACTGCTCTGGCAAAATCATTGAAAAGGTAAAGTATGAATCAACAGCAATCTGAAAAACCCACATCCATACGATAAGAGAATACTAACAATACGCCATCTCAAGGCTTTAATTTCATTGTTCATTTTTTTTGGTAGACAAAGCCTTGACTTTGATGTAAGAGAATAATCTGATAGAGTGAAGTCTATTTTAACCGCCAAATGTTCCAGACCATCAATGGAAACTGAGAGCAACATATATCCTACCGAAACTGACATGCTAGCACAACAAAGGGCAAGTTCTTTGAACACCACCACCAAATCAGAAAAGGTCCTCAGATAAGTTGCAAAGCCTTGATGCTGCCAAAGACCTTAGGGAAACAGGTACCCAGTACACAGCTTACAAGATGTATCAAACAGTTCAGTAACTGTGTAAAACAGAGTGAAATGAACCCCTACCTTGGCAAACTTAAAACTGTATCCTAACAACCCCACCGCACCGCACCGCACCCAAACATGGGGCAGGAAATAAATCACAGAAGTACACACACGATTTGCATAACACAAAGTCGAATCTCTGCCACGACGCGGCACACCTAAAACGACGCAAAATCCACCACAGCAGAGCCAGAATCGCTGCCGGCCGCGGCCCCTAAAACCCCCCGAATCCCTTCGGAAAAAACGTTAGAAAACCGCATCACCCTGAACCGAACCCCAACCGCTCCCTTGACAACGACGCAGCTGCGAATGGGAGCGGAGGCGCCAGGCCCCGGAGGCGACGAACGCACCCGTGGCCCCACCCCGCGACGAACTCAACCCCCGTGCGCGCCTCCCCCGCGACCTCGGAGCCTCCACCCGCCGAGTGGACCGCCGTCCCCCGAATCCCACGAACCCGCGGCCGAATCCAGACGGCGCGGAGGAAGGAGAGGGAGGAGAAGGGGGAGAAAATCGTCACCTCGCGTGCTCCGCCCTCGGAAGGCCGCTGCGGCGGCCGTTCCTCCCCGGTGCTCCTCTTCTGACTGGCTGCCCTGGGTTGGCTCTGCGGCGCTGCTGAGAGGAGGAAGGGAGGTGGAGGTGGGGGCGGTTTCAGGGCGGCTTGCTGCGGCCTGCGCTGCGCCCGCGTCACACTGGGCCGGGCCGCGGGGATGGGTGGGTAGGCAGACAGGAAGGAGGCTAGGGCTTGGCCCGTTGTGGGCTTATAGTGGGCTTCGGGTTGTACGGTGACAATTTTCTTTTAATGTCCACATACCCTAATATCCGCAGCTCTTCTTCTTCTTCTTTAAATAGGGTTGGTTTTTATTCATTCATACGGAATTCGTACAACCAAGCCTCTCTGAAAGAAAATAAAATTACACATAAATTCAATACAGGAGCATCCAGTGCCCTTCGCGCATCCACCCAACAAAGCTTAGCCCATTTAACCAGTCGCCCCCCTCGGGCCACCGACCGAGCCCAATTTTAGCGAGGCGGTGCAATAACTCTCCAAGAGGGCGGTGCGCTGGTGGGTTTTGCACATTCACTGAACCTGGACGCTCTAGAGGTCGGTTTGTGGAATAATGAGGAGAATAAACCATGGAATATTCTTCCCCTCTCGCCTATAAATAGAGGGCTCCTCCCCCTCTTATTCCATCAACATTTCAAGGGAGAAAGAGCACAAAGCAAGAGCAACACTCCAAAAGGGCTATGCCCTAGTAGCTATAGAGTTAGAGAGCGAGATGTGAGGGCAAGAGCGGGGAAGCGTCGGGCTTGTCGGTGTCTCTCCGAGCTTGTACCTCTACAGGTATTCTACTTGGCTCCCTAACGGGATCTTGGCTAAGTAAGTATTCGTTCTTATAGTCTTTGTGTCTTTTGTTAGTTGAGCTTTACCAAGCTTGTTCACGGGTTCGACGTTCGTCCTACTTTGGGCGGAAAGCTCTAGTAAGAGGACCCCTGATAGAGACGGGTGTTCCTGGCCACCGCTAGAGCTGTAGTAACTAGCATAGATGTGGTGTCTATGCTATGAGTTACCGTCGTTTGCCTCAGACTCCACGGTTGAGGGGTAGATGGCAGGTGGTGACAGCTCTGTCCGTCCCTTGTATCCCCCATGTTCGGGTTCGGTGTAGAGCTAATAGCCGGCATTGCTTGGCAGACCAGCCGCGTCCCGGTGCTCGAAGTGAGCATGTAGAAGTATTGCAACGCTAGCCTTAAGACCCTAAAGGCTATAGATCCATCTCTATCTCCTTTCTATATCTACCCTAATGTTGTTCCTTGGGCAAACTAGCTAGTCGAAATACCTCTGTTCCCTATGGAAAATACGATACCCTGAATATTTCCGGGTGAAGGCTACAACGGTACTTCCATACGCTTGTGGATACTCTGCGTTCGTTAAGAAATACCAACAGCTAGCCGGGTGGCAAAAAGGGATGCCCCTTTCCTTTCTTCCCTAACCAGCTCATTCCCCACTCTCACATTTTGGAGCTAGGGTTCTTGTTCTTCCTCCTCTCCTCTCTTCTCTTCATGGATAGAAGCTAAAATTTCTAGAGAGAAAAGAGTGCCCTTTGTGGGTTTGTATGAGAGGTTGAAGATCCACGTCCTCCCCTTTCTCTCCCTCTTATGCTTGGTGCTAATTTGAGTGAGTGATTGAGAGCCTAGTGTGTGTACATTTGTGATTTGCATTTGGTGGCACTAGGAATCATTATGATTTGAGGAGTTCTTGTTACTCTTGGTGATTGCCATCACCTAGATGGCTTGGAGCTTGTGACTCCGTGGAAGCATGCAAGGAGATTACGCGGTGCTCCGTAGGAGAATTTGTGAGGGGTATTGTGCTCACCCCGTGGAGATCGCGAAGAGCAACTCTATTGGATTGCGCATGTCATTGAGCTACCGCACTTGTGTGTGGGTTCGCTCGCGGTGCCTTTGTGGAGGCGTGCCTTGAGGAGCATTGGCGTGGAGTGCCAAATACCGGAGGAACCACCAAGGTGTTGGTCGACACAAGAGGATGTAGCTTGGTGGCAACCAAGTGAACCTCGGTAAAAATAATCTTGTCATCTTGTGTCCACATTTCGTGGTGGTTTGCAACCTTCTTACACAAGCCTTGTATTTACATTTCATCATATATAGTTTGTGTAGTTGCTCTAGTGATTAGTTAGCTTATGTAGCTTTCTAATTGGCTTCTTACTTGTGTAGCTAGAAGTAGATTCCCTTGCTTTGCTTATCTTGTGTAGTTAAGTAAAGTTAAGCCCTTGGGTTTGGTTTGTGTAGCCTTATTCTTGAGCATCTAGTAAGTTTAGATTGGCTTTGTGCTTTTGCTAATTAGAATTATGTAGGTGCACACCCACTTATCAAAGAACTAGTTGCTTAGGTTTGTGTGACCTTGCAAGCTAGACTTGTTTAGTTGCGCACTTGCTAGATCGGCATCTTACTTGCTGGAGCATTTAGTTTTATAAGGTGCATCTAGAGTCATAGATAGAGGGGTGAAGTCTTGGCTAGTTCGATAGTTTTAATTCCGCACCTATATTGATATAGCTGGAGCATTTAGTTTTAAAAAGGACTATTCACCCCCTCCCCCTCTAGTCTGTCATCTCGAACTTTCAGCAATGGGTTCAAGACCATGAAGGAAAAGCTGGGCTTCTCTGCAATGCTTTCAGAAAGAGAATGGGGGTCTCTTTAGACCCGGTAATGGTTTTTGATCTTTTTTTAGGTAAATGGTTTTTGATCTTCAGGGCCGCGCGTCCAAATGGATTCAATGGAATGTTCTTGAAAAGGTGCTGTTAGATTATGAAAAATGATTTCTATAGCTTATGTGAAGATTTCTGTAATGACGAGGCAAATCTTGAATGCATTAATAATTCTTATATCACTCTTGTGCCCAAGGTCAGAAACCCAAAATATGTCAGCGACTATGCCCATCTTGTTGCTGAGCTGCTCTCCAAAATCTTAGTTGATAGACTATAATCGGTTATTCTCAAGCTTGTACACCGTAATCAGCAAGGATTCATTCGTACATGTACCATCCAAGATTTTTGTCTTAGAGCTTCGAGTATATTCATCGGTGTCATTATTCTAGAAGAGAAGCTATCATTCTTAAATTGGACTTTGAAAAGGCGTTTGACACAACTGAGCACATTACAATTCTTCCGATGTTGCAACAACTTGGATTTCCTGAAAGATGGGTATCATGTGCAGTCCTCCTCAATGGCATACCATGGAAATATTTCAAATGCAGGAGAGGAGTTCGCCAAGGTGATCCATTATTACCTTTACTGTTTGTTATTGTTGCAGAAGTGTTGATCAATAAAGCAGCTCGACAAGGGCTATTGAAGGCTCATATCCCATGCGATGATGATGAGCTCCCAATAATTCAATATGCCGACGATACCGTCCTTCAAGCAAGATGCAAATCAGTTGTTTTCTTGGAAGCCCTCCTAAACAGCTATGAAATAACATCAAGTCTTGCGCACAAATGATACCTATCAATGTCACGCCAGAAAAGATGCAACATCTTGCCAACACATTTGGCTGTCAGATTGGTTCATTACCATTTACATATCTTGGCCTCCCAATGGGCACTACTAAACCCAGGGTTTATGATCTACCGCCAATCATGGATAGAGTAGACAAAGGTTGTCAGACGATTAACTCAAGACATTGGATGACTGCAGCAATCACCCCCATTGTCACCTACACACTTTGCACCATTAAAGTTGTGAAAGGTTTCATCAAAAACATTGATCGTGCACGTAAGCAATGCTTGTGGAGAGGAAGTGATGACACTGCAAGAGGAGGTAGCATGGCCAACTTTTTTTTCTAAAACACGCCTAAACGTGTATTGCATTAAGCAGACAGGAGGTAACCATTACAGTCGCATGGCCAACTGTAAAGCAACGAGGGAACGAGCCTTAGCCCGTGCGGCAAGCCTCCATGTGTGAGAATTGCCGGTCGTGGGTTCGAGCGCTGCTCGGCCCTCGATTCCCATGGGGGTTTTCCCCAGTTTTTAACAGATCATCTCTCTCGCGTGGAGCCACAAAGGGATAGCGACGTGCCCGTTGCCTACAGAGCCTGATGGTTTCGGTGATCTCTTTATAGACGCGATCTTCGAATCTACTTATAGTTGTAGGATCTATTTGTGTACATGGGGTGTGAGTGTGGTGTGCGTGCGTGTGGTGTTGGTGTATGTCTGTTTATGAACAGATACTAGCTGTACTTAGATGAGAGGGGTCAAAAAAAAAAAAAAAAAGTAAAGCAACGAAAGAGGGAGGGGGGGGGGGCCTTCGTATTATCAATTTAAGACTGCAGAATGATGTGTTGTTGAAGCAGGTCAACAAATTCTGTAATAAAGTGGACACGCCTTGGGTCACCCTGGTTTGGAACAAATACTATGAAGGAAGAGTTGCACATGAACGCAGAATCGTTCTGGTGGCGAGATGTCATGCGCCTCAACACTACCATATACAAACGTATTGCAAGATGCGCACTTGGGGATGGCTCCCCACGGTTTCTTTCTGGAAGTGGACTTTCCTAGGCTTCGCTCATATGCAAAATCTACCTCCAACTCTGTACATAGTCTCATGGAGCAAGAATTGGATGAGCTCTTCTACCTACCTCTATCCACACAAGCCCATGATGAACTTATGCTCCTCCAAAGTCATTTGGAACTCACTAAGTATAATGACATTGCTTCCGACTCTTGGTGAACAATTTGGGGTCCCAAGTATTCCGCTCGACGGTTTTATGTGCATGTTTTTAATGTTGTAGAGGCTCACCCATTCTACAAAATACTCTGGAGATCTGGTTGCATACCCAAGGTCAAGTTCTTTGCACGGCTGATTCTAGTGGACAAATTAAATACTAATACCATACTTCGTATAAGACATATCAACATTTAAGATGATGAGTTTTGTGTTTTATGTGCCACTGTATGGAGGAGGATATTGATCACCTGTTCTTTGACTGTACATTTGCCACGCAATGATGTAAATCTAGAATCCCACCCCAACCATTTGGCTTGCTAATTTTAAGAATCAATGTATGTAAGATTAAGGATGATCTTAGATCTTCCTTCTGCTTTTGGTTAGATGATATTAGTTAATCAGGTCTGTAATCTCTGGACTCCTCTTTTGTAAAAAATTAATTTAAATCTCACTACGGGGATGGATTCAACACTGCAACCTGAACATAAATAAACTCGAGCATGGATTCAACACAAACAGTACAATTGTACAAATATACCATTTCACTAACCCACTTAAATCCAGAACAGCTGTAGTAACTCCGCCACAGATGTTCATCACAAGTGCACTCAGCAATGCTTGCTACCGTTCGTCTTGATCCATGACTACGTATTTGCACCAATAACCCACATGCACGCAGAAATAACCCGCATGCACAGATGACCAACTTTGATTGAATTTGTGACACTCGTCCATCAGCATTCCATGACTATCTGGAGCTTCTCGATCTCCATCAGTCCCACAATGTGCGTGGTTGGCAGCAGTAGTCGAAGCAATGGGAGCATAGATACACCCGCAGGGACTCTGGGCCTGACCTTCTCAACTGCAGAAGCCACAACATGGGGAGGCGGTATATTGTACCACTGGAGATACCACGAGAGGACCACCACGTCGTTTTGGGTGTCAGGCCATGTGCCCCTGCTCAAGTAACGGTGGAAGTTGTCCTTGAGGTTTGGCAGGTCCGCAAACATGTCACCCACTCGCTTCATAAGTGACTCTAAGAATGTCGAATGAATAATTCCTCCATTTGTGATTCTAGCATCAACTAATGCTTCGTTGTAGGCCAAGGCGACCTGCACATTGGAAAGAAGAATCATAGGAAAATCACCAAAAGTTGGAACGAAGAATCATAGGAACATCCACATGCAGGGAGGATGAAACTTCAGGGGAAAAAAATGGAATATGGTCACACAAATAATAAAAATATAAACTACTCCCTCCGTTCCAAATTGTAGTTTACTTTGACTTTTTTGATACATCCATTTTACTAATACTATATTATGTCTAGATACATAGCAAAATGCATGAACCAAAAAAGTCAAAGTGAACTACAATTTGGAACGGAGGAAGTACTTGGTTTCTGGCACTCGGCCTGAAATAAGAACAGAGACCAAAACAAATCCGAACTGGCAATAAAGAGCAACATGAACAGCATAGAGCGCTCCATTCCAACCTTCAAGTTGGGAAGGAAAAGGGAATCATAAAAAGGAAAATGCCCAGTCTTCAAATGCTCCCACATTAACTCTATTGTTGTGTAAAAACTGATATAGACCTGGAAGAGAAACATGACAGTTATTGAATGTAAGTTAGTGGATGAGTTTGAACAGAAAATAAAAATAAAACGATATAGGTGTTACAGTAAGAAACCTGTAACAGTGATGGTCTATCTTTGCTCATACATTCATACAGCACTTGAGAGCAGAACTCCTGAAAATTGTTATTGCATCTGCAGTTGGAAGACAACAACATTTAGGGGGACAAATGGCCGAATGACATGCGATACATAGTTCTTATGATCCAGGCAACACACTTCTGCAGATATAAGGAAATAAGACAAAAACCACTTGCCTGCTTTTCCATGACGCAGAACACAGTTTTGCAAAAGCAATCAAGCTTGGATTGGCCGAGAAAGTGCTTACTAGCTGATCAACTCTAAAGTAGCTATCATTAGTGCAGTTCAGTTGATTACTGCAACTAGCAGATGGTGCATCACAGACCTGAAGTTTCATGTAAGAGAAGTAGAATTAGAAGTTAATATAACCTTATAGTCGAGAAACTGAGACACATATCTGGACAATTGTAACAAAACATTAACCTCATGCATTGCCCGTGAAATCAAGGATTGGCATCCAATTGGATCATCAGAGTAGGAGCATGATCCAACTTTTCGCTTTATGTAGAGTACTCCTCCATTGAATGGATCTGTCTTGTCTCCAGATCTCCACCATGGTTTGTCTATTTCAGAATCATGATAAGAATGCAATGCAACTTTTTTGACAAGTTGTGAAGCATTCAGGATAAGTACAATACCTTGAGGTGCAAGTTTTATCACCTGAGGCCAATATCTAGGCCCACAAACTCGAATGCTTTTAAGCTGCAACAGAAGTAGCCTTTCAGATTGAGCTACCTGGTTTAAACCTATGCACTTTCCATATACTTCCCAAATTCGAAAAAAAAGTGCGAAGGGGGAAGATTACAAGTGATCACGTAAAATTCATGATCAAAGTTGACTGTGCCATAAAACACAAAAAGACAGGGAGCTGAATAATGTTGAACACAACGAACTTAGTTTTTTTTTTCTTGAATGACTAGAAACTCTTAGCAATACAATTTTACAAAATCATGAATGCTTATGATAACTCAATCATGTCAATCCTAATCCGGTGCAGGTGCAAGGCCCAAAGGATGGTCTACCCGTGCAGCCCATAGGGCCTGCCGGCCATACATGTCTGTCTAACATCTGGAGATATCCCAATGTGCTCTAAACAGTTCTTAATGCCATTCAGTCATAACTTGTACTTCCACTGGACGTAGAAAATCATATCGCAAAATAAGCGAATTTAATCATGCCTACACATATCAGCAGAACCATTTTTGTGGTCAAATTGACATTTCAACTTGAGACACTTTTGGCAAAAGTATCACAGGTAATCTAGGAAGCATAAGTATAAAGATATTGTTAGTGATTTCTTCACTTGATATATAGTTTTTTCTAAAAAACTTCACTTGATATATAGTTATCATCCTAGGAAACTCAACCACAAAGGCATGAAGAATGAAATGCAGCACATAACCATATACTCCCTCCATTTCAAATTGTAAGTCGTTTTAGCTTTAGCTTGTGCTATGCATCTAGATACACACTGTAGCATACATAGTAAAACTTAAGAATCTAGAAAAGCCAAAACGACTTACAATTTGGAATGGAGTGAGTACAAAGGATTAATAAATAAATAAATTACACACAAGAATGATATCATGCTTTTATATGCTGTCAATATGACAGTCACTTAGTACTACTTTAGAAATTTCATTTGGCAACAGTACAGCAGTGATATCTCATTCAGCTTCTTAAAGGCTTAAACCTCCTAAAAAAACTCAGAAAATAAAGAAAATCAATATCAAACTAGGTCTAGCAAAAAAGATTTCTCCAGAAACCTTCACCTTATCAAAAATCGCTACTTTCCTTGGTTCTTCAGCATCTCATTTCTAATTATCACAAACGAATAAGAAGGCACAACACTCTGCGCATATGGAGCAGTTCATCTCTCTTGAGGTTGCCTTTCTAAGCCAAGGAGGTGAGCAATTTGTCCGCAAGTGATTAAAAACAAGGCAGGGTGGCAGGCTAAGGATATGGTGCAGACCAGGAGGAAAACCAAGGTGCAACTTACCCTACAAAAGCTTGGTTGAGTGGTTGAGTGGTTGAGCCTACAGCATGGTGCAGATGAACACAATGGAAAAGGTAGTGGCACACAGGGACAAAGCCAAAGGCATGGCACTGGCTGAGCACCGACCATAATTTGTAGCTCACATTGAAGGAAAGCTTTCTGCTAAATTAGTCCATCAAAATAGTTGTACTTGTCTTGACCCAAGTAAGAAAAACCTAGACCAACCTTGGAGAAACTAGGTAGCATTTTATTCAAGAAAATAGACACCCAAATTCACATCGACAAGAACTTGAACCTTAGGTGGTCTAGGTAAACATCCACACCCTCAACCTAGCTAGCTCAGCTTCATATACTTGTCTTCACGAGAGAGAGCAGAAACATAACAAAAATGTAATGCCTGTCACCAAAAAAAAAACTAATGCCAGCTATACAGGAACTTATCCTGAGTACTTGTACATGCCATTACTTCAGACAATGAATTGGTGTAGCATGTCAGTAACTCTAGTGCACCTTGTTAGAGCATTGTGTTTAATGACAAACATATTCTGTACATGTTTAAATTTAATGTTTATTTAGAACACAGTTTGACCAGTAAGCATAACTCGAATCAACCATACGTACCACTGAGCGTTCTGGCAGAAGACAAGGTGTCACCTCGCAATAATTGGTCTCATCATAATACTCTGTTTCAGCAACTGTCACTTCCAATGGACAATAAACAGGAAGTTCTGTGTCGACATCCACCGTCTGAACCCATCGAGGCTCTGTACCTATTACATATAGGTGCCTGAATGCCTATTTACAGTGACACACAAAGACTTAAATTTGTTGGAAACAAACATAGCTATGATATACAATGAATGTTACATGGAAGTAAGGGAATAACCTGGAGATGGCAGCGATTGTCATTTGGCCCAGTGGGTAAACGCGGGTAAAGTGAGATCAATAATGCAGCGATTGCACTATTCAGAGTTGAAAATGTGTGTGTCCCACCTCCAAGGAATAAGAATCCTATTGCCAGGCTTACCTATATTGTGATATATCATATCAGCCTATTTTCTCACATAGTAAGCTACTAAAAGGTCAAAGGGTAGTGTTAGCCAAAGGGCGGTTCAAGAAAACCAAGTGAAAAAAACAGCTAATCCCAAAGAATTTTCCACCACCTATTTGCTTTTCCAAGTTTACATTGAGGTTTTTTTTTTTCCAAACATGTAGGAGAGCTGTGCATCATATATTAAGAAGATGGAGTCTAAGAAGACTACAGGCCCAAATAGGTCAAGAGTTAATACAGCTTTGCCAAGGAGAAAAAAAAAGAAACAGGAACAACACAGCCCTTCTGTGTGTTAAAAAAAAAAAAAATCAGGGCTACAACGATACTCACAGCCATCTGCAATCCATAATTCACTTGTCCTTCTGCAGAAATTCTTCCTCTAAGATAACGCAGTAAGCGGAAAGTCTGCAAATTTCCAGATCCTGCCATCACCTGACAATGGAAAATGACTAGAAATCAAAACACAAAGGTGCAGATAACTGTTTATTAGGACAATGAAAATGGTATAAATCCATAAGACTTAACGAATGTGTATGTAATGAGTGTACTATGGATAGCAAACTCACCCCTGGCCCAACTCCAACCCATAACAAATTAATTCTTTTGTCCACCCAAGGTTTTGTTTGGTTGCACTTGTATCCACCTCAAACTAGCATAACCCACGGGTTCACTACTGACCCGTGCAGCATAAAATGTATAGATTTTGAATAAAACATGTCTTGAGTCTGGCCAGAGTTATGGGATTTCTTTCGATCCGACTCAAGAATTGCTTAGGTCTACTTTGTGCTAATTAGCGCGACAAGATATGCATGTGGCCCCACATCAACAGCTAGACCATGGAACTAGGTTCATGGCCATCCCTTAAAATTGTAGCAAAATTGGCTGGATTTGTTGGAAATTATTCGAAGTGACATGAAACTACTTTGTGTCAATTTACGCAAGATCAACATACGGGCCTACATCAAAAGCGAGAAGATTAACATATGAGCCCCAAATGAAAAGCCAGACCCTAAAACTACAAGCTCACGTCCACACCTAAAAATTTTATTGAAATTGACTGAAATTTTTGTTGTAATAAAAAGCTACATTGTACCAATTAGCACATGTAGTTAGAACATGTGAATGCCACAACAAATTAACCTGTACTAGCTAAAGTATCTAGTACACTCAACCTATTTCAAACAAATAGAAATATGTAGCTATATAATATATATAGAAAACCCAACACCAACTGTTGTGGAAGCTTTCATTGGGAAGCAATACAGCAGGAATAAGAAGGCATCAGCAGCTGCTAGTGGCTAAAAGTGGCCATAATTATCAGTTTAGGGGGCTTTGGCTAAGAGATATAGGATCTGCAGAGCCTCATCGTCCATGGGCTGCTCTTCCCTTCCATGTACCTGAGCAAGTGAGAGCCCTCTTCTCAGTAGCAGTGATTTCCATAGTTGGAGACGGTGCAAATACTCTCTTTTGGGCAGATCGGTGGATCCATGGCCAACGCATTGCAGACCTTGCCCCTCGCCTTTTCGCGGCTATACCCAAAACGAGAATCAAGAGGCGCACTGTCAGAGATGCACTCACTAACCAGGCATGGATTTCGGACATTCAGGGAGCACGCACGGTTGGTTTGATTGTGGATTTCTTTCACCTATGGGATCTATTGATGGATTTTCAGCTGCAGCCGGAGGTTGAGGATAGACACATTTGGAGGCTCTCCTCCAATGGACAATACTCGGCTAAGTCGACCTATGAAAGTTTCTTTTTGGGTTCTACTCTTTTCGGACCTTGGGAAAGGATCTGGAAATCATGGGCGCCACGCAAATGTCGCTTCTTTTTGTGGCTGGTTGCGCACAACAAGTGTTGGACGGCTGATCGCCTGGCACGTCGTGGGCTTCCTCATCCGGAGTATTGTCCTCTTTGTGACCAAGAAGAGGAAACTATTGACCACCTTCTTGTCAACTGTGTTTTTGCAAGACAATTCTGGTTCATTCTGTTCAGACAAGTCGGTCTTCAAAGCTTGTCTCCTCAGCCTACAGAGTTATCTTTCCATGACTGGTGGGAGAAAGCTAGCAGCAGCACCGCTGATGAGATGATAAGACAAGGAATTAATTCGCTCATCATTCTCGGAGCCTGGTCTATATGGAACCATCGCAATGAGTGTGTTTTCAATGGAGCAGCTCCAAACTTAGTCGGTGCCTTGATCACTGCTGGTGAGGAGCGCCGCCTGTGGTCGATGGCAGGAGCTCGAGGGTTATCCTTCTTGACCGCCCTCCTCCCTGGTAGCTAGAGTGACAGGTTATTTTGGTCGCTATGTGTAGTTTCTCACAGGCACGATTGTATTCCTTGTATCTGGTGGGGTGTTAGTGCGTGTGTGTGTGTGTGTGGTGTTGTTTGGGCTCTTGCCCTTTTCTCTCTACTTAATATAATGAGGAGTTCTCCTGCGTTTTGAGAAAAAAAAGTTTGTTAGTGTGACAGCCGTGTTGGAAATAATCTTGTCATAAAAAATGTGTAGATGCATCTAGGGAGTACATGCATCTATGACATGAGTTGTTTAAGTCAAAAGGAAATTGACCTGTTCTTTGTGCTAATGCTTGGCTAGCATTAGGTAGTAAAGTTAGATTGTGTTAGCCCTAAGGGGATCAAAGTCAAATCAGATTTGATTTTGTAGTTGTCAATGAGTTGTAAAGTGAGTATGCTAGCTAGTGATTAGCTAGAGATGAGTTGTGCTCTTGTATGACGGTTTGCAAAGTCTATATAAGGACTTGCATACCTCCTTTGTAAAGCTAAGCTAGTTTGCCAGTAGAGAAGAGAAGAGATGAGATAGAAGGGTTTGGTTGTGAAGACTAAATTGAGTTGGATCCTTGTAGTGTGAAGCTATAAGATAGAGCTTGGGTGTGAAGATCAAGCTAATGTATGTTGTGTAGAATATAGTGTGAAGCTATGAGATATAGTATGAAGCTATGGGATGAGATATAGAAGGTAGTGCTTGGTTGCGAAGATCAAGCAAGGTGTGAGCTTAGCAACGGCACCAACATGCTGTGTGCGTGTTTGAGCTCAACCTCAACCTCATCTTCTACCTTGGCTCAGGGGAGAAGAAGAGGGAAGGAGAGCAGGATCTGCTCACCTTGGCGCTTGGTATAAGTGCCAAAAAGCCAGCCATTAGGTGTCATAACTAAGGGCCGGCTAAACACAAAGAGAATACGCAGAAGTAGAGTTTTTATGATCAGAGCCTCCCATTGTTCTAGGATTAGCCAGATTAATAAAGCCAAGTTCTCAGCCCTATCACCGAACCATGGGTTCAACCCATTAAAAAAAGGGACCCAATCCAACCATACCCAACCCAATTTTCTAATACACTCAACTCAACCCAATCCATTGAAAATATAAACCTATTCTAACCCATCCAATGTATGCCCACTTGAGAACCCAAACCATTATGAGGCCAAACTATGGAACAATTCTATGTAAAAAAACATGAACACTTTCTCACCAGAGAGAGAGATAGAACAATAAGATGCAAGCAGAGTTCAAGAGTTCCACGGTCAACATATTGTAGTAATCCCTTTGGTAGTATATTTGATGTTCGAACAGGTATGTGCTTAATCTGCATAAAAATCAGCAATATATTACCAATATACCATTACAGTAACAGTTGAACTGGATGTACATACCTCATTTAGAAAATGGATGGTGTAAGCATAGAGTAGCTCTTGGGCATCACCATTTCTGCTGCCGGCATACTTGAGTCCTGCAAACATTGGCTATGCTTGTAAAAGGGCAGAAAAAAGTGAGTCTTATAGTCCATGAGAATAACCAGTGTGGCTTCTACAGGTTAACCAAATATGGGTTCAGCAATGCACTAATGAATTCCAGTTCATGAGTACCTGGTTATGCCAAATGGTGAGTCAGAAAATATAAGCATCAACTGTTTCCGAGAGCAGAAATAGGGTCTGCTCAAAGCAGACCTGCATTAGCTACGTCAGATTTGGTCGTACTAGACATTGCAGGTTTGCACAAGCCGAGACGCGCACAAAAATCAAATATACTCATCCCCCATACCTCTCAACTAGAAATATTAGACCTCAACCTCAACTGGAACGTGGATGTGACTACATGCAACAAAATGTAAACAACCAATCACTGAAGCTACCTTGATTGCAATGACAAAAATTTTCAGAGACGTGCCCCCTACTCCAGCTCTTTGGTTAGCTAATTTTAAGAATCAGGGTCTCCTTCAGTCGGTTCGGTTTAGAGATGATGTTAGGAATGCTTTTTGTGCCTGGCTTGATGCCTTCAGTTAATTTCTATATGTAAGAACCCCTTTTGTTTATTTATCAATGAAAAAATCGTGTACTGTGGGGATCTCCCCCAGTCTTTTACCGTCAAAAAAATGTAAACAATCAAACACAATTTTATCAAATACAGGTTGCCTATGTAGTAAAACTAAACACCAAGACATTGCATGCGTTAATCCAAAAAAAAAAAAAGAAGAAGAAGAAGAAGAAGACACTGCATACGTTTATGCTGACTTAGGTTATGCTGCAATCAATCAGACCCATAGTAAAGTAAATCAAAACAAAGGATAAGCTCTTACTTAGTAGAAAACATAAGAGACTATGAATGAAGCACTTAACAACGACTACTGTTGGTTGTTTGATATCAACATAAAGACCAAATCAAACTAACATTACAAGATATCAGCATACACGGTTAGTGACTCATGCCAGGGCTGCCACAAAAAACAATAGACTCACCAAGTGCAATACATGCTCCAGTCACTATGTTAACATAAGCTTGATAAAGAGCTTCGGCATCCAACTCATCACTGTCAATAATCCCTTCACTCATGTTGGAAACACCAGACCTGACTGTTTCAGGAATTTGAGAATCGACCCATCCTTTGTTAGGTTGTATTCTACAAAATGACATAACTATTTAGTTTCATTTCATGCTACTGTCAACAAGCCACACAAGGACTTCAAGTTGAAATCACAAGTTACCTGCTCCACAATATTAAATTCCGGGCTATAATGTGAAGCATAACAAAATCAGGCCTCACATACTGCAAATCGAAGTAAGTATTGGGGATATTGAGTCTAGCTGCAATCTCCTCAGACTCGGTCTGTAATATCAGCCATAATAATACAGATATCAGAAGGTGCTGCTTGCACAAAAAAAAAAGGAATAAAGAGATTCCAAGTGACTAAGAAAATATACCTTCAAATATATCAAGGCTAGAGCAATTATTGCTCCAGGTGCGGTAACATCAACATTTATTTGTGCTCCATCCATCATCTGTTTAAAAAAAAAAGATGGAAAAACATATTCAAAATATACAGCTGCTTAGAACTTTTTTAATCACTACATATAGTAAAAATGACCTGTCCAGGGTTGCAACTTTGATCATCCGCAGTTGTTGCATTTAGGTACTTTTCCTGAGAATATTATCAGCATGTAAAACAGAATTACAGGAAAGGAATCATGACACTGATACACCTAAATAAAGAATTACAGGTGAAAAATCATGACACTGATAAACCTAAATAAAGAATCATAATGTTGATTACTCTTCGAATAGCATGTTAACTATTGACTCCCTCAATAAAATCAGTGAGAAATCAGAATGCATTGTCTGATTTCCAGCTAGCAGCGTGTAGATGTTCCGATTATCGTGTATCCAGGGAGGCAGTAAATACATTAGGGAAAGACGGAAAGAAACATTAGGCACTGATATCGGTGTGTTTGATTGCCTTTTGCAGAGCTGTATCCTGGATCCTGGATCAGTGGCTGCAATGAAGTGAAAAAGAAGTGCGTTTGGTGGGCTAAATGGGTGAATGCAATAGCCGTGAACCTAAAAGATGCAAGGACATGTGGAGATGTTCAGTTGCCAATATGCATGGATGAACCTGCACAGGAGACTTACAAGTGGGACTGGCAAATGCAATGCATCCATGGAGCTTGCACTAACAAGAGATGCTCGATTCGGGCATATACACCAGTTAGGATTAGCCACTAATCAAAGTTGAATTTTAACGATAAAAATGAAAAAGGACATAAGAGTGGCATATTCTGAAAATTTAAGTACGAGACTAGCGTATCCTAAAGGACTCCATTATATTTATGATGCATATAAGGCTATGAAAATAAAAAAAACTTACATGGTAGACTTTTTTACTGCCAATATATTCAAAAAGTCGATCTAGGAAAGTATCCATGAATCCAAATGCACAATTGCCATGACCTATGAAATGCTCCATTGTTACTTTTCTGCAAGCATGTCACTTCAAAAATGCAATCGGAATATTTGTCATGAAAAGTAACTCACCCAAGGCAACAAATCCTAATGCAGAACCTGCAGCAACGGCATACCCTTCCCTTTCTAGCACATTGTCACCACCACTTCTTCGACCAATCTCACCCTAAAGATAAAACAAAAGGTATTTAGTTCCAGAACCTAACTTCCAAGCAAGTTGGGATAGCCTAGAGATGAAAGCTCACAAGAGCCATATATAACAAAAAAAAAATATAGTACTACTATAAAAATGTTAGTGTAGTGTTGGAACCAAAGCAAAGGTTTGGGGCAGATCTCAGATTTCATTAGCCACAAACCATGGCAGGATTTTTCTGAGTACATACAGGAGTAGCCAACTTGCACCTTAAGAAAGCTTTAGCATATTCTACGACAGATGCTAAAGCATACAGCATATCCTAAAGTAGATGTTAATCGGGATAACATAGATGATAAGGAAACTGCCATATACACAACCTAATACTTAGGATAAGCACAAGAATTATAGACCAAGTCTATCATTGTCCCCCTAAGTCTTGTGTGGCACCTTCTGGGGAACTTGAACCATCCCAATTCTAGCACGAAGCTCCTGGAACTTGACTCTCCAATGTGATTTGGTGAGGAAGTCGGCGAGCTAGTCCTGAGTGTTGGAGTATAGGCCCATGAGGCCCATGTATGGAATATTATACAGCCACCCTCTAGGGTTGTCCTAATGCAATAGAGAATACACTTCTACATGGTATCAGACTGATTCCTCCCGATCCTTCCTTGTCCCGGCGCCGCCACCGCCGCCGCCCGGCCATCTCCCGCCGGCGTGGCCATGGCCGGCCGCCATCCACCTTCCCCATGCTTCTACTCGCCCTTCCCCCCTCATCCTCACTCCGCCTGGGCGCAGGGACCGCTTCCCTTCCCCGCGAGCGGCCCAGGCGCCGCCGCCTTCCCAGGCGCGGGCGCGGGTGGCCCTGGCGCCGCCGGGTTTGGCCCCCGGCGCTTGGCCCTTCCTCCCTTCCCTTGGTGCGGGCGCGGCTGTCCTGGGCGCCGCCGCCTTCACTGCTGCGGGTGCGGGCGGCTCCCAGCAGCCCCCCGCTGCCGACGGCGGCCCACAGGACGGCGACCTGCTCCCCCTACCGCCGATGCATCTCTCCAGCCGGCCGTGGACGACACTGCTGGTGGGGGGGCCTGGTGCGAGTGCGGGCGCCGCCCTTGGCGCGGGATCCCTTCCCGGCGCCCAAACTCCTCCTCGCGCGGGTGCGGCGGGCGACGCCCTTGGCGTGGGCCATCCTCCGAGGGCTGCTGCCCTACGCGCCGCCCCTGGTGCGGGATTCTTTCCAGGCGCCCAACCTCCTCCTAGCGCGGGTGCTGCGGGCGCTCATCTTGGTGCGGGATTCCTTCCCAGCGCCCCACCCCCTCCAAGTGCGGCTGCTGCAGCTCCTTCCTGCACTGCCTGGACTTGGTCCGGCATCGCAGCAGCTCCTCCCTGCGCGGGTGCAGCCACCTGGACATGGTCCGGCGCCGCGACGGCCCCCTGCTCGAGCGCGTCCGCTGCTGCCGCGGTAGATTCTCCCGGCGCGGGCGCAACTCTTCTTCCCCCCGAGCAGCTGGCCCTCACTGCCAACCCCGCTGCCACCCAGCGTGCTCTCAGCAACGTCGCCCGGCGTGCTCCCAGCGCCGCCGCATCTTCCGGCGCGGGCGGCGGGCTGGGGCGGGCGGGGCGGCGGTTCTCCTTCACCCGGTGCGGGCACGGGTGCTCATGGCGCGGACTTCTTCTTCCCCAGCGGGGGCGCCTATGGCCCGCCGCCATAGTCGTTTCTTCTGGGTTCTCCGCCCCCCGGGCCGTGCGGGGGTAGGGGGAGCCGTGGCCGCCGTCGTCGCGTACGGGGACGTGGTGAGCTGGACACCGCCATGCTCGCTGCTCCTCCGGGGTTTTACCCCACAGCGCCTCGCCCGCCGGCCACCGCCATGTTTGCTGCTCCTCCGGGGTTTTACCCAGCATCGCCTCGCCCGCCGGCCACCGCCATGTTTGCTGCTGCTTCTCCGGGGTTTCACCCAGCAGCGTCCCCGTGGGCTACACATTCCGGCGCCTCGCCCGGGCCGGCCAGTTAGGACTCGGCGGCCTTGGCACACTCCTTCAGCACTATGGGCCCGACAACTCCTGTCGGCCCGCCCACAGTGGATCGCCGATTCAGGTGCCACCTTCCACACCACTCCCGACCCCGGTATGCTCTCCTCCGCCCACCCACCTTCTTCCTCTCACCCTTCGTCCATCATGGTCGCAAATGGCTCGTGTGTTCCTGTCACATCCGTGGGTACCGCCGGCGCCCATGGCTCCTTTCATATTCCTGATGTTCTTGTGGCTCCCGGTATGGTTCACAACCTCCTATCTATTCGTCGCTTCACAGCTGACAACTCTTGTTCGCCTTCCTCGCCGACCCCCTTGTCGGCTGCTTTCGTCACCACTACTTCCTCCACCACTTGGCACCGGCGACTCGGCCATCCTGGTCGTGACGCCCTGATGCAGCTCAGTCGTAGTTCCAACATTCGGTGTCCTCGGGCTCACGATGAGCCGAGCGGGGGTGGGGTCCAGAGCCGCCGCCTCAAGAGCCACCGGCGCGCTTTGCCCAGCCGGTGCATGTGTACCGACGGCGATGCACGTGCGCGCCACCACCGCGCCGCCACCGCGCGCGTCTCGGGCGCCACCGGCGCGCCCGCCCGCCGGGCACGTGTACCCCCGGCGCCGTGCACGACGCGCCGCCACCACCGCCGCCACCACCGCCGCCACAGCAGGTGGCCCCTTCTTCGCCGGGGTCACCCGCCCTCCGGTGGTGTCCTCCTCTCCGCCGGGGACACCGTCACCGCCACCTCGGCCGCCGGGTGCCCGTGTCGCGACACCGGTCTACCACCCGCCGCTTCTTCACCGGACCCTCGTCACACTCACCCTATGGTGACGAGGCAGCGTCCCCGCCCGCAGCCTTCTCCGCCACCGCCGCGAGAGGGGGATCTCTCCGGTACCCTCTTCCGTCCGCGAGGCCTTGGCGGACCCTCACTGGCGCCGTGCGATGGAAGAGGAGTACGCGGCACTCCTCGCCAACCAGACCTGGGATCTGGTGCCCCGTCCGCGAGGCGCCAACGTCGTCACCGGCAAGTGGATCTGGACACACAAGCGCCGGGCTGATGGTACACTTGAGAGGTACAAGGCCCGTTGGGTACTCCGGGGTTTCACTCAGCGCCCTAGGGTTGACTATGATGAGACTTCTCACTGAGACAGTATACTGCAGTCAGCCAGCTGGGTTTGTTGACTCCTCCAGTGTGTGCCGGCTCAATAAGTCCCTCTATGGCCTCAAGCAGGCTCCCTGGGCATGGAACCACCGGTTTGCTGCTTTCCTCCTGACCCTGGGTTTTGTGGAGGCCAAGTCAGACACGTCCCTGTACATCTATCACCATGGGGCCGAGACTGCGTATCTGCTGCTCTATGTGGATGACATTGTCCTTACAACCTCCAGTGAGTCACTTCTTCGCCGGATCATCACCTCTCTTCAGTAGGAGTTTGCGATGAAGAATTTGGGTGTTCTTCACCACTTTCTTGGGGTCACTGTTGAGCCTCATCCAGCTGGGCTTCTTCTTCACCAGCGTCAGTATACTCTTGACATACTTGAGCGAGCTGCCCCTGCACCACTCCAGTTGACACTCAGAGCAAGCAAGCTGTCAGAGGCAGATGGCCCCCCAGTGACTGATCCCACCGCATACCGCAGTCTTGTTGGTGCTCTTCAGTACCTCACCTTCACTCGGCCTGACATCACCTATGCAGTTCAGCAGTTATGCCTTCATATGCATGATCCTCGGGAGCCTCATCTCACTGCTCTCAAGCGTCTCCTCAGGTACCTCCGCGGCACTGCTGACTATGGCCTGCTCCGACGGTCCTCCTCTACAGAGATGGTTGTCTACACTGACGCCGACTGGGCCGGCTGTCCAGACACTCGACGGTCCACCTCTGGCTACGCCGTCTTCCTCGGAGGCAACCTAGTGTCCTGGTCCTCCAAGCGCCAGCAGGTGGCCTCCCGCTCCTCCCGCTCCAGTGCTGAGTCAGAGTACCGCGCCGTCGCCAACGGTGTGGCTGAGGCTTCCTGGCTCCGGCAGCTCCTGGCCGAGCTCCATAGCCCCCTTCGCCGGGCCACGCTCATCTACTGCGACAACGTCAGTGCGGTCTACCTCTCCACCAACCCCGTTCAGCACCAGCGCACGAAGCATGTGGAGATCGACCTTCACTTCATCCGTGATCGGGTGGCCATCGGCGAGGTGCGGGTCCTCCATGTACCGACCACCTCCCAGTTCGCCGACATCTTCACCAAGGGCCTCCCGTCGTCGACCTTCACCGACTTCCGCTCCAGCCTCAATATCACCAGTGGCTAGTTGTGGCTGTGGGGGGCCGTGTGTGTGCTCTTTCTTTTAGGTGTCCAGTCTTGAACTCCGCTGCTGCGGGGGAGTGTTGGAGTATAGGCCCATGAGGCCCATGTATGGAATATTATACAGCCACCCTCTAGGGTTGGCCTAATGCAATAGAGAATACACTTCTACACTGAGTGTTGATGTAGTTGGCCTGGACACTCCCCTCGTCCAAGCAGCTTCTGATGATGTGGTACTTGATCCGGATATGCTTGTTGCGCTCATGGAAGACGGGGTTCTTTGCCAAGGTCAAGGCAGACTTGCTGTCCACCCTGCCAAGGAGATCGCCCAGCAGCTGAGCCAGCCAGAGAGCCTGAGTCGAAGCGGAAGTGGCAGCGATGTAATCTGCCTCGCAACTGGACGGAGCCACCAACTGCTGCTTGACCAACTGCCAGCTGATCAGCCACTTGCCGAGGAAGAACAGCATCCCGCTGGTGCTCTTGCTTGTGTCGATGTCACCGGCATTGTTGCTATCGCTGTACCCGATGAAGTGTGCTGCGCCGAGGCACCTAGGGTAGGGCAAGCCGTCGTCGAAAGTGCCCGCAGCGTAGCATAGGGCCCTCTTGACGGCCTGCTGATGCTCCATCATCAGACATCCTTCTTGAGCTTGAAGACCCACTTTGAAGGTGATGGCGTGGTTGTCAGCAGGAAGGTCAGCCAGCACCCACTTCCGGTTCCCCTCGACACCATCCATCTCCTACTGCATCGCGGTGTGCCATGTCGTGTCTCCCTCCGCCTCAGCGAAGGAGTGGGGATTGTCGTCGTCATGCGCTAGGTGCAGCTCGCCTCAAAGTCGTGCATCAAGAGTCTAGGAACAAGCTGCTCATTAAGGATGTTGTCCACGATGCAGTAGCACATAGGCTCGTCGTCGTGGTAGGCGTCAATGCAGTCCTCGTCATTGGACAACGGAGTAGTGAACTCCACCTTGTGCTTCTCCACAGAGCGAAGCTGCCAATGCCAGTCCTGGAAGTATGGGCGCTCCAATGCAAGAGATTGTGGCGTGGCCAGTGCAGGTGAGCGGGACGTGGCCAGTGCAAGTGAGCGCGGCGTGACCAATGGTGTTAGCGGTAGAGGACTTGCCGGAGAATATGGTGCAGGCGGTGGAGGACTCACTGGAGCTGATGGCGAGCCGAGTGCTCACGTAAGCAAGCTCAGTGAAGACGAGCTACTAGCTCGCCCGCTCCCTCGAAGTGGGCGCTGAGAGTTTAAGTCTAGCCGTTGTCCACCACCTTGTCCCATGTCTAGCCTCACCCTTCGCCGAACATGACGCCGTACAAGATGCGGACGGGCTATGTCAAAGGGTCAAGGATGTGGTAGGCCATGACGCCCTCCGCGTAGCCTATGACGACCCTGGCGTGCTCCGGTGCCGAGCTTGCCGACATGGTTGAGCTCCTTGGCAAATGTCAGGCAACCGAAGAGGTGGAAGTGGCTGAACGTCGGCTTGCGCCCATGACGGGCCTCGTACGGCGTCTTGCCTTCAAGGGCCTTGGTGCGCGAGCAGTTGAGAAGGTGGATGGCGGTCAATATCGCCTCTCCCCGGTAGATCCCCAGAATCCCCTCTACATGAGGGCACGAACAGTGGCCACCACCGACTAATTGTGGCGGTCAATGCCGTCGCTCTGCTGTGGGGTGAACGACACAGAGAAGTGGCGCTGGATCCCTCGTCGGCGTAGTACGCCGTGAACTCGCCACCTTTGTCCGTGTGCAGCACCCAAATCTTGCGTCCGCACTCCTCCGTGGCAACTTGATGGAGTCCACATTTATCGCATTAGTGTCAAGCAGGACTGCCCACATGTAGTGTGACACGACATCGAATAGGACGAAGAAGTGGCGGCCTCCAGGTGTGGCCGATGTCACGGAGCCACAGAGGTCGTCGTGCACAAGCTCTAGCTTCTCCTTGATGCGAAAGCTCTCTTGGCGGTGGCAAGAAGCTCACCGCCTCTGCTTGGTGAGGACGCAGGTGTTGCAAACTGCTCCACGTGCTCGCCTGCTCAGCGTGCGGCATACAACATATCCTAAAGTAGATGCCAATCAAGATAAGATAGATGATAAGGGTGCTGACATATTCACTAACTACTACTTGGGATAGTGTTAAATAGAAATAGATGATAAGGGTCCTATGTAACCTATATCCATATAATCATCTGGGGAGGTTCAATGCAATACAACAAATATTCCAACAATTCTATTCTCTTACATCGTATCATGAGTCTGGTTTACATCCCAACCCTAGACGCCATCAGCTTCGCCAACCGAACCACCCCCCCCCCCCCGGAAATCCGTCTCCATTGGGGCAGGGCCCTTGTTAACGAGCCCGATTCTATTGATCCGGCTGCTGCTGTCTTCAAGCAGCAGATCATGCTTTCACACAACGCCGCACCACTTCATCGCCATCTCCACGCTTGGAGCGGAGGACGCTAGGCGTCAACTCATCCCACGATGTCATGGTGGCAACTTGGGCCACATCGACCCTGTGGAAATAAAATAAGAAAACATATGTTGCTTGCCTTTGTCCTCTAGGGAAACCATCTACTAAAATTAATCTACAGGACTAAATCTGATAGAGGATGATTGAATGAAAAAGGGAAAAACCAAGTCAAACCGTGGTCTCCCGTGAGGATGAAGCCATACTGCGATCGTGGCTTTGTTCTTGCATGCAAAACAGCGGCCAACCATGGCGAATCGCGCCACGCCCATCCGCAACACAAGGCCCGGGAATTCGGCTAAGTCACACGGCACATCAGGTTCGAGCTCCGTGTGACAGCGGCCGACCACTGCGAAACAAGCCGCCGTGCTCGTCCGGAACGCAAAGCCCGGGAATTTGGCTAAGTCACAAGGCCATGGCCACACTAAGGTGCGCGGGAGCAAAAAACAACAGCTGTGCCGAAAGACATCGGTGCGCCAAGGCTCCGCGGGTGTGGTGGCGACCGGCCTATCTGCGTTGGCGCCTTCAACCTTGCGTGGCCGCGACCCACTATGTTGCCCGATCAGGTCGCGTCGCTGCCAGCTGTTCCCTGTCAAACCTTTTGGGTTTACGCGATTAAGTTGCCCATCACCCGTTGACCTCACGTGTACCTCTCCAGCCCCAGCCTCGACTACATTGATATCTACATTTTCAACTGTGCAGCTTGTCTGGGGCATGCGACGCCAAGGGGACGCCTTCGACGTCGCTTCCTGATCATTTAGTCCGCCCATCTACATCGTTGGTTCATCATCACGATCACAGATCAAGATGCCTCCACCAACTTCTTCCATCGTCACTCCACCATGCGCGTACTCGACTCGTACAACGATAATACGTAGTCTACCCAGCTCCCGTGACGTCCATATGAGTCCTACGCACATCTTCTCCAAGAAAGGGTATTGGCTTGCTGTTGTGTCGCCTCGGGGGGCCACAGCACTGCCGCGCCCATGTGTCTGCTACGCGGTTGCATCTACATGGCCATCCCTGTGCATCAACGATTGTGCTGCACAATCTTTATTGCGCCATCCATCTGCATAAGGCCTCCATCCTGCAGATGAGGTCTTCGCCGTCAACTTCGAGTGCTAGGGAGTGTGTATTCTGGATGCAGGTTTAGGGTTTAGGGTTGTGGTGGTGACGGGGATGAGGAGTGATGCCCTCGTGCACAGGGGCTGCAGTGGCCTCACACTCAGACGTAAGCATCCACTCCTGCCTGGACTACTCTGCACTGCTTCTTTGTCCAGCACAACCACATTGTCAGTGCCGTCGTCTTGTTCCCACCTACTTCGTCTACTTCGACAACCGTGTGCTGCGTCGGCACCTACCCTGATGTTCTGCGCACTGGAACCGTCGCCAAGTCCTTCTCTACTGGCCCCTCAGACGCTGATGCGCGGTTGGGGCCCTCTACCTTGTACAGCCGGTGTTGGCATCACCAGTGCCTGCTTTTTGTCCCCAACACGTTGATAGGTCTGGCGAACCCATCCCATGCTTCACCAGGCGGTTTAACTAATACGCAACACATCGAACTGCAGGGGGGGGGGCCTGCAGCATGTTAGTAAATAGGAATGGTACCACATCGGTTACCCACGTGGGGTGTTAGATCCTATATACCCTATATAATCAGCCCATGAGGCACAATGCGATACAACAAATATTCCACCAATTCTATTCTCCTACAGATAACTTGATACAGAATCAAAAGAGAAGAAAGGGAGTCTTATCGACTTATTGGCATGATTACCAGAAGTATCTTCATGGTGAGTGCATGAGCTGAGCCTTCATATAGAAGTCCAATTCCCATTACTGCTGCCGACTGAACGGATAAAGATAATTAAGAACAGATATATAATATTGTCTGCTAATAGCAATTAATCACCTTAACTATGCTCAGATGAGACAACAAAACAGTAACAGATTATTAAGCAACTGTTTCTATCACAGGTTACCACCATTTTGAGCTCCGAAGCACTGATGGAGAATCATTTTGAGCCAGAATCAGTACCCTGTTTGGCTCTGATTCTACCAATTTCTTATGAAAAAACAGAAACGATTCATATTGCCAAACGGGCTCAAAGTCCATCTTCAAAACCATCCAAATTATTATACGTAAAATATTCCATATATGTGGAAAATCTGTGAAAGGCCAATACCTATTAGCACAAGGCCTCTCCCTAACATTATGTCAACTATGTGGATTAACTGTATCCACTTTTCATCCCCATACCCGGTGTCTACTATCCACAATTACTACTTTTCTTACTACATTCCTAGTTCATTGATTGCATTTAATACCTACACCTGAACACCCCATCAGAGTGACAGAAACAAAGAAAAAAGGCAAATCATGTACTATATCAAGCCAGTATTCTAAGCAACCAACAAAAATTGTGTAGAATTGCATGGTTTAAATGACCCTTGTAACATTAGTATAAATACCATAAACACAGACCAGGCTCCAAAATAAAATCAAGTATCAATAGTTCAAAAGTACGTATATTAAACTAAAAAGAGAAACATGCAATAAAACAGTAGCCTATGTTGGCACACTCCCTGTCCCAGGTGAGCAGCACCTGTTCTCCTCCTCTCCTCTTCTCCCCTGCACCAAGGTTGAAGATGAGCCGAGCTCTCTTCCCTCACACACACTCACAGCACCAGCAGTGGCCGATGGCCGAGACTCAGTGAATGGGGGGCAAAAGCTACCCTTTGCATTGCATTCCATTGCATATATACAAGTACTAATCTACCTACTATAGGTACAAGAGAATGGCTGGGTGTCTCTCCACTACTCCTAGTACTTGGCTTACATCAGCCCAAGGCATGGCTGATGGAGCTCTTCACCTACTCCTACATGGCCTATTGCCATACTGCTACAGGAAACAAGGACATGGTCAGCCATGACCATGAGCTGACCTCTCTACTTGTCCTTGACCATGCTAGGGAGAGAGAATGGGAGGAGCAGCAGATTACATCTTACAGCCTACTGCAGTATTACCTGTAGAAGAGTTGGTAGCTCCAGCTCTGGAGTAGAAGATGGATGTCGAGAAGGAACATGAAAGTAGAGCATCTGTAAAGTTATCACAAAAAGGCATAGTCATTTTCTTTTCTCAGACACACAAGAGAGTTGCGTATCTTTGTATTAAATTGAAGAGAAAAAAGGGTGAAGAGTAAAGCCACAGTCATTTTAAGTTGACATAGAGCAAAATATTAGGTGGTGATAAAATTCTAAGTGGCCATGCAGCAATGATGGAATTGTAAACTCTGTAAGAATATATTTCAGAGTACACCTGTGGGTTTTAAATGATACCAAAACTACACCTTTTGGAACTTAGTTTGTAGAAAGATTTTTTTTCTTCAAGAGAGAGAGAGAGAGAGAGAGAGAGAACTAAACAAAGTAACAAAATTTTGGCCATACTATCTCAAAGCTACATGTCTACAAACACCATTAGCTTGGACAGCAACTGAAAGGGGATTCAAACCGTGTAGTTTTGCACTATGTTAAAGCAACTGAACTAAAAGTATTTCATTTCATGATATTGGGCCATATTGGATGGAAGGCAAAAGTGCAAGTTGACAATTATTGTGGCTGTAGTGTGGTGCGGTAGTGCTTAGGTAGGGGTGCACACCAGCAAGGTACTCATTAGCTACACCAGTTTAGGCCAGGGCCTTATTCAGAAACAAGCTCACAGGAGAATGAACCCCATATTACAGAAAGGAGGGATCAACAGAAATAGTTTATATAGATACACCAAACAAGAAGCCTTAAGAGAAAGGGCCATTAAAATATAGGGCTGTTGTCCTTCTAGAAATCCAGCCACAAATTGTGAGTCTAAACTACCAAAATCCTTGTTAGGAAGGTCATTTGGACCTGTAAGTGCTAACAGCGTGTGATACAGTTTACGCTTGGTTAGTAATTTAATATTACAAATGGTTGTTTCAAGTCGGGATCCTCAAGATCTGTCTGGTGAACATCCCATGTGATTAAGGACAAAATATTGTGCCTGATTGGTTGCCTGTACCAGGATTGTGCAGTGCAGTTTGTTCGTGTTTGTGCTCACAGTAGGCCGAATGCTGCGTTAGCTAGTATGCCAGATTAGGTCCTATATTAGACAATACAGGTTTACACAAGCCGATGCATACACAAAAAATGAAATGTTCTCATCCCCCATACCTCTACTAGAAATATGAGACCTCAAATAGAACATGAATGTGACTACATGCAACAAAATGTAAACAACCAAACGCTATTTTATCAAATGCAGCTTGCCTGTGCAGAACAACCAAACACCAAGACATTGCATATGTGCTGCATAAGGTCTGATGCAGGCTAAGGCTAATGTAAGCAAACAATCAGACCCTATAGCCACTGAGGTCATATACACACTTAACCTAACAGTGGATGCAATTACCAGCAAGAGCTACAGAAACCAAAAGAGATAGTAAAGACTAAAAGTAGAAAAACAGTGATTCGGTACTAAAAAAATGCTCAGCTCCTTTTTTTTAAAGAATTGGATATCAGCAAAATTTCATAAGACAGACAGTGGCTACCATGTTCCAGCTGTTCAGTACATTTTCACGTTCTCGAAAATTAGTTGAGTAACAATAATACCAAATGGGGAAGTAGGAACTACAGCAAAATGAATTACCTATAGAGAAAATGAATCAAATCCCAACACAGAAACAGATCTAATATGTGCGATACTGGAATACAACACTTTGAATAACACTCCCCTAAACAAGTTCACGTCCATACATGATTTTTAAATAAACAGGCCTATTAACCGTATAAATACACGTCCAACATACTTAAGTTAATACCTTTGATATTGCAGGATCCATTGTTCCCCTATGAGATGCTGCCAAACCAAGTAACAAACCAAGTGTTGTTATATCATGCTCCTGCACTCAGACAATTAATCAAATTATACAAAATATACATATGCTCACTTACTGAACAATAGAGTAAATTTCACAACAGTACATGTTTAAGAAGATGCATCACAGACTATAGGTTTAGAATGTCAATCACAGAACTGCAGATTTGGTGTGCAACATATCTCAAAACTACATATTTAATCCAATGTGTCATAAAACTATACATTTGGACAAGTGAAATATGTAGTTTTGTGATAAATTGCATACTGAATCTGTAGGTTTGTGATAGTATGGCACACTATGTTGGAGTATATACATGTATTAGGCCCATGAGGCTAGGCCCATGAGGCCCATGTATGCTACATTATATAGCTACCCTTCTAGGGTTAGCCAAATCAATAGAGGATCCATTTCCAACATGGTATCACGCTAGGTTTTCCCCTTCCCTGCTCCCGATCCAGAGCCGCCGCCGCCGCCGGTGGCGCGCCGCCGGCCGGCAGCCATGGCCGGCGAGCCTCCCACCTATTCCCTCTCCTTTCCCCCTCTCCCGTCCACCTCTTCCTGGGCGCCAATCGACGGCGCGTCGCCCTCCGCCGCCGCCGCGACCTTCGGCCCGCGCGCGGGCGTCTCTTCCGCCGCCGCGGGTTCGCGTGTCGCGTGGCCGCCGGCGGGCGCTCCTGGCGCCGCCAGGGGCCCGCACGACTCCGCCGCCGCCGCTGCCGCCCTGGCCGTGAGCACGGCCGCCGCTCTCGTCGCGACTCGGCCTGGCGCGGGCGCGGGTCCTCCCGATGCGGCCGCAACGACCACCCGCGAGCAGCGGCCGCGCCCGCCGCGCAAGCCCCCACCCGCCGGCCCGCCGCCCTTCTTCGCGGGTTCCCGGCGCGCCCGCCGCGAGCACGGCCGCCGACGCCGCTGCTCGGCCGGGAGGGCGCGGCCGCGGCGTGCGGGCGCAGCGCGGGCGCGCCCCCCGTGCGGCACTAGGAGCGGCGCAGCCACCCCCATGGCGTCGGGTTGCGGGTGCCCCCGCGCGCGTCGCCCTCCGCCCGTTCCGCGCCCGCGCGGGCCCTTACCTTCCCCGCTCCACCTCGCCAGAGCCGCGGCGGGTGCCCAAGAAGACGGCCGGACGCAGCTGGGCCCCAGCCCGCGGCGCGGGGCCCTCGGCCGGGCCCCCAGTGCGGGCGCGGGGCGGCGATGACGGGCGCGGGTGGACCTCCCCGGCGCCTCCTTCCGCCCGGCGGCCGACCCAACCCGGGCCGTCGCTAGCGCCGCCGCCACCGCAGCGGCCCGGTCGAAGGTCTCGATGTGGTGGCCGCGCGCCGCACGCGCGCGGCGCGCCATGGCCGGCACTCCTCCCTCTTCCGGATCCGCCCACCTCCGGCAGATCACCTCTCCGCAGACAAGGCCGCCCCCGACCTCGCAGCCCGCCCTCGTCGCGTCGGCCGGCCGGCCGAGGCAGCGGCAGCTCGTGTTCGTGCGACCGCCGTCCCTTGGGCGCCCGACTATCACGACGCGGTCATCCGGCACGATCCGACCGATCCACCCGTCACGGCGGAGCTCACTCTTGCGACCACCCTCCACCGGCGTCCTCTCCCCGAGCCAAGCGGGAGTGGCGGCCGCCGTCGTCGTGGGGGGCGTGGTGGTGGTCGGGGGAGCACACCGGTGCCTCCAGGTGCTCAGGTTGAGGATACTCCCTGGCCCTTCTTCTACAACCCATGGGCCGGGGATATCTCCATGTGGCCCCACCAGGCTCCGGGTGCCCCAGGCAGTGGCGCTCCGGTGGCCCCTCTCTCTCCGTGGCCCTTCCAGGCTCCCGGCGGTGAGCCTCGCCCGACGGCCACCGCCATGTTCGCTGCTGCTTCTCCAGGGTGTCACCCAGCAGCGCCCCCATGGGCTACACCTCCCGGCGCCTTGCCCGGGCCTGTCGGTTGGGACCCGGCGGCCTTGGCCACCTCTTTCAGCACCATGGCTCCGACACCTCCTGTCGGGCCAGACTGGATCGCCGACTCGGGAGCCACCTACCACACCACTCCCGATCCCGGTATACTCTCCTCCGTTCACCCTCCTTCTTCCTCTCACCCTTCGTCCATCATGGTCGCAAATGGCTCCTGCCTTCCTGTCACGTCTGTGGGTGCCGCCGGCGCTCATGGCTCTTTTCGTCTTCCCGATGTTCTTGTGGCCCCTTCTATGGTTCACAACCTTCTTTCTATTCGTCGATTTACAGCTGACAATTCCTGTTCCGTGGAGTTTGACTCTTCCGGCCTCACTTGTCGTGGACTTGGCTTCCCGGCGTCCCCTACTTCGGTGTGATAGCACGGGGCCCCTTTACACCTCCGCTTCCCGGGGTCTCCTTCTTCGCCGGCCCCTTTGTCACCGCCGCCACCACTACTTCCTCCACCACTTGGCACCGGCGCCCTCGGCCATCCCGGGTCGTGACGCCCGATGCGCCTCGGTCCGTAGTTCCGACATTCGGTGTCCTCGGACTCACGATGAGCACCCGTGCCATGCGTGTCACCCGGGCCGTCATGTCCGCCTCCCTTTTCGAGTTCTTCCTCCCAGCGGCCCACATCTTTGATCTTGTATATTGCGACCTCGGACATCTCCCGTCATCGCATTTCGGTTACAAGTACTATCTTGTGATGCTTGATGATTTCTCTCATTACTCCCGGACTTTTCCTCTCCGTGCGAAGTCCGAGGCTTTCCCCGCGATTCTCCACTTCTTCGCTTGGGTGTCTACACGCCCGGCCTCACCATCAAGGCCGTCCGGCGACAATGGTCGTGAGTTCGATAACTCCGCCTCCCGTGCCTTCTTTCTCTCTCATGGGGTCCAGTGCGCATGTCTTGCCCGTACACACTCTTCCCCGAACGGCAAGGCCGAGCGCATGATTCGCACCACCACCGAGACCCCGCGCACCCTCCCCGCTCGGGCGTCACTCCCCGCGCGCTTCGGGCCGAGAGCTTGCACACCGCCACCTATCTCCTCAACCGCCTTCCTTCCGCCGCCCGCCCAGCCCCACGCCCCACCACGCTCTTTTCGGTACCTCCCGGTACGACCACCTTCGCGTCTTCGGGTGTGCGTGTTACCCTAACACCACGGCCCACCGCTCCCCACAAGCCGGCACCCCGTTCGACTCTCTCGTGTCTTTCTCGGGTACTCCCGGATCACAAGGGGTACCGCGCTACGACCTCACCTCTCGTCGGGTCCTCATCTCTCGCCATGTGGTGTTTGATGAGTCCCGTCTTCCCCTTCTCCACCCCTCCCACCACCACTTCCGCCTCCGAGCTTGACCTCTCCTCTTTGTTTTCCACGACGCGGTGGTCGAGCCACCTTGCGCTTGTCTCCTGCGCAGTACTACCGCACCGTGCCCTTCGCCGGGGCCGTGCCCCAGCTCACCGGCGGCCAGTGCCTCTCCCGACCCTGCTCCCTGTTCGACCATGGAGGGGCCGAGCGGGGGTGGGGGTCACGAGCTGCCGCCTCAGGCTCCGCCTCAGGCGCCACCTGCGCGTTTCGCCCAGCCGGTGCACGTGTACCAGCGCCGTGGACCGCCGCCTCCGGCTCCGCCTCAGGCGCCACCTGCGCGCTTCGCCCATCCGGTGCACGTGTACCAGCGCCGTGGACGGGCCGCGGCGCCGCCGCCGCCGCCGTCACCGCAGGTGGCCCCTTCTTCGCCGGGGTCACCTGCACCACCGGTGGCGTCTTCTTCTCCACCCCCGGCGACACCGACGCCGCCGCCGAGGCCTCCGGCCGCCGTGTGGAGCCGCCGTGTACCACCCGCCGCTTCTTCCGGGACCTCGTCACACTCAACCGATGGTGACGCGGCAGCGTCCCCGCCCGCAGCCCTCACCACCACCGCCCGTGAGCCGGGATCTCTCCGGTACCCTCTTCCGTCCGTGAGGCCTTGGCGGACCCTCACTGGCGCCGTGCGATGGAAGAGGAGTACGCGGCACTCCTCGCCAACCAGACCTGGGATCTGGTGCCACGTCCGCCAGGCTCCAACGTCGTCACCGGCAAGTGGATTTGGACCCACAAGCGCCGGGCTGATGGTACTCTTGAGCGGTACAAGGCTCGCTGGGTACTCCGGGGTTTCACTCGCGCCCGGTGTTGACTATGATGAGACTTTCGGTCCCAGGTGAAGCCGGCCATCGTCCGCACGGTGCTCTCGCCGGGCTCTCACCCGCTCCCCGGCGGTGCATCGCACCGGATGTGAAGAATGCTTTCCCCGCATGGCCTTCTCACCGAGACAGCCTATCGCGCAATGCCCGGGGCCGGGTTTGTTGACTCCTCTTCTCCCGAGATGGTCTCGCCGGCTCAACAGTCTCTACGGCCTCAAGCGGGCTCCCCGGCGTGGAACCACCGCTTTGCTTTGCCTTCGCCGACACCGGGGTTTGTGGAGGCCAAGTCGATACGTCGTTTTTGTCTACCACCATGGAGCCGAGACTCGCGTACCTATTGCTCTATGTTGATGACATTGTCCTCACGGCCTCCAAGTGAGTCACTCCTCCGCCGCATCATCACCTCTCTTCGCCAGAGTTTGCTATGAAGGATCCGGGTGTGCTCCACCACTTCCTTGGGGTCACCGGTGAGCCTCACCCCGCCGGGCTTCTTCTTCACCGCCGCGCACACTCGGATATCCTTGAGCGAGCCGGGATGACAGATCGCAACCCATGCTCCACTCCGCCTGACACACGGGCAAGCCGTCGAGGCCGAGGGTCCCCCAGTGAGGATGATCCCACCGCGTACGAGTCTTGCTTTGTGCTCGCAGACCACCTTCACCCGGCCGGACATCACCTATGGAGTTCAGCAGTTGTGCCTTCATATGCATGATCCGAGGGAGCCCCACCACCGCTCTCAAGCGTCTACTCCGCTACCTCCGCGGCACCGTGGACCACGGCCCGCTCCTTCACCGGCGGTCCTCCTCCACCGAGATGGTCGTCTACACCGACGCCGACCGGGGGTTGTCCGACACTCGGCGCTCCACCTCCGCTATGCTTTGTCTTCCTGGGCGGCAACCTGGTGTCCTGGTCGTCTAAGCGCCAGCAGGTGGCCTCCCGCTCCAGTGCCGAGGCGGAGTACCGCGCCGTGGCCAATGGTGTGGCTGAGGCTTCCTGGCTCCGGCAGCTCCTGGCCGAGCTCCATAGCCCCCTTCGCCGGGCCACGCTCGTCTATCGCGACAACGTCGGCGCGTCTACCTCTCCACCAACCCCGTCCCGGCACCGCCGCACGAAGCATGTGGAGATTGACCTTCACTTCGTCCGTGATCGGGTGGCCATCGGCGAGGCGCGGGTCCTCCATGTACCGACCACCTCCCGGTTCGCCGACATCTTCACCAAGGGCCTCCCGTCGTCGACCTTCACCGACTTCCGCTCCAGGCCTCAACATCACCGGTGGCTAGTTGTGGCCGGTGGGACATGTGTGTGTGCTCTTTCTTTTAGATGTCCGCCTAGAACTCCGCCGCGCCGGTAGTTCGATCATGGGGGGAGTGTTGGAGTATATACATGTATTAGGCCCATGAGGCTAGGCCCATGAGGCCCATGTATGCTACACTATATAGCTACCCTTCTAGGGTTAGCCAAATCAATAGAGGATCCATTTCCAACACACTAGATTTGTAGCTTTGTCTTACAAATTCTTAATTACGCAGTTTTGCGAAACTATGACATGTTAAATCTGTAGTCTTGTGATACAACTTCTTAATTTGATTTGTGAAAACTTGGACCAGATAAAATGCAGAGGCACACTCTCCAAACATGCTGTGAACATAATTCTACACCAAAGAACACAAGAATATAGTGAAACTATTTTTTTCTTTTTGAGAAGGACAGAACAGTCATGTTTGGCAGTGTGGCCATACCTACTCTCAGCAGGCCAAGAACAGAAGTAGCTATGCCATCACCCCACTCCTAGATATGAGCCTTTTATCGCATATTGCTTTATTTGCTATTTTGTTAGCTTAAGCTAATTTTTTTATTGATTCAGTATGTATATGTTGGTCCTTATTTTCTTAGGGCATCCCTGCCTCCTCCCCTCCCTCTCTTCTGCCATAACATTGACATGGGGTATCCCTGCCTCCTCCGCTCCCTCTCTCCTGCCATAACAGTGACATGGTGACAGGTCGTCCAGCACAACCACATTGTCAGCGCCGCCGTCTCATCCCCACCTACTTCGTCTACTTCGACAACCGTGTGCTGCGTCGGCACCTAACCTGATGTTCTGCACACCGCAACCGCCGCCAAGTCCTTCTCTGCTGGCCCCTCAGACTCAGATGCACAGTTGGGGCTCTCTAGCTTGTATGGCCGGTATCTACTGACTTGACATAGTACATAATTTCCAGTGCCATTATTCTCCCATCAACCATAACTATCACCTCCATTATGACCGTAAAACACAAGCCTGTGACACAAACAACCAAAGAAGAGCAAGAAGATCACCTGTGAGAGGTATCGATATGCATCAGTCATAGTTAGGACTCTCAGATGCTCATGCAAGCCAAATGCTAGAAGCAAACCAGCATGAGTAAAATTTGGTTCAGAAGGTCTATTATATTGTATCCAAGTTCTCAACATTTTCTCCTGCACAAAAAGCAATACAATAAGCTCCCTATAACTACAGGAAAACACAATAGCATAAAAAACATCTGCCAGAGTCAGTGAACTCTGAACGTTGCTACAGTGGCCTGTTATCTTGTGTATAACCTGAAAAGGGGCAAGCCTCAAGCCAGCAGCAACACCATTATGGAACTCAGCCCAAGATTTGAATTCTGAGACACTTCTACTACTTAGGTCAAGATTTACCTGTATAAAATGAACTGCAGTTAGGAAAAAGATAGAAGTGAGAACTAGCAACCTATCATAAGGTATTGTCCCCAAAAGCTCAGAAATTCTACTTAATATCACAACAGTAGTGAGGTTTGCTATTTGACTTTCTACCCACATCTAATCATCTTTGAGAACTGAATTCCTAATATGAGTTAGTAGATCTAGTAAATCATTTCTAAGTATTGCTAACATGATACTATTCCCTCAAGTGACATAAATAGTGATGTTCTGGACATAGCAAAAGAACCATGAAGGAAATGGAATTGAAACTAAAAAAAGAAAAGTATTACTGTTGCGTTCTGCTGTGCAGGCAATCGACCAGCCAACACAAGCTTTGGGAACACCAGAACCTGCAGCAAAAGGAAAAATTACTGAAAAAGGAGGAAATGCTGGTGCCTGGCTGCCTGTGGTACTCAACTTCGACAGCAACCAACATCAAACATCCAGGCTATCATGACATTTTGGTACAAACTCTTACCTCTGTCAACAAAGTGCAAGTTGTGGCTAAAGTAAATGCCCCACGCCCAAAAGGTAAAGCAGTTGTCCTTTGTGCAAAATTCCATAATTGTTGCTGAAAATGCAAGGAAAAAATCAGTAACTGTACGACAGTTCATAATCAGTGAAATCCAGAAAAGGTAATGAAAGAGATGCTCTGTTTAAAGTGTTGGTTCCACAGTAGCTCATAGTAGTATATTTAAGAACACGAAAGAATTTAACAAATCAGATGCTGAAAATAAGTGCGCAGGAATCTCAAGGTCAAGACATTGCTTGTGGTACAGGAAGCAGGAAATACATACTTTGAACCTCAGCTATGGCATTTTTTTCTCTCGGATTACTCTGGAGAGCTGTGTGTCATTTCATCAAAGAAGAAGAATAAAAAAGATACAAAAGGGAGGGAAGTAAGACCCCCCCCCCCCACCCAAACCCCGTGTAGACCGTACAACATACTTTTTTTCTCGAATACGCAGGAGAACTGTGTATCATTGTTCATTGTACTAAAGTAGAGAAAGGAGTCATACAGAGACCCAAACACACACCCGCTTACTGACGGAAACTAATCACCTATGACTGAGAGACCTAACCAAAGACCCTCTAACCATCATCCCGAGCTGTGTACAGGGACAGTCCCTTAGCGCCAGCTACAGACCATAAAAGGGCTTCCTCCCGAGCAAGGTTCAAAGCCGTAGACAGTTTCGGGGTAGCTCCATTGAAGACACAGTCATTTCGATGCTTCCAGATGGCCAGGCGTCTAGGATGATGAGGGAATTCAATCCCTTCCGAGCATCTCCGTTTACTGTCAAGACCGCCTTATCCAACCAAGCATCAATGGAGGAATCGACTGGCTGCGGGGCAAGTGCTGCAAGACCGATGCTATGTAGGATGTCATACCAGAATTTTCTTGCAAACACACATCCAAAGAGGAGGTTCTGGATGCTCTCTTCCTCCTGATCACATAGCAGACACCGGTCCAGGTGAGAAAGACCACGCCGAGCCAACCTGTCTGCTGTGCAACAGCGATTTTGAGCAACCAGCCACATGAAGAAGCGACACTTAGGGGGCGACCAAGATTTCCAGACACGCTCATATGGGGCAAAAACTGATGGCTCCCTCAAAAGGTGCATCATAGGCAGATTTAGCTGTATATTCTCCTGAGGCTGAAAGCCTCCAAATATGCCTATCAGGGATCCCCTCCTGTAGTACCATACCTTCTAATATATCCCATAATTCAAGATATTCCATTAATGCTTGCACGGATAGCCATTTCTCCTCATCAATACAGCATACTAGAAAATAAACTAGGAAACCACGACCAGACATCAAACGACCACGAACCCAAGGATCCAAGACCAAAGACAATGACCTATGTGTTAGAATATAATTGTAACAGCCCATATTGGGCTTACGGCCCATTGGCCTTATACTCTAGCCTGACTAGTATTAGTATTTTAACCTGTACATGTACTGCAAGCCTTCCAGGCTATATATATGAAAGGTCGCTATATATATGAAAGGTCACCCTCCCCTCCCCCCCATTGGGTGTGCGGTGTCCGGTGGCGGATGTCACTCAGTACCGCAGCCTCACAGGTGCTCTACAGTATCTCAGGCTGACTCATCCGGACCTCGCCTATGCAGTTCAGCAGGTTTTCCTCTTCATGCACGACCCGCGCGAGCCTCATCTTGCGATGCTCAAGCGTGTCCTGCGGTATGTCAAGGGCACCCTGTCGACCGGGCTTCACATCGGCACAGGTAGCATCACCAGCTGGACTGCCTACTCTGATGCCGATTGGGCTGGTTGTCCGACTCTGGTTGTCCAGACTCTCGGCGCTCCACTTCAGGCTACTGTGTCTTCCTCGGCGACAACTTAGTCTCTTGGTCCTCCAAACGACAAACTACAGTTTCTCGTTCGAGTGCGGAGGCTGAGTATCGTGCTGTTGCGCACGCTGTGGCTGAGACTTGTTGGCTTCGTCAGCTATTTCAAGAGCTCCACGCACCCATATCTTCGGCGACGATCGTCTTCTGTGACAATGTTAGTGCTGTCTACATGACCGCCAATCCAGTTCATCATCGTCGCATGAAGCATATTGAGATAGATATTCACTTCGTCCGTGAGAAGGTTGCTTTGGGACAGGTTCGGGTGCTCCATGTTCCATCGTCTCATCAGTTCGTGAACATTATGACCAAAGGGTTACCTGTACAGTTATTCACTGACTTTAGGTCCAGTCTTTGTGTTCGTGACACTCCCGCTTAGACCGAGGGAGGGTGTTAGAATATAATTGTAACAGCCCATATTGGGCTTACGGCCCATTGGCCTTGTACTCTAGCCTGAACCTGTACATGTACTGCAAGCCTTCCAGGCTATATATATGAAAGGTCACCCCCCCCTATTGGTTGTGCGGTGTTTCCCTACACTATGGCTTTGTTTGTGTTTACTAACTAATAGCTTAATATGCAACTATAAGAGCATCTCCAACAAGTTGCCAAATCCACTTGCCATTCTTATGATTTTGGCAAAAACTGAAAAACAGCTCTCCAACAACTTGCCAAATGCACTTGCTATTTTTCCCAAGTTGCTAAATTCCGTCCTCGCGCGCGTAACTTTCCGCGCGCGGTGTGGACTTGGCATCGGTGTTTTCGGCCTCCGTCGCTCCCCTCCCGCGCCCGCGAGTCGCTCCCGCGCCAAATCTTCTGCCGCGCGCCAAGGATCAGGGCCTCCCCGCAGCAGCAGCGAGGGGGAAGGGGAGCAGAGGCAGGGGAGGGGACGTCACGGAGGTGGCCGAGGAGGAGCGCCGCCCGCCGCTCACGAGGCCGCCGGAGGAGAGGGCGGCGCAAGGACGGACGCGCCGGGAAACTGGGAGCAGGGAGCAGCACGCCGCCGCGCCGCCAGGGGACGAGGCCTCGCCGCTCCGTCGTCCATGCTCGCCGCCGACGCCAGACCTCGCCGCTCTGCCGTCCATGCTCGCCGCCGACGCTCCATCTCACTTGCTCTCTTTCACCCTTCATCTCTCTTCCTTCCCTTCTCTCTCGGATTGGAATGAGGACGACGAATAGGACGACCGTGACCATCGAGAGTTGTACTCCTGGCCACGTCTCCTGGACAAATAGGAAGGCACCACGTGGTAGCGGGTCCGGCTTGCCATAGGCTCAACTCCCTTGACCTTTCTTTTGTGAACACGGTTCAGGTGAAATAAAGAGAGACAGGAGCTGAGTCTACAGATCGGTGCATATACACAGCGCCAGTCAGCTTGAATATGGAAAGGGCCCCCGCATGTGGTGTTGATTTGATTTTACCAAGTTAGAATACCAAATTGTTGGAGAGAGGTCTTTTTTTGACTTGCCAAATGAAATAGCAACTTGCTAAAACTCAAGATTTGGCAAGTGATTTTTACCAAGTTGTTGGAGATGCTCTAGACAAATAAGAAAGAAACAATAATACCTGATGTAGATCTTGATCGGACACGCTAGGATTAGTAGGGGTTTGTATAGACACAGGCCTCGCTGAGCATAAAAGGCGTCTAACCTAATCAAAAGAATATGACAGAATTTTAAGCAGCCATATAAGGAATGAAATAAGATACAGCAGACTAATGTGACTTACACAAGCCAAAAATATATGAAGCATAAATCATACAAATACAAATAAAGCAAAAGGCTAAATAATTGGAAGTAAGAATCAAAACATTATTAAGCAAATAGCAGTGCAATTGCAATCCGGTAATTCAGAGGCTAACTCAAGAAAGAACAAACCTCGTTCAAGCGCAAATCATGACCAAAACGGAGTTGTGTTGTTGAAGTGAAGATATGTTCCATGCCATCCTCAACAGATTTATAGACAGAATCTGAATCATCAGAATTCAAAACTTCTGATGCAGGGATGTCAGGTGCAGTTGTCGGTATGATTACAGGTTGCAGATGCAGCATATAAGGGACTGACATTGATGTCAAATTATCGTTGTTCCACGACAGGTTTTCTTTCCTAACTGTCCCCATCTTTGCTGTAGCTAGATCTTCCCTGCCAACAAGAACGTAAGCAGTTGCAGGCCAATCATCAGGTGGAGAGTCACGACATTTGTCCAGTGCCTGTAATATGAAACCATGTCTCAGGAAAAATTCAGCTGCACCATATCAAAACATAGAATAGAGAGTTGTCTCACATGGCGAAGCACAAGAGATACACCAACTGGTAATAAATCCAATTGCTGATGGCCAAACTTTTCAGCAACCATAGCCAGAACAGTAAGCTCCTCAGTGTTTCTGGCTGAACCACTGGCAACTTCACAATACACACTAGAAGAGAGATTTTTGCCTTTCCTTTCTGCTCCTAACAACAAACTATAAAATGACACCACCTTCCTACCCCAACTCACAGCAGAAACTTTCTGCTTGCGCATTAGAGTAGGAATGTCTTCCAGCTTTGCCGAGTCCAAACCATGACGTAGACAGTATTCAAACCAACGAAACAGGGACGGCGGAATTGTTAAAGAATTTGAAGAGCCTAGGGATGGGGATTCAATCAAATTGAGCGGAAAGTCACGGCAATAATAATCAACGTAACTATGTTCACCCAGAGATGAAGCAACAGTACATAACAATGAAGCGAGACATCCTAGATCCCTGAAAAGGTAATCCAAAAGGTCAAAGACTGATTTGAAATACTGTCATATGTGATAGTAAGATAAAACAGGTATAAATACAAAAGGTCTTGAGTCATTCAAGACCACTGTGAGTTCTGCACTGTAAACTGAAGTAAAATACACAGACCGAGACTTGCTCCATTCAAAATTGAGGTAGTTTAAGTTTTGTCCTAAGTCACCTTCTTTATCTTTGACCAAGTTTATTGAACAGTTTAGGGTTTACGGTTGGGATGGGCACTTAGAATGAGATGGTTGTGGCTACAAAAAGCTGAACCCAATAAACCATGGTCGGCCTTTCCTATCCAGGTTCATCATTCAGTAGGAGCTTTCTTCTCCGTGGCAATCATTTCTGAAGTGGATGATGGTGCTCGCACATTATTCTGGAAAGATAGATGGATCAATGGACAACAGATGGCTGACCTTGCTCCACAAATTTTGCCATTGTTAGCAAGAGAAGAGCTAATAAGAGGACTGTACTGGAGGTCCTCACTAAGACACTAAGACGGCTGGATTGCGGATATCCAAGGAGCTCATACTGTGGGAATCATCATTGAATTCTTAGCGTTGTAGGAGGTGGTTTTGCAGCCTGGAGTGGAAGATGCTCATATATGGCGTCTCTCAACATCAGGCCAATATTCGGCAAAATCTGCATATGAGGGTTTCTTCATTGGCTCCACTGTTTTCAGACCTTGGGAGCGTATTTGGAAAACTTGGGCCCTAGGAAAATGCCGCTTCTTTATGTGGTCGGTAGCACATAACAAATGTTGGACAGCAGACAGGCTAGCATGCTGAGGTCTCCCACATCCTGCTAGCTGCCCCCACTGTGATCAAGAGGAAGAAACTATCAATCATCTATTAGTATCACGCGAATTTTGGTTTGTTTTTCTGCGGAGAGTGGGTCTACAGGACCTTTCGCCACAACAGGATGAACCCTCCTTCGATCAATGGTGGGCCAAAGCAGAGTCTAGAATGGACGGTTCTCACAAAAAAGGACTCAACTTAATTATCATCCTTGGGGCATGGATAATTTGGAACCATCGCAACCGGTGTGCTTTTTATGGTACTCACCCTAATTTGGCTGGAGAATTGCTGCTCGCAAGTGAGGAACAGCGTCACTGGAATCTTGCAAAGGCTCAGGGAAGCTCCTTCACTTCTCTTGAGCCTGTAGATAGCCAGTAGGATCCTTTTTGTGGAGATGAAGTCGTTTCTTATCTTAGTAAAAGGTGCTTGTGGTTGTCTAAGACCTTTTTTTTTTTTTTTTTTTTTTTTTTTTGGGGGGGGGGGGGTATGGCCTCTTGGCCCCTTTTTCTTCTTAATACAAAGATACACAGGTCTCCTGCGTGTTCGAGAAGAAAAAAAGTTTATTGAACAGTATACTGACATCTATACCAAATAAATGCATTTTCAAGACACATTTAATGGTGGATTCAATAAAACTAATTTTATTTTGAAGATGTTGATGCATTTCTTTAACTTGATCAAAGTTAGAGTTTGATTTAGGACAAAACTAAAATGACTTGAACTTGGAAAAGGGGGATCCTATGAAAGATTTGTTGCCTATAACACGAAAAAGAACTAATGAAATCACTTTTGCAGGTTCCTTAAGTGTCTTTTCGCTGACAGACACATTGATTCAGACTATTTGTCTATTTGATAGGCTAGAAAGGAATTATTCTGCCATTAGCTGCATATTCTCCAATATCCAACTCAAGAGAAGCTGAGTTTGCCATGAGCCATGATGAAAACCGCAAAATTCAAGGTTTCCATTACTACTTGATTATTTAATGTTGATGATTGCTATAACAGCATGCAATGAGGATAGCATTAGTTGATGTATCTACCATTATTTCCATGCATATAGCAAGTGCCAAGGCAGCTGCTTTGATGCATGAGGCCTTTGTTCTCAAAAACCACAGTTATGTTTGGATTATTTTAAGTAGGTATAGGTAATAATATTCTGTCAAGACAGGAGAATGAATGCTACCTTTTTAAAATTAGAATATATTAACCAGATAACTAGTGGCAACCACAAAGAGGAACCAGTCAACAGTCTGTTATTGAAATATGCAAAGCTACATGCTCCTATGAATCAACAGATAAAGATCTTTATAGACAATTGGTTTAAACTATGACTTTCATGAATGCCATACATAACTAAAGGACACGAACATATCTTTAACAAATCTTTTACTTCTTAGTGAATATCTGCAGTATAAAGCAAACTAACATCCAAAAAAAATAGAAAAAAATAATATCAACAACATACTTTAAACAAAAGAAAGAAACAGAACTTAACTCTTTCCGCAAAATGTTAAGCTTCAGGTTCTCATATTGGGCATGCAACGTCTCCAATATTTCTCTAATGAACTGAATATTATATGACACGTCTGAACTATGCTCATCCTGGAGAAAGGGATTAAAGCCAGTTTTGCATGTATTATATGACACAGGCAAAAATGAATTGGAAGAGGATAGGGCCCTTTTGCAGTATTGGGAATGGTATTTGCTGTTGATCAGGAAGTCCCAAGCTTTACTTGGCAAAGTGAGTGATTTAGTTGACAAAGTTTGTCCATACTTTGTACAAACTCTTTTTATTTCATGACTAAAATATTCCCATTCTGAATCCACCTGAGAGCTTGAATATAGGTAGGCAGCATCACTATCACCCCAAAAAAGAGAAACAAACTGATTGTAAAAGCAACTCTGCAAACCCTCTGCCATTGCAGTTATGCAGTCACTAACCAAAGAAGAAGAAGGACTTTTGCGCAATGAACATCTGAGCATCTGGAAATAAAAAAATGGACAAAATTGCAATAAGATCACTGAAGGCACATATCAAAGCAGCCTAAAATTGAAAGTTACAGTGAGAAAAGGAACACAGTTTAAAAGGACATTATAAAATTTAGTTTTTGTAGAATCAAGCAAAATAGCCAATTAATTAATATTTTCAGAATAGATCACATAGGAAAGTTGTGATTATTCGTCATAGAATAATAGATTAGTCAATGAGCTACATGCAAAAAATATAAAACCAAAGCAACAGGGAAAGGAAAAGAACAAAGACAATTATAAACCAATAATATTAGAAGTAAACCAGGACATAGAAGGACAAAGTATATGAACAACCTAGTAACCTACCATGCCATTACTGCATGTCACGTTTATACGACCTTCAACAGCATCAGCTATGCTTGTGATCTTCAGATCAGAGTAAGTATCTGAAATATCTGAATTTAGCTCGTGATTTGAAAAGAAAGCCTTTCCCAATACATTAGGGAGACTATATCTGCAGAGGCACTGCTTCCCAGACTGCATTTGACATATTAAAAAGAGTCGGTGATTACTAATTTACATCTTGCAAAGTGAAAGACGAAAAGTTGAACAGTACAACCAGAATTTGCTAGTGATGTCCTTTTTGGATAAAATCTATGCTGAGCTGTCAGGGAACTTTATAAAAAAAGCAATCAAAAGGCATACTATTCAATATAACCAAACGATAAATCTGGAGGATCTTTTTTTTTTACAGTATCCAAAATGCATTGTCTGTACAGCTTTTTAATAGGAACAGAGGCTCAAGGTAAGTTAGATGCCACTTAACTCAGCTGGACTTGATAAAGCCATAAGCCAAGGAGGAGACTCTGATCGCAGATTCGTTGAATGGGGAAAACTTTAGGTATGTATCTTTTTAAAAGAAAGCAATGTGCCTGCAGCCCTTTATATAGGCCGGCCCCTACAATTTTTACTAATTAGCATAGAAGCTTATCACCATGCCCATGCCACCTGGGTAGTTGGGGCCATGATCTCCTTCTATGTGAGAAGGTGCAACCCACAATGGTATTCCACAAGAGTCATAATGATTAACTCTTCAAAATTCACTTCAGATTGGGAGGGTAAGCTCCATAATAACTACATTATCTGAAGGTATTGATGTTTCAACTCTAAAAACTGTTTGAATTCATAATGCAATTGAAATTAGTCATATTGATTTCTGGTCAAATACAGCAATTAACAACCGGGGCCTTCCACGTGATAAATAGTGCTGGGTCTTTAAGGCCAAAGATTACAAAACAGCATGGACTTGAGTTCATATCATATCTACTCCCTCCATCTCAAAATACTAGGCATAACTACTTTTTTAGTGAGTCCCAGGACACAAGGCGCGAATGCATGCAACAGCAAGCGCAGCAGACAGTTTTGCATGCAGAATTTACTGCAGGTTGTCGGACGTCCTCGTTTTACTCCCATCCCCCGCGCTTGAGACGTTAGTTTTCTCATGGAGTCACATTGCGGGGGAGAAATTTTGCATGTTCATGTATGCACGCGCGTGGAGCCGGTGATTTGGCTAACAGACAATTCATGCTAATAAGAGGTGGAACCGAAGGGACATTTCTAGAAGCATGCAGTAATTACTCTGCTTTTTGGTCTTTGCGTTTTCTGAGTTGTACCTAGTATCCTGAGACGGAGGGAGGACCTAACAAAAATATATACAAATGGCATAGTTTGAACAAAAGGGAACCTACATAGAGAAGTAGATCATTGTCTGAACTCAGAACGAGAATGTCTGTGAAGGGAAGAATTCCAACCCGTACTCTGCAGATAACAAGAAACATCAGCGGTAGTAGACTGTGGATCCAAAACAATGTGCTTAGGCAATCACCTTGGACGAGTCACAACAACTGGCACAGCAGCAAATGCAGGAATGTTCCAGCTCATGTGGGGCTTAATATCACCAAAAGCTTCTTCAGTAGTATCATCAACTTGAATCCTTACAGCAAGCAATATTTTTTGCTCATGCAGTAAAAAACTAATTATTGGCATCCCGTCAATATCAGTTGCCAAGAAAACCTGTGAATACTTGGAGTCAAGAACAACTAATAACTGAAGTTAAATATTTTTGCTACCTGGCCAGTTTAAGGAACATGAAAGATAAAACAGAAAGAAAATAAAGTCTTTAATAATTTCCAATTTGCCCACTGCACTTTTATAACATGCTAATGTGAAACCTGGATATACTGAAACTGTAAAGAAAAAATATTCTACATTTTTGATAAAAAACAAAATCCGGTACAGGTCCCCAACCACTTATTTCATTTCATTTTGCAGCAACAATTACATCGTGAAATCTATCCTAAATTGTGTCTGTCAAAAATACTTGCAAGAAAACCACCGATTGTTTTGAAGTGGTACATAACCAAAAATTACCCAGGTGAAAAAAGGCTGCAACTGAACATGCCTGCTATTACCTAATGAGTTAAAAAGACAGTGAATGCTGCTAACTGGTAAAACAAGTTATTATCTAAAAAAAGGTCAAAAGGCAGACCAAAAAAGAAGACAAGGAAGATGAAGATAAGCACATCTACAGATAAAATATAACACAGACGGAGTTCCCTAGTACACAATAAGAACGGAGCAACCTTACTAGCAGCAGACGGGGAGCATTTCCCTTGCCATATCTTGCGGAATGCACATTTATGTGAAGAAATATCGGCAGGTAGCACTGTATTTTCATTCATTGCTTCCTGGCAACTAGCACCATCAATTTGCCAGACAGAATGCTGCAACTTCCCTGCATTCCACAACTAAATTTCTTAAGCCAATAAAAAAAAGGAAAACACAAGACGAGAGAAATGTCAAACAAGAACCTTTATGATATGATGCCATTAGAGGTATCACATCACTTGTCCAAATAGTTTTTTCATCAAAATCTCTCATCATAGTTATTTTGTCCTTTTCTTCAACATATGTTGCCTGTAAATAGTTATTGGTTATGAAATCAAAATAGGCAGGAAGTCACTACTAAAATATTAAAACCACATGGCACAACCAGTAACAGAAATTATACAAAACAATAACAGCGCTGCAGAGAAAGTAGTACATTGACCAAGTGAACATGACAAAGATGATACAGTACATTATTATACCTGAGGCTCTTCAAGTGGATCTTTCAAGATGAGGTGTGACGAGATAATGGCTCCATTAGCTTTGCTGTCTGTCTCCAAGGTGTTTGCTTGGAATGGAACATTGTAGGTCAATCCATATTCCTTGCTAGGACGATTTAAATCCCTAGCATTTAGCAGTGAACTCGAGGATGACACCATATGACCTCCATCAGTAGACTTCTGAAGTAGAAGACCAAATGGGAGTGGCCATATTGATGAAACAGCATAAGGTAGGGGAATACTAACAATTTCACCTGCAACATATGCATACATCATAAGCCTCAGAAAACTGAAGACATTAAATTTCAATATTACTCAGAATCATAATAGACCAACAAGGTAACTAACCAGTTACATTGTATAGAGATAAAGTATCAACTTGCAGGACGCATAGAAGAGCATCACTGACTGCACTCATCCTACACCAGCAAGCCTACAGTTTAAGTTTTGGATCACCACATGAGAATACCATTAAGTAAATAAGAAACATGACGAGTAAAATGGGGAAAAAATGGACAGTATGGCTAGCAAAAAGGAGATTAAAATTCTCCCAATTTGAACTAGTTTATTTTCTGTCACACAATATATCTACAACAATTCTTGTATATTTCGAGAAAAATGTAAACTAGGTATTAGTAAAGGCATCTGTTTTCATACCTTAGTCATAAAAACATGTCATTTAGAACAGGATTTAGTCTACAAACATCAATAACTTTTAAATTATTTAGCTTCAAAACATGTGATTTATATGTGTAGAATTGCATTAAAAATACTGCAATAATATATAGTCTAGAAGAATATTAGTTGCCAGATATGCATCAAAGTCAAATGGTGACAACTTTGAAACAATGAAACCAGCCTGGATACGCAGAAGAAAAATTAAAATATATAGGTATACAAGAAACACAAGAGAAGGTGAAGTGAGAGAAAAGTTCAGGTGAAACCATGGCATAAAAGCAGCCATACCATAATGACTGTGTTAGGTGATACATATCTTTTGTGAACTCGAGAACCATTGCTCCATATTATCCTAGAAGCAAGAGAAAACAGAAAAAAGATGATATGATGGTCAAGAATTCAATAAATGCAAAAAAGAAAATGCAAGAATCAACTAAAGTGCAAAAATAAAGAAAATATAGCACAAAATCTAGTATCAATAACTAATATTGAACTCAATTCAGTTATACTAGTATTTTTTTTGTGGGCCTTCATCCAATTCTTTCGCAATTTAAGCGGAAATTTGGCATGAGAAAGTGAACTTATACTAGTTAGTAGTTACAGACTGCTGCAGGATAAAAATGGCTGGATATTATTCTTACACAGCAAGACTAAATAACCAATTCTATATACCATGACTCCATCAGAGAGTAAATAGACAAAATTGAGAAACAGAGAAATTATAGAGGTGGCCATTCAAGCATTGCAAAAGAGCAAGCACGCGACTGACACTGCAAATCACCCTAACAGCCACCTTACAAGGTGTGCGGGCAAAAGAGTCAGATGCGAACTAGCTAGTGATTGAAGTTGAGCAGGGGAATTCAAACTCAATGTCTAACAATCATTACTACTGCAGTAACGTTTTAGCTCTTGCTGCTTCAGAGTTCTCATTTCGGCTGCAGTGCTTCACCGAGAGCTATTGAGAGAGAAAGGGGGCGAGGCTCACTGATTGCCACGGATGAAGAGCTCGTGGTCGCCGTCTGCACCGGAGGAGGAGGCCTCGTCGCTGGGGACGGGGCTGGGGGAAACGGCGAGGGCGGGGTCGAAGAGGAAGTAATCGTAATCCTGCGGCGGCGGCGGCGCCCCGGGAGCGCCCTCGCCGTCGGCCTCCTCGACTGCGAGCCCGTGAGGACGGAACTCCCGCAGCACCGTTAGCCGCCGCGAACCGATCGCCGAAGCCATGTTACCGCTGCCGGCGGCGCGGCGTCAGGGAGGAAAGGAGTCGGCGCCAGGAGGCGGGCGGAGCGCGGTGGCCGGTGGGCAAGGGCGGAGTGAGGCGAAAGCTCGTGCTTCGAAACGGTTTGCCGCGACGGGAAGAAACCCTAGCGACGGAGAGAAAATTTTGCGCGCCGCGGGTTTTAGGTCGGGGTAGGCTTTTTTTTTTTGTTTAATGGGCTTTTGTGCTTCAGTGACTTGGGCTACGCTGTTTTAAGTTTCAACACTGCTCTTGGGCTTTTCAATTTTTTGCCATTCTCTCAGTTCTCACACATTCAAATAGTAGCGTTCAAAAATCTCCTATATTTATTACCATTAGAGAGAGAACAATTTTTACAAATTTAACGAATTTGGCTATTTTGGCTTGGTCTGGTTCTAACCTATGGCAAGCTATTAAACTATTGGTCTAAGGGGACGTATCGTTGTAAAATAGACACTATAGAGGATGCTTAATCAGGGCATTTAGGACCTACCAAACCTTTTAACAGGAGGAGGCTCCGAAGATAACAATGAGATTGTCACGTCCCATGCTACTACACACCGATCCGCCCGAAATAGGGGATAACTACGAGTATTCCTAACCCAAGCACCGCGTTTACGCTACGAACGATTACTCTATTCCCTGCGCGAAGCAAATAAAGTAAACTCGTAAACCAAAAAACAATATAACAACATACTTACTTAGTATTAGAAGTTGAATTGCCGAAAAATCCTAGAACCAAGCCTCAGGTTAGGATACTAGATCCCGCAGGTACAAGCCGAAGAGGAGACACCGACAGGTCGGGCTTCCTCCAACTTCTACCTCCGCTCTAACTCTCTCAAACTAGAAGAAAAACTATAATCTCGCATAGAAACTGCAAAGCTAAAATCTCTTGTATGTGCCATAGGGAAAGATCCATTCGACCCCTCTCGGGTGAATTCTTTCTGGAAAGTATGAATTAGGGTTTTCTGAACTTCCTTGATCCAGGGCCTAGGGGAGTCTTTTAGATTATTCTTTTTTCTCTCTATGTAAACCTGACATGTGGGCCATCTTTGATTGTTTTCAGCTGTCATCTTGCAAAAATAGATATTCGACAAAACTCGTGGAATTCAGTTAGTTAAACCTCTAGTCTAGGGTCGTCATTTTATTTAATATAGCATTCTTTTAATTAAGTTGACGGTTAAAAATTGATACTTAACTACCGTCAAAAGGATGTGGCCCCCTATTTCCCTTTTCCCTGTACGAAAGGAGCAAAGCTCCCCTTCTCGCGCCCGGCCCCTTGGAGAGATCGGGCGGGGCGTGGATTGATTGCCATCAGGCAGGGCTACCATCATGCGCCTATTCCAGGATTCATAGCCCTATTTTATTGGGTTGTGGGCTTAATACAACAATCACCCACCAGGGGAAAATATTTTCCCCCGATAATATTATATGTTCACTATATAGATCTACTTATCTAGAGTAAAAAAATGATTTTTTATTTGGTATTTTTTCTATGATTCATTATGATTTTTCAAAGATTCATCCGAAATAAATAAAAAAAGATAAAACCGCTCTCAAAACCGCTCATAATCGGGGTAGGACGCAATTGGTTTTAACTTTTAATAGGTGAGAATGTGTTTTGTCCGGTTTTATAGTTCAGGCATGAAAACCTGACTTTGGCCAAAGTTGATCGAAAGTGGACCTTTTCCCAGTAGTTATAATTATCGGAGAGAGATGGGATGGACCTTTTCTCAAACCGAGTGGCCTTTTGCAAATAAGGTTTTTTTTTCGTTGTCAAAATCCCAAATTTGCGAGGGTGGAGTGTGGACAGCTTGTAGCGTACAGCAACATCCATCCTTCACGGGCCGACCCACGCCACCCTGCTGTGGGCCGACCCAACCCAAGTTGCAGGGAAGGGAACTAGGGTTTCTCTGCCTACTCTTGACGTATCTTGCCCTGCAAATTGCTCACTGCTCGACTTGGATCGCAGCATAGCCCTACCTCATCCGATGGCCCCTTGATTTGTCTTGCTCGAACGCCGAGTGAAATTCTTTGTCGGAGGATCCACCGGCGGCGCGAGCAATTCGGAGGCCGCCGTGCAGTCCATCAAGCAGCCTGATCCGGAAGTCGTGGAGCCCAGCCGCCTGACCATGGGGCAGCAGATGAGGAAGGCGTCGGAGGCCGCCGTGCAGTCCATGAAGCCCGATCCGGACGTCGTGGAGCCCCCTAAAGTAAGCCGCCTGACCATGACCATGGTGCAGCAGATGAGGGGAAAACCTCCTGGTGATGGTTTCATCTCCAAAGACCGACAAATCCTCGCCATCCTCTTCGCCGGCCCCTACCGTCCCGGGCTGCTGTGACCCATCGAGCGGGTGCTACCGGTCTACGACGCCTCCACCAACTCCCACTCCGCGGTCCCCCAGATACTGCCTTCACCCTACTTCAGTAGCCTTGGGTGTGCAACTGCCATCCTCAGCCGCGGGGAGGGCAAATACGTGCTAGCAGAGATCGGCACCGGGTGCAATGACGTGGGCGTGCTCTACCTCTGGCAGTCCACCAAACCCCAAGGCCAATGGGAACGCAAGCCGGTGTGCCTCCCTCCTCAGGTCTTTGATCCTGATTTCTGCGTCGACCTGGCCTTCTCCTTTGCAGGCTCTTCGGTTCTTTGGGGTGGATCTCCTTCAAGGCGTCCTAGTCTCGTGATCTGTTGAAGGCAACAGAGGAGGCGGAGCCTCGAGATCACATTCATTCCCTTGCCTCGGGGTTGCTCGATTGATGTCGACATGAAACCCCGGCCGCGGCCAGAGCTGTTCCGGACCATGAGCTGTGTCAATGGGGTTATCAAGTTTGTTGCCTTGGTTGGCTATTACGAGAACAACTATGGCAGTGACAACATAACGCTGAGAAGCTGGACCCTCTCGCCTGACCTCAAGGAGTGGAAGCTGGCATGCAAGCCGCTGGCAGTCCGAAATCTCTGGGCAAGTATGAGCTTTTGCCGCAATTTCTTACCAAATATTCCACCGGTGTTTCCTATCCTGAGCTGTGATGAAGAAGATGTTGTCTACCTCAGTCTGAAAGAGATTGAATGCCAGAATGTCTGTGACATCTATGACCAGATTGAGAGCGTGCGTGTTGTGACCAGGGCTCATCATGTTCTTCGTGTTGACGTGGTACAGAACAAGGTCCTTGACTGCACCGAACATCCCATTGGCCTACTATGCTTGCTACTGATTTCACCTCATACCTACATGCCTAGAAGGACCAGGTAAGGACACCCCCCCCCCCCCCCCCCCCCCCCCCCCTCCTCCTTCTCCGGGCGTCATTAACTACATGCATGCTGGGCGTGAATAAGTGCAGGGCTCGTGTGTTAGGATGTTCTTCAGGATTGACCGACGCGATTAACTACATGCTCGGTGTGAATAAGTGCAGGGCTCGTGTGTTAGTATGTTCTTTAGGATTTGCTGAGTCACCTAATTTACATACGCAGTAGAATAGTAAATACGAAAGCACCAAGCTGTCACATTCAACAAAATGGATGTGTAACTGTGCTAGTCGCTTCGAATCCAAGTGACGTATATGCCTTGGAATTGCTGTGGCACCTAACGTACTACCCTTTCTAAAAAACACAAGCACGGTTTAATTAGAAGTCAGTCTGGAGGGAGTGCAAGTGTAAGTTGGAGTTATGCCGTCAAAATCTACAACAGCTTTGGAACGTTTAGCTATTTACCATGTCTGAGTTAACTATTTTAATTCAATGCCCAATGGAATCTGACTATAGCACTATAACTTGGGTTATCATTGTATTGAAAACCACAATGATTTGGGTAGTATGGACTATTTATCAGAATACTGTTTTGTATCGTTGTCCTTGTTGCTGTTGCTTATGGCATCTTTACTTTCCACCTCCAAATTGTTCAAACTTCTGATGTCACTTCCACACAGATAATCAGTTATGAACTTATGATTTTTGACAAACATATCCCTTTATGCTATAGGGGGCGAGAGAAGCTAGCATGGCCGGAAAAATCACGAAGCATGTGAAGCATTGATGGATGGTTGTGTGGGATTATTTATGCTGTCATCTGGTTTTACTAGCTGCTTGTAGTCTATGCTAAAAAATGTTCTTTAGTTATCTATGAAATCTGTATCCAGCTATGATCACTGTATCCTACCAGTTAGACTAAACATCATGCTTGGTCTTTGCTGTGTGATGTGGTATGATCACATTCAACAAAATGGATGTGTAACTGTGCTATTCACTTCGAATCCAAGTGACGTATATGCCTTGGAATTGCGCGGTGGCCGGTGGGCAAGGGCGAGTGAGGCGAAAGCTCGTGCTTCAAAACGGTTTGCCGCGACAGGAAAAAACCCTAGCGACGGAGAGAAAATTTTGCGCGCCGCGGGTTTTAGGTCGGGGCCTAGGCTTTTTTGTTTAATGGGCTTTTGTGCTTCAATGGCTTGGGCTACGCTGCTTTAAGTTTCAACACTGCTCTTGGGCTTTTTAATTTTTTGCCATTCTCTCACCGTGTGTTTGGTTGGAGAGCGGAGCGGAGCGAGCCGGGTTCAACCCATTTTTAGGAGCGTTTGGTTGGAGGATGTGAGGGTTGGGTTGGCTCCAGAGAGGAATATTCCTCTCAGATGCGGGTTGAACTCGTCCGCCAAAATCTGGCGGACAGAGCGGCTCCAGCCGGGTTGAGTGGGTCCCGCGTGGGGACCCTGAATGGCGTCTGTTCCCTCCGCCGCGCCCTCTTCACTCTCTTCCGTCGGGCGACGCATTCGTCGGGCTCAGGCACCGCCGCCGCCGGGATGCTCCGCCGCGGCCAGGCGCAGACGGGCATGTGGGCGGGATCCGCCGCCGCCGGGCCCGAGCGAGCTCCGCCGCGGGCGCGCGGGCGGGCTCCGCCGCGTCCGGGCGCGGCCGGGCTGCGCCGCCGCTCGCCCCATGGCAGCTCGCCGGCTCGCCCCACGCCGCTGCTCGTCTGCTCGACGCGAGGAAGAAGATAGAGGAAGAAAACTGAATTTTGTTACTCTTTCCGGGTTCTTTTTGCAAAAGTCCCATGACTCATAGGTTCTGCAGATATGTCCTTCGCTGATTTCTAAAAATATCAGGGGCCTTGGTGCAAAGTGTCCTTCCTTTTCTAATTTAACGCTGTTATCTCTCCATCCGACCCCGGTTTCCAATTCCTTCAACCAAACACTGGACGGGTCGACTCCGTCCCCAAAATCAGAGGTGTAACCAACCACTGGACGGGTTGGCTCCGCTCCCAAAAACTGGGTTGGATCCAACCCAATCCAGCCAACCCCCAACCAAACACACGATGTATCCCAACCTCTATTGCTCTCGCGTAAAGTCTTTTTTTTAAGCGACAGGAAAAAGTGACTACGAATTCCCCTTTTTGTTTGCGAATCCCTGTTTGTATCCTTTGCGTGCACGCCCATAAGTAGCGATCAAGGAAATCGATCAAACGATCTCAATACCGTGAAAGAGAAACTTCCCAGATCCAGGGAAGCTTATCATAAACGGCTTCAACAAGGGGTTTAATTCGTTCCTTGAGCAAAAAGATAAAGATCGGATAGATTCGAATCGCAATTACAAAGGTAATAACTACTATGCCAGCCCAAATCATGATCTTCACCAACTTGGATTTGGTTCTCTCGCGAAAATCGTGACAGTTCTCACACGTTCAAATAGTAGCGTTCAAAAATCTCCTATATATTTATTACCATGAGAGAGAGAACAATTTCTTACAAATTTACCAAATTTAGCTATTTTGGCTTGTGTGTCTTGCTAGGTTAGACGGCATGGACGGACATCGCGAAAAATCAATCTTACCCTGCGCTCTCACCTTTTACCTATTTGTCTCCTTCCGGCCTATGTTGCTATCCCTTCGTTTTTCCTAGAGCCACCGCTACTAGTGTCTTTCTCTCATTCCTTCACCCTTCCTGCTCATCTTAGACGATGAGTCGATGACCACGGTGAGCCAAAGCCGCAATGGGTTGGTTGTGGTCGACCTGCCTTGATCGGCAGGTCCACCCATGGAATGTTGTCACTCGCCACCTCGACGTCATGTCAGAATCGTCGCCCACACCACAACGACGAGCATGCCATCCCCAAGTCACCACATCACCGTGCGTGACATCGTGTCGACGCTAAGTCGTTGACACCAAATCACGACAGCATCACTCCAATCCTTCGCGATCACTACTACAGATTTTCATATCACAACCGGTTCGCAAACCTTATCACTGATGGAAAGTGAACCGGCAGTAAACAACCGGCAGTGATGTGGGGGGTTCATCACAGCCGGATTTTTCACCCTGGCTGTGATGAGCACACAACACTGCCGACGCGTAGAAGGCACCGGCAGTGTTATTCAAGGACAACACTGCCGGCTCGTCTTAGGAGCCGACAGTGTTGTAAGCGCGAACACTGCCGGCTCATTCCAGGAGCCGACAGTGTTGTCAGGGCGAACACTGCCGGCTGGTTCGTGGAGCCGACAGTGTTGTAATACACGACACTGCCGGCTCGTAGAAATAGCCGGCCGTGTTGGCTATGACAACACGAACGGCTTGTGCAACGAGCCGACGTTGTTGTTCGAGCCAAGCGCTGCCGGCTCGTTGCAACCGGCGATGATGGTGGTTTTTTTCAATTTATTTTTTTAAAATTTTAAATAAATTATATATTTTATCATTTTAGTTTTTATTTTATAATGCTTCATTATTTAAAATATTGTACTTGTAATTATAATTATAATAATTACAATTATATTAATTACAATTATAATACGGCATCCAGGTTCCTTCTAACATGTTCTGTACAACCCTCAAAATGTAACTTCTAGTTCAATGAAATAAAAATTACATGAGACGATCAAGTTGGTTTGCCAACTCTTCCTTGTACTTCCCTTCAGCTCGAGCAATTGAAAATAATCCATTCTTCGAAAGCACCATGTTATTGATGAAGTCCGCCAACTCCGCTTGGAATGCGGCGACTTCGAAGTCTAACAGCATTTTATGGTTTTGTTTCTTCCGCTGTCATTCCAAAATGACGAATGCAAATATGGAATCAATACAATCATAATTTATTTAAATTATTAACAGACATAAAAAAGAGAATTATACTTACAAGATCATCTGGCTCGCTCGTAGTGTACCCGAGGAATCGAAACATGGCCCACATCACGTAGAAACCGCATTGGGCGTTGCCCTTAGGCTGCTGCAAGTGCGCGATCTTCTTCATTATTTGAATCTTGAATGCTCTTTGCGTCGCGCCTCTATATTTTGTTCGAAGCTTGTGTAAAAATATTGAAAAGGAGGAACATTAGAAAGACACATGTGTGATCATATAATAATATGTTATTAGTATCACTTACTTATTGAATAGTTGCACCAGTGGATCCAATTCTTTAAGTGAAATCTTCTTTGAATCTCACACCTCGATCAAATTTGTTTCAAGATCGACGGTGATGAAAACCCAATGATCTCTGCGATCACATGATCTAAATTAACAAATAATCTTGACAGAAAAGAGAAGTATAAAAACAAAGGTGGAGAACTCATATGCGAAGTTGTAGGGCAGAAGTATCGTGGTTTTCCCATTGTTCACGAACTCTTCGAAAATTAGGGCAAAGAGATTTAGCACCTCATGCGGCAAAGTGTTGATAAGCCCTTGATTGACTCTGATGGGGTCAATGAAGTTTAAGTGTTGCCATTTCTGCTTTATTGAAGCATAGCACCAAATTAACCTGCATAAAAACATTCAAAGTTGAAAAAAATTAACAATTGGTGACTCGAAAGAGCATTACTTAGGATTTCATGTGTTAACAGTACTTACATAGTCCACAATGACATGAGTTGTACGTCGAGGTTTTTTCCGTGATATAGCTGAAAAAGAGCCTCGTACTCGATGTCCACCCTCTCTTCTTCTACATAGTAGTAGACTAGCTTCTGGGGGATAATAGCCATAAATGCATAATCCTTGTGCTCTAAACATGCGGCCATGTAATATTCGTGCAACTTAAGCATCGGCCTGGGAAGTTTTTGGTACTCTTCATCGGAGACCAAAAATGTTCCAGATTCAAACTTACACGCCAATGGTGCCATCCCAACTGAATCCCAATACATCTCCTCGACTGCTTCCCTGGTCATCTCCGGACATCCTCGGCACAATTCATCTATCTTACTTATATGCTCTTTGAACTCTTCGTCGGCCTTTTCATTATTGTACTTGTTCGGGGTGTGCCTTTCATATTCGTTCCTCTTCAAAGCCTGAGGAAAATCAGCGATGAGATTGAAAAAGGGTTTATATTGGGACTTGGGTATTTTGGCTGTCCACAGTTCGTCCCTCGGGTTTGTAGTGCTACCACTGAACGGCCTTTTGTTTTGCCCTTGATTGCCATGGGCAGCATTAGAAACCGATGCCGAGGACCTTTTCCTTGACTGCGAGGATGTTGTCGTTGCCTGCGTCTGAGGACGACGAGAAGCATGTCCTGTAGTCCCGGATGTAGAGCAACCGGGATTCGTTTTTTCGCTCGGGTTCCTGAAGAGCGAACAATAAGAGGAGGAGCGGTCTCATGTGGAGGAGGAGGAGGAGGATTCTGCTGACGAGGTCGAGAAGGCGAAGAAGCAGGAGGAGTCTGCTGACGAGGTGGAGAAGGCGAAGGAGAAGGAGGAGGAGTCTGCTGATGCGGAGGAGGAGGAGGAGGAGGGGAAGGAGTCCACTGATGTGGTGGAGTCTGCTGAGGCGGAGGAGGAGGAGGCAAAGGAGCAGGAGGCTGCTGGCGCGGAGGAGAAGGAAGAGGATTCTGCTGACGCAGAGGAGACTCCTAATGAGGACGAGGAGAAGAAGACGGAGTTGATGGCAATTGAGGATGTCCCCTGCTCGGAGATGCTGAGTTGTGAGGTGAGGGTTCGCATTCGTCCTCTTCATTAGAGGACATCTCGTGCTCAAGCTTAATGAGGCGCTTGCTCCACGCCACAACAAATCCTATGTTCTGCTCAAGTTTTGGCATGTCCTCTGATGTACGGTGGTCGATGGGTATCCTTCCGTACTTCTTCTTGAGTACCTTGTCAATGGTGAATTTGGCGTACCCCGACGGAATTGGGGTGCCTTTAATGGTTCCATCTAACATGGGTAAGGCTTGGCCGAGCGCCTGTTGATGTTTATTAAGTGCAACTGAAATAAGGAGGGTTCCGCAAGCGCATAGAAAATATCATCGTAGCATTTTAACCAGGAGTAATCCGGTATCGTTATTTATAATTTTACCACTTTGGGAAGGGAATGCACTTGGATAATGAGTGATGAGCAATGCACATGCGATAATGGAGAGCTTAACCTTGTCTCGTATCGATCATCTCATACGGGGTAAGTGTCACATAAAATATAGGAATGAATGATAATTGACATAAGATAAATGAGAGCATTTAGCCACATAAAATAATAGTAACCATCTCAACTTAGCACTCTAAGCTTATAACACTAGCATGGACTAGGACGATCTAGGGTATAATCCTATGTTATTCTAACTATAAAGTCAAAGCATACAATGATTAGTGCAAGAACATCTAGCAATCATGGCGGGAAAAGGTTACATCTATGCATAGTGATATTACCAGAGAAGACTAGAGTCATAGCAATGACTTCAATGTAATAGGGGTGTTCTCCGCTAGACCTATACTCGGGAGAAGGGCTACAAAGGACTCAACAGACTGTCACTCCCGCGATCTACCTCACGATCCGAATATAGGGTGCAATCGCGGATAAATACGGTCCGGCACCATGCCTACACAATATCTATCACTCACCCATTGGCCTAATGAGCAAGCGCTATACGATCCTATGCATAAACATAATTCTAGTCCAACTATGCTAAATATATAATCAAAGTAGACTAAGAATGATATAATTGAGAACATAATCAAATAGAGCAAAGTCAATTCTGATATAATAGAATAGAATAAAGTACTATTCATAGTATCACAAACAATGATGAATATTACAAGAATGTAGAGGGGAATTACCAAGAACTCCGACGATCCGGACTCCAAGCTAGGCTTGATTCCCTCTAGATCTATTCCTATGTAGCTATGCTACTAAACTATGGAGCTCTAATTGAGATGGAGGCTCGGCTTCTCTCCGAATTCTCTCGGATGAATGGATGGAGAATGAATTAGGGTTTCTCCCGGGGTCAAGGGCTCAATATATAGCCCTCTAGGATGCACCACAGCCCTCGGATCAAACCGACCTAAACGGACGATTATTATTCATCCTCAAAGGCGGTGGAGGCATAATCCGCGAGACTCAACCTGATTGGTTGAGGGGGAGGGGCGGCCGACTCCAAGCCACGGGCGGCCGCCTCTGGTCAATGCCGAGTGGGCCCCGGTTTCGTGTGTCGCCTTACGGAGTCTTCTAGAGTATACAATTTTACCCGTTCGGTCTTTATCTCTATGTAATCCCGACATGTGGGCCTTCATTAGGTTCTTTCCTGATAACCCCCTGCAGAAATAGACAATCACCAAAACTCGTGGAATTCTGTCAGTGTAACCCCTATATCTAATAGGTGAACTCATTTTAGTCCTTTCTCTTGCTGCGTTGACGGTATAAAATTGATACTTAACTACCGTCAACAGCGCCACCTTGTCTTTCGTCCATTGTTGCTTGATGTACAGCTTGACATTCACACGGTCAGTGATGCTATCGACCGGGTGAGGCACATCCACATCTGGTTCACCAAAAGGGGTGAACTGTAAGGTCGAGATGGACTAGAGGGGGGGGAGTGAATAGTCCTTTCTAAAAACTTACGCACTGGCTAACCGAAACAAATGCGGAATTAAACTAACGGTCTAGCCAAGACTAACCCCCACTAACTACAACTCTAGTAACACCTTGTAAAAGATCCTAAACAAGAAGCAAGGTGCTAAACTAGCTAGTGCTCACCTAAACAATTCTAGCTTGCAAGGTCACACAAACCTAAGCAACTAGTACCTTGTCACACCGGGGAGCACCTACACAATTCTAATGAGCAAGAGCACAAAGCCAAACCTAAGCTCACTAGATACTCAAGGACAAGGCTACACAAGCCGAACCCAAGAGCGCAATTTACTTAACTACACAAGCTAAGCAAAACACTTACACTACTTCTAGCTACACAAGCAAGAAGGTGCTCAACTAGCTACACAAGAAAAAGAGCACAAGAGCAACTACTCAAGCTAAGCAAGAAAGTAACAAGAGTAAATACAAGCTTGAGCTAGAGGGGATGCAAACCACCGCGAAGAGTGGACACATGAAGTCACGGCGGTGGCGAATCACCGGGCGTGGAGACCAACCACCTGCAAACAAGCTCAAGGGAGGTCGAAGCCTCACACACAAGAACAAGGAGGTCGAAGCCTCGGCAATCACAAATCGACACACGATTTTTCCCCTGGTTCACTTGGTCACCACCAAGCTACGTCCAGTTGTGGTGATACACCGACTTGGTGATGAGATGGCCGCTCAAGTTGGCTCACTGCCAACAACCCCTCCGGGGAGCCCCAACTCCAATCAACACAAGACCGGGATCCTCCAAGCCACGCTCAACTAGAGTAGCCAATTCGCGCACTTTTGGCGCTCCTTATTGCATGCTTTTCACTACCAATTTGATATGAAAATAAGTCTCCAAAACTTAGCAATAGGGTTTTACGCTAACATATTCCATGAGTTTTGGTGATTATCGCTTACAGGAAGACAATTCCGGAAATACACACAATTGGGCCAAAGCACACAAGAAAACCATGAATAAGAGGGTGGCCCATTTGCCTGACAATTGTGAGTCTTAAATATGGGCCAAATTACCAAACATAAGCCCAAGAGATGGAAGACCAAAACCTGGTCCAACTCCATCTCGGGTTGGATGAGTGGGCTTCGATAAACAGGCCATATCTCACTCATACGGACTCCGATTCAGGCAAACGAATATGCGTTGGAAAGCTTGTGACGAGGCCCACGTGTCTGCAAAAGCTGAGGCCCAGCCGAGCTACCCTTGGCGCGGCCGCGCCAAGGGAGCGAGCGCGCCAGCACGGGAACCGATCGGGCCGAGCTTCGTTTGGAAGGTGCTATGGCGGTTCCTTATGGCAGTTCCAGGGTGTTTCCATGTTTAGCTACGCCGAACCATCCTAGTTGAACTATAAAAGGGGAGAAGAAAACATTTCGCAACACACACCACATTTGAGTCTCTCTCCCTCCACTTGTATCTTCTTCTTAGTAGTTTTAGTCATGTAGTGGAGCAAGGCAAGCCTCGTTGGAGAGCTTGAACCTCTAGGAGGATCTCGGTATGAGCAATATCAAGGTCTCTCTTATTCGTTCTTGTTCTCGTATGTTCTTGTTCTTAGATGTTCTTGTTCTAGTTCTAGATGTTCTTGTTCTAGTTCTTAGATGTCCTTGTTCTTAGTATAGTTATGTTGTAGAACTAGAGCATAGTTCCTATGATATGATCTTGGCATATGAACTAGAGTATAGTTTACATGTTTTGATCTTATCATATAGAACCTAATGTTTGACATCAGTGCATGCATGTTTAGACTTAGAGCTAGTTCGTGATGTTGAGATCTATGTTGACTTAGTCTTGGTCATTGTTGGTTTGCGGGATCGTTGTTCGTCCTTGTGGCGATTGCTCTAGTAGAAGGGCCCTCCTAGTCAGGCAACCCTTGTTAACACGCTAGAGTAGTAGTTGATAGCTTAGACGTGGAGTCTAGGCTTGAGGCTATCCTCGGTTGCCTCGTTCACGTACGGTTGAGGTGGTAGGCGGCGGTGGTGACGCCACGTCCGTCCTCGTAATCCCCACGTCCGTGTTCGGCGTAGAGGAGTAAGGGGTGGAGGGGCTTGCGACCAAGCCTAAGCCGGTGCCCGAAGTAAGTTAACAAGTGGCCCGGCTATCTTAACATAGAATCTCACTAACGTGCATATGTTTGTGTGATCGTTCGTTGACCTGACATAGTTGTTTGGGCATGCCTGCTCCGGTTAGGTTATTCTTTATTCTTTCTCTTATCTTTATCCTTGAGTTTGGCTCGAGTGTGTGTGTCAGTTATCCAAATACCGATCTTTGTTACCCCTGTTATGAGCATTGGTATGCTCTGCAATCTTGTTATCTTGTCCATGTCCGAATTAGACTCTTTTACACCATGCCTTCCTTTGGGAAATATAAATAACGATACCCTGAATACTTCCGGGTGAAATGCTACAACGGTATTTCCGTGCGCATGCGGACTTGTTCTGTAAACGTTGCAGAATACCAACCGACATTTCTTGGCGTTGTTGCTAATTCTAGTGATGACGTTAAGAAATGCCAACAAGCATTTCTAGTGCCATTGCCGGGGATAGACTTTTTATCTATCTTTGGTGATTGCGCTTAGAAATGTCAACACGCACACGCGGGGAAGGCTCAAGAACCCCTCACAAATCCCCCTTCGGAGCACCACACAATCTCCACGGGTGCTACAACGAAGTCTCTTGCCTCCAAGCCGTCTAAGAGGTGGCGACCTCCAAGAGTAACAAGCACACCGGCTTGCAACACGATCACCTAGTGCCACACGATGCAATCTCTCAAAGCAATGCACTAGAATCGATCTCTAACTCAAGTGGATGAACTCTCTCAAGCATGGATGAGTTAGAGGGCTCCCAAGCACTCCCAAGCATGGACACTAAGTCCCCAAGGTGCTAGCCACCTGCCAAGGCCGAGCAAGGCAAGTATTTATAGGCCCAAGAGCCAAACTAGCCGTTACCCTGCTTGCCCACGCAAGTTAACTGCGCCGGACGCGCCACCCGGGCACCGCCGGATGCGTCCGGCGCCCTTGACCGCGCCGTCCAGCCGACCGTTGGCACCCGACCGTTGCGCGCAGCTTCAAACGGACCACTGCGCCGGACGCCCGACCTCCGCGAGCCCGCGTCCGCCGCCTCAACCGCAGACGCGTCCGGCGCCGTGCAACCGGCCAGGCCACGCAGCGAGCCATGACCACCGGACGCACAGGCGCCAGCGTCCGGCGCCGGCTTGTGAGCGCGTCCGCCGCGCCCGCGCCCAAATAGGGCTACTGGACAGTGTCTGGTGGACCGGCCCAGCGTCCGGCGCGGCACGCCGGCCGCGTCCGGCGCTATGGACCGGGCCGCAAACCGCGCCAGCGCACCGGGGCCGAGCCCGCTCAACAGCGGCAGATGCCCGCCAGCGTCCGGCGCTTTCCCGACAGCGTCCAGTGCCCGCGTCCTCGTCATTTATTCATCATGTCGCAACGCCAACTTCTCCACCATGCTATCCAACAAGTATACCAACTTGATCACCATGGATAGTATGTTTCCAACAACAATTTGCATCCGACGCAATGGAAAATATGCCTCCAATTTTCCCGAAAGCGCCGAATTCCGCCGAGCTTGCGATCAACGCCACTTTTGTAAATGTGCCAACACCACCAAGTGTACAACACCATGTGCATGTGTGTTAGCATTTTCACAATCATTTTCCAAAGGTTTTTCTCTTGTTCTCACAACGCCACTCGATCCTAGCATGTCGCAATGTTAGATCGCTCAAGTGGCACTAGATGACTGGGATGCAAACAAGTTTGCCCCTCTTGATAGTACGGCTATCAATCCTAAATCCGGTCATCAACTTCTCTACACTCCTCATGACCGGTGAAATGAAATGCCCTATAGCATACCTTTGCCTTGCGCATTTCCATCTTCACCGTCTTCCACCAGAGTGCCAATGCAACACATGCACCGACACGATCTCAAGTTGATATGATCCACTTCATATCATCATGCAACCCTGTCGGTCCATCGATCTTGATCTCACTTGCTCTTCACCGCCTCATGGTCCATCGGAACCAAGTCTTGCCCGAGCTTCACCATCTCATGGTCCATCGCTCCACCGCCTCGACTTGTCCTTCACACACCCTCCGGTCTCGAGCCAAGCCTCATCTCGATCTTCACCATTGGTCACATGACTCCATGTCATGTCACATATTCAATGAAGCTCCTTCATCTCACAAACACCTGTGGACTAAACCCCTGTGTATTCTCATGATCACACAATTAGTCCACCTAAGTTGTCACTCAATTATCAAAACCAAACAAGGACCTTTCAGTGGACCCACAACTACTGCAACCCCGTACCTACTGCAACCCCACAGGTGCTTGTGGTCCTTGAGATTGTTGGGACGCAATAGCTCGTTCGACCTTCTCATGAACTAGTTTATCTAGTTTGGAGTTCCATCTATCTTCCACCTCCTTAAGCATCTTGAGCGTCTCCTCCTCTTTTGCCTTCTTACTCCTTTTGCGGCTCCGATAAGCTTCCGCATCATCCGGGAAACCTAGCAACCAATTAACAACCCCGACTCCTCCGGTGCGGCCACCGTGCTCCTTGTTCCCGAGTGCTTGGGTGAGCACGTTGTTCTCCCTGTCAGAAGTGCGAGACCCTTGAATCACCTCCTCAGTTATCTCGGAGATCCTCGAGACGAGGGCACTCCTGTTTGGATCATCTACGCCTTTACTCTTTGGATGATTTAAGACGCTAAAGCTCCCATCTTTACCATGACGACACATCCTCGCGATACAGAACATTATAGATCTGGCCTGCCAATGGGCGATCACAACCTCAACGCCAGCTTCAATAAGCTCTGACTGCTTCTCAAGTTCTTTTTGAAAAACTTCTATAAGCTTGGCATATCCACGAGAGCCGCAATGATGATGAAGTTTGTTTTTCGTCGAGTTCTCCTTATTCTGCGTGCTAAGGGTTTGGAACTCCTCGGAATCGCAGTGAGTCATGAACTCCTCCCAGTAGGGCCCCTGATAGGCCAACTTTGACTTACTACCAAAATCTGGTTCTTCACCACCAATGATATACTTCCTGTAACACTCACCCCTGAAAGTCTTGAAGCATGATGCCATTACTTCATAGGCTCTTTTCTGGGCTAAGGGTTTGTCATACTGATCTTCCTCTGGGAATGTGAAAAACTTTGGGAGCTCCTCATCCCATATTTGGAACTTGATATTTTTGGGAACCATGGACGGGTCCGTATCTTTCCCCTGCCAGTTATAGTACTTCAAGGGGACAAATTGCCTTACAAGGTTGCCGATGACCCCTGAGTACTTCTTCACAGATTTCTCTGGTGCAGAAGGGATACCGTGTCCATCAAATGCGGTGATCGACAACTTTCCTTTAGGAAGTTGTGTCGGCCCTCACTTGGTTCTGACTCTAGTATTACCACTGCTTGTGTGCGGCTCACCGGTATGCGGTGGGTCGGTGACCAGCGAAGGAACCTGCTGGAGAGAAGGAGTAAGTTAATACTCTGTCAATGCAGTAGTGGGTGTGCCTACGTCATCAAATGACACCTAAGTTACCTGGTTAGCCTGCTCTTCTTGCTCATCATGCAGGTTCAAATAAGTGCCTGGGCTCTCTTCTCCCTGCCCATGAGTAGCGGCCTCGTTGCCACTGACAACATTAGCTGCTTCATGCTCCATCTCGACTCTACGGCTACGAGGAATCTGGTGATGAACCATGGATGTGAATTGACCGTGGTCAGTCAATGCTGTGGATCATATGACGAACAATGACACTAATTATCAATTTAGCGCTAAACTAATAACAAGATAATCCACAATTACATGCTTGTTTATATATTTGACCTACAAAAATGATGTACATATTTGACCTACAAATAGGATATATATCTTTGACCTACAAGTGCCTACAAATCAGGTCCACAATAGCTTGCTGACCAAATTTCAGCCCATTTGGACTTATGGTTAAAGGTACACAAAATCCACAAGCTAGCAACATTAAACCCACATTAAATATGCCTAAATTACTTTGGACTATGAAACATGTCCAATAACAGATTTGAGCCTCCAATTATGGCTAACTATCAGCAAAGAAACATCACACAAAGTTTATCAAGCTCAAATCCTAAGTAGAATTAAGATGGTGAATTTATTTGCTTATACTAGCTACTAGCACCCTCTAAAGCATCTCCAAAATCTTACAACATGAACAGGTTCTGAGCATCAATAGGTTCACAAGTTAACAAGGTCGAATTGACTAAAGTTCAGAGATCATTGCAGTAATAGAAGCCTATAGAGGCATTCTGTCGAACAGGTAGGGGGCAGGAAGAGAGGAGCAAACCGCGTGAACAGATGGTGACCGCTTCCGCGCGCTCCTAGATGCCTGTGAGGGTGGACGATGCTCCGGAGGTTGTTGCACGCGGGGCAGTGGCACACGAGCTCCGGTGTGGCGGCGGCGGCACCGGTGGTGCCGCTAGCTGCCGGTGGTGCCGCTGGCGCTGGTGCTGAACGGGACCGCGGGTCGCGTGGCCGTCAGCGGACGAGCGGGGCGGCAGAAGGCGACGTCGGTGACGGAGGAAGGCGTCATCGGGGCGGCGGACGGCGTCGTAGGAGGCGGCGGACGGCGTCGTTGGGGGCGCGGATGGTGTCGAGGCTGCTCTGCAGAGTTGGGAAAGGGCGCGTGGTTCAAAAGACTTGTGAAATTTTCAGAAGCGCGCGTGCCCGCTTATATACCCAGGACTTATCACTGCCGGTTCCTAAAAAGCACCGGCAGTGATAAGTATATCACTGCGGGTTCCAACTAAGCCCCGACAGTGATAAGTACATCACTGCTGGGGCTAGATGTGCCCCACAAGTGATTACGTGTGGCGCGCACCGGTTAAGTCGTGTCATTTCCTGTTTTCATACGAAAAGGCGTCTCTACCACAGTGGTTAAGGGCGCGTCCTCTGACCTGCGAGGCCTACGATCGAATCCTAATCTGTGCAGTTTTTTCGGGTTTTAAATTATTTTACAAATTTCAAATAAAAACAAATAAATAAAATGAAGTAGTGAATAAGGCAGTGATCCTATCTGAGTGCAGTGGTTAAGGCATAAATCTAAGATCCCCTGGACCCGCGTTCGAGTCGCATCGATGTCAAATTTTTTTGGAAATTTTTAGTTTACAAAATAACATCACTGCTGGTGTTAAATGTGGCACCAAAGCAGTGATGATTATTTATTGAAAAAACTAGATATAATAGTAATAAATAGAAAACTATGTATTCCCATGTCATATTGGCTTCATTTTTTTTAAGCACATAAACACTAAACAAAGTCCCCACACATGATCTTAATTTTTTCTAGAGATTTGACATAATTTGACCATGTTTGACTTGGTCAAATCTTGGATTTTTATGATAAACCACTTTGACCCAACCCTAGATGGCCTCAAATGCAAAAGTGATGAACACACAGTTTGTCACACTCATCATGATCAACATTTGGTGTAATGGTCAACTCTTCATTTAACAAAGCTTGTACCACTAAAACTTTGAATTTTTGAATTTTGGCACCTCGTATCCAGTTTTTGAAACCCTAGATGGTCTCAAATTTAAATGTCTTGAATACCAACTTTGGTCCACTCATCATGACCAATATTTCATACAAAGGCCATTTTTGCATCTGACAAAGTGTTAGGAAAGTGCGTCGGTTAAGTAGAATCATTTTATGTTTTCGTACAAACAGCCGTCTCTACCACAACGTTTAAGGCCGCGTGCCCCGACCTGCGAGGACCGCGCTCTAATCTAGACAATTTTTTTGGGTTTTTTTATTATTTTACAAATTTGAAACAAAGACCAAATCCACTTTGACACAAACTATTCATGTTCAACTTTGTAAAATATTTATTTAGAAAGAGTACATGGATAGAATACAAAATAAGTAAAAATTATAAAATTACATATACAATAACAAAGACATATGTTTCTTCACCGTCAATGTTATCATCCATGTGTATCAACACATTATAATTTGACCACCTGCTTTTTTCCTCGGTGGTGGCCTACTTGCCATCTCTAGCGCAGCGGCAAGGGTCGGATGCAGCTCGAACCGCACCAGCAGATACTCCTCGATGGGGTAGTCGTACCGCGACCCAGAGAAATGCACGATCAACTCGTGCATAAACTTCTGGCGTCGCCTTAGAGTACTAACACCACCCTAGGAAAAAATTGCACAAAACACACCGACGAGGTCCGTTAATCTCATAGCACCTCAAATGAACACATGCTACTGCAGAGGTACATTTTAAGGAATGAATGTACTGTCTACAACGCACATGATTCACAGAGACCCAGAGAATCCAGCTCGTGGGACGGCTCTGTCAATCTCACCGGGCACCCCAACATGTGGCTCAGCTCATCTTCAATAGCATTCTTCTAGCACTACTTGTGTGCACTATTTTGGTGGACTATTATAACGCATGACGATATCTGTATGTGGAGGGCTTTCTACCAAAGAGAACCCATGTATTTGGAAAACTAGCAAATAACTAGAGAAAGATGGAGGAAAAGGATCACAAACTCAGATAGAGAGGTTCCAAGCACAATGACCATTTTATAGACCCCCTGTTGTCGTGGTAGGTGGGAGCAGTGCGCTTGCTATATTGATCAGAGGAGGCAGAGATATTTTTTGAAAAAACAATCTCTACTTCATATCACTGCCGGCGTCTGGATGTAGCCGGCAGTGATGGACACATCACTACCGGGCTGTGGACAGGACCAGCGGCATTTTTTAAAAGGCGTGCCCAGTCCATCACCGCCGGCGCCGTCGACAAGCCGACAGTGATGGATCCAACGACATTTTTTAAAAGGCTCGCCCAGGCCATCACTACCGGTTTGTGGAAGGAGCCGGCAGTGATCGATCCAACGACATTTTTTAAAAGGCGAGCCCACTGCGGCCACGGGCTCACATTACTTCCGGCCTGCCGCAGTGGTCGAAGGATAGTACCCGCCAGCGTTGGATTTGAACCCGACGAGCATCTTTTTTAAATAAAAATAAAAAATGGAAGCAAAATAACATAAAGATTTTTAAGGAAAAACAGAAACCAAATAAAGGATTTATAGTGCCGAGGTAAGGCCGTGGGCTCTGGAACCTGTGACCACGCTCGAGTCTGTAAGTGCATTCGCCCCTATTGTGGGTTTTGGATAATTAATGACAATCAAATTAGGGACTAACCGGATATTTAAGATGTATTCGCAGGTGTTAGTCCATTGAAAGAATTGAACATGCACACTTGGTGAAATAAGCACCCCCAAATTTTCTATGGGCGAAAGGCGTTTCGACTCAACGGCTCACAATTTTACTTTTAAAATTGAGTCATAGGAAACGCCGTACTATTAAGAGGGATGCAAAGTAGATCAGCTAGATGGTGGTTAAAAGTGCTCAGGTCAATTTTAATTTTGCGCTTGAGAGACACATTGCACTCACACGCACTTAGAATATATTTTTAGGTGTGCCCAGGGTGCATAGGTAGTACCGATCCTGCTGGACCGGTAGTACCGATCCAACAGTACTTCCCAGCACCCGCGCACCAAACTGCGCAAACCGGTAGTACCGACCCTCTGGCGGTAGTACCGATTTGACCGGTAGTACCGGCCTAAGGGCGGTAGTACCGGTTGTCGCAAGTTCGTGAGCCGCGCCAACGGTTACTTTTGAAAAGCGGTAGTACCGGTGGTCTTGAACCGGTAGTACCGGTCACAGATCTGAGTGGCGACTATATATACTTTCTCACCTCGGATTCTAACCATTACCCACGCCATTTGCTTTGCTTGCAACCTGAGAAAACAGCTCCCAAGCTCTCCCTCACCCACTCTCTCTCCCTCTTTGCTCCTAGCCCTAAATCCTAGTGATTCGAGCTAGAGAAGTGAGATTTGAGAGTGGAAAGCTTCGATCTACGACTTGAGCACTTGGATTCATCGTCTTGCCGGTTTGCTTTGTGTTTATTACTCTTGGGTTCTTGGAACCCTAGCCGGCTAGGCATTCTTCGTGGTTGCCCGTGTTGATTCATTTGTGAGGGCACCCCAAAGTGTTTGTATTACCCCTTGATTCTTAGTGGAAATCTCGAGCTAACCTTTGTGGTTGCTTGAGGGAGGAGACCTAAGTGGTCGGACCTTCGTGGTCACCTGGACGTAGGAACTCCTTTGTGGGGATTGCCGAACCTCGGGATAAATATTGTGTCCTGCGTGCTTGTTGCTGTGGTGGTAGCTTCGACTACCCTTTTGTTGCCTTTGTGGTGTCTCCTCTCTCTACCTACACTTCTTAGGTTGGGAAGGCTCGATCTACGGATTGGAGAGGAGTCAATCGTTGGAAAGCACAACACCACCTCGGGAATCTTCAAGGAGCGTGTGGTAACACCTAGATCTGAAAGCAAAACTCTATTTACTCTGATTTCATAGAATCTGTAGGTTACAGGTAGTACCGGTGTTCTGCAGTAGGTAGTACCGGTTCTGTCATACCGGTAGTACCGATTCTGTGACACAGGTAGTACCGGTTGGTATTTGACTTCCGCACTTGAGTTTTGAGTTTCAGGTTTTCAAAAGGCCTATTCACCCCCTCTAGGCCAATTAGGTCCTTTCAATTGGTATCGGAGCCCGGTTCCTCGGATATACGCTTAACCGCGTGAGGAACAACATTGGCCAAGATGGATGAAGCCACACAAAAGCAAATGATTGAGCAAATCACAGAAAAGATCTCAACTACACTACAAATGCAGCAGCAAGAGCAGATGACGAAGATGCAAGATCAACTCACCAAGTTGTCGCAGCTCTTAGAAAAGAAAAGCAGTGAATCATCAAGTGAAGGTGGCGACAAAACTCCCAAGAGCTATAACAAGATGCCATTTGAGTACAGTTCATCGAGCAAGAGCATCAACCCCGGCTTGCCCATGATCAACCCCGGCAAGCCACCTCTATTTGATGGTGTAAGGTACACCGATTGGTCTCATAAAATGAAGCTACATCTTATTGCAGCAAGATGTTGGGAAGATGTGAGTGTTGGCATAGATATACCGGAAGATCCAAGTAAATGGGGACCCGAAGATGAAAGAGACTTTCATCTCAACGCAACAAAGAGAACCTTGATCTTGCAATGCCTCAACATGGAGGACAACAACAAAGTCATAGGTATGACCAATGCAAAGCAAATTTGGGAAACCATAAGAGTTTCATTTGAAGGAGACAAGAGTGTAAGGGTTGGCAACACAGAGCTCTTACAACACAAGCTTGAGAATTTCAAAATTCGTGAAGAAGAAACAACCAAGATGTTCTTCGATAGATTCATGACCATGGTAAACCAAATTAGAGCACTTGGTTCAACATATTGGGATGACAATGCAACAGCAAGAAAAATTTGTAGAATCTACGAACAAAGAATAAAGTGCTTGCCTCTCATCATCACGGAAAAGGAAAACTATATGATCATGACACCCCAAGAAATGCTTGCAAAATTGATGCAGCATGAGGTCTTGGATGATGAAGCCAAGGAAGCAAAGAGTGAAAGTAAGAGCATTGCTCTTTCGGCATCACAAGGAGGTGAATCAAGCCAACACTACAAAGGTTGTTGTGGTAAGCATAAGGATGATGATGATCTTGATGAAGAACAAGCTATGTTAGTCGGCAACTACAAGAACTATTTGAGGATGAAGAAAGACAAGATGAGAAGGTATGGAGGAAACAAGCCATACAAGAAGAGGTTTTGCTATGAATGTGGTGACACCGGTCATCTTGCGGCCGATTGTCCCAACAAAGGGAAGAAGTCAAGATATCACAAACAAGGTGACAAAAAGTACAAGGACAAGAAGAAGGGTGAAGCACATCTAGGTCAAGAGTGGCAATCGGACAGCGATAGTGATGATGAAGATGATGAAAACTATGCCTCAAATTTGTTCAAGAAATATGGTAAAGCTGCTGCAACTAAAATCTTGAAGCTAATTATGGCAAAAGATAAGCTTGAGTCATGCATTGAGTCACAAGGGGAATTGCTCCTAAAGGAAAGGGAGAAGACCCAAGGACTTGAGGCATGTCTCTCCAAGGAAAAGGAGAAGGTTGAGAAATTGAATGTAGAATTATCTTTAGCCAAGGATACTAATGAGCGCTTGGCTAAGGAACATTCTTCACTCAACGACTCTTTGGCTAGTGTAAAGAATGATCATAGTTTGACTCAAGAAAGCCTTACAAGCTTGACAAATAAATATCATGAGCTTGAGCTAAACTATGAGAAACTTTGGACTAGCACTTCCACCTCTTCCAAGGATGCCAAAGCTTCTACAAGTAAAAACTGTGAGAAGTCCTCAAATATCAATGCAAATGCTTGTGCTACTAACCTTGATGAGCTAGTGAAGAAAAACAAGGAGATCCAAAGGTTGAACACAATTGTCAAGAATGGTTGCAAATGCAAGGATAAGCAACCGGCAAATGTGTTCAAAGCATCAAGGCACCCCATCATCAAGGATGGCCTCGGGTATAATAGGTACAATGGTAAGTCAAATGGAAGGAACATGGTGAATGGAGTGGCATGTGTTAAGTTCAACAAAGGTGTACCACTTGTTGACCTTATTGATAAGGTGAACAATGCCACTCCACCCACAAGCCCACGTGCAAGCAACAAGAACAACAAGAAGCAGCAAGTGGAGGTGCCCAAGCAACAAGTGCCTATCTCACACAACAATATTTGTGATTACATGTGTTGTTGGGACAAGGATGGAAAGATTGTTGTGAGATATGTTGGTGCTCTCAAGAAAAGACAGATCTTGAGGAGTGTTTGGGTTCCCAAGTCCTATGTGTCTAACCCCTTAGGTTCCAACTCGGGACCTAAATTAAAGGCTCGAACTTGTCTTGCAGGAATACGCCTCCGGTGGACCAAAATGGGTGCTTGATAGTGGATGCACAAATCATATGACCGGGGCGAAAAGTATGTTCTCCTCCTTTCAACCAAATTCATCATCAGGAGAAAGGATTGTCTTTGGTGACAATAGTAAAGGAGACGTTCTTGGTTTGGGTAAAGTTGCTATCTCAAATGATAATTCCATTTCCAATGTTTTACTTGTGGATTCGTTGGGATACAATTTGTTGTCCGTCTCACAATTGTGTGTGATGGGCTACAATTGTCTCTTTACGGATAAGGGTGTGGAAGTCTCTAAGAGATCGGATTTCTCTATTGTCTTTGCCGGTGAATTGAAGGGCAAGCTCTATCTAGTTGATTTTTCATCTAGTAGAGTGGGGTCCGACACTTGTTTTGTGGCAAAATCTAGCATGGGCTGGTTATGGCATCGCCGACTAGCTCATGTTGGCATGAGGAACTTGGCCGATCTCCAAAGAGGCGGACACATCCTTGGACTAACAAATGTTTCTTTTGAGAAAGATAGAATTCGCAGTGCATGTCAAGCGGGCAAACAAGTTGGAGCTAAACATCCCGCGAAAAATATCGTCACAACTACAAGACCTTTTGAGCTACTACATATGGATCTCTTCGGACCCAATGCTTACATAAGCATTGGAGGTAACAAATATGGTTTTGTAATTGTTGATGATTTTTCTCGCTTCACTTGGGTATTCTTTTTGAAGGACAAAAGTGAGACCCAAGGGATCTTCAAGAAATTTGCTAGAAGAGCTCAAAATGAGTTTGAAGTGAAGATCAAGAAAGTGAGAAGTGACAACGGGACGGAGTTTAAGAACACCAACATTGAAGCATTTCTTGATGAAGAAGGCATCAAGCATGAGTTTTCGGTTCCATACACTCCACAACAAAATAGTGTTGTGGAGAGGAAGAACCGGACACTCATTGAAGCCGCAAGAGCAATGTTGGATGAATACAAGATTTTAGAAAAAGACTTTTGGGCGGAAGCGGTCAACACAGCATGTCATGCCATCAACCGCTTATACCTGCACAAGATAAGGAACAAGACCGCCTACGAACTTCTAACCGGTAAAAAGCCTAAGGTGGACTACTTTAGAGTGTTTGGATGCAAGTGTTTTATACTTAGAAAGAAATCCAAAGACTCTAAGTTTTCACCTAAGGTCGATGAAGGGTTCTTACTTGGTTATGGTACTAACGAACACGTCTACCGCGTTTTCAATGAGACCACCGGTCAAACTGAAATAGCGGTAGACGTGACTTTTGATGAAATCGACGGCTCTCAAAACGAGCAAGTCAATGCTGAAATTGTAGGCAAAGAAGAACCATCACATCAAGTGATCAAGAAGCTAGCTACCGGAGAAGTCAAACCCGTTGAAGAAGAAGATGATGATGCACAAATGCAAATTCCACATGGTCCTACCATGCATCATGGGTCAACCGATACTCATGATGATGCTTCCACTGCAAGAAAGGATCATGATTCAAGAGAACAAACAAATGATGATACCCCACAAGATCATGAAGTCAATCAAGGAGATGACCAAGATGATCAAGACCTTGATTTCTCAATTAATCAAGGCAATGAAGATGAAGATAACAGTCCCATCCAAAGAAGAACAACAGTGCCTCACCCAAGAGTTCATCAATCAGTTCAACGGGACCATCCCGTTGATAGCATTTTGGGAGACATCAAAAGAGGGGTAACAACACGCTCACGCTTAGCAGGTTTCTGTGAGAATTACTCTTTTGTCTCTTCCATTTTGCCAGAAAAGGTGGAGGACGCTTTGAAGGATCCGGACTGGGTAATAGCCATGCAAGAAGAATTGAACAACTTCACCAGGAATGAAGTCTGGTCCTTGGTGGAAAGACCCAAGCAAAATGTTATAGGTACCAAGTGGGTCTTCCGCAACAAAGAAGATGAATACGGCGTGGTTACAAGAAACAAGGCACGGTTGGTTGCCAAAGGTTTTACTCAAGTCGAAGGTTTGGATTTTGGGGAGACCTATGCACCCGTACCTAGGCTTGAATCTATTCGTATATTACTTGCCTTTGCTGCTCACCATGATTTCAAGTTGTTTCAAACGGACGTGAAAAGTGCATTCCTCAACGGCCCCCTCTCCGAAACCGTGTACGTGGAGCAACCACCGGGTTTTGAAGATCCACATTGTCCAAACCACGTCTACAAGCTCTCAAAGGCACTCTATGGGCTCAAGCAAGCCCCTAGAGCTTGGTATGATTGTCTCAAGGATTTCCTAATCAAACAAGGGTTTGAGATAGGAAAGGCCGATCCCACTTTATTTACTCGCAGAGTCAATAATGATATTTTTATATGCCAAATATATGTCGATGACATTATATTTGGTAGTACTAATGATGTTCTCTGTGAGCAATTTAGTAGGATCATGACCAAAAGGTTTGAGATGTCCATGATGGGAGAGTTGACGTACTTTCTTGGTTTTCAAATCAAGCAACACAAAGATGGCACGTTCATAAGTCAAACCAAGTATACCTCCGACATGCTAAAGAAGTTTGACATGAACGAGGCCAAGCCCATGAAGACACCAATGCCTACAACTGGACATCTTGATCTTGATGACGACGGCAAGGCCGTAGATCAAAAGGTATATCGCTCCATGATTGGATCTTTGCTTTACCTTTGTGCATCTAGGCCCGATATTATGTTTAGCGTGTGCATGTGTGCAAGATTTCAAGCTAATCCGAAAGAATGTCATCTCATGGCTGTTAAGAGAATTTTTCGGTATCTTATGTTCACACCTAATCTTGGCTTGTGGTATCCCAAGGGCTCCACTTTCACTCTACTTGGCTACTCCGATTCGGATTATGCCGGTTGCAGGGTAGAGAGAAAGAGTACATCCGGGACATGTCAATTTCTTGGCAAGTCTTTGGTGTCATGGAGTTCTAAGAAGCAAAATTCCATTGCTCTTTCCACCGCTGAAGCCGAGTACGTGGCGGCCGGCGCTTGCTGTGCCCAATTACTTTGGATGAAGCAAACCTTGAGAGACTTTGGTTGTGAGCAAAGCAAGATTCCTCTCTTGTGTGACAATGAGGGAGCTGTCAAGCTAGCTGACAACCCAGTAAACTACTCTAGAACAAAGCACATAGACATCCGTCATCACTTCCTGAGAGACCACCAAGCCAAAGGAGATATCGATGTGCAACATGTGAGCACCGAATTCCAATTAGCCGATATCTTCACAAAGCCTCTAGATGAGTCAAGATTTTGTGCTTTGAGGCGTGAACTCAATATCGTTGATTCTCGTAACATGGCTTGACATCTTGTGCACACTTGTTTGTTTAGAATAGGATGAAAATTTTTGTGAAAAGTTGTGTGCCAATTTCAAAATCTATTTTTGATAACTTTAAATATGTCCATCGTTTTGTATTGTTTGCATGAAATCTGGACATATTTGAAGAGGTTCAAGCTTATTATATGGTTCACCACCATCTTCTATCTTTTCTCCGCTGGGTAGCCGCCATCGGTAGTACCGCGGCTCCCGCGGTAGTACCGCCCGTCGCGCCGTCGCTCTCCCCTCGGCGCAGTTGGCCGCGCGACGTCTGCGCTCATCGGAAGTACCGCTGCCGCAGCGGTAGTACCGGTTCTCATCGGTTGTACCGCTCTTGTCGCGGTAGTACCGCCGGGCGCGCTGCGTCGTGGCACAAGATTTGCGCAAGCCGGAAGTACCGCCATCCTGGCGGTAGTTCTGCTCCCACCGGTGGTACCGGTTCGGTCCTGGTAGTTCCGGTCGCCGCGCTGCCCCGCCTGCTCGCCAGCGCGATCTCGTGCGCGCATCGGTTGTACCGCCGTCCGGGCGGTAGTACCGCTTCTCTCCGGTGGTACCGATCCGGCCTCGGTCATACCGACTCGCGCTAGCTCGGTCGTATCTTCTGCGTTCCGCCTCCATCGGTAGTACCGGGTCGCCCGATCGGTACTACCGATCGCCACCGTTTTGACTGCGGTATATATGGCCGGGCGGTAATTCCTTCTTTCTTTCGCCCGCCCGACCCGACCCAACTCCTGTGCGTCGCCGGTGGCGCCGCCCCTTGCGTCGCCCCGATCTCCCTCCTCCTCCAGTCAATTCTTCCATCCTTTGAGGGGGAGGTTCCCCAACCCTTGGAGCTCATCCCGGTGGTACCGGTTCGCGCGGACTCGGCCTCTTCTCTTCAAGCTCGAGGTATCTTGGTGTTTCATGCCCGATCTACCAATGTACCTTGTTCTACCCCGTTTCCTCGCTTGTGCTCCTTCCCTTGTGGCTATACATGTGATTGGGATGCCTTGTGCGAAGTTTTCTTGGTTGATTTTGGCTCGGGCATGGGGGAGGTGTTGCGCACAGTGAAATCGGTTGTACCGATGCTCTGGCACCGGCAGTATCGATTCACCTTGGGCTGCACCTCCTCCCGTGAACCGTTCCTCTTTCGATCCTCTGTCGCATCCCCACAGTCTCTAAGCCATGTGCCATGTGTTCTTGCAGCATGACGCGTCGCCAGCAACCCAAGCGAGCCGCCACTCGTCAGCCCTCTGGCGATGCTGCCCCTGAGGAAGGCGAAGGCTCTCGTGCCGTCCGCGCCAAGGGTCTTCCTCGTGCGCGTGCCACCCGCGGCAGTGCTGATGTGCAGGAGGTTCCTGCTCCTCGTCACTTCCGCAACTTCGCGCCCGCTCATCCTCCGAGCCATGCCGTCCTTGTCGAAGATAAGCTTTCCGACAACTCTGTCCAGATTGAGGGGCGTGCCATTGACCCTCGGATCATGAGGCGCTCTCCGATCCGCATTGGTGTCGCCACAGCGGACCGTCTTCTGACCTATCATCCGGAGCACTACTCTGCGTCTGTAGAGCGTCCTGGGGGTGGTCCTCGCCTCCCCATCGATTACTCCAAGAGGAATCGCGGCACCGACTTAAAGACTCAACGCCGTGACAATCCGTATATCTATGTCAAATTCTCCGGCGTGGATTGGAGGTTTTGGTCTCAGTTTCAGAGTGACTACTACAACTCCATCATTCTTGAGGATGGTAAACGCCGCTCCACTCCTCCTCTCATTAAGCATCAGTATGTTGTCTTCACTAAGATCAAAGGTGTTAATGCTGAGTTGGATGCAATCCTTGCCAAATTGGATGAATGGCGCATCATGCCACTCATGACCTTTGTGCATGATTGGAATGAGGAGGTTGTGTGTCAGTTCCGGGCGACTCTTTGGATTGATTCTACCAACATGGTCCTTCACTGGCTCACTATGGGTATTCACTACAAAATGGACTATGTCACCTTCTCTCGTCTCGCTTGGATTTGATCGTCATGACCGGGCTGCCCCTCTTCTTTCGATATTTATCCCCATGGGTTTGGTCGTGTGGACATGGCCGCTGCCAGATTTACACCTCAGACTCTCTTGTTGATGGCAGAACCACTCACCTCAAGCCAGAGTTCTTTGTCTTGAATCATCTTTTCTGTGCCACTATTGATCCCAAGATAGGAGAGCAGGACCGACTTCAGAAAGATGCTCCTAAGCTTCTGTGTCGCTTTGGGACTAGAGGTGGCAGATTCAGCGTGTCTGAGTTCTTATGGTCCAAAATTAAGGAAGCCGCTGAAAATTCCATGAAGTCTCTACCTTATGCTCCCTACATCATGTATATCATTGAGCAAGTAGTTGGCCATGAGTTTTACAAGGACACCAAGCATAAACCCTACACTCCCAAGAAGATTTGTCCTGGCCCCAAGTCTGATGCTGCTGGGGCTTCTACTAGTGCTGTGCCTGCTCCTGCTCCTGATGCTCCTCCACCTCAGCATGAGCGTCGGGAGTCACCCACCAGGTATGCGCTCAACAAGTTCATGGGGTATCTCTGTTATTGTGCCAAGCGCACTGATGACCGCCTGAGTCGTCTGGAGGCCGCTGCTCATCTTCCTCCTGTGTCTCCTCTCCGTCCTTTTGATGATCCATGGCAAGCTTATGAGAATCAGTATGGATCTTCCTCTGACATTCCTAATGCGGCTGAGGGACAGGGAGAGGACCCTGTTGTTGGTGGAGGTGATGAGTCTCATCCTTTGGTGCATGAGGAGCCCGTGTATCAGCAGCCACCTCCTTCCAGTCTGTTTGATATCTTTGGAGCTGCTGATGACATCACCAGGACTAGTGGTTTCACTGCTTCTGAGGCTGTTCCTGGACCCTCCTCTTCTGCTGCTGCTTGGGGTCGTAACCGCTATGATCACTCCAGTGACAGCGACTTCGAGGAGTACTAGTGGTTGAGCTACCCTTTGCTTTTGTCGTGGCCTACCCTTTTTGGCACTTGATGCCAAAGGGGGAGTGTTAGGCTTACTATCTGCTGTAATAGGGTAGTTAAAGTTCGGTGGTGTAATCCCTCTATCTTAGTGGTGAATTATGTAGTGAACTTCGAACTATTTGTGTGTGTGGATGATTGTAAGCTAAACACCTATGCTTATTTACTATTTCTTGCTTGTGTTAGCTTACTAGACATTTTGTGATGCAATGTTGTTTTTAGAATGGTTATGCTATGCTTAAGTCTTTTTCTTTCTTGCATAACCATTCAAGTTCTTTTATCTTATTCTTTGTGATATATCCTGTCATTTGCATCACGGTTTTACTGTCACACGCACACTTAGGCACCCCATGGATTGCAAAATTTAGGGGGAGCTTCTTTCTAGTGTATGCAATCTTGATTTCAATCAAGAATTGAAATTCCATACTCCATGCATACATCAAGGGGGAGCTTCACTTAAACTTTGGAATCCAAAAGCCTCAATTCTTTCTATTTTTATATAAGCCTAAGTTGGTTGTCATCAATTACCAAAAAGGGGGAGTTTGTAAGTGCATTCGCCCCCGTTGTGGGTTTTGGATAATTAATGACAATCAAATTAGGGACTAACCGGATATTTAAGATGTATTCGCAGGTGTTAGTCCATTGAAAGAATTGAACATGCACACTTGGTGAAATAAGCACCCCCAAATTTTCTATGGGCGAAAGGCGTTTCGACTCAACGGCTCACAATTTTACTTTTAAAATTGAGTCATAGGAAACGTCGTACTATTAAGAGGGATGCAAAGTAGATCAGCTAGATGGTGGTTAAAAGTGCTCAGGTCAATTTTAATTTTGCGCTTGAGAGACACATTGCACTCACACGCACTTAGAATATATTTTTAGGTGTGCCCAGGGTGCATAGGTAGTACCGATCCTGCTGGACCGGTAGTACCGATCCATCAGTACTTCCCAGCACCCGCGCACCAAGCTACGCAAACCGGTAGTACCGACCCTCTGGCGGTAGTACCGATTTGACCGGTAGTACCGGCCTAAGGGCGGTAGTACCGGTTGTCGCAAGTTCGTGAGCCGCGCCAACGGTTACTTTTGAAAAGCGGTAGTACCGGTGGTCTTGAACCGGTAGTACCGGTCACAGATCTGAGTGGCGACTATATATACTTTCTCACCTCGGATTCTAACCATTACCCACGCCATTTGCTTTGCTTGCAACCTGAGAAAACAGCTCCCAAGCTCTCCCTCACCCACTCTCTCTCCTCTTTGCTCCTAGCCCTAAATCCTAGTGATTCGAGCTAGAGAAGTGAGATTTGAGTGGGAAAGCTTCGATCTACGACTTGAGCACTTGGATTCATCGTCTTGCCGGTTTGCTTTGTGTTTATTACTCTTGGGTTCTTGGAACCCTAGCCGGCTAGGCATTCTTCGTGGTTGCCCGTGTTGATTCATTTGTGAGGGCACCCCAAAGTGTTTGTATTACCCCTTGATTCTTAGTGGAAATCTCGAGCTAACCTTTGTGGTTGCTTGAGGGAGGAGACCTAAGTGGTCGGACCTTCGTGGTCACCTCAACAACGAGGACGTAGGAACTCCTTTGTGGGGATTGCCGAACCTCGGGATAAATATTGTGTCCTGCGTGCTTGTTGCTGTGGTGGTAGCTTCGACTACCCTTTTGTTGCCTTTGTGGTGTCTCCTCTCTCTACCTACACTTCTTAGGTTGGGAAGGCTCGATCTACGGATTGGAGAGGAGTCAATCGTTGGAAAGCACAACACCACCTCGGGAATCTTCAAGGAGCGTGTGGTAACACCTAGATCTGAAAGCAAAACTCTATTTACTCTATTTCATAGAATCAGGTTACGGGTAGTACCGGTGTTCGGTAGGTAGTACCGGTTCTGTCATACCGGTAGTACCGATTCGTGACACGGTAGTACCGGTTGGTATTTGACTTCCGCACTTGAGTTTTGAGTTTCAGGTTTTCAAAAGGCCTATTCACCCCCTCTAGGCCAATTAGGTCCTTTCAGAGTCCAGACATTTTTTATTTTTTTAATTTTATATACATATCACTGCCGGTTATTTTTAAAAGCCGGCAGTGATGTATATCTTGAAAGCATGGCACTACTGCCATCTACTGCCGGCTATATATATATGGCACACATCCAGGGTGCATATGCCTACCTTATTGTATTCATTTTTCCTCTCTCCATCTTGCCTAGTTCTTTAGGCTAGTTTGCTAGTTTTTGTGAAGATGGCTTCTCTGTGGGAGAAAGCCCTTCACATACAGATATTGTTACGCGTTGTACTCCACCACAATGGTGCACACAATAGGTGCTAGAAGAATTCTATGCCGGATGTTGGGGTTTTCGGCGAGGCTCTTGAGAAGTGCTTGCACATATGTGCTTGCATTCGACCCCAGCGCGGTATTGTCTCTTCAATCCAGAAGAGGCCATACAGTCATTTTTCCACACCGACAGCCTCGAACCAAGAGCAAAAAGGGAAGGATTGCGGCATTCCCTGATTTTCTCCGACAAGCATTGCTCTAACCACCTCGCATTTTCTATGCTGGCAAGGATGCTAGAAGAATACTACTGAGGTGGTTAAATTATAATGTGTTGATACTCATAGATGGTAGCTTTGATGTGTAGGAAAATAGGTCTTTGTTATCGTATATGTAATTTTTTTATTTGTTTTATCTTGTACTCTTGTGCTCTATCTAAATAAATATTTTGTTGTCGTTAACAAAACATATATGTACTCAAAGATAGAATTTACTATATATAATTATATATGTATAAAACATAAAAAATAGATATAATCATACTTCATTATGTTATATAATATTAAGATAAGTAGATATTACATATCTTGATCTAAAAAATAGTAGATATTACATATATAATTTAATTCTAAATGACGAGAGCTCATCCAGCGCCACCTCCAAGGCCGCCTCCAAGCCCGCCACACAGGCGTCAGCGTCGGTGAGCATGCGGCGCAACTCCACCAACTCCTCCTTGGCAGGGGCCTGGGCCGCATGCTCGGCATGCAGCCTCTGCCGCAGATTGAGGGCCTTCGCCTCGGCAGAGCGGCGCCGGCGCCGCGCATCGGCGAGTTGGGCGCGCAGGCCGGCGATACGCTCCGCCGGCGGTGGGGCTTGGGTGGCCGATATCCTGGCCAGGAAGCGGCGGGCCCTCTCGCCGGATGCTGCGCCCTCGCGGCCGCCGAAGGGACCACCGCCGTCCGACGCCATGAACACGAGTGTGCAAGAAGAGAATGAATGGGAGAATGAGTAGGCGATGTTCTCCCCTGGCCGGCGATTTAAATAGTTTTTTTAAATACACATCACTGTCGACTTTAATAAGAGCCGGCAGTGATATGTATAAAAATATAAAAAAGTTCAAAAATTTTGAGGTAGTCTGGACTCGAGCGCGGGTTGCAGGTTCCAGAGCGTGCGGCCTTAACCGCTGGAATAAAGATGTGAGATGGATAAATTGAAGCATTACACCTTACTTAACCGTTGATCACCGTCTCCATCATCACTGTCGGCTCGTAACAAGAATCGACAATGATAAGTTGGCGTGGACGAACAGTTAAGTTCCCGCTTCGTCTTCCTTGCGGCGCATGGGGAACCGAGGCCGCCTTGATGGCGGCATGAACTGATATACACAACACACAAGATATACACAAGAATTTTATTCTGTGGTTCAGCTCGTCACAAAGACTTGCTTACACCTATGTTGTTGAGGAATCTACCAAGGGGCTATGGAGTTTCTTTCAACTCGCTCCTCTCCTCCAACCACCACCAGGCCCGTGCCTAGGCATGTGCAGCCATAGCGACGGCGCAGGGCCTCCGATCTACAAAGGCCACCAAAAATAAAGCACACTCTATGTTAATAATAGCCAAGCCAAGCAGCAGCAGCTATGACCCATTAGCATTCACGGCCATCATGTACAGCGTGTCAGCGGCAACTTTAGCCCGATAGAAAATAATTTTCTGGCCGGCCGCTGGACGTCATTCTATTTCCTTGCCTATCCCAATTCACAGATATAGCGAGACAACTAGATCCATACGAGGCGTTGAGGCCCTAAAGGCAATATTAACCATTCATATTTTTTAATTCATTTACAGTCACAATGCAAAATCATAAATATAGGCGAGTAGTGGATCAATCTCTTCCATCTAGACACATAATGGAATAATGTTCAAAAAATTTAATCGGGTTGGCAAAAATATAAGAAAAAGCAAAGGGTAGAGGAATAGTCCAATCTCAGAAAGGAATTATGGATAGATTTCTCACAAAACAATCACAAGTGTCATTTTTTCTAAGCTAATAGGCCTCATTTTTTAGTTTTGTACAAGGCCTCGGATTTCTCCGGGACGGCCCTGCCACCACTAATGTAGTAGGTTAGAGGTTTTCACTAAATCACAAAGGGAAATACAAACATCCAGGTGCTTAACCACAACCTATTGAGAGCTCCCATGCAACCTCTAGCCATCTAGGAGTAAAGCTCCAAGAGTAACGAACACAACAGGCAGCTAGGGCACCAAGTGTTCATGAATGAAGGAGCTTGATCGCACTCTACTAGAGTCAAACACCTCAAGAAATCACCAAGATTTTGGACAAAGGTGGTTGGGCATCAATGGAAGAGAGAGAGAGAGAGAGAGAGAGAGAGAGAGAGAGAGAGAGTTTCGAAATGAATGAATCAGTGAAGAAGATATCATTGGGGTGGGAGGAGAGGGAAGAGTATATATACTCCCCCTCAGCTCACGTAGCCAGTTGAAAGAGCGCGAAGGTTTTGTGCGCATAAGAGAAGAATAGGAATGAAAAATGGGTGTATTTGATGTGTATAGGAGTATGAGCACTTGGATCATCCCAACATATACCTTTAGCACCCCTTGATATTACGGTTTGTCCTAACTCAAAACATAAAAACGAAGTAGTCTTCCTCTTTGAACCCCGAGCCTTTCTTTTTGAATTGGCCCCGAATAGTGTTTTACGCACCCATGATAAATGGTACTCTGTCAAACACTTACAAAAGCCATTAGGCCTTTAATTGTGTGGCAAACATCACAAAAAACCATTTAGGACTTGATTGCACTTACAACACTGAGGCTGCCAACGTTGAGCGGGCGTGCCGCACCAGCCGCCAGTCGTCACGTTGAGGCGGGTGAGCTGGTCGTGATCGAGCAAGCAGCTCTTTCACGTCGATTGCCACGCGAAGAGAGGGGGAGAGAGAGAAGAGTCAAGAAATGGATGGGTTTTCTCATTCCACTGTAGCAATACTCCCCTAAAATCATGAAGCAAGTTTTCTCGAATCCCTATAGTAAATTTGAAGGAAAAGGGAATCTAGCGGAGTTGCTTTGGTCTTTATGTTTAACCCTTAAGTTTGCCATTGCCAATTGCGCAGGAATATAGTGGAGTTGCTCTGGTCCTCATACGTGTGACCCAGAAGTTTACCATTGCCGATTGCCTAGAAATCAAATATTTATCATGTTTCACAACCTATACAAGGCTAGTTCTACAAGGCTAGATCTACCTAGTGCGTAAAACTGATGGATCATTTCAGGCAACCTAAGCTTCAACTTGTTCCAAGAACAAAAATGATCCATCGATCCATCTATTCACCATATGTAAACATAGCAGTGGCGCAAGGATTAGGAATGTGGCTCTTAAAGGAATGACCAACAACTTTTAGTAGATGAAGTGATGAGGTCATCCCCAATGTTGACACTTCTCCCATACCTAAACAAAATGCTATTGACATTGTTGGATCTATTACAAGACAACAGGAAAACCAATTAAAGAAGGAAATAGTTACGCTCAGGTGAACACTAAGCTTGCATTCGTTACAAACAATGCTGAAGATTCATCTATGCATTCAGGTTCTTTCTTTATTACCCTTATTAGGAATGAAGGAGCATATGGAAGTGCATGGGATGACAAAAAATTTTAGTCCATGACAAGTGTTGTTCTAAGAATTCTTCAAGTGCAAAAACTCAAGGATGAAAAGGTGAAAGCTATCCTAAATACACGTTACAATTTGCAACTTGAATTGTTATATCTTGTTTTCACTTCAATTTCAGACTCCACTTAATTTATGGATGTGCAGGCTGCTACGACTATTAGGCAAAATCTGCAACTACATTCAATTAATAAGATAAAAGAAACTAAAAGAGAATCGATAACTGCAAATTATGCTCAGCCTATTAATTAGGCCGAAGGAGATGGAAGGACTCCCAATATAATACTGTTCACGTCACTTAACGATGCCACTGGATTATCCAATGGATAATTGACACTCATTACCCATTAAAAGTGCAATCCAAGACATATATCACTGTAATCAAAGACATACATCACTATCTAACCAATGGGTACCCATTACTTGCCCACTGGCATGGTTAACGTCACTCTACAGGCCTGGAATCAAAGACATACATCACTATCTAACCAATGGGTACCCATTACTTGCCCACTGGCATGGTTAACGTCACTCTACAGGCCTGGAAGCCCAACCAGTTCGAAAAACCAACCACCATGCTGTTTTAGTTTTCCACTAGCAGTTATCACTTATGTTGAGTGTAAACTACACTCAATTAAACTACAAGGACGCGGGAGAGACCCTTGGCTATCAAATTTCGTGTAATCACTTGTGTTTTGTTAAGAACCACTCATGAATTTTGAAGGGTTTGCAAAACTTGTTCTTTCGATTTCCAAGAGAGATGTAGAACCGAATTACAGCTCACCCAATTTGTGCTCCATGTCTTTAAGGCTGATTGTGTCGGCTAGCTTCTTTGGTGCATGGAAGGGTGATTGTCTCCGTAGTTCATTGCATGTGCCGAACTTGCGGTTGCGGTGCACTGCCTCGTCATCAACTCGTCATCAGATTGCTCGTATCCTTCAAGAAGATGGGCCACAACAACTCATCACACAAGATCCATAGACTGTGTGCACACCACGAAGTAAGTATGTGGTCATGACAGCATCCTCTTCACCTGCGCACTAACTGCCTGCTCATCTTGTTCGATTGCTGTTTTCATCTGGGCAAACAACCGGCAGCACTTAATTCTCTATTTGCCTCATCTGGTTCGATTTCTATTTTCATCTGGCCAGGAAAACAACCGGCAGCACTTTATTCTCACCGTACAGGATCTAACCAGAGTACAACCACTTCCGAGTACATGCTTACAAACGAGAGGGGGGGGGGTGTTGTGGCACACCCTATAAGGCTATAACACAACTCTAGCACAAACCTCTGTTGCTTCACTTTGCCACAAGACTATTTAGGTATTGCATCCCTTGGTGTGCTGGGGCCATTTCTGGAGATTTTCCCGATCCGGGATTACAGACACTCTTGATCACATCGCTTCTCATGCTGACTTCCAGCAACTGCAAGGTTGAAAGACAGTGTATATTATTATTCTATGCATTGCATGTAAACAGCTAATATCCAAAACTTTTTGGCGCGAGACATCAATTGGATGAAAATGACAGCAAGATTGAACTTCGAAGTTGAATCTACCATAGAAAGGGAAAGCATACCAAAAAATGAAGCATAATTCCCATAGCCACTACAGGATATACATGAGGCCGGACATCTTACAGGTCCAGCTCGTTTGGTATTAATATCTCGTTGTCAGAGTAAACTAGTTTCATTTCATTTCTCCAGATCTGGAAAGGGGAACAATTTACAAGTCAGATTTCACCAAAGTACTACTTGCCAGGACAATAAAGGGAGAACAGAATTTATACCATATCTCTAAATTGAACCCTGATGTGCGGTACATTTGTTCTGTGAATATCATTTCCAGCAGGTCCTCTTTTGAAGTAGTTCTTGCCAATCCAATGTGCCTGACAAAGATCATATGTTTGTACACGTTTATACTAGGCAGGTAGGATCTTCTCTAATATAATTCCAGTGCCTTTCATTTATGCTGAAGGTCTCATTTCATACCATAACTCTATAACTAAATAAAGTGGAGGTATCAGGCTTGGAACACACATTAAAGTGTTTCTAGAGAAGTAACAAAAGATCACTCACCTTTTGAGCATGTGAAAATCCAGATTGATAAACGGAGTTCCTCGCAATTTCACATAAATCACAAGAACTGAGCTTCCACAGCTGAAACAATCAAAATGGACATTAGTCGCTCATCCCTTTTGGCATGGGTAGCATAGTATCTATGTGTAGTAAAGGTACACATGTCACATGCACACAAATCTCATGCTGCATGTGTGAAAGGACAATCACAGAAGAGCAAAAAGCAAGGGGAGTAGGGAGTACCGAAGCAGCAATGCTGTATTCTTCCACCAGTGGTTCTTTTGTCAGGTGAATTTGCAAAGGGTCATCCGTAGATAAGGAGACATTCAGACCTCGTTGGAAGAAAGTTGGAAAAGGGTTGCGATGATAGTCAAGAAACAAGGAGTTGTTGCTCAATGGTGACACTGCCAGACCAATCTGAAAAAATTAAAGTAACAGGTTAGAAAGAAAAACATCATCATTCAAAAATCACAAACTGAAAAGTGCAAAACCTTATGACATTTACTGGTGTTAAGAACATCATCATTCAAAAATCACAAACTGAGGAGTGCAAAATCTTATGACATTTACTGGTGTTGCCTCCAGCTACTAAACACGGGAAATTTAATAGACATTACAGTCCCCAAAACACATCATGACCATTAAGCTCTATTTGTTAAGTAAAGGCCCATATGAATGTCTCTCTATATATACACCTGCCACTAATTGAGTGATTACCTCTCGAATCCTCAGGTTAGTAACATGGTACCAAAGGTCCAAAGCTAAGGATTAGGTAGGTTAGCCTAATCTAATCCGCCCACAACCCTGTTTTTTTTCTTCCTGGGGATCCACTCCGTATGTGCGCACACCAGGTAGGTGCACATCACGTGGCCGTCTATTCGGCGCCCGCCCACCCGCGAAGCCATCGCCCGTCCACCCACCCACACGCGGAGCCGTCCGTCTTGGCTCGTTGGCGCTGTCTGCGTGGCACACTGTCTGCTTGTCTCTACTCATCATCGTCCGTGGCCCCCCGACTTCGTTCGCCAGCTGTGCATCAGCTGCCTCTCCAACGTCCGCCCATGCTCGTGGACCAGAGGCGTGATCGCCTGTCTGTGTGTGAGAATCTTCTTCCTCTGTTCTGGGACTCGTGCTGCTGCTTCCTCTGTTCTAGGACTCATGCTGCTGCTGTGTTCTGAAGGATTGCTCTGCTCTGGTCTATTGCTTTTTGCTGTTCCCTGGTATCACAATGCCACAACCTAATGTGATTGTTTTTCCTTTGAAACTTGAGGGCCCTAGTAACTATCGAGAGTAGGCTTTCTCTGTCAAGACCATTTTGAGGGGCCATGGTCTTGTATCTCATTTGATTGCTGATCCTCCAGTCTAAGTCAAAGGATGGTTCGGGTGCTGCTCCAGCCACGGCTTGGACTGATGCTGACGGCTGTGTGATAAGTGCCATTGTCACTAGTATGAAGTCTTCTTTGATGACGAGTCTTGAGAATCATGAGTCTGCTAAGGAGATGTGGGACTATTTGAAGGGGCGATATGTTCAGAACAGTAGTGCTCTTCTCCTTACTCTCATGCAAGGACTTCATGAGCTTCAACAAAATGAGATGTTCATAGAGGAGTACAACACCACTTCTCTGCATGGTTCCAAAGTGTGAGCAAGGGTGTTCCGGCTGTTGCGCCAAAAAGATTCAGTTCATTGAGAGCTTTCTCATACATCAATTTTTGTAATGGCTGCTGATTGCTCCCACTACTCCATCCATTTTGCTGAAGAAACATGTCTTATAGTTCTGTAAAGCACAAACCCGAGAGCAACATTGGCTTCACATGCTTCATATCCTCCACTTTCACCTTGAGTTTGAAGGGTGGGTGTTAAGTGAAGGCCCATCTACTATTGGCACATATGAGTCTACCCAGATGGAAGGTGTTGGAGTATATACATGTATTAGGCCCATGAGGCTAGGCCCATGAGGCCCATGTATGCTACTATATAGCTACCCTTCTAGGGTTAGCCAAATCAATAGAGAATACAATTCAACATGGTATCTGCTGCCTAGGGTTTTCCTCTTCCCCGAAATCCCGATCCGGGCCTCGCAGGGCGCCGCCGCCGGCGCGCCGCCGCGCCGCCATGGCCGGCCGGCCACCTGCTCCTCCTCCTCCTCTATACTACAGCGCCTTCCCTCCCCTATCCCCTCCCTCCTGGGCCGCCGTCGCGAGAGCACCCGCCGCGGGAGCTCCGGCCGCCGCCACCGTCGCGGGCGCCGTCGCGGGCGCTACGGCCGCGCGCGCCGCCGCCTCCGATGGCCTCGCTCCGCTCGGATCCGCGCCAGGCGCCCGCGCTCCGCCGCCGCAGGGATGCCTCGATTCAGCGACGGGAGTGCGCGCTCCGCCTCTGCCAGGATTCGGCCCCGCGCTAGCCCTGGCGGCCGCCGACTCCATTCCCGGCGCGGGTGACGGCGCGGAGGGGGGCGGCGCTGTTCCTGAGCCCGTCCTGCCCGACCCCAACGCCGAGGACGCGGTTCTCCCTCACCCACCCCCTCCTGCCCGCGGCCTGGACGCTGCGGCCGCGGCAGCTGCCTACGGAGCGGCCACTGCAGAGGCCACCGCGGCCGGTCTCGGGCGCGGGCGTGGCGCGCTCGCGGCCGCGGCCGGCGTCGTTCCCGGAGGACTCGGCATGCCACTCCCTTCCACCGGCCCATCCTCCTCCAACGGCGTCGTCTACTTCCAGGCGCCGAGCACCAGCAGCGATGTCCTCACCTCTGCAGCAGGGACCGCCGCTACTGGTGGCAGGGCAGCGGGCTCCTTCACCTTCCCCGCGCCCCCGCCGGTGACCCACTACGCTCCCCGGCCCGACTCCGCCCTTGCTGCAGCGCTTGCCTCCGCACGTGCGCCGGGCCGGGCTGCGGCGAGCGAGAGCGTCTCCCGGTGTGCCGCCGCCCGCCCGGCGTGAGCGGGACGCCGCCGCCACCTTGGCTCGCCGGATTGCCGAGGCGGGCGCTCGCTGCTCGAGCCTCCGGCACCCTCGCCCGAGGCCCTCCCTCCGGCTCGACGGGCCACCGCTCCACCTCCACCGTGGTGACCCGTCACGACCCGGCCGACCCTTCGTCGCGCGGCTCCACTACCAGCCGGGTGTCCGTAACATTGGCCGCTCATCCGGGTCGTCCTTGACCCCGCGTCGACCTCCTACGCCCCGGAGGGACCAGGTCATCCTCGCCTGCGCCGCTACGCCTTGGACGACCACGTCCTCGCCGAGCCGCCGACCGGGTCCGGGCTGCGTCGTGGCTTCGCCTCGACGGCATCGTCCTCTCCTGGATCCTCAACACGGTCACCTCCGAGCGGGACCTCCTCCGCAACACTTCCTCCGCTCGACACGCCCGGGTCGGCCCTCGAGGACAGGTTGGGGGCAACGCCGAGACCCGGGCCCCGCAGCTCGACCTCCGCTTCCGCACCTTCGAGCGGGGACCTCGCGGTTGGGGAGTGCTATGCCGGCGGATGAAGGCCATGGCGGACTCATTCCTCGGCGACTGGGTACCCGTGGCGGACCGCGCACTCGTCCTCAACCTCCTCCGCGGGGTCGCCGAGCGCTACGCCTCCCTCCGCGTCGATCGTCCGCATGCGTTTTCCCACCTACCTCCCGGTCCGCGACGATCTCATCATGGAGGAGCTCGCTCGGGGCCCGCGGATCCACCTCCGCCGGCCTCTCTCTACCGCTGCTGCGGGTTCTTCGCCGTCCTCGACGCTCTCGCCGCCGCTCCACGCCACGTCCGCGCTCCGTACACCCCACCGTTGGCTCCTCTTCCCACCGGGCCGAGCGGGGAGGTGGCCGCGTGCGGGGTGGCGGGGGTGGCAAGGGCAAGGAGCAAGGCAAGGGCAAGGGCGGGGGTGGTGGCGGTGGGGCCGGCCGTGGCGCGCCTCGGCCCCGCCGCGTCCTCGGCTCTCCTACAACAACCCCCGGTCCGGCGCACGCCGTGGCCCTTCCAGGGCCGGGTGGTGACCCTCGTCCACCGGGCGGCCATGTTCGCGGGAGCTCAGCCCCGACGTTCTACCCGCGGCCGGCGACCCCGTGGGGCACACCTTCCGGCGCCTCACGGGGCCGGCCGGCTGGAGTCGGAGGCTCGGCGCGCTCTTTCTCCACCCCGGGCTTGACACTCCGTCGGCCCGGGAGTGGATCGCCGACTCGGGTGCCACCTACCACACCACCGGACTCGATACTCTCTCGTCCCTCCTCTCCTCCTTCTTCCTCACACCCTTCCTCTATCATGGTCGCCAATGGCTCGTGTCTTCCGTCACTTCGTGGGTGCCGCCGGTGCCCATGGCTCTTTTCGTCTTTCCTGATGTTCTTGTTGCACCCCGGATGGTCCACAATCTTCTTTCTATTCGTCGTTTTACAGTGACAACTCTTGTTGTGGAGTTTGACTCTTTTGGTCTTACTTGTGAAGGATTTGGCTACCGGCGTCCTCTGCTCCGATGTGACGGCTTGGGGCCCCTTTACACTCTCCCGCTTCCGACCTCTTCGCCATCTTCGTCGCCCCTCGCCACCACTACTTCTTCTACTTGCACCGGCGTCTCGGACACCACGGACGTGATGCCCCGATGCGGCTTAGTCATAGCTCGGACATTCGTTGTACTCGAGTTCATGATGAGCGGTTGTGTCATGCGTGCCGGTTGGGCCGTCATGTTCGTCTTCCTTTTTCTAGTTCTTCTTCACATGCGGCTCACCGTTTTGATCTTGTACACCGCGACCCGTGGACATCGCTGTACTCGCATTTCGGCTATAAATACTATCTTGTGGTGGTTGATGATTTTTCTCACTACTTGTGGACTTTTCCCTTGCGTGCGAAGTCGATGCTTTCCCCGCGATTCACCACTTCTTCGCTTGGGTGTCCACACAGTTGGCCTCACTATCAAGGCCGTCCGGTGTGACAATGGTCGCGAGTTTGATAACTCCACCTCCCGTGCGTTCTTTCTCTCTCACGGTGTCCGATTCTTGCGCATGTCTTGCCCGTACACCTCCTCTCGAACGGCAAGGCCGAGCGCATGATTCGCACCATCAACGACACCATGCGCACGCTTCTTCTCCAGCCTCACTTCCCGCTCGCTTCGGGCCGAGTGCCCGCACACCACCACATACCTCCTCAACCGCCTACCTTCCGGCCGCTGTCCGGCTCCTACACCACACCACGCTCTCTTCGCACCCTCCTCGGCATTACCGATCACCTTAGAGTCTTCGGGTGTGCGTGCTACCCGAACACCACCGCCACCGCTCCCCACAAGCCGGGTCCTCGGTCCACCTTGTGTGTCTTCCTTGGGTACTCCCCGGATCACAAGGGGTACCGGTGCTATGATCTCACCTCTCGTAGGGTTCTCATTTCTCGCCATGTGGTGTTCGATGAGTCGGTTTTCCCCTTCTCCACCCCTCCTCCCACCACTTCCACCCCACGGGAGCTTGACGTTTTCTCTCGTTTCCCGGCCGACGCGGTGGTCGAGCCACCTTCCAGGTTGTCTCCCGCAGTACCTACCGCACCATGCCCTTCGCCGGGGCGTGCCCCGGCTCACGGCGGCCGTGCCTCTCCCGACCTCGTCCCCTCGACCATGGAGGGCCGAGCGGGGGTGGGGTCCCGAGCCGCCGCCTCGCGCGCCTCGCACCTACGCGCTCGCCCGGCGGTGCACGTGTACCGCCGTGGACCGCCGCCTCGAGCTCCACCTCGGCGCCGCTGCTCGCGTCGCCCGGCCGGTGCACGTGTACCCCGCGCCGTGGACGGCTGCGCGCGCGCCGCCGCCCTTTCGCGCCGTCGCCGCAGGTGGCCCTTCTTCGCCGGGGTCACTGCGCCACCGGTGGTGCCCCTCTCCCGCCGCGACACCGGCGCTCGCCACCGCCCCGCCGCCCGCGGCCTCCGGCCGCCGTGTGGAGCCGCTGTCTACCACCCGCCCTTCACCGGGACCACACACTCACCCGATGGTGACGGGCGGCGTCCGTCCCGCAGTTCCCGCCTCCGCGCTGCGAGACGGGGATCTCTCCGCACCCTCTTCCGTCCGCGAGGCCTTGGCGGACCCTCGGCGCTGCGCCGATGGAAGAGATGCAGTACGCGGCCCTCCTCGCCAACCGCACTGGGATCGGTGCCTCGGCCGCGAGGTGCCAACGTCGTCACCGGGAAAGTGGATCTCGGACCCACAAGCGCGGCCGATGGTACACTTGAGCGGTACAAGGCTCGGTGGGTACTTCGGGGTTTCACTCGCCGCCACAGGGTTGACTATGATGAGACCTTCGGTCGGTGGTGAAGCACGTCCGCACCGTGCTCACCGCTCTCACCCTTGGCCGTGCACCGCCTGGATGTGAAGAATGCTTTTACGCATGGTCTTCTCACCGAGACAGTCTCTGCGATCGGCCACTGGGTTTGTGGACTCTCCCGGCTACGAGATGGTCTGCCGGCTCAACAAGTCTCTATGGCCTCAAGCGGCTCCCGGGCATGGAACCACGGGTTTGCTTTTTCCTCCCGACACTTGGTTTTGTGGAGGCCAAGTCGACACGTCCCGTACATCTATCACCATGGGGCCGAGGACCGCATATCTCTACTCTATGTGGATGACATAGTCCCGACGGCCTCCAAGTGATTCACTTCTTCGCCGGGATCATCACCTCTCTTCGGCGGGAGTTTGCGATGAAGGATTTGGGTGTGCTTCACCACTTTCTTGGAGTCACCATTGAGCCTCGTCCAGTGGGGCTCCTTCTTCACGTCGGTACACTCCGGACATACTTGAGCGGGCCGGGATGTCGGATTGCAAGCCCCGCCACTCCGGTTGACACTCGCAGCAAGGCGTCCGAGGCGAGGCCCCCAGGATGGCGATCCTACGGCATACCGCAGCTTGCCGGTGCTCTTCGCATCTCACCTTCACTCGGCCCGATATCACCTATGCGGTTCGGCGGTTGTGCCTTCATATGCATGATCCTCGGGAGCCTCATCTCACCGCTCTCTCAAGCGTCTCCTCCGGTACCTCCGAGGCACCGCGATCATGGCCTCGCTCCCGCACCGACGGTCTTCCTCTACGCGTAGCCGGTTGTCTACACCGACGCCGGCCGGGGCCGGGCCGGCCCGGACACTCGACGGTCCACCTCTGGCTATGCCGTCTTCCTCGGAGGCAACCTAGTGTCCTCGTCCTCCAAGCGCCCGCCCAGTGGCCTCCGTTCAGTCCGAGTCCGAGTACCGCGCCGTCGCCAATGGTGTGGGCGAGGCTTCCGGCTCCGGCGGCTCCCCGGCCGAGCTCCATAGCCCCCTTCGCGGGCCACGCTCGTCTCTGCGACAACGTCGGCGGTCTACCTCTCCACCAACCCCCGTCCGGACCGGCACGAAGCATGTGGAGATTGACCTTCACTTCGTCCGTGATCGGGTGGCCATCGGCGAGGCGGGTCCTCCATGTATCGACCACCTCCTCCCGGTTCACCGACATCTTCACCAAGGGCCTCCGTCGTCGACCTTCACCGACTTCCGCTCCGGCCTCAACATCACCGGTGGCTAGTTGTGGGCATGTGGGACATGTGTGTGTGCTCTTTCTTTTAGATGTCCGGTCGGGAACTCCGGCGCGCCGGTAGTTCGTCTACGAGGAAGTGTTGGAGTATATACATGTATTAGGCCCATGAGGCTAGGCCCATGAGGCCCATGTATGCTACTATATAGCTACCCTTCTAGGGTTAGCCAAATCAATAGAGAATACAATTCAACGGAAGGATTACCTCTCGAAATCCCCGGGGTTAGTAATACTACTCATGAATGTACTACCAAACACGCCAAAGATGTATTTTCCACAAGTTAAATATTCATTTAAATCTGTTGCCAAAACCTAGAAAATGCATTCAACATAAAACATCATTTATTTTAACTGGAATGGAATATACCAGTACTGAAGAAGTAAGTGCCATCAAATGGATCTCAGTGTTGGAATATAAGTGAATTGCCCACCTCTCCCCATCAGCTTAAGCTATTGGGTTGAATTGGTTGGTGCATGCAACTCAATATGGTACCAGCTCCAGAGGACTCGAGTTCGAATCCTGGGTAGCGCAATTAAAATAAAATAATTGTTGCTCGCTCCTATTCCACGTTTGCGGCTCGTCCGTCGCTGAGATCTCTCGCGGAGCCTCGACGTGAGGGGGAGTGTTGGAATATAAGTGAATTGCCCACCTCTCCCCATCAGCTTAAGCTATTGGGTTGAATTGGTTGGTGCATGCTGCTAGTGTGGAAGAATCTGGAACATTGTTCCTCTACACATTGGTCCATGTACATATGTATACAAGATATATGGGCCATATATGGCCATGGGCCTTATGGGCCATGTACAGTATACTTTACCCCCCTTCAAACTCAAGGGGAATACTAACTAAGAAGTAGACACATTGAGTTTGGCAAGGTAAAAACGATGATGTTCCTTTGTTTGAGCCTTGGTGAAGAAGTCTGCCACTTGAAGCTCAGACGAGACATATTTGAGATCAATTGTGGATTGTTGGCAATGAGATCTGACAAATGATGCATCCACGCCAATATGCTTGGTCAGCTCATGTTTAATTGGATTATTTGCTATCTGAATAGCGCTCATATTATCACACAAAAGTGGTGTGGAGTTATCACATGAAACTCCAAGATCAGCCAACAACCATCGAAGCCAAATTATTTCAGCGGTTGTAGTTGCAAGAGCTCTAAGTTCTGATTCAGCACTAGAGCGTGATACTGCACTCTGTTTCTTTGATTTCCATGCAATAGGAGAAGTACCAATAAAGATGCAATAGCCAGTGACAGAACGACGCTCCACAGGATCACTTGCCCAGGTAGAATCAGAATAAGCATATAGTTGAGGTGGGCTTGATTTGGCATAAAATAGTCGTTGTGATGCTGTCCCTCGCAAATACCTTAGAACACGAAGCAAATGTGCATAATGAACTGACGAGGGGGCACTAACAAACTGACTAAGAATATGTACAGCATGAGCAATGTCTGGCCTTGTTATAGTAAGATAGACGAGGCTACCGACAATATGACGATATCTAGAAGGATCAGCAAGAGGTGTACCATCATTAGGTCGTAGCTGAAGGTTAAGCTCCATAGGTGTTGTTGCAGTCCGAGTATCAGAAAGGCCAGATCGAGCTATCAAATCTTGAAGATATTTGTGCTGAGATAGATAGTAGCCATGAGAGGTCATTGTGACTTCTATGCCAAGAAAATAGCTCAAGGGGCCCAAATCTGACATCATGAATTGTTCACGGAGACGTTCCTTTACAAAGGCAATATATTCATTATCATCACCAGTAATCAGCATATCATCCACATAAAGAAGAAGTAATGTGCGTCCACGCTCTGAAGTATGGACAAATAGTGCAGGATCATGATCACTAGGAGTAAAACCAGCAGCTTTAACAACCGATGTAAATCGTTCAAACCATGCACGAGGTGCTTGCTTTAAACCATAAAGAGCACGACGAAGACGACAAACATGACCATCAGGCACCGTAACACCTGGGGGTGGTTGCACATAGACTTCTTCACTTAGATCACCATGAAGAAATGCATTTTTAACATCTAGCTGAGAGATGTTCCATGAGCGAATAGCAGCCACGGCAATGAGAGCTCGAACGGTAGTCATATGAGCAACAGGAGCAAAGGTTTCCTCATAGTCACGTCCATAAGACTGCTGAAAACCTCGAGCAACTAGACGAGCCTTATATCGTTCGATTGACCCATCAGCTTTGGTTTTTACTTTATACACCCATTTACAGGTGATGGGGACAGCATGAGCAGGCAAAGGAACCACCTCCCAAGTACCAGTACGCTCGAGAGCTGTAAGTTCTTCAGACATAGCCTGCTCCCAAGCTGGAATACCAGCAGCCTCCTGATATGAAGATGGCTCACTAACAGCACCAACAGTAGGAAAGCCAAGCTTGTCAGGTGCATGAATGGTGGCACGATTTCTAAGATTATAACGTTGGTCTGGACTAGATGAGGAATCATTGGAAGGAGTATCTGTGGTACTGGCCTCAGGATCAGGAAGACTTGGATCAGGAGGGTTAGAGGATGGCTCGGGATTTGAGGAATCACGAGGGCGACGACTATAATAAAAACGGATTGGAGGACGTGTAAGAGTAGATTGTGAAGGAACAGGATGATCAGAGGGAATGTGAATACTGGGTGAAGGTGTGATAGAATCCACAGGTGGATTCGATGAGGGAGGTGATGGGGAATCAATGTAGATAGGAGGTAAGGAAAGAAAAGAAATAGAGTCATTTGAAGATGACGATTTTGAGACGGTTGAATGAAAATATGGACAAGACTCAACAAATGTGACATCACGAGAAATACGAATTCGACGAGCAGAAGGATCATAACAACGATACCCCTTATGCTCAAGGCTATAGCCCAAGAAAACACACTCAACTGACTGAGCAGTCAGTTTAGTGCGTTCATGAGGAGGAAGAAGAACATAACACTTGCATCCAAAAACACGAAGATGATCATAGCTGGGAGGGCATCCATGTAGAGCTTCTCCAGGACACTTGCCCTGAAGATAAGAGGAAGGTTGAAGATTGATTAAATACACAGCAGTTGAGACAGCCTCTGCCCAAAAGTGAGGAGGCACAAAAGATGCAATCAAAAGGGTACGAGCTGTTTCAATAATATGACGATGTTTTCTCTCAGCAACACCATTTTGTGCATGAGCACCAGGACATGATAGTTGGGGAAGAGTACCTTCAAGAAAGAACTTGACGAAAAGCATTTGACAGGTATTCCCCCCCAGAGTCAGAACGAAAAATTCGAATAGTAGATGAAAATTGAGTGTGTATCATACGGACAAAAGACTGATATATGGATAATAATTGAGATCGATGCTTCATAAAGTAGATCCATGTATAGCGAGAGTAATCATCAATAAAGATAACATAGTATTTGTGACCACCTTTTGAGGAAAAAGGAGCAGGGCCCCATACATCCGAATGAACAAGATCAAAAGGATTTTTGGTTCTAGACATACTAGTGGGATATGGAAGTTGTATCTGCTTACCCAACTTACAGCCAGTACATTCAAAAGAAGGTTCTACAGACACTTTACCAAGGACACCTTGCTTAACTAAGTCGGACAGACGAGAACCACATAAATGGCCTAAACGATAATGCCACTGTGGAAAACTAGCCACAGGAGAAGCAAAAGATCGCGGTGGTGAAGATGTTGTTGAAGATGTTGATGAAGACAACGGTAGATGTAGACGATCAAGTATGTAGAGGCCGGAAGAATTCTTATGGCGATGGCCAGTACCAAGAAGAGCTCGGGTGCGACGATCCTGAACAAAGCAAGATGTATCATCAAAACCAACGAAACAGTTCATGTCGGTAAGCTGACCGACAGACATAAGATTCATAGAAAGCTGGGGTACAAAGGAAACATTTGAAACGGTGAAATCAGAAGTAGCAAGATTGCCATGATGAGTAACGATACAAGTACTGCCATCAGCAGTTTGAACTTGTCGATTATTAGAAAGAGGCTGACATAAAACCAAGTGAGATTTATCCGGAGTCATATGAAAAGAGGCACCGGAGTCCAAAACCCAAGGTATGGAAGTACCTGAAACTGAAGAAGCACTAGAGCCACCAGACATGTAGGCACCAACAGATGTGGACGACTGTGGTGCTGCTAGAGTAGCACTAGGAGGCACAACCGAAGAAGTGACCGGAGAAACAGCTGTTGTAGTGCCCTTTTGAGATGCTGCACGCTTAGCCTTGAACTCCTTCAAGAGATGTGGATATTTCTGAAAACAACGCTCCTCAGTATGTGTTTTTCCTCCACAGTGCTTGCATTTTGGTTTTTCTCTAGATTTCTCTCTAGAAACCAGAATAGAGTGCTGAGGAACAGAAGAAGCAGCAGCCATAGTGCGAAGACGTGTCTCCTCAGCAAGCACAGCAGAAAGGGCTTCAGCCATGCTAGGAAGAGTGGGGCGGCCAAGGAGCTGAGCACGGATTGGCTCAAACTCAGATCAAAGGCCCATCATAAAGTGAAAAATTTTATTTTGCTGCTCATACTTATCCCTGGCAGCACACTCCTTACAGGTTGAATTAGGCTTTGGCACCATTGAGTCTAGCTGACTGGATAGCTTCATGAAATCAGCATGATATTCCTCAACCGATAGATCTTGTTGCTGTAAATGATGAAGTTGTTTGAGAGTGGAATAACGAAGTGCAGAGCTACTTTGCTGATATCGCTCCTTTAGAAAATCCCACATATCTTTAGCTGTATTGTAATCTTCCAGACAGTATCTGATAGTTGGATCCACATTCATGGTCAGAATGCCCATTACACGGTCATCAGCATCCCTCCAAGCCTTTGCATCTTTGTCACTAGCATCCGGCGGGGAATCTGTAAGATGTGAAGCAAGGCCGGCACCAGTAGAACGAAGAAGCATTCTGAAGGAATAAGCCCACTCTCTATAATTCTGACCAGTCAATTTGATATCAAGAATAGGAACAGCAAAGGTAAGAGGTGCCATAGTGGAGCTGGATGCAGCAGATGAACCCATTTTCAATACTAATCAGCAAATACTCTCCCTCACAGTTGCTATTCCTCTTCAATCAAGAGATTGTCTAGTACGGTTGGGGAGAGGAGACGACCAGCAGAACTGACCAGCAGGGAGACGAAGGCACGACGGAGAAGCACGCGGGGCTGCAGAAGACAGGCACAACCCCAGCAATCTCCAGCAGTGGCGGCCGCGATGGGAAGAGCCGCGACGGAGCGCCGCGACGAGCGGACGCCCTGACGACGAAGACGGCGCGGCGATGGATCCGCGACGGAAGGGCACGGCGACGGGCCGCGCGACGGAGCCGAGGCGGAGCGGAGCAGGGCCGCGACGGGGCGGAGCACCGGATCCGCGACGGCGCGAGGACGGGGCCGAGACGGAGCGGAGCAGGGCCGCGACGGGGCGGAGCACCGGATCCGCGACGGTGGCGACGAAGAAGACGGGCGACGACGATGAAGCGCGGACGACGCGGAAGACGACCGCGACGGCGGCCTGATGAAGAACTGCGATGGCGGCCTGATGAAGAAGAAGACGGGGACGGCACGGGGACGACGACGGCGTGCGGACGGGCGCGCGGACAGCGCGCGGACGGGAAGGACGGCGGCGCGCGCTCAGGGACGGCGGCGCACCGACGGTGACGAAGACAGCGGAGGAATCCTCTCTGATACCATGCTAGTGTGGAAGAATCTGGAACATTGTTCCTCTACACATTGGTCCATGTACATATGTATACAAGATATATGGGCCATATATGGCCATGGGCCTTATGGGCCATGTACAGTATACTTTACCCATGCAACTCAATACTCAGAAGCAACTAAAATCATGTTGGGTTATGGATTTTGGTAACATGTTACCTGACCAAGATAGTATAAGTACTGAAGCACAGGAGACTTCCTTAGATTGATTCCATGTGATATGTTGTGACAAAGAAGAAATGTCGCAGCCAAGTGATCGATATCTCCAGCCTGTACGAGCATACCCATTAGAGCAAAAGGATCTGTACTTTCAGAGAGGAACCTGGAATAGATTTTACCTCTCCAGCATGTGGACGGAATTTGATAGTGGTCATCCCCTTTGACTCACGCAGCTGAAAATTGAACAGAACTATTACCTCTCCGAGAAATATGGAGAAAATTGAGGAAGGAGGAGGATATGATCACCTTGTTTAGGGTGAATAAGTTAGCATAGCAGTAGTATGCATAATATGAAAATGCAGGGTTGAACACATTGGTCCACTGTTCAGGTGTCGGCATGTGGTGCTTTGTTGGACGCCTTTCTTGTTTACTTTCATCATCAACCAGGTCCAGCCCTACAACCTGCAAAGCCCACAGAGTCAACTGAAGTTGCAATATTGCGTACCTATCTACAGCTGTCTACTCTCAAGTTGGTGATGGGGCTCATATTCTCTTTTGTAGAGATAGATGGCTTCATGGACAAAGCATTGCTGATCGACCTGTCTGACTGCTAACGATCCAAAAAAGGAGGGCAAATAAACGGACTGTTCTTGAAGCCCTCAAGGACCAGAAGTGGATCTCGCATGTGCAAGGTGCACTATCAATGGATGTCATTGTTGAATTCCTTCAGTTAAGGGATATTATATCTGAGGTGGAACTACAGCCAGGGGTGGAAGACTCATATTTGGAGATTTTCTTTGCGGACAACACACAGCAAAGTCAACATATGGCACATTTTTTCAGGAGGAATAAGATTTTATCCATATGAGAGAATTTGGAAAACTTGGGCACCAGGAAAATAATGCTTCTTTATGTGGCTAGTCGCACATAATAGGTGTTGGACAGCCAATAGACTAGCACGGCGTGGTCTTGATCATGCAACTCGGTGTCTTCGTTGTGATCAAGACTCAGAAACTATCAACCATCTTCTTGTAACTGTGTTTTGCACAAGATTTTTGTACAGCCTGCTGCAAAAGATTGGTATGCAAAGTCTCTCGCCCCAGCAGGGAGAGGCGCGCTGGTGGGCCAGAACAAACGAGGCTGTGGATGGTTTGGCAAGAAAAGGCTTGATCTCTATCATCATCTTGGGAGCATGGACACTTTGGAACCATAGGAATCGTTGTGTGTGATGGAGCTTCACCTAATCTAGCCAGGGCTTAGCCTCTTGCCGTAGAGGACATGAGTTTGTGGGGTATTGTAGGTGCCAGGGGTATTTCTTAACTAGCTGGCCTGCTACCTTACGTGAGACAAAGTCGAGGTCTCTTTTTTTTATAACAGAGGCGAGCATGTATTCTTAGTTGCTTCGTGTGAGTTTTGGGGTATTTATAAGGGTTCTTTCCCTTTTGTTCTTTAATGCAATGATACTTGAAGCTTCTCCTGTGTGTTCAAGAAAAGGAAAACACTGTGGCACGTGAGACGCACACAGCAGCAAGTAAATGGTTGATGTGTGAAATTTTGATGCATGACACAAGTCAGAACTATAGTCGATTAAGTTGATATGAATTTCTCAACCTGCTTCAGGAAGACGTGGAGCTGCGGGTGTGAAGCTGGATCAATAGTAACCTCAAAAAGAGGAAGGAAAATGTTGTCAAGAAGATTTTGGAATGACGTAACAATACCCATTTCCTTGTACACGTTATATAAGCGTGAATCTGCAAAAGAGTATACACAAAATATATCAGAATAGAATCGTTTTGCATAAAATATTTCACTGGGCAAAAAGGGTAATATTTCCATGGTTAGGAACTACTGAACTACATCTTAGGCTAAGTACTCATCTTGGCATTCTGCAAGCTATACTGTTGTCAAGAGTACTAAAGAAACAATGACTAAAAACTATTTTTTTATTGAACATGAAGGAGTTCCATGAATCTCTACACCCAAAAAAAAAACTCTAAAGTAATCCTATCTGGTGATACAAAAATGTATACAATCCGGTCACAAAACTACCAAATATATGTATCCTACGATCCGGTCACAAAGACTACCAAATACGTATCCTATCCGGCCACACCTAAAAATCTCCAAGGTTATCGTCGACGCAGGGAATAATCGCCCGCTCGTGTCTCCGTTTCCTACATCTGTTCTCTACGTAACCATTTCCTACGTGACTTCTTCTATTAAAGAAGTGCCGAATAAAAAAAGGAACAAAAAATGGGTCCTCCCAACATGAAAAAGGAGAAGGATGTGAGTAATAGATAGAAAAAATATGGCTCCAGTGATAGATAAATAAATAACTAAAGAGAAAAAAACAGAGAAGGTCTGAATGAAATTAGAAATAATTTAGGGTTCCAAATGCAAAATTAATTATTAGCTTTCTACTCCCTCCGTTCCAGCTTGATATTTTTGGTACATCTATTTTGCTATGTATCTAGACATATGTTATATCTAGATGCATAGACAAATAGATATATACAAAAAAAGTCAAAGCGACTTATAAGTTGAAATGGAGGGAGTATTATTTTCTAAAATGACCAAAACAGCCTTAAACTTGTAAAATGCATAATAATAAATCATACAAGAATTAATTAAACAAAGTCAAATCTGTTTTGTTAGGTTTCTATAAGATAAATATACACGTATATAAGTAGTAAAGATTATGAAATGGGCTTGGTATGTGTTTTCTCTATAATAAAATTTGTATATTTATTAATATGTTCATCTAAGCCACAAGCCACATATGTTGTTGTAGGCATGGGAAAAATTCATGGCCCCGTGTATATATCTAGTCACTATATTAAAGAAGAGAAAGGAGAGAGAGGTCCAGGTACAACAAAACCACCCACCCACATGCATAGATAAAAGACAACCCAAAACCTACTTGTTAGACATCTATCATAGCCATGTATGCAGGTGCTCTCGTGGGTGACTGGCTGCTGGAACACGCTGTTCAAGCCCAGCATCCTCATATCTTGCTATGCTCTCAGTTTTTTTTGGGCCTGGGCTTGGGCCATGTGTCCATATTTAGCAGGCCAGCCCTAGCTGTGATTGGCTTAGGATTGGGGAGGCAATTGTATTCGGTCCTGTTTCTACAAACCTATCGGTCCCCTCCCTATGTATATACATGTACAAGTGTTCCAAACTTCCAATCCAATCAATCCAATATTTCACACAATATACATTGCTTTCATGGTAGCAGAAGACTAGTTTCTCTCCTGATCTACTACCGCTGCTCCCACGCGACCATCCTCGGTCGTTGCCTCCCCCATGCAGGCCTCTCCCGAGTCGTGCCCCCTCCTTCTCTTGTCCAATGTCTGGGACTCCCCCTGGCTCAACATTTGGTGCCACGGCTGCTGCCGCCAAGGCCAAGACGGTGGCCGACTCCGGTGTTGAGGTGACTCCCTCAAGCTCGCGGCCCTCCAAGAGAAACAGGCGCACAATGCCAGCGCAGCCAAGGAGCGCGCGACAGTAGCTCTATAGCTAAATAAATAGCAGATACAATTGCAAGACAAGGCTTTACTACAGACTACCAGTAGATGAGGAAGAGGTGAACAAAGCAGTCAGGAATCAGGAGCCACAGAACTACCCAAGTGTATATTAGCAACTAGTTCAACTAAGTGCCAGGAAATTATAAACATTGCCACAGCTAACTAGTCCAATAGAAGTAAGTAAAGGATACCTGAATCAGCCAGACAACATTTTCACAGCACAATTCATTGTTCACTATCCAACTCGCAAGTGTGTCCCATTCACTTTGTTTCCTTCCGTAGATTGAAATCCTATATTCTGCCAGCTGAAATAGCATATTAGGGCATAAAGTTACAAGATATCCAATAAGAAGTGCCTCTGATTTTTTTTAAAAAAAATAGTTATCCAGCTGACAATTTACCTGATATTTGCTAGCAGAAAGGTCGAGAAAACTTGCTTTGTCAACTCGGCAAGAAAACGGCCTAGTTTAAATCAAATACAATATGAGTACTTCAAAATAATAAATATTGGTTAGAACTGAATAGCTGAATATAATGATTAATCACAGTTCATATCGAATCATTCCTCCACAGACCAAAACAAACTAGTTCCGAGCATAGTATACGGCCACCACATTTTTAAATGATGTCTAGGCCTTTAACAAACAGAACTTGGGCATGTTGTCAAACAAAACCAGAAACCAAAACCAAACAACCAGCTTGATCACTTTAGCCTACGTATATGTCTAAAGAGTATTTTCTGAAGGGAATCTAAAGGGAAAGGTAATGGCTCACAGGTTAATAAGCTCAGGAGCACAAAAGGTGGGTTTAGAATATCTATTGGAATTGTATTAGGAAGCTACTCCCTCCGTTTCAAATTATAGGTCGTTTTGCCTATTCTAGTTACACAGGTTTTCGTTGTGAAATATTAGTGGATTCTTCCTAACCGCTAAGCTTTTAGGTTCACTTGGTTGGTGCATGAAACCTATCAAAGCCGAGAGGTCTCGAGTTTGAGTCTTTGTAGAGACATCTTTTAAGTCCTCCGCTTCCTTCTTTTATTTCCACGTTTGCGCCTTGTTGTGGCTGCACGTGAGTGGGAGTGCTGTGAAATATTAGTGGATTGCGCACCTCCTCCTAATCGCTTAAGCTTTTGGGTTCACTTGGTTGGTGCATGAAACCTAACAGTTTTGATAGACATAATATACATTTTAGGTGCATAGTACAAACTAAGTATTTAGAAAAAAACTAAAACACTTATAATTTGGACTATCTCTTGGAATTGTATGTGGAAGCTAGCATAGCGTTGCAAATTGCTGATTGTGGTAGTTTTTCCTCTGCCGAGTAGCACAGGCACTAATGTAATTTCAAAGCTTGGTGATACATGTGGTGTGGGTATGTTGCAAGGGTTTCTCTACCCCTTTTGTCTTAATATAAAAGATATGCAGCTCTCCTGTATGCTCGACAAAGAAAAACGTGACAAAACCTAATATAGACCAAGGAGACACTTAGCAGCCATGCTAATTCTTTAACAGTGAAAAGCTTTCTCCAAATAAGTTAGAACCTACAAGCCTGAAACATATGATTTCCTCAATGTTTTTGAGGTACTTGTCTCATAGGCTCATAGCACCAAGATGGCAAACCCTGTTCTACAAATTTGTAAGACTCCAAATGACTAAAGGTTGAGGAGGGCTTATAATAGTATGATAGAACAATGAGCATGATAATTAGCAATAAAAAACGGAAGACACATAAAAGGCCCTATCAAAAAAGTCTATCAGGGAATATAGGGCTTTATATACCTTGAATGAGATTGTCTTGTTTGAGGAAAATTTCTCTGAGCCTACTTTGGCCACATGGATTGTATTTTAGGTTGAATTTGTCAAAACGATGAAATGTGCTTTTGTCTGCATGGACATCTAGCAAATCAACATTCAGATCATACCTGAGAAAAATAAGAATTATAAACAAACAGTAGTGTCAGCATCATGTGTTAGGAAAAGGCAACTCATCTGTTACTGTATCACAAGTGGGAGAATATACACATGTATATATTACGTAAAGGACCTTATGCAAAAAGAAAATAACATACCCCTCAAACTCATGATGGCTCTACAACACTAAGTTTGGAAAGTAAATAGCTATGGTGCATCTGTATCTGTGCCTTCCTGAAGAAACATCCCGAGGCACGTGGTGGAGTCACAGCCGAGTATGCACCTGTGATCTCTTGTAGGAAGCATCAACACCAATGTGCTTATAGTCAGCTCATTCTTCACAGGATCTAGAGCAATACTGACTGCACCAATGCTATCAGAAGAGGGAGTTGGTCTACCCACAAGAACACCCGTATCCAGGGGTCACCTGTGCAGTCACAGCCGCCATAGCTTGCTGCTCAACCTCCACACTCTGAGATGGCAAAGGCATAGGATGCCAAGTGCCGGTGCGCTCCAATCAGCAATCTCCTCAGCCATAGCATGTTGCCACTCATGGTGGACAGCAGCCACCCCTTATGTCGTGGGCTCAACCAAAGCAATAGCGGTGAAGCCAAGATGATTGGGAGAATGAATAGTGTTGGAGTATGTGAGTATTAGGCCCATGAGGCAAGGCCCATGTGGCCCATGTATGGATTATTATACAGCCACCCTCTAGGGTTGGCCCAAGGCAATAGAGAATCACTTTCCAACATGGTATCTGCTACCTAGCTTCGATCCTCTCCACCCCGACCCGCCGCCAGGCGCCGCCGGCCAGCCGACCCATTATCGCTGCGCCGCGCGCCATGGCCGGTGTCCCCCCCTTCCCTAGCTTCTTCTCGTACCTCCCCCATCTCCCCTCCTCTGCGGGGCACAGGGCCCCGCCCGGATTTCACCGCCTCCCGGCAGCCGCGCCACTGTCGCTGCCGTCGCGCCGCCTTCCAGACGCCGGCGCGGCGCGCGCGGTTCCCGGTCGGGGGCGCGCTGGCCCCGCGGCGGTGGTGGACGCCCGCCCTCCCGCACCGGGTCTGTGCCGTCGGCCCTCCATGGCCGGGCGGGCGCGCGGTTCCGGCCGCGGGCGCTGGCCCCGCGGCGCGTGCGGACGCCGCCCTCCCGCTAGCTGCGGCCGAGGCCGGGCCTCCCTGCACCGCGGCTTGAAGCCGGACGACGCCTCCGCCACCCGCTACGGAGCGCGAGCGGTAGGCGGCCGCGCTCTGCCGCAGCGAGCGCCCGCGCGCGGGCACGTCCGCCTCTTTTCCCATCGGCGCCCAGCCTTTCTCTTTGTTTCCCCCACTCCCCTACTCCTCCTGGGCGCAGAGCCCGCCGCCGTTCGCCTCCTCCAGCGCCGCCGCCGCCGCAGCTGCCTTCCCCGGCGCGGGCGCCCATGGCGCGAGCGCCCACGACGCTAACCAGCCCGTCCTCCCTGAGCAGCTGGTCCCAGCTGCCCATCCCGCAGCCACTGCAGCCACTGCTCTTGCGTCCTCTCTGGCCGCGGGCGCGGGGGCCGGTGCGTTCTTCCACCGCCCGTGCGCGTGGATGCGGCCCGTGCTCGGCCGGCGGCGACGCGTTCTCCTTTTCCCACCGCGGGCGGAGGTGGAGGCCGCAGCTGGGCCGCGCGGCGGCGCTGACGCCATGGCCCGCCGCCGTCGTTTCCTCCAGCTTCTCCCGGGCCGTGCGGGCAGGGAGTGCCGCCGTCGTCGTGACGGGACGTGTGAAAGCTCCGTTTGGTTTTGGTAATTAATGACACTCAACGTGCTAATGTTTTGCTCTAAGTGTGGTTAGACACATAGCAACGTGATGGTGGATGATGGAGCATGGTGATCATGATGGAGGACAAGTGGACTTGTTGCATGATCAAGCTCCGACGAGGCCCATGGAGATCAAGGCGAAGGTATACTTGATAGGGTTTTCCGGTTTGGTGGTCAAGACACTTAGCGAGTGTGACCACATTTAGGATCGATAACCGACTATCAAGAGGGGTTTCTCGGTTCATTCGCGGTCCTAAGTGCCTCTAGTTGCTACTTTGCATGATGCATGAGAGACTAACTAGAGGGCTAACTTTTGCCGACGTGGTCGTGCTTGTACTACTAACTCCGGTGCTTGAGACGAGGTCTACACTTGGTGGAGTTGGTACTCAAGGCAAAGAGATTGGACATGAGCGAAGACGGCGCAAGATTCTACGGAGAATTCCTCTTTAAAGGGCGCCGGACGCGGGCGGCGTCGGACGCCGGCTAGCGGCCGGACGCGTCCCGACGATGCTAGGCCGGCGTGGCCGGCTGTCGTTCGGGCCGCCGGGAGCGCCGGACGCGGCGGCAGAGCGTCCGGCGGCCGCCAGACGCCGACCGAACTTCCGGGCCGGATCAAGCGCGTGCGCGAGGACGCCGGACGCGTCCGACGCGAGGCATGGGCGGACGCGGGCGGACGACGCGCCAGTGTCGAGGTTCAAGGTTAAGCTTCCAACTGGCCTACCGGGCCGCGACGCGATGAGAGCGCTGGACGCTGGGCCGGGCGGCGGAAGGACGGCGGACGCGTCCGGCCCGCCGCGTGTCAAGCTTCAACAGAGTGGTGCAACCGCTATTTTTCGAGGACTCTATAAATAGACGTTTGGCCTGCCTCGGGAGGACTCTTCGCCATTTCTTCATACCCTCGAGCATTCTTTGAGCAAGAGACACTCCCCACTCATCTCTTTGATTCCTTTGCTAATCTTGGAGAGAGATTTGAGTGAGAACAAGTGATTTGCATCGAGAGTTGCATCTAGAGGCACTTGTTCATCGAGCGAGTCATTCTTGTTACTTCTAAGATGGTCACCGTAGACGGTTTGGAGGCGGGTGGTGGTGAGCTCGACTTGGTGATTGTTCGAGGCCACACCGGTTCTTGTGAGGGTTCTGATCCTTCCCGCGGAGTTCGCGGGATACTCTAGTGGATTGCTCGTGACTTGTGGATCCTTGTCTTGTGCGGAGATTGCGGCTCCCTATCGGGGTCTTTGGCACCGAGCCAATTGAGCGGGCAACTCACCAAGCAAGTGCATCGCCACAACGAGGAGTAGCTTGCCGGGAAGCAAGTGAACCTCGGTAAAAAATCATTGTGTTGATTTGTGATTGCCGAGGCTTCGACCTCCTTGTGCTTGTGCTTGATCTTCCTAGGTGATTGGCAACTACACCGTGATTGGCCATCTTCTACTCTTCGCGGCGGTATAAACTTCCATCACCTCCTTACTTTCCGCAAAGTAGAATTGCTTGTTGCGGTATCTGGAACCACTCTTTGAGTAGTTTAAATCCCGTGGGTAGAACTACTTGTTGTGGTCTGCCGGGAACCACTCATTGTGTAGAGTAAATCCACGTGGTAGAATTGCTTGGTTGGTTTCGGTGAACCGACATTGTGTAGCTTAATCACCGTTGTTGTGTGTGCAATTGATTTGAGTAGCTTTGCATGGTAGGACGGCTTGCATAGAGTAGTCGAAGCATTTGCTTTGCACATTTGCCGCCTTGCTATCTAATCGGGTTGTCTAGTATTCTTGCTAGAAATTTTATTAGGCTATTCACCCCCCTCTAGCCATTGTGACCTTTCAACGTGCGAGCTCTGACACCGCCATGCTCGCTCCTCCTCCGGGTTTTACCCGGCGGCGTTCCCGTGGACCACACCTTCAAAGGGCCCCGGGCACACACGACCCACGGTTGGGCACCTCTCTACGGGCTTCTCCAGCTCCTTGGCGATGCGCTCCCGCCGCTCACGCGACCACCGCCATGCTCGCGTCGCTTCTAAGCCTGTGGTTTCACCCAAGAAATAGCCGTCCCCGTGGGCTACATCTTCTCCGGCTGCTTCGGCCAGCGGGCCAGTGGGACTCGACGGCCTTGGCACACTCCTTCGAGCACTTTGGGCTCGACGACTCTCGTCGGCCCACGGGATCGCCGATCGGGTGCCACCTACCACACCACTCCCGACCCCGGTGTGCTCTCCTCCGCCACCCACCCTCTTCCTCTCACCCTCCTCCATCATGGTCGTAAATGGCTCATGTCTTCCCGCTGTCACGTCCGTGCCGCCGCACCCATGGCTCCTTTCATATTCCCGCTGTTCTTGGGCTCCCAGAGTGGTTCACAACCTCCTCTCTATTCGTCGCTTCACGGCCGACAACTCTTGCTCTGCTGAGTTTGACCCCGTGGGCCTCACCGTGCGGGAGTTGCCTCCCATCCCTCTTCTCCGTTGTGGACAAGACTCGGACCTCTCACACCCTTCGGTTTCCTAGTTCCGCCGCACCTTCTTTTGCCTCCTTCGCATCCGCCTCGCCACCACCACCTCCACTACGTGGCACCGCGCCTCGGCCATCCCGGCCGGCCGTTTGACACGGCACATCACGCTCCGGCGTGCCTTGCTCGCTCCCCGATGAGCACTTTTGTGTCATGCTCGCGCCCGGGCCGTCATGTTCGGCCTTTCTCTAGTTCTTCTTCACATGCGGCTCGCATTTTTGATCTTATACATTGCACTGTTGACATCTCATGTACTCGATTTATGGATACAAGTACTATCTTGTGGTGGTTGATGATTTTTCTCATTATTCATGGACGTTTCCCCTTGCGTGCCAAGTCTGATGCCTTTCCCGCGATTCTCCACTTCTTCGCTTGGGTGTCCACTCGGTTCGCCTCACCATCAAGGCCGTCCGGTGTGACAATGGCCGTGAGTTCGATAACTCCACCTCCCGTGCTTTCTTCCTCTCTCATGGTGTCCATTGCGTCTTGCCCGTACACCTCCTCTCGAATGGCAAGGCTTGAGCGCATGATTCGCACCATCAACGACACCATGCGCACGCTTCTTCTCCAGCCTCACTTCCCGCTCGCTCGGGCCGAGTGCCGCACACCTCCACCTACCTCCTTGACCGCCTTCCTTCGCGCCTCGTCCAGCCTCCCACACCACACCACGCCTTCTTCAAGCACTCTCCTGGGCATTTCGATCACCTTCTTGCTCCGGTGCGTGTTACCCGAACACTACCGCCACGCGCTCCCACAAGCTAGCTCCTGGGCCCACTCTGTGTCTTCCTGGTACTCCCTGCATCACAAGGGCTACCGGTGCTATGACCTCACCTCTCGTCGGTCCTCATCTCTCGCCATGTGGTGTTCGATGAGTCCGTTTTCCCTTCTCCACCACCCCTACCACCACTTCCACCCCTAGCTTGACATCTTCCTTGTTTCCCATTGACGCGGGTCGAGCCACCTTTCCGGGTACTACGGACCGTGCTCCTCGCCGGAGCCGTGCCCGGCTCCCCGGCGGCCGAGTCACCTCTCCCGACTAACTCAACCATGGAGGCCGGGGGATGTTGGAACCGAGATCGGGCTTCCGGGCGGCCCAGGTCACAGCTCGGGCCGTACGCGTGAGCGTGGGCGCTCCACTTAGTCCACTAGAGCCACAACATACGCCTCTTCGGGCCTAACTCAACCCAAAAGACTAGCCTCGTGCGAGGACTCGCCCTTATACGTTGTGCTCCCCCACCATCAATTAGCGACGTGTGACTAACCCCAACAATCTCCCCCGTAGTCACACATCGGACCCAACTCTTCGAACTCACACTTTTGTGTGGCCAAGACGCTGTCATGACGGGCCCCACCTCAGAATGGGCTCTCGTGTGGTGTGATCCTACATCGAGATCCGTTAGGGCTTTATGCGCCGGGCGTGGCGTTGGCCCATAACCATTGTTGGAACCGAGATCGGCTCGCGCCCGGTCGGCCTGCCACAGACGCGTGAGCTGGCGCCCACGCCCGGTGTCCACTAGAGCCACAACATACAAATCTTGGGCCTAACTCCCAAAAGACTAGCTCGATAGGTGAGGACGCCCGCCTTATATGTTGTGCTCCCCCCACCATCAATTAGCGATGTGGACTAACCCCAACAATCTCCCGTCGCGTCGGTCCGGCATGTTACAACATACGTTCCGAGATGTGGAATGATCGTTGAGGGAGACGGAATGCGGGGTAAGCCCCGAGCCATATATAAGGAACAAACGCCCATCCGGCGCGTGCCCGCTTGGCACGCAATTCCGCCGTGTTTGTTACCCCCGCTTCCGGGCTCACGCCAAAGACACGTCTAGGGTTTTAGCCGACGCGATCACCACCCGCCGTGCAGCCCGCCGAGCTTGCTCGTCGCCGCCTTGCCCAACAGCGGGTCCCGAGCCGCCACCTCGAGTCACCCGCGCCACCTCGGGCGCTACTCGGCACACTTCGCCACCCGGCAGACGTGGTACCAAATGTTGAGGTGCACCGATCGCGGCCACCACCACCGCTACTACTCAAGGCCACGGCGCGCTTGTCGGCAGACGTGTACCGCGCGCCACCACTGCGCCACCGGCAGTGGCTCCCTTCGCGGGGTCACCGCCCTCCGGCTGTGTCTTCCTCTCCGGGGACACTGCCCTCGCCGCTTCGGCCGCCGGGTGCCTGGAGCACACACCGGTCTACCACACCGCCGCACTTCACCGGGACTCGTCACACTCACCCTATGGTGACGAGGCAGCGCCCCGCCCGCAGCCCTCTCCGCCACCGCCCGCGGCTCATGACGGATCTCTCCCGCACTCTTCTTCCGTCCGTGAGGTCTTCAAGTGACTCACCGGCTACATGGAAAGTACGCGGCACTCCTCGCCAACCCGACTGATTCGGTGCCCCGTCCACAGGTGCCAACGCGTCACCGCAAGTGATCCGGACTGACACACAAGCGTCGGCCGATGGTACACTTGAGAGGTACAAGGCTCGTCGGGTACTCCGGTCACCGCCGCCCGGGGTTGACTATGATGAGACTTTCACCTGCTGGTGAAGTCAAGCATCGTCCGCACTGTGCTCCGCTCGGCTCTCACCCGCCCGGCCAAAGTGACTGCACTGGATGCGAAGAATGCTTTTCGCATGGTCTTCTCAATGAGACAAAGATACCGGGTCACAAATGTTTTGCTGACTTTCTCCGCTCCGAGATGGTCTGGTCGCTCAACAAGTCTCTATGGCCTCGCAGTGCCCTCGCACAAACCACCGCTTGCCGCTCTCCCGATCCCCGGGTTTTGTGGAGGCCAAGTCAGACACGTCCCCGCGTACATCTTTCACTACGGGGCCGAGATCACGATTCGTCGCTCTATGTGATGACATTGTCCATGAAAGCCTCCAAGGAGTCACTTCTTCGCCGATCATCACCTCTCTTCACAGAGTTTGCGACGAAGGATTGGGGTGTGCTTCACCACTTCCTTGGGGTCACTCGTTGAGCCTCATCCAGCCTAGGCTTTTCTTCGCGCCGCCAGATACTCTTTTGACATACTTCGAGCGAGCCGATGACAGATTGTAACCCCGCTCCACCCAAACTGACACTCGCAGCAACCGTCGAGGCGCAGGGTCCCCCAAAGGATCGATCCCACCGCATACCGCATTCTTACCGGTGCTTTTCGCACTTCACCTTCACTAGGCCCGACATCACCTATGCAGCTCAAATAGCTTGTGCCTTCATATGCATGATCCTCGAGCCTCATCTCACCGCCTCGCGGCCTCCTCGTGTACCTCCGCGCACCGTCGATTATGGCCTACTCCCCGCACCGACGGTCCTCCTCCCTGGGCGCAGATGGTTGTCTACACCGATACCCGACCGTACACACGTACTGCCCACCTTCCGGCTACGCCGTCTTCCTGGGAGGCAACCTCGTGTCCTCGGGTCCTCCAAGCGCGCAGCGGCCTCCGCTCCAAAGCCGAGTCGCAGTACCGCGCCGCCGCCAACGGTGTGGCCGAGGCTTCCCGGCTCCGGCAGCCTCCCGGCCGAGCTCCATAGCCCCCTTTCGCGGCCACGCCCGTCTACCGCGCGACAACGGCGCGCGGGGTCTACCTCCCACTAACCCCGCCAAAGACCACCCGACGAAGCACGTGGAGATCGACCTCCACTTCGTCCGTGATCTAGTGGCCATCGGCGAGGCGTGTCCTCCATGTACCGACCACCACCTCCCGCCGCCGACATCTTCACCAAGGGCCTCCCCGTCGCGACCTTCACCGACCTTCCGTCCTCCAAATTTCAACATCACCAAAGGGCTAGCGTGGCCGCCGTGTGTGTGCTCTTTTTTTTAGATGTCCAGCTCAGAACTCCGCGCCTCGTAGTTCGATCAAGCGAGGCCGAGCATGAAAGTATTAGGCCCATGAGGCAAGTGCCCATGTGGCCCATGTATGGATTATTATACAGCCTACCCTCTAGGGTTGGCCCAAGGCAATTGAGAATCACTTTCCAACAAGTAGTGCTACGATAATGTAAAAAATCTTGGAGAAGACTCGGTAGGTCCAGAAGAGATGGAGAGAGTTGACGGTGAACAGTCATGGACAATGAGTGATCTCACAAGGACATACTGAGACGTGTATGATACCGGATGCGAAGGATGAAACGACCAGTGGGAGAGATGGAAATGGTGGCGAAATGGAAAGTAGGTGAGGTGGAGATGACAACAGAAGCTATCGTTGGATATGTAATCCCCTCCTCCACCCTTCCGGTTCAGATGAAAGCACAACAACAGTAGCAACTCCTCCGTTTTCAGTCAATAGGACAGCAAGTGTGTACCTTCACAGAAAGGACCCTATGCAAGAGAGAAATAGCTTGTAACGACATGAACATAGGTGAAATCAAAACATACCCAGTTAAGTCCAAGCTCTCAAAAACCTCGTTTAAAGTCATAAGTACCATCTCTGAAAATGACAACCTACAAAGACATTATGCACAAATAACTTGTAAGGTGACAATCTTACCATGTTCCATATGGGCCAGGAAAGTCATTTCACAAATTAATGAATATACCTCGTCAGGTTCTTTTCTTAGTTTGGACTTTATGAACCTCAACAGATGTTTTTGATTCATGCATGCGGAATGATGAACATGAGTGTCAACCTTCCTGACATTGTAAAAATCGCGATGCGGTGCGGTCTTCTGGGCAAGAAATTCATTATCCGCATTTAACATCAGATGAAATTTAAACTTCTGAAAGGAAATAAGAAATGCATCACATCCAAAGAACTGTAGGAGAGCATTCAAATATTTTTCATTGTGTATGAAAAAGGTAAACAATTTTACAACATGATTACATGCTCAAGAAGATTTAACCGATTGTGGCAGACAGTTCTTGTGTTCCCTGCAGCCGTTACTCGGAGAATATAATGCAAGTCAGTGAAGAAGGTTGTGGCATCAGCCACAGGATAAATGCTCTCTGTACCTGAGTCAGAAAAGAAGGGAGATGGGAATGAGTCATGAAATCATCTTCAAGAAGTGAAGTGCACCAGTAGAAGAACGTACAATCTTTATCCGCGTAAACATGGACAACGCCATCAACCATTTGGAAGACATGCTGAAACCACAATTAGATGGAATCTCAAGGACAAAAACAGGGAGGATACCATAAAATTGCAACAAGCAGAACTAAGGTACCTCTGACTTTGGTTCAGGCACATAAGTGAACGGGTTGGGGTTAGGTTTTGGAGTACAGGGGTCATTTATGGCCTCCTTCTCCCATGGAGTAACCTCTTCTCTAAAGAGATAAGAGTCTCTTAACATGAGGCACTTCTGAAGGATTTTGAACACCTCAATTTCATCAGCAGTTGGAATCTCTGCCATAAATAGATAACACCATTCCATAAACTTCCATAAATATTGTATAGAAAATTCTATTCAGTTATAGACATTCTTCAGCTGAATAAACAAGTTTCTCAATGTATCTGAAATTGTGAATTATATTCTGCAAATTGCACATAAAAAAGATCATAAACTAATCAACAAGAGAAATAGCAATCTGGCCAGGCACAAAACCCAATAATAGTAGAAGTTGTAATAAAATTTACCATGGTTTTCCATTTTGGTTCTTGACATACTCCTAATATTCAGACAAAATTATGAATTCCTATATATCTAAATGACTACATTGGAGCATAGGACTAGAGCATCTAGGCATTGTGTCAAAAGAGTGTGCTTAGAAAAAAACTCAAAAAGCATAGCAACGTTCAAGCAGGTCATCTTACCAAAGCATGTGAAACAATAAAACTACGAGTCCTTCTAGCTCTGCCAAAGTTTCAAATGAAAAGGCTATTGGTTCACCCCTTAAATCAGCACTGAGAACTATTATGCATTTTAACAGTGTCATACCCTCTGGAGTAGTTAACATCTTGATAAATGATTCTTGCTGAGGTTCTTTTCGTAGAATATCTGCGGCAACTGGGTCAGGTTGAACTGCATGAAGACCATTGGCTATACTTTTTGACCGCATCAAGCTTGCTGCAGCTAATGGTTTGGCAGCCCCATTTTCCACAACTGCATTTCCTTTGTGTTCACCTTCCTGTTAAAAATGTATTCCCAAATTAAGAAAAATCTGGGAGGTTTTCAGCCAATTTCTCTACCAAATGGGAGAAAAATATAGTATTTGTATAGAATTGGTCCATGCATCATAACAACAACCAAACTAGCGTAATGTCAAACACAAATGCATTATTTGAGTACATCTTTGAGTGTGTTTTTAATGGCTCTATACTCCAAGCATTACAATGGTGTTGCGACCTGTCACTTATGAGTGTATCCTTTGGTGCACGAGTGGAGGTAGTTCTGGTCGTGTTTCTTTTGATCTTTATTTTCAGTTTACGTTCCACTAGTCTTCTAGAATGTTGTGGGTGTGTGAGGAGTGTTGGGATTTCTTCCTCTGCTTCAGACCTTTCTTCTTAATGAAATGATATTAGCTCTACTACATGTTCAAGAAGAAAAACAGTGGCTGATGAATGTAGGGCGTGTTTGGTTCTCCACCACGCCATGCCACAACAAAGTTGAGGCTCCCAGACCTGCTGACATAGCTGTTTGGATTGCAAATCAAGATAGGCACGCCACAGATTTTTGCATTGATTTACAACAGCAAAAGTCGCCACATGTGTCGCAGCCATTTTTGGCACCACAAGTGTGACGACGCCACAGTGCGCATGGCAAATTCGGCTGGGGACCAAACATGCCCGTAGTCTTTGGTGCATGCCTGGTGCCTCTAATCGTTAGGAGCTTCTTGTTAGATCACACTCCCAGACCTACTCTGGTTGGTAGACTGCTGCACAATTGGTGTATTTTGCTCAGGGCGAGTTTGTTTGTTGTTCTAGCTGGGGGGATATTGTGTTTCTGGGTGGGGCTGTCTTATCCTCATCCCTCACCACTGTACCTCTTTTCTCTTAAATGAAATGACACACAGCATTCATTCAAGAAAAAATAAAGATTTTTTCAATGAACCTTCCAAACTTCACCCCATTAGAAGTCATATAGAGCTGAAGCAGTAGGAGAGTTAAGAGATAGGATGACAGTGCATTCCTTTTCTACGTCAAGGTGGTTCCTTGCATGCAAACTCGTACCAAGGTCTACTTTGACATACAAAAATGGGAAAATTGGATCCTTACCATCCAAAGAACACATCTTTAGATATATACCATCAAAAGAATCAGTATTAGTCATTAACCATCAAAAGGTAATAACATTACAGCTATTTACCATTTTCTCAAATTCTGTTACTCTGGTCGCTGGTTTCAGATTTTTTGGCCAGTCCATTTTTTATGTTCCGATTTCGCCCATGAGACCAAATGAATGACGCTGCTTTTAAGTCCCATGCAGAGAGAAAATGTAGCGTGCAGAGACGGGGCGCCTCACACGGAGGAAAAGAAGTCTCGCACGCAGAGAAGGAGAGGCACATCTCCTTGCTGCCGCCACACTGCCCCAGCGGTGCACTTCCCGGCAGCACACCCTAGCGCCCACTGGCCACTGCCTCCTCCTCGCACCCTAGCTCTTCTTCTTCCTGACCTCTTATTGTTGTTCTTAACCCTAAGTTTCCTCTCTCCTAGGGGTGAAAAATTGACCTATAAATTGATCTGTATGTATCCTTCTGAGGTTAGAGAAGGGTAACAATCTTTTCTCTCCTTTCGAAATCTGAAATTTGTAGCTATTAGTTGCTAGTACAGTGGGGAGATGACATAGTGTTTTGCAAAGGGAATAAAATTAGTGGATGAGGATCTAGAATTGTTGTGTTTATACGTTGTTGAGGTGTTGTGTTTGTATCCTACTATTTTTTATTTAAACATGCTCTAGAGTGCAGTTACACAGCGCTAGAATGGGGCCTAATATGCAAGGGCAAAATGGCCAAAGATAACTTATTAACCGAACTGGTTACCTTCTAACGTGAATCATGTTTTGATAGCAAATATCTAAAGCTAATTCTTTTGATGGTATATGTCTAAAGACGTGTTCTTTTGATGGTAAGGATCCAATTTTTTCCTCCAAAATACAGCATGCATGGGGCGGGCAGTAGGGGAGAGGGAGTAGAAAACTAACAACAATAACAAGTGGATGACAGAAAACTAACAACAATAACAAGTGGATGGTGGGAACTTACCAGGTTTCCATTTGTGTTCATGTAGCCATTGTCACTATTTTGTATAGCATCATCTGATCCATCTGCACTTGCACTGACAGCAGGGGACTTGGGTGACTTAGGTCTAATTATTTCAACCCGTCTAGTCGAAACTGTCCGGGCAAATTATTGTCGCCTGCAATAAACATCCATTGCCATAAAGAGCTATTGCAG